>BSBN01001409.1:2187500-3387500 GCA_027924645.1 Cunninghamia lanceolata | reverse complement strand
GCAACTGTCCAGAGGCATGATCCTACACAAGCACAGCAACATCACAGGATGAGAGATGAACATGATCATCAAAGCAATCCATGAGTTACATCAAGACAAGAAGAAGAAAATATTCTAAGTAAAGTGAACATGAAGTGAATCACACTAGTTCATTCAAAGATGCTGAGGTGGCACGTACACATCATCAAGCCAATAGCATTTTGCCATGTAAGAGGGCCCACCATAAAGATGCTCTAGAGATGCTTATCACATTGGGAAACGTGCCTTCATTGCCTCTTTCATGTTCTAAAAATAGCTAATTTTGTAACAAATTGCCTTGTTGTCTCGATCTCGGCCGTTGATTGTCAAATCAATCCTGGCCCTTCATGTAATTTCTGGAGTCTATAAAAGGCTCATTCTTCTCATTTGTAGAAACAATAGGAGGAGATTAGGAGTAGAGTTGCTGTAGGAGAGTAGAATAGCAAGTAGAGTAGAGGAAACTCTTCGATGTCATTGAAGAGATATTGTGAAATTGTTGTAAAAACACTCCCTGGATCAATACAAGCTCATTGTTGATTTTTCATGGTGATTTGTGTGATTATGGGATGTTGGCATGGTTTCAAATTCTCGCGGATGATTGAGAAATGTTTCCAAGTAGAGTTAGATTAGAAGTTTATTGATGTGATGCCAATATGGTAATATATTTGATGAATTCCTTAATGGTTCATACTTTTTGTGGATTGTCGATGGCAACTCACTTTGCAAAGTTAGCCTGAACCTTTACATGCTTTAGTTTGGTTGTGAAGATTGTTCAAGCTGCGCTAGCTATGGGTGTTTGGATGAATGCTTTGCAATTTGAAAAACCGAACTTTGTGTAGTTGTTGGTCCTCATGGCAAAGCGGAGTTGGGTTATATGAGGAATTTGTCTATCTTGACATCATCCATCACTTCATTGTTAGATTAGCTTCTTAAACTCTTGCCTTTTGCCTCTTCTTTTCATAGTTGATCAGAAGTTCCATTTCACAAGGAAAAAGTACATAGTTGAATGAAGTAAGGAGCATATTCAGCGTAAGTCCCTTTGTGATTACCAGCAAATCACATCACACCACCGAGGCTATCCATGTCAAATCACGTACAAGGAACCTTGGAGCGTTCTTGTTTGATCACATAGTTTAGCATTCGAGACGCTTTGTTCAAGAGAGGATAGAACACTTGGTGTTTTATTCTAATGTTGTTGTTGTCAAGAAAACATCATCAACAGGACCAAGGGCCTAAGTTTGGGGATGACAGCGTGCCCAATGGAGTCGAGGGGCAACACCATTTTCACAATTTTATCACTATGTTTTCTGCAATACCAAGTCCTTACTTTTCCTATCCTAATACTTTCACTCTTGCAACCTTTAGCCTTTCTCATTTTTTTCACTTTTGTGATTGCTTAGGGTGTGGGTGGGGCCCATAGACCACTAGGATTAGGGTTACTAGCACAAAGATCCAAAAAAATGTTTTGATTTAGAATTTTCTTTTCTGCCTTAGTTGCTGCATATGGCAGGTTTTCTGCTGGGACTTGCCGATTTTTTGGCAAGTACTCTCCAAAAACTCGGTGAAAAAAATTGGCGAGTTACTCGCCATGCCAAAGTACTTGCCGAGTTTGCAAGCTATGCAATCAAGTTACATTAAGGAAGGATAGGATCTGTTGTGAGTGTATATGTAGTGGAATATCCACACTAGATTATGGATCTGATTAGCATCAAAGCCTATTTTCTTGGATTTTGTGTGGGTGTTTGTTTGTGTGTTTAGTTTGCCTCAATAGATTTATGACCATTACTGGAGTACCCAGTTCAAATGGGAACTTGGATTTATCTCTTTTGCAACAAGAGATAAGATCTAAAGACTGGATAAGAAGAGTGAAAGGCATGGCATGTGATGATGCAACATCTCTTGGGGATGAAGAGAGATTTCTCAAGCTAGAAGAAGATGTGACAAGCATTTCAAGGTATATGAGTAAGCTAGAAAGGATCATGGTGACACTCATGGAAAAAATAGGAATATCGATTGAGGAATTGAAAGCTAAGCACCAGAAATTTTCTCATGAGAAAATGCAGTCCTATGGTGAAAAAGGTCTTCATGGAACCCCTCTTTTCAAAGCTGAGGCAAAGATAAAGAAACTTCCATATGAAGTAGAGGTAGATGTAGAGAAGCTTGACCATTGGCTGACCCAACTTAGGTACATTTCAGCATGCATCATATTGGTGAGGAGCAACAAATTTCCTTTGCTAGATTAAGAATAACAAAACATGGTTTGAAATCCATGCTTGTTCTTTGACTTTAAGAAAGTTAGCACCTATTTGTTCTTGGGAAGAATTTAAGAGGCTAATCAAAAAGCAATTCCATACCATTTGTTATCAAGAATGACAAAGTAAACTTGGGGCTGTTACTACTATTAAATTGGACAAACATTGTGATATAGATGGTCATACAGATGAAACATGTTGGAAGCTGCACCCAGTGTTGCACTCATCAAAGAACAAGTGTAAGAAGAACGTAAAGGTCATGAACTCTTTTGTAGACCAAGAAATGGACTGTTCTGATGTAGATGAAAGACTTGTTTGCACATCTCTCAACAAAAAAGTTTTCTTGGATGGAAAAGAAGAACAAGAGAAAGGTGAGCACATCAAACTTTTTCACATAAAGATTCAAGTGAAGAGAATAAAGGTAGATGCTTTCTGTGATACTTGTTCTCAAACTAATTTGGGTTTTAAAGAGTTAGTAGAGAAACATGGACTGAAACATATCAACATCCTACTCCATATAGCTTGGGGTGGGTAAGGAAACGAGTAGAATTGTCTATCATTAAACAATGAAATTTGAAATAGGGTGTGAATGAGCATTTTTTGATGAAGTCATTGTAGATGTGGTTGATCTTGATGTATGTGTAGTGTTTTGCAGCCGATACATATAACTTAGAGGTGGAATTTACTATAGAGATAACAAATATAGGCTTGTGAAAGATGGCAAGAACTCCATCCTTATGAAGGCATCTCAAAAATCTCCATGGTGACTGCACAAAAAGAAATAAGATTGATCAATGCTAGTGGCAAGATTTGTTCCCGTGTCTCATTGGAAAGTGCACCAACTGTTGAATGTGCTTCTAGGTTTGTTACTAATACGAAACTAGAGCAAACAGAGAGGCTGTGGCAAAAGTTGCATGTTGGTTTGAAGAGGCTAGGCCATGAAGAACCAAGTGGTATCCAAGAACCAAGATGAGAATTGTATATCACCTAGTGATTTCCCAACATTTGGGGACCAGCCAAGTTATTCAAGTAGGCTAGCTTAGTCACTGATGGGCTTGTTGAAGCTAACCCTTATGCGTAATGCACCTTGAAGTCTCATTCTTTAGAAAAATGACACCTAAGTCAAGTTGCAGAAGATGAATGCCTGAAAACTTAGAGTAAGAAGTAACTGAAAAATCTCAATGAATAGGGGAACTGAACCTGAGAACATTAGAGGCAGAACTGATGGGTTGGAATGTTGTCGAACATGTCTTATTAGTTCTATAGCTGTTGAAATTGTCATTGTTAGAAACTGGATGAGCAAAGCATGTTCTATTGTGGTTGAACACATTGCAAAAACGGCAAAGACAGGGTCTGCCAGGTCTGAGCACTCCAAAATATGTCCAAAAGATTCCTTTCAGTTTCTATGATGCTTGAACTTCTTCAACTCATTTGTAACCTTCTTATTATAAAACCTCCAAGAAACGTCATTGTACGGGGAGGATTCTTATTCTTGTTTTAGAAAATTGGTTGCACAGCCCTATTACTGGCAGCTTATGAATCTTTGAGAGTGCAGGAGAGGTTTAGGGAGTGTGTGGAGAGTTATATGGTGTAGGACATTGTTGTTGTAGGCAACTAACAACAAGAAGTCCTTGTAAGCCTTGTGTTAGGGAAGGAACCATTGTAACAACTCATGGCATAGTGGCTTGAGTAGGAATAACATCACTCTTGTTGAGTTTTCCCCCAATCTGGGTTCCTCCAGGTCAAATTGCTGGTATATTCTCATTATTAGTGTTGTTGATGCTCTTCGCCTATATTTACATATTTTAATACCTTGTTCAATGCTTTAAGATTCAAGAGTAGGGACTGCTATTCTTTATTTCTGCATTAGGAACAACTTATCTAATCAAGTTACGTTAGGGAAGGATAGGATCTGTTGTTAGGGTTTACATTAGTGGAATATCTACAATAAATTACGGATCATTCATTGAACCTTCTAAAAGCTTCTTATGTAAGCTACCTACCAATATTAATATTCTAACACATGCTACTTAACACCACATGCGTAAATAATGTCATGTGACAAACTATGAGCTTTATAACAAAGTAGCTTTTTTATGCCAAACAATATATGTTGTTTAGGAACACAACATTGCTTGCTCCCATGGAAGGCTTTGTACGCGAAGATTGAGAACCAAATAGAAAGTCGTACGAAGCCACTTGAATGAGTATAAATTTTGACAATGGTCTATTGTGATGAAATTGATGAACTTACTTTACTCTGGTATAGATGCTCAAGAATGTCATATGTATCTATGCTTGTCTCAACCAACATGTTAGAAACCATCTTCAACATGTGATCAAAACTATCATTTGCATATGTCCAATGAGAGAAACAATAAATTGTCATTATTGGATGGGATTTCTAAGGGAAAAGATTTATACTTAACATTCTTCTCCATTACTTTCTCTTGACTGTTGATTTTCTTCTTCATTATCAAGTGTATATGAAGGGGAGACTCAACAAAGAGAGGTCAACATATTTTCCTTACTTCTTGCACATCATATTGGATGGAAAAGGCATCATAGGGAGGGAGAGGATCCACCACAAATGTGCTGAAAATTATTGTTTTCATCATTGTGAAGTTTCATAAAATTTAAGCCTAAATAAATTATCTATCACTAGTTATCAAAAAAGGAAAAATTATGAGTTGCAGTTTCGAACAGTTAGTGAGCAGGGAAAAGGTGGTAAACAGGCGATGAATTTGAAGGTTTTGTCATAGTTTCGAGCTTGGAGGGCCAGCTTTCGAGGGTTTTGCTGCAGATTTTGTGGGACCGCCAGTCTTTTTCGAGGGTTTTGTCGTAGACTTCATGAGACTGCCAGGGTTTTTGTTGTGGTCACATGTTTGGAGGGCCAGGGACGTGCTTTCTTCCGTGGCAGTGTTTGGGCGGACAGAGAGAGGTGAGTTCCCCAAACACTTTCCCAATGCAGTTTTCTGTTTAGTTTAAAAAAAAAAGCGTGGTGGGTCCTATGCGACCATTGTAGATGTGGGTCTCTGTTCCTTTTACAAAGATAAAACTCCATTTAAAACACCGTTGACTAGTGGGCTCCTGCTCATTTGCAAGAGAAAACATTGTTGACTATGAAAACTAGACCGGGTAGTATGATGAGCAATATTCCAACAGCAAACCACTTAAAATCTAGAGAAGGTTTAAGTAGGGTTTCTTTGGAGGAGTATGGAGACAAGAGAGAGGTAGGGAACATAAAGGAGTATGGAAAGACACCCCTGACAAACATGTTGGTACCATATGTTATGCCATACCCCACAAAGAATCAAGACACTTGTTCACTTATAACAACAAGAGTTTTAGATGCACTTTTGCACTCACAAAAATGTGGGTACACGCAAGTCAAAGCTTCAGGCACAGGAGATAGTTTGACATTTGTAAATGCCAAACAGTATAGGAGGATTTTACAATGGAGACAAGCCAAAATAGAAAGAAAGTTAAAATGGTTGGGGAATAGTAGATTTGTTACAATCCTACCAAAACTAACAAACTTTATTTGAGCAGCAACTGGCTATGAGACAACACAAGAGCAAGTAAAGTCAACTGTAGAAGAATGAGAAATTAATGAAAACCAAGAAAATCAGTTTGAGGTAGTGACACAACAAGGCATTGAACCAACTCAGCCAGAGAAACTTCAACCCCAAACTGGCTAGGTTCTGCAAGGAGGCAGTACCAAACATAGCCCAAAGGGGAATACTGAAGGAGGGCGCTCAGGGAACCATCATGTCAAGTACAACGAGGGTGTGAAGCAATAGGAAATGGAGGTAGAGCTAGAGGTTGAGAATGGGGACAACCATGATCAATACAGTCCTAGTTCAACTGCGTTAATTTGGTCCTTAGAGTTGTACGTGGGTGAACTAATGGGCCTAAAGAGGAGACTCGAAGTCATAGAGTTGTTGGAGCAGATGAAAGATAACAAAGTGCAAGAGATCATGGCTGCCAATTGAAAACTCACCCATGAAAACAAGCTACTCAAAGATGAAATAGTCAAACTACAAGCCAATATGAAAATAGGCCAGCAAGAAATCTTGACCATAAAACAGGAGATAAAACAAGTCAACAACAAAAATACTCCTAGGGCAGCAGAGGAGAGAGACAACTTAGATTTAAAAGAATCTCAATCAGCGATAGCAAGCATGGAGGTCAAAGAAGCTAAACTGAAGGAACAGTTGGAAGAGGCAAAGTCGTGGGCACAAGTGTCAAAAGGGCCAGTAGAGAACCAAAGAGAACTCATAGAGAAGCAAGTCAAACGAAAAGTGTGGGAGGAAAGAAACTGGCATGATAGGACAACAAATATAATCATAAAGGACGGAAAGACCATGGGGAAGGTGAGCACATAGACAAACTAATAAAAGACTTTCTTGCAAACAAGTTGGAATGGATAGGGCACATCAACCAAGCAAGCAGAATTGGAAGAATGACATAAGAAGGTAGAAATAGGAATGTCAGAGTAACCTTGAAAAACATAGAGGACAAGAATATAATTTTAAGAAACAAAAGGTTTCTTAAAGGCACACATTACTACATAGACGAAGATTTAACGGTTTCACAATTAGAAGAAAGAAGGAAGGAATGGGAGAAAGTTGTATCAGCCATAAATGCAAGTAACGATGTGTGGTTGTATAGAGGGAAAGCCCAAATCGGCAACAAAATAACACATAGTAATAAGGAAGACGACCCACCCCCCCCCCCCCCCAGGGAAACCTCACAATAGTATGTTGGAATTGCAGAGGTTACCCTTGGAGGAGAGGTCTTGGTTTAGGGACCATAGCAGAGGGAAAAGACATAATTGTCCTGAGTGAAACACATGAACATGAGGGCTGCAAGGTCCCGATTTTTGAAGGTTACAATAAGATTTCAGTTTGGAATTGGATAACCGAGAACATGAAATGTCCCCTTCTAGTGAGTCCAAATTCTTTTGCGACCTTGCAACAATTTCAACTCACCAAAGAGAACATTAGTATACAATTCCTCTTTAAACCACATGTCTTTATTTATAAACATAAACCATTTGTTTCATGATCCCTTAGAAGAGATCTACTTGGCCCTTTGTTAATCAAATCCTCCCTCTTATGAGAGTGAATCCGTTAGGGTGCAATGCCAATGGTATAGGTCGTTCTTCCTTCAAGGGGTACTCTAGACCTAGGCCACTCTAGGACCTTCCTTTGACTCGGGGTTCTCTAGACCACTCAAGTCAAAAGGACTACCTCTTGCTCCCTAAGGTACCATCTTGAGACAAGGGCTCGAAGGGGTGCTCTAGACCAATGAACCCGTACCTATCCTTGGTTGATTGCCCGCCCCTAATCTTCCTTACTCATCATAGTGGCGAGTTGATTAACATTATTGCCTTCCTCTATTTTAGGAATTCATGCCTTTTATGTACTTATACTCTTTGTATTCATTTAAGCTTTCCTTAGTTCATTATAATGAAAATACACATGTACATTTCATACTCATTACATAATTTAACTAAACTGATTACAATGTAAACAATTCATAATTTATAACGATTTCATGCTATCACAATCAGCTATTGGTACTGTTACACAATGTAATTCATATGTTCATTGTTCACCCTTTATCATGACATCTCGCATGCTATCTTTATGATCTTATCAACATATACTTTTTCTCTATAACTTATATACTATTCCTTAACACCATATGGGGTAGATAGGGTGTAGCATGTTGTTATTCATCGTAGGCTATGTTTGTCTCCCATCCTTATTCAAGAACTACTTGGTGTATTCTTGAGGCTAAGGCATCTGTGAGGATTCTTGGTACTCTAGGTAGCCAAGACCAATACATCGACTATGAATGATATACTAGACATGTCACCCTTCATTGATCCCATATGAGGTTAATGAATGGTATATAGATTACACAGTTTGTGAGTATTGCATATGACTGTCCATAAATTATATTGCTCAGGACTGGCTGTAAATAAATGCAGTGCTAGAATGAACATCAATCACAAGCAAGGGAAACAATATACTATCGTACCTGTAGTATTATAACAGTTTGATTAATGGAACTGCAAGAATGCTGTTATGTGGAAGTTTGCTGCTGAAATGTCTTCTTTATAGTGCCTGCTTGTCTAGTGACTGCAGTTTTGCTGCTGAGTATTTATATACCAGAATTATGTATTACAATTCAGAAATATATTCTTATTCATGATGGTCTGCTGTATCTCTCCATACTATTCTTTTATGACCCTTTATAAGTTAATACATTTGCAAGGGTCTTTTCCCAACCATCGTAGCTTTTTCTTAATCGCTGCCTAAAATAGTTTATTCGCTGCTCATTAAATATGGACCATTGGCATTTGTCTTAGATGCATACCATTTGCTGCACTTAATGTGTTATTACTTAATACCTTTTTATATTGCTGCCTTAACACTTATGATTTGTTTTTAAGTATCTTAAATAAGACAAAAGTTTACTTTACAATGTAATAATATTTAAATCCATAACAAGTATATCTATTTATTATGATTATCTATATTATAAATATCCATATTTGTTATATTTGTTTTAATAACATATCTTGGTTAATTAAATATATATTAACTTTATATATTTATGATTATAATATTTAAATATTTATATATTAGATATTAGATATTATATTTCATGGTATATTATATTCTTATTAGTATAATAATAATATTTAAATTGATAATATATTTATATATAATAATATATTTAACTATATAAATAACTTGATTTTGAATATTTAATTTATTATTTATCATTTGTGAATATGATAATAATACCATTATTTTAATATACTAAAGTTGTAATTATTTATATTTATTTTATAATATAATATCTTGTTAATCAAAGATAATATATTATTTAATATTATCTATTAAATATATTATTATATATGTTTATATATAATTGTCATTCATATTGACGATGGAAGGGACACTACTAAAACCACATCTCTCAAGAAAACAATTCCATCATTTATTATGACGTTAAATCTTTAATTTAAACAATGCCTTAATATGGGGACATTACAGAACAGCAAAGGACATGGAGGTGTGATAGTTCTAGTGAGAGAGTCCTAGGAAAGAATCATACAGGTAGAAAAGACAGATCCAAGTAGCCAACATATGGACGAAAATAACGGATAGAGAAACCACAATCTATCTTGTTGCATGTTAGTTTGTACCTCATGGTTCAAAATCTTATAAGAACCTAGACAGAGAGGACCCATATGCAGCTTTGAAAAAGGACATATCAGCATATAGCTCCATGGGTGAAATCATTTTAATAGGAGACTTAATGCAAGAACAACTAATAGCTAGGCTCTCTGCCTTAGAAATGAGGAGGGAGTAAAAGAAAACCCTTTATGGTTAGAAGAGGTAGAGAATCAAAAGTGGGAAAGAGATTCTCAAGACAAAAAAGGAGGTATCACCTAGTACGGAGCAGAATTGTTGGGAATATGCAGCCTGTACAATTTGATTATATGTAATGGTATAAAAGCATGGCCGAGTTCTGGGAACATTACATGTCAAACCTACAATGGTCAAAGCATGGTGGACTGTGTCATTTGTTCACAAAATCTTATGTCAACATTAACATAGGTAGAAGTGAAGGACTGTCCTATAGAAATGAGATCTAATCACAATCCTTTATATGTAAAGATCAATATCCAGCAAGACATTCAGTAGCAAGATAGGTCACAACAAAATCAAAAGAAAGTGGCTCAAGGCACAATCCTTCTGACACATGAAAACCAAGAAATTTTTCGGACAAAGCTCGAAAAACAATTGCAAGAAATAAGAGATATTGGGATGGCTGATATAAACAAGAGAACAATAGGCAGCGATAATCCATAAAGCTCTTAGTTTGTGCAAAAGGTCTAGACCTTAGAGAGGCAACAAAAACAACGTCCCAACAAATCCTTGGTATGATGAAGACTGCAAGGCAGCAAAGAGAATGTTGAAAATCCGGGGAAATAAAAAGGAGTACGAAAAACTAGTGAGATCGAAAAAAGAGGATTACATGCAAACAAGAAAGAAAGACCTAATTTTTCTTGGGAAACACAGTCCGAGAGGCTTTTGGAAAGAATTGCAACAAAAAAACACATCTATGGAGAACAATATCATGGACTCCCAATGGCTAAAATATGCAAAGCTGCTATATGAGAGAGAGCAAAACAAAGATATCCCCCCAGTAATCAATTCCATGGCTAAACTCTTCTCCCTGAAAGACATCAAGGAATTACAAAGCTTACTGTGGGTAAAGCACAGGACATAGATGGCTTACAAGCGGAATACATAAAATGGGGCGTGGAACTCCTCATGCCGCACATCACAAGAATATTTAACGGGGTCATTCAAAATGGTTTTCCGGCAAATTGGACAACCAGTGTCGTCATTCCTTTGCTCAAAAGTGGAGATGTCAACAACCCTTCAAACTACCGCACTATAATGATCAATCCTCTTTTCAGAAAACTCTTTGGGAGCATGATAGAACATCAAATTAGTATTGGGGCAAAAAAGGAAAGAAAGAGGACGAAAGGGGAAGTTGGTTTTAGGCCAAAACACTCTACAATTGACCACTGCATTACCCTCAGACACTTAATTGAGAAGGTTTGGGATAAACAGGGAGAAGAGGTCTTCTGTTGCTTTGTCGACTTCAAGAAAGCATTTGACACTGTCCCTAGAAGCAAACTATGGAGTAGAATGGAAGAGTTGGGAGTCGTGGAAATGCATAGGGCTGCTGTCCGTAGGATGTATGATCAAGTCTGGGCCAAAATTAGAACCAAGCAAGGACTTTTAGAATCTTTTGGGAGTGACATTGGGGTCAAGCAGGGATGTCCGTTATCTCCTATCCTGTTTGGGCTATACATCGACAAATTAGAGGAGTGGATAGACAAGTTTGGTGGTGGGGGTGTTCACTTGACCAGCTATGCTATAAAGCTACTCCTATATGCAGATGATCTTATTCTAATGGCAAAAACAACGCACGATTTGAGAGAACACTTGAAGGCTCTAGAATTGTTTTGTCAGGAGGTTGGGATGGAGGTGAACACTAGCAAAACTAAGGTCAGGATCTTTACCTTGAAGAGAAAGAAGGCTCAAATAGAATTTTTTTTTGAAGGCAACCCCTTGCAAGTGGTTAATGAATATAAATATCTTGGCCTCGATTTCCACAATAAGCTCAGCTGGGAGACGTGTGGAGCAAAAAGGATACAAGGAGGGTGGAAAGCTCTATACTCATTGCAAAACAGATGCAGAAGAGCTGAATTGTGGGATTGGAAAACTAAGAAAACCCTTTTCGAGTTGTTAGTGGCGTTGGTGGTGTTATATGGGTGTGAGGTGTGGGGTGGCAACACATCGGCGATGAAGTGTAGATAGATAGAGAGGTTACAAAAGCACCTATTCACAAGCAGTTTCAAAACAAAAACGTTAGTTCCTTACAAGATTGTCTTAGCTGAAGCCGGTGCCTTTCCTTTGGAGGCATCGACTCTAATCCAGCTGATAAGTTATTTAAAGAGGCTAGAGAACATGGAGTTGATCCGCTGGCCCAAAATGGCAGCAGAAGAAAAATTAGGCAGAAGGAAGAGCACGTGGATGAAACAAAAGGACAAGTGGAGAATAAGTGGGAGATAAGCATGAAAGAGTGCCCAAATATGATTGGGGCAATCAAACAGTACGTGCGGGAAAAAGTCAAAGTAAGCATGTGGGCACGACAACTTGGGAGGAAAAGAGAATACTAAATCAAGCATTTCAATCCTTCATATGACCACACACAAAAGACCTATATAGGAGCAGAAATAAAATGGAAAGCGAAAATCTTAATGGCTCAACTAAGGACTAGTTCGAACCAGCTCAGATGTGAAACCGGTAGGTGGACAAGGCCTAAAGAAGAATGGGCTGACAAAATATGTTGTTTTTGTACTTTGGGACTTGTGGAAATAGAATGGCACTATATCATGGAGTGTCTAGCCTACAAAGATATTTGGGCCATTTACATTGATATCTTGAATGTGGGCTTCTTGGTTAATCTGTTTGAAGAAAAAAAGATAACAAATCTTGCAAATTATTTGATTAAGATTCAGAACAGAAGATCGAAGATCCTTAAGGAAAGAGAGGTCAAGTAGGCGCTATGCGTAAGATACCCAACTAGTTCTACTAAAATTTTTCCTTGACTTAGATAAATTTACTTGTACTTAGCTTATCAACTACTTAACACTTTATGACAAACATCAAAGATAGCTACTTGAATGATTCAAACTTGACGCTGGGTACTTGTTTTCTACTTGATTCAATCTTCTTGCAATGTCTTATTACATAGATAATGCTTTCAATAGCATGAAGTTACAACTTATTCAAAAGGAAATACAAAGGAAGGCCTAGAAGCCTTGATGTCTACAATGATTTCTTCACTTGATCAACTCAATGATGTCAACTGAATGTCAACACCTCACAATACAACAAGGGAACATCACCTTGCTTGTTGAGGGAGCATCACCCCAACACTTGAAACTCGTAGGCCTCAAGATTACAAGCTCAATAGCTTTGCAGAGAGAATTTTGTCAAAAATGAATAGATACCAAATGAATGAGAGAGCTCCTCCTTTTATAGGCCTTCCAAAGGCAATGAAGGCACGTTTTTCAATGCACAAAGAGGAACCAAGGCACGTTTCCCAAGAAGTATATCCAAGGGGATATTCCATCTGATGACTCATTTTGAGTTGGCAAGCTTATCCAGAGACCTTGACATGGATCCTGAAGACACTCTATCGACCAATGAGAGCTCAGGTAGTGACAACTACCTCATCTTTTGACTAGGCGCCAACTGAAGGGAGTAGAGACCAGAATAGGCGCCATCCTAAGCTGGGCGCTTCCTTGAGGTGGCAGAGACATGGATGAACACCTGGTGGGGTTTGATGACTCTATATGCCCTTAGATCATTCATAAGTTAGTTGGAAAGATGGTGATTGACACTCAAATTCACTTAGGCGCAATATTAGTGTTCTTCTGATTAGGCGCCAGATAGGAGGATTCTCAGGGGTTTTGGCGCCTAGGTTACAACTTGTCAATTTCTCAAAGAATCTTTGAAACAACTTGACTTCCAATGATTATCATCATACCCTCTGATGGAGCGCCTTGTTCCAAAATTGGTCTTGGGGACTTGCAACTCTCTTAGGCGCATGTTTGGAGTAATGTCAACTGGTATCAGCGCCTATTACCTCAATTCACACTTGAAATCAAACCTTTGAAGCTCTTTTACCCTAACACCTTCATCTTCTATCAAGCGCCTAACATTCTGGAGGTGAATTCCATCTTAATCCAAGTCTTCAAGGTACTTCCAAGTTTAGGCGCCAAAACAGGGTCATGAAGAAGCGGAACCACGCCTTAGGAAGATGTCTGAACCCTAGGCGCCAATTTGAGGTTGCAAAAGCATAGGTATGCGCCACGCAGAGTTTGATGCTCAAAATATTAAACATTATTCAGTGAAATCCTTTTTGACTCTAGGCGCCATTTGGAGGTTAGAAAGAGGGAAGTTGACACCAAACTGCATTAGGCGCACCTTTGAGGTGATGGAGACCAATAAGTGCGTCTTGTCATCTGGCTCTTTTCTTGTTAACTTTATAACTTGGATTATCTAAACAACACTGAGAATGCTTCCCTTCTTCCTGATACAAGTTGAAAGATCCACTGGGTGCCATTTCAGGTGTCTGGAGATATCATCAACCTAGGGCGCTAATGGAGTCTTAGGCAAATGGAATGAGCGCCTTACTTGTCTAGGTGCACTTTAAGGGTGAGATAGGCAGTAGAGTGCACCTACCTTCTTCAATTTCTCCTAACTTGATCCATTCCAAAGTTATAAGCCATGTGAGTGAGTCCTCATCCTAGGTGCCAAAATGGAAGCATTTTATCCAGAATGTGCGCCTCACATAGATTTGATTTCTGGATGCCAGAATTTAGAAATTTTGTGCCTAGGCTAAGAGTTTCTCATTTCAATTTTGATTATTCATCTAAGTGACTTTCCTTAGCTTCCAAGCCTTCAATCTATCCATTACCCTTGCTAGGCACTCAAAATGGAGTGTTTAAACTTGAATTGACGCCTTATGAAGGTTAGGCGCATTCTGGGGTTTTGTAAGAATAAGAAAGTGCGCCTAGCTCAATTAGGCTCTTTCAATGACCACAAACATATGTTAGGTGAATGAGCAGTTGCTAGTGATGCTCAATTAGTTCATAGATGACTTCATCTTCCTGATTGTTGCCTTCAAAACCCAAGGCACTCATTTAGGTGAGTTCAACCTGCTATTGGCGCCTAAGCATGAAACTTCATTCCAAACCTACTTATCTCAGAACTAGGCGCCAGGTTGGAGAAGGTTAAATCACAAGGAGCGCCTCAATTGGAAGCTTAACTGAGTGCCAGAATAGACTTTGGAAGTTGGGCGCCAAAATGAGTCTGACTTGTCAAGGAAGGTGCTTGGAAAATATGATCACTGGAGTTGATGAAACTACTCCCAGACTTAGTCAAATTTCAAGTTTCTGACTTTGCTCCTGCAAAACAAAAGGTTAAGTTAGTCGAAAACCAGTTCATTCCCTCATTATTTAGAATTAGCCTCCGGGAATGAGGAATAGGCTAATCCATTCTTCACTTGATGATCAAGCCAGAAACGGGAACATGACACTATGTGGGTGGCCTGCCTATCCAAGGCTTTTGTGCTTAGCAGCGTGGTTGGTATCCGGTGGTCCCATAGGTTGTTTGGCCTCGTGGACATTATTAAAAAGCTTCATTCATTCACCATCTAACTAGAAGAAATCCTCATACCAATCAATGCAAGCTTCCTCTAAATCTAGCCATGCAACTTCTTTTTCATAATATGATGTAATATCAAAATGCATAGTAAATTTATCAAAGGCACTATTAAATGCATTCAATATTATTTTCACATCTTCTCTTCTAATCCCTTTTGGATGCAACTTGCTCCTTTTCTTCAACATTTTTACCAACTTAGGGATTTGAAGAGAAAACAAATGTCAACTTGCAGACCCCTTTTCTCTCTTAATACTCACTGAAAATTTATGAAATAGCATTCATTCTAAAGAGTCTACTTTCTAATGCAAAAAAATGCACCTCAATTGGATACTTGAGTTGAAAAATATGAGCTGCTAAAGTCAAGGTACCAAAAATTGCAGTTTTCTAGATGATTCCAAAACAATGAGCAACAGCTATATCTCTTCATATACCTCCAAAATTGACAAACTTGGGTTAGTTAGAAACAACTCTATGTCATGCCCCCTTTTCTAAATAATTTAATTAAGGAAATAATTTTTTAGTAATGTTTTAAGTTGGTTCCAATAACTTTATTTTAAAACATTGTAAAATGAAAACTTAAATATTATTATTATTATAATAAATTGGCCATCTAAATGGGACATTATAAGGCCTTTTGTAATATTTTATTAAAAAGTATTTTTGAACATTTTTGGAGGGAATTTTAGGAGATTCAAATTGAGGGGCCCAAAAGGAATTTGTAAAAGGATTGCGATTTGATCAAATGTATCATCCATTATTTTCATTGCAATCAAATCCTTTTTCCAGAGCTTGAACACTTGTGTTCATCTTCTCATTCAAGAAGGAAAACCCTTGGTGTGCGGTGTTGGGCCCCAAAATAGCAGCAACCCAAAACCCTAAAACATTTCACAATCACCAAGGCTAGGGGTGTCGTCAAGGTGATGAAAAGAGGTTTATTAACAAGTCAAGGGTGATTTTGGCCAACTAATAGGAGTGGGTAGACTCCTCTGCTCTTCAGGCTCAGCTAGACCTAGGAGGGATATTCCTAGAGGCATGAAATAGAACACAAATAAACTAACACAGCCATACCCAATGTACACTTGACCCCCAAAGCTGTCACTAGGTCAAGACAAACTGGCTGCACAGGCCTCTAATTAAGCTGATTACTTCACTATGCGTTTGGACCCAAATATAATTTCATTACATTCCTTAAGATGACTCCTCTTAACTTTGAATACACAAGATACATATTGTAGGCATCTATGTTCATGATTCACCAATGATTAAAATAGTTTTGCATCGCTTCAGATTTATCCTTGGTTATTGCAATGAATCATGAACAACATGAGAAACCCTAAACTAAATCTACTCCTACTGCTACAGCTAACAGGACGAGGATTTGATTGAAAAGATGATTGATCCATCCTCAATATGGACCGGTGTCTACTCCATTGGGCAACTGAGTCATAGAATGCAAGGAGGAAAAAAAATATATAGCAGGGGATCGACAGAACTAAACATATATTCACATATACATCATAGATGGATCTTCATGCAATTGATATACTTAATAATCCAGGAAAGAACTGCAATGATTCATGAGCAACAAAGAAATGGCAAATATAAAGCCTTGTATTAACTTGGGTGCTGTCACACACCTCCAAATCCCAATTATAATCGTGCCAGCAAATGTGGCAAGGGAAAACATACAATTGCGATTATACATTCGCCAAAATCATTACAAACTCCCATGGAGACATACCAATGCATATAGATCTGCTTGACATATCCTTCGTACACTCTGTTGGATACATCCCTTCACTTGCAGACCAAATTGGCGTGATTTGATGCCCTAAAATCCTCCTTAGGCAATTCCAAACCAGACAATTGGTTCAGCGACCAACCCTTTGGAAAGAGCTTTGATCCATTATTTATAGCATGAGTAAGTCGACTCTAAGGGCAAAATGGGAGGGAAAATCCTCACCAACTCCACCAACCACATTAAAAACCTGTTTCTCGGCCACCCACTTCGCATTTATGGCAATCCAAAGAGTTGTCGCCGCATTTGAGAAAACGGGGAAGGCCAGGAAGCTAACTTCCAAAAAATTGGACTTTTGGACTTCGGGCCTTCATTGTTTTGCCTTCCAAAAGGAAGAAGAGAGAACATCATAACTCTGACTCTCCAAAGTCCTCTTTACTTAGAATATTCTGGAACCTTAGGTAGACTTCGGCCTTTCGGCCTTCCGCCTTGCGCTTGTCCTTTTACCTTTGCCTCTTTATCTCCCTTTGCCCAAATTGGACTTCGAGCTTCGGGCGTTCCACATTTCACCTTCCAAAAGGAAGAAGGAAGGAAATGGAAACTCCCGCCTTTCGAAACTGCTACGCGTCCACTTTCCGCCATTCTGCAAGCCAGCTTGCGGGCCCACTAAAAGGCTCTGCGGAAAGGCGGAATGCCTTAGGAAACCTTTACTTGTTGGGGGTCAGTCGTCGAGCCTTCCTCTTTCCATCTTCCAAAAGGAAGAAGGCGGAAGGGAGGAAGCCCGAACTCCGACCTCCGCTATACACTTGATACTTAGAATATTTTTCACTTCTTTGAGTGGATTTCAGCCCTCGGGCCTTCGTCCCCTAGCTTGCTGTTAGGAAGACAGAAGGGAGGAACTCTGACCTCCGAAACTCTGCCGACACTTAGAATTTCAACACTTAGACAATTTTCGAGGCCAAAAAGGGGAAACACAATGGACGAACGAAGGCCGAAACTCCGACCTTCGATGAAGGGAGAAAACACAAGGAAACACTTAGAAATTTTTGGACTTAGTCATTTTTTGGGCTTTTCCCTTGTACTTCCTGAAATGTCCCACCCCTGGTGGACACTTGCTAACACAAATTTTCTGCCTTGTTTGGTTCGTTTTGTCTCTGGTTTCCTCTGACACTTGCAACAATATAATGCCAAAAAGAAAATATTGCAATAATAATTTTTAACTCAAAACTGAATTTCATATAAGGCATTCATGGCTGAAATTTCCAGATTTTCATAGCAGTTTGAATATTCAGTTTTTTTCCGAAAATATTGATAACCCAGTTGAGAGAATATCCCCTATTATCTAAAGAACAAATGCCCAGAAAATTATATTGGCAAAATATGAAGTATTTTTACATACCCATTTCATTGTTATGCAAATACAAAGTCTGAAAGGTAATAACAGCAGCTGGGCTGTTCAAATCTCCATTAATATTGCAAGATACATTGTTGATACAAACTCAGAAAACAAGAACAGCAACTTATAATGAGTTTATGTTGGTACAATGGCGCCATTAAAGGCAAGGAATGAAGTTGCTGTTGAAAACCCTCAATACCCACGTTCCAAAATACACTGGTACGACCCTGCTGTAAGAATATCAGCTCAAGAAACAATGCAAACAGCTCCTATTTGCTGCTGATATCTCTGTTTAGTCTTCTAATGATTGCACAACAATGAATCTACAATCTCAAATCTGAATATATGAATTTGCAAATGATAATTCTTTGAAACCCTTGTTTGAAATTTCACCATTTTGCACAATTTGGACTCCTGATTGAAGCCTACACTTTGGCAATGATTCAGCTGATCTTTTACAGCGTCAAGATTGCAAATACATTGAAGAGATCTCATTCTCCAATGGCTGAAAATGACTGAAACCCTTGGTCTCAAGCTCAAATCCCAAGAACACCAAAATGACAAGTCAAGTAATCATCAAGAATGAATTTTATTTTCTTTTGATGCTCAATATATACTTCTCTTAATTAGGGCGATCTCCTTGTGCAATTAAATCATTAATAATATTCCTTTTTAATGCTTTTGATGTTGACTTAGGAAATATCTTTATTTTCCTCAATTTGGGCGCCCAAGTAAAAAGTCTCATTAAATGCACTTTTAATTATTATTTAAATGATATATATTCATGTTCTCACTTTGACTTTATAATTTACTTTAATAATTGGGCCCATAAATCATAATCATTTAATTCACTTCTAAGTCACTTAAATTGAGGGTCATGGCCACATTGTGCATAAAGTGACTTTATAACTTTATAATTTCCCTTTAATAATTAATTATTAATAAACTCACCTTTATTAATAATTAAATAGCATAACTTGCACAAATATCTTTATTTCACTAAGTCAACTAAATATCAGGACCAACACTGTAAATGCCCTATGTCCAGGTGCCCTGCCAAAAATAGCATCTCTGCAAATATGACTTACTATCAATAGTAAGTGTCCCAAACTGAGCCAAATAACATATGCAAAGGCCCGAACCTGAACCCAATGACGAACTGATGAGAAGTAATGTCCCGTATGACTAGGCAACAGCCACTGAAGACCCTCTAACCAAGACTATTAGCCTACGAGGGTCAAAATAATAGGCTAATCCAAAAATAACTGATGCTCGCAAAAAATGGGGACATGACACTTTCAAAAGGCAAACACATGAAAACCTATGGAAGATATCTCTGATCAATTATAAACTATAGGTTCAACAATGAAGGCATAAAGTGGGATTTCTTGATGGATTTTGGGGGCAAAATGGGGCATTTTGGGGACTAATTTTTCAAGTCCCAACAGTGGCTCGGGTTGGGGACGTGTGCCAAGCAATTGCACAGCGAGAATCTCAGAATATCTTCGGGTAGACCAAAAGCAAAAAATGAACAGGGGAAACATCAGAAATGTATTTACGAGGCATACAGTCATAAGCATAGGGGCACAAAAGGAAAGTTGATTGTATTCAAAATTTAAACACTCTGCAGGTCTAACCTACACTAAGTTAGTGAAACCACTTGCCTTTGTCAAAGACAAGTTGAATGAAAGAGCTGATCGCCCCCAAACGAAATTTGCACTTGTCACCCAGCTGCAACAACTGAAAATGGCCCTCAGCATGCACCAATCTGTAACAAATGTTTATGAAGCCAAGGCTAGCCTCACTAATGAAATTACTGTTGCAAGGCAACCATAAGAAACAAGTGCTTGACCTATTCCATACTGCATCATGTTTGTCCTCCACAAGGGGTGAGAAATCAGAATTCAAGTCAGCAAATAAAGACATGGATGGAAGTGAATCTCCATCACCAATTGCAACCTTATTACACTTGCTGACATCTTCATGCAAACTGAAGGAAAACAAGAACACCTCTAATTCACATGGCAAAGAAAATTGTACCTGAATGCATTGTGGATCCACAAGAGAAGACACTTCATCTTGTAGAACAAACTCGAAAGCCTCCAATTCAGGTATACCTTCGAGTTGGGCTGCCGTCTGTTGAAATTCAAGCATGAACATGCCTTGCTGCTCATTTACATCAATGTCCCATACAAAGGACTCAACCTCAACTGCAACACCAACACATTCAAAAGCTAACAAATTTTCCACATCAAAGTGGAAGCGTTCATATTCATTTGGAATTCCATCAAGCTCTTGAACACAATTTTCATATGTGCTGCTACAAATTTTGATTTTTGAATCATAAACATGACTCAGGCTGCAATTCAAAACACCAGCACATAAATCAATATCACGAGACACCTCAAATGAACAACCAAGTTCTTCCAATTGTCTCTTTGTTTCATGTCCACTTTGGCAACTTGTTGTGTCCTATTCACTGCTGCAAACAGATTGATGACACATTTCCTCTTCCTTCATTTCTATCTTATTTCTTTGTAGCTGAGATGAAGCACACTTTGCATGAGGGAGAGAACATACCTTGCACCACAAAAACAATTTCTCATATGTGTCCACATGATCACCATCCTCAAAATCCAGGGCAGGCTCTTCACACTGAAACTCCATGACTACACCAATAACTGTCTTTGATTGGTTATTCTCATGTGCAACCACCTCTACATCTACCTCATGCAAACAAACACTAACTGCCTCATCACATGCAGGCATAAAGGAAGGCAAAACATCAAACAAGAAAGAAGTTCCTTGCTCATTATCCATTTCATTTACCTATGCACAATCTTCATAATCAACTTTACAAGCTGATTCCATTTCCTGCTCATTCATGCACGTGCCTTCCACACTGCTTACTGACCCACATACCTCAGCACCAGGGTGGAAGTCATCATTGGTTTCATCATTTTCACTTTGACTTGATGAACTATCCAGCCGAAGGTAGGTGCATGCATTGCTTTCATCATCTGCATCACTGTCATATGATGCACCATCTTCCACTTTTACCCTTCTGAGTACACAATCATCATTATTTGATGCTGCATTCATCTAATTGCTTGAATCCACATTGCTGCCCTTCAGATCAGCATGTTTATTACCAGTAACACACACATTTGTGACAACAAACCCTTTATGTAGTCATCCCTCATTTTCTCCATGGAGTCTAGGGACAAATATGCCTACTGCATACTTGTTATTTTGAAATCCTCTCGCACATAACTCAATCCAGTTTCATATGCTTCAAAAAACATATCAATTTAGGTTTGAAATCATTTGGAATAATTTAGGTTTGAAATCATTTGGAATATTGGAAAGGGCAACAACAAATCTATGACCAAAATCTCTGTTTGACTCTCCCTCTTGTCTCCTGATTTTTTCCAGCTCTATGACAAGATCGGCAGGGTCAAGACCCTTAGCAAATTCCTTTTCAAATACTGCCACAAGTTCATTCCACGAGGCAAAGGACTGCCCTGGAAAACTTTAGATCCATTCTCTTACCTTTCCATGCAAGGACCTAACAAAGAACCTCATCCATTGTCGTCATCCTCAAACTGATGTTCTTCCATGAATTATGAGAATACATCACATGTGCGTCCCCTTCCCAAATATCATACCTATTAAACTTGGGCAACTATTTGTAGACCTTTGGTGGCATACTCATTGTTTTGTAATCAACCCATTAGAGGTCTAGCTGATCATACACATGATCTAAGGTGTAATGTCCCCATTTTTGAGCTAAGTAATGATTTCTAGTTTGAGTTTGTTTCTAAACATGGAGAACTAGAATGTTGATTTATGTCTACACATGGAGAACCGGAATGTTGGCTCAACTAGTATTGGGTTGGCTAAGTATTTTCATAGTATTTTTTATTGAGTTAGCCAAATTGTGTTGTTTGGAAAATGCAATATTGAAATTGTATTTTCAATCATTTGATTGGATAGATTATGGAATAAAAGGGAAAATGAAATCTTTAATTACATTTTCCTCTAATCTATTTTTGTGGAGTTTTGCATTGAGGTTGAGGCTAATCGATGGAATAAGGAATTGCTCCAGGTGGGACCTTTTTTATGATGTCAAATAAGCAAACGGTGGAGGAGATGTATTCGCCCATGTAAAGGAATAGGTCCAAGCTATTGTAAATTCATTCAAACATCTTCAATGGCTATCACAGAGGATGATCGACTAGCATGAGGTGGCGTTTCATTGTATGAAGTGCAAATACATTGGATCATGGTCCCATTTGATTCCAACGGCCAAGAAGGAGGAATTCACCCAAGGAAAAGATTATAGTTTGAAGTGCCAACGGTTGGAGCAAGGCAAAAATTATTTAAAATATTTGTTTGAGACATCCAATGCCAACATCCAAGGGAGAATCGGCGGCCAAGGTAAAGAGAAGATTTTAAATGCAAAAATCATAATATTAAATACCAAATATCATTCGCCCAAGTATTTGCATGGTTCGTTGGAGCTTGAGGAGAAATCGACTTGGCATAGAAGAGGATTTTAAATTTAAATGATAAATGAAAGGTTTTAAATGATTATTTCCAGCCGCCTAAGGATTTTCAATGATCAACAAAGAAAATTGAATGCAAAATCCAATCGCCATTATGAGGAGATAGCCAATTTGACTTGGAGGGACGATTTGGCAATGTGAAGACATTTAATTTCATCCAATAGGGTTTTGAATGTGTGTATGATTAGCTACAATCATTTAAAATTGTTCAAGACTCTTGTCCTTCATTGGTGGAATCCAAATTTCATTCCAAAATGTCAAAGAGGAGGAACACCTATCCTTGGAGAGGATAAATAGAGCTCTTGAACTTCAATTTGCAACTATTGATGCTTTGGTATGTTTTCTCTTACTTTTGTTTAGCTGGGAATTCCGATTTTCAGTTATTTTTGCATGGAGATGACCCCTTGTTTGATATGGTGATGGCCCCATATCTTTGTGTGAGGTGATATCACTCAGATTTCACCATTAGTGCTTGAATTTGTAGGTTTAGGAGAGCAATTGGAGTACATTTGATATGATATTGAAGCCTTTGATTCATTGAAGACATTATCAAGGTAGTTTTGGGGCTTATGACACAATTGGAGTGACTTTTACACATTTTGCAGAGTCTGATATTTTATGACAGCGAGTTGTTCACATTGTTTCAGGGCTTTTGGAGTACATTGGACAAGTCTTCAAGGTCTAGAAGAGTTGCAAGGTGTAAAAGTGCAATTTATGTTCCCATCGTTTGGCTTGGGAAGGAGTTTTTAGTGCATTTGAGGTGTTTGGACATTGGCTGGGCAAAACATTCACCTACAGCAGTTATAACAGCTTGCTGTGCCTTTTTACCAGTCAATAATATTTGCATATCCAAGGCTGTAACCTTCAATTCAAGATTAGGGAATCATTGTCTATTGTTTGTATTTTGATATTGAGGCTATATAAGACATTTGGCAATTTTTCATGATGTTATCAAGTCTGATATGACTGATACAGTGACTGTAATTTCATGACAGCAACATGTTCTTTGATGTTATTTCATTTCCAATCAATAAAATGCAAGGAGTTTGATGACTTTCACATTTGTGGATGTGTGTTGATATTGTACATTGATTTGTGCAAGAAATCTTATCTAAAAGTTGAGCAAAAATTTTAGTCAGCTATAGTAGGGTCTTTACATAAGGGAAGAGTAGGGGACTGATCAAACTGATTTTTAGGGGCAGCAGGGAATGCATTGGACTGCATCCTAGACTCTAGCAGCCTAATCTAATTTCTCATTTCTACTTCTTGCTGCAATAATGACTCCAATAGTTGTCTGGTTTTATCAAGTTCATATTGCTGCATTGTTAAGTCATTTTGATTTTGCATGGGTGCATATAGGTTTGGGTTTGAATAACATGCAGGGCCATGGTTGTAATATATATTCTTAGGATGGTCATGGGAATCAATTCCAATGTAATTTCTAGTGTCTGACACATAGGAAGACTCTGATAAAGGAGCAGCCCTAGAATAATCATAGCCATACCAACCATCCATGACTAAAACATCCTAAAATTCTGGGCAGAAAACTGAGGCATACAAATTTGTTCCTTCAGCATGATAGGAACAACAAATTTCAAAGGTCAGGAAGAAAACCATGTACCTTTATTTTCACCAGCTGTTGCATATTGAGATGGAGCATTCAAATCACCACCAACAACCAGGGTACAGTAGTAACAAACTTTTGTTTTTTGACAGCAGAGTTGCCACCTCTTCCAAAGAGGAATTCCTTGAAGTGTGACTGATCTTCAATGCCAAAAATTGATTCTGGGTCATCTCACCAGCATAGTCTTCAAATGATTCTAACCCAGCAGTATCATCCCCGACAACGGCGCCAATTTGTTGGCGTAAGTTGACAGGTGCCACACTTACAACCATAGTTGGAAAACTCGGACTTCTTGCGAACTCGGCAGCCCAAAATAGGACTCGGACTTGGGACTCAGCAAAAAACTCGGCTAGGACTTGGCAAAGAAGAAAACCGTAGTTTTACCCCAAAAAAAAAAAAGAAATTAATGCATTTAGAGAACATAAGAGCCATAATTCAAACCTTACACATGTCATATGATCTTCAAACACTCAATATTTGAAATTTTATCATTCATGAACCATAATCATACAATTCATACTCATAGTTTCAAACTTTCAAATGTATAACAACATCATAAGTTTATAAATGTTTACATATAATGATGTCAAAATGAGAAAAACAACCAAATAAAATCTACATCTTCCTCTTTCCTCTTCTAATGTAACTCAATTTTTCGATCTCCTTAGCTCGTAATCTCCTCTTCTCCAGCTTCTAATCTACTATGCAGACCTGTTGTGTTCCTCAAAGAGTGTTAAAATGAAGAAAAAAACAAAAAAAAAAAGAGTTTTAAATGTTGCTAGGCGTTCAAGTGATAGACCGAGAGTCCAGGGTCGGGACTCGAAGTCCTATCCTGGGACTCGCGCGAGTCCCAGGATAGGACTCCCAAGTCCCGACACTGGACTCTTTAAGACTCGACTCGGGAGTCCTTGGCGAGTTGACTCGGCTAGCCATAGGACTCGCGAGTCTGTCGAGTTTTGGAGAGTCCTAGCAGAGTTTTCCAACTATGCTTACAACAACATACTGCACCACTGCAAATGCGCGAGTCCCAGGATAGGACTCCGAAGTCTCGACACTGGACTCTTTAAGACTCGACTCGGGAGTCCTTGGCGAGTCTACTCGGCTAGCCATAGGACTCGCAAGTCTGTCGAGTTTTGGAGAGTCCTAGCAGAGTTTTCCAACTATGCTTACAACAACATACTGCACCACTGCAAATGGACTATTATAGGGGTCTGGAAAATGCACAAGCTGCCTAAAACCTGGCAACGGCTAAAGTAACTTTATCCCCGACAACGACGCTAATCTGTTGGCGTAAGTTGACAGGCTGCCAACTTACACACAACAACAAATTGCACCTGGCAACGGCTGCGAACTTCTTCAGTGATTGTGTTGCAAAGGTCTTTCAAAATATGAACCAAGATATTACGTCCCCAACAACAGCACCAATCTGTTGGGCCCCAAAATAGCAGCAACCCAAAACCCTAAAACATTTCACAATCACCAAGGTCAGGGGTGTCGTCGAGGTGATGGAAAGAGGTTTATCAACAGGTCAAGGGCAGTTTTGGCCAACCAACAGGAGTGGGTAGACTCCTCTGCTCTTTAGGCTCAACTAGACTTAGGAGGGATATTCCTAGAGGCATGAAATAGAACACAAATAAACTAACACGGCCATACCCAATGTACACTTTACCCCCAAAGCTGTCACTAAGTCGAGACAAATTGGCTGCACATGCCTCTGATAAAGCTGATTACTTCACTATGTGTTTGCACCCAAATATAATTTCATTACATTCCTTAAGATGACTCCTCTTAACTTCGAATACACAAGATACATAGTGCAGGCATCCATGTTCATGATTCACTAATGATTAAAACAGTTTTGCATCGCTTCAGATGTATCCCTTGTTATTGCAACGAATCAGAACAGCATGAGAAACCCTAGACTAAATCTACTACTACAGCTAACAGGACAAGGATTTGATTGAAAAGATGATTGATCCATCCCCAATATGGACCCGTGCCTACTCCATTGGGCAACTGAGTCATAGAATGCAAGGAGGAAAGAAAATATACAGCAGGAGATCGACATAACTAAACATATGTTCACATATACATCATAGATGGATCTTCATGCAATTGATATACTTAATAATGCAGGAAAGAACTGCAATGATTCATGAGCAACAAAGAAATGGCAAATACAAAGCCTTGTATTAACTTGGGTGCTGTCACACATGTAAGATGCTACCCCAAAAAATTTCCAAAATGACATACAATGACATGGTAGTGTTAGCATAAATTTGCATCAACCAACTAAATGCCTCACACTTTCTGATCACCCAGATCCCAGGATGGGCAAGGTGAGAGCATACAGTGATTGGCTTACAATAAGCAACTATACAACAAGAAATTACAATTCTTCCACTGCGGCGGGTATCCACAAGATGTGGGAATTCACGACTTTTCAGTGGGTAAAGAACAAGAAGAAATATTACAATGCCATCCACTTGTTTAGTGGGAATACTCCACTTATTTAGTGGGTGAGAGCAAAAAGAAGGTTCTTTCTCCACACTGGCGGTAAACCATCCAGGGGTTCTTAATGTGAATTGAATTATAATGAAATTACAATGATATTCAATATAATCATGCTCAATACCATAAGAGTTAGAGCTAGACAAAATACCCCCTGAAGATCATTGAAGAGGGATCATACTCTGCATCATGATTGACAAATAAATCATCCATTAACTGATAAAGACTGCATATTCTGATCTATCAGGCTGATCTCTGATTATTTACACCCTGCTGACTGTAACAGCCTGCACTGTATTTCTGGAAGTGAGCAGAAATCACACTAAACAAATCACACAACTGATATACTTTCGTCTGCCACAACTTTGATTATAATGACCAAACAAACAGTTTTGAGCACACAAGACACTAACAAAGATCAGAGATCAGTGATAAAGACCCCATACACAGACTGGTATGGCACCTTTATGCTGGTACTGACTGCTTCCAAACCACAATATTCTACCCACTCAGATATTCATTGATATCATATGCACTAAACTCCCACATAAATGACAATTAGAACTCCTTATATGCTCACTTAACAAGTTATGTAAAATACATAATGATATTGCCTTCCCCATGAGCCGTACGGCCTTGAAATGTACGGCTGCACACTAAAAATCAGACTCTGCTTTAAATCACACAGGAAGACCTTGAATAGAGTCGCCTGGGCAGTAGAAAGACATTACAAAAAGATTCAAATCAAAAGATTGCTCCATTATTTTAATATTCAGATTTCATCAAGTTGCAGGTACGACCTTCAGGATGTATGAATTAGATCATAGCACATAGAATATGCATTCAAACCACTGCCAAATACACTCAAAGGGGTCGCCTAGACCATACAATAACATTGCAAACATTACTCATTGCAAAAGTATAGATAATATTTTATACTCTGCATCACTCCACACACAGGCTCGTACGACTGACTTGTACGGATGTGACCATAGTAATTTCAAAGCTCATTCAATCTACTGAAAATCAGTTCCAAAATGATTGCCTAGGCCTACCAATCATAATGCAAACATAAGGAAATGCCAAAACAATCTTAAAATTTTCTGATCAGCACCATAAGATTTCAGCATGTACAGACATGGATGGAGTGTACGACCAACACCAAACTCACTCTAAACAATACAAAATATAAATCCAAAATGTACTTTATCATACCAAAACTGCATTCTCACTATTCAAAAGGATCACAATACAAAAACACAACAAACTATCAATCTCTGTTCAGCTCCATGTGATTCCCTGAAGTAGAAACTATTACGCAAGTAATTGGTAAATTATTTGATAAATTAACAATGATTAAAAAGCTCAATAAATAATGTACAAGATATACAAAGATAGCAAGTTTCTGAAATAGAAACTGTAGATCTTTTACAGATAAATTACATGATTGACCATCAAGTAAAAATAGGATAAATAATTATTCTAATACCCTCCCTTAATGGTCAATCTATCAACTACACCAAGAGACCCCCTGAATTTTACAAACTTATTTGGACTAAGGGACTTGGTGAGGATATCTGTTGTCTGATGCTCTGTCGGAACATACAGCAACTGAACTGATCCGTCTTCAACAAGCTTTCTAATGAAATGACAATGAGTTTCTACATGCTTGGTTCTTTCATGGAAGACTGGATTCTTGGCAAGTTTGAGAACTCCCTGATTATCACAGAACAAGGGAGTCGGACCTGCTTGAGATATTTGCATATCAGCAAGCATCTGGCGAAGCCAAACTGCCTCACAAGCTGCCTTAACTGCTCCCTGATACTCCACTTCTATCGAGGAGAGAGCCACTGCCTGTTGCTTTTTACTAGTCCATGTGACTGCACCAGATCTCAAATTGAACACATACCCAGATGTTGATTTCCTATCATCAACCGAACCTGCCCACTCTGAGTATGTGAAACCACTAAGTCTAGGATCATGACTCCTAGTGTAAAGAAGTCCATAATCAGAAGTGCCCTTCACATAATGCAGCACACGCTTCGCTGCTACCCAATGATTAGCCTTGGGGGCTGTCATGAAGCGGGAAATGTAGCTCACTACAAAACTGAGGTTAGGTCTAGTGGCAGTGAGATAGATGAGGCTGCCCATTAGTTGCCTGAACAAAGATTTATCCAGTACAGTTGAGTCTGACTTAGCTGACAACTTAAGCCCTTTTTTCCGTGGGTGTGGAGGTAGATTTGCAATCCTGCATACGGAACTTACCCAGAAGACTTCGAGCATACTTGGACTGGGAAATGAAGATACTGCTCTTGGTCTGCCAAACCTCAACACCTAAACAGTAATGCAAGAGTCCCAGATCTGTCATGTCAAATGTGCTACACAAATCCTGTTTGATCTCAGCGATCAAATGTGCCGAGCTACCAGTAATGACCAGGTCATCCACATAGACAACAAGAATCAGAATATCACTACCAGTGCGTTTGACATACAAATTAGAGTCAGATGGACTCCTCTGAAAGCCATGATCTGTGAGGTACTTGTCAATCTTGATGTACCAAGCCCGAGGAGCCTGTTTCAGGCCATAGAGTGCTTTTACCAATCTACACACCTTGTGTTCTTGACCGGCAACCTTGAACCCTGGAGGCTACGTCATGTAGACTTCTTCCTTCAACTCACTGTTGAGGAAATCACTCTTAACATCCATCTGATGGACTTTCCAACCAAATTGGGCTGCTAAGGCAAGGACGAGCCGAATTGTACTCATCTTGGCTGTAGGAGCAAAAGTCACCTCGTAGTCAATGCCTTCTGTGAGAATCCCCTAGCAATGAGACGAGCTTTGTACTTGTCAAGGGTTCCGTCAGCTTTGTATTTCACTTTATACACCCATTTGCAGCTAATGGGCTTCTTCCTTGGAGGAAGATCAGAAAGGACTCAAGTGTGATTTTTCTGAAGACTCTGGTATTTAGACTCCATAGCCTTTTCCCACTCAGGAATTCCTTTAGCCTCTAAATATGTCTGAGGCTCATAGACACTAAATGTTGGCCATGAGAGCAAAATTAACTGTATGCTATTGTTTGCTCTTGTTCCTGGATGATCTACCCTTAATGAGTTCATCATCATGAAGATCTCCAATAGTCTTAGCCCACCATTTAGGCTGGAGAGTAGAAGTGCCAACATTAGATGCAACAGGAGGAGCTGGAACTATACCTGGAATAGGTTCAACGGGTGGAAGATTGACATCATTCGGAGGAAATTCGGGTTGAGCATCATCAAAAACAGAATCTACATCATCCCTCCCATCAAGTGGACCTAACGGAAGATGAACACCCAAATCAAAAGCCTTCAAAGGCTGATCCTCAGAATGCTGCACGGACGAGGAAGGATGAAAAGGTCCTCGTTCTTCATCAAAGACAACATCCCAACTGAAGATAAGACGATTAGTATCTATATCAATCAACCGATAAGCCTTATGGTTGTCACTATACCTTGTGAACATAAGCTTTTGACTCTTGGAATCCAACTTTGAGCGCTTGGCATCTGGCATCTATACATAAGCTAAAGAGACAAATATTCGCAGATAGCTGATCCAAGGTTTGTGACCAGTCCAAACTTCCTCAGGAGTCTTCTCCTTAAGAACATATGTAGGAGACCGATTAAGGAGATAGACAGCAGTGTAGACTGCTTCTGCCCAATATTTCTTAGGAAAACTCCTATGTTCTAACATGGAATAGGCCATCTCAGTGATTGTGCAGTTGCGCCGCTCTACAACACCGTTTTGCTGAGTATAGGGTGTGGTTAACTAGCGTTTGATGCTGTGTATATCACAGAAGTTGGAGAAATCAGTAGAACAAAATTCCCCCCCATTATCTGACCTAAGAGTGACTATGGAACAACCACTCTTTCTCTACTAAGGCCTTAAACTTCTGAAATACAGTAAACACATCTAATTTCTGTCTGAGAAAGTACACCCACATTTTACGATTAAAATCATCAACAAAAAGCAAGAAATACCTGCAACCAGTAACAAAAGGTGTATTCATTGGCCCACATACATCGGCATGAACCAATTGTAGTACCTTGGAGGCTCGCCATGAGTCACCATTCAGGAACGGTGTCCTGTGCTGCTTCGCAGCCTGACAAGCTCCACAAACACCATGATGCTGAGTCTGGATCTCAGGTAAACCGGCTACAAGTCCCTCCCGAGATAGTTGAGATAGTGCACATTTAAGTGCCCATAACGCTGATGCCAAACACTGGTGATGGAAGAATTTCTGGTTGCCATGGCTAACTCTGAAGAATCACCTGTATCCACAAGTCTGTATAGACCATGATCCTCAATACCAATAGCCACAGTCGTGCGAGTCTCCCGATCAACAATGGTACATTTGTGTGCACTGAAAACCACATCCAACTGAGGAGAGTGCCGCATGATCTGACTAACAGAGAGAAGGTTTAGTTTCATGCCAGGAACATAGTAGACATTGAGGAATATGAGATTCCTCCCACCAGAATGAATCTGAACAGTGCCCTTGCCGACAACTGTATACTCTTCACCTCCAAAAATAACTGAGTCACTGAAGGGAGAAAAATTTGTGAACCAATCACGCTAATGAGTGAAGTGTCGCGAAGCACCTAGATCAATGTACTAGGCAGAGGACTTCACATGATCTGCAGGTCTTTTAGCCATAAAAGCGTAAAAAGCAGATTCCTTTTGCTCAATGTGCTCAACAACATTTGCTTTCTGTTGAGACCCTCCCTGCTTCTTCTGTTCAAAAGCCAAATGCTGACGACAATCCTTCTTCATGTGACCATATTTGTGGCAATAATTACACTGAATGTTCTTCTTGGTGCTATCCTGAGGTTGACTTGAGCTTTTCTGCTGCAGACGCTGACCTTTCCCTTTATTCTGAGCCTGAAACTTGGCTGCAAAAGCTTGCTCTGTAAAGGATGAAGAAGCACTACTACCAAACTGTTGTTTCCAGTGATCTTGCTGCAAGAGGATAGTACAGAGCTCCGGAAACTTCAGATCAACATTAGCAGACGTAATGTTGAGAGTCTCGATGAAATGTTCATAAGACTTAGGTAGACTTTTCAAAGTGATTACAACTATGTCTTCCTCCATTTTCCGACCAATAGCCTCCAGCTAATCTCAGATCTCCTGGATCTTGGTCAGGGGCGCCTGCAAAGTTGTCTTCTCATCCATCATGGTAGAAAACAACATATTTTTCAAGAAGAATGCACGGCTCTTGTCGAAGGTCTCATGCAAACTCTTTAGATGGTCCCAAATCTCCTTTGCTGATTTTCCAGTCAGAATCTGAGGTAGCTGATCATCTGTGACTAAAAGCTTAATGAGCATCACAGCTTCACGGCTCTGTTCGTCAAACTTGTCCTAATCTTTACCCATCGTTGTTGGACAAGTAGTGTTGCCTAAAATCATCTAATCGAGGTAGCGATATTCAAAGATGGTCATCATTCGCTGCTTCCAGGGATTATAATTTTTGCCGTTGAAATGCTGACTGCCCTCCAACATAATGTTGGTCAAAGAAGCCATCTTCATGTTTTTCGAGACATGAAAAACGAGATACTGAGAAGAGGCTCAATGCACGGAACTCGAGGCACAAATTCCAATGCACATGAAGCTAAGGCAGTTTACAAGGACAAGATTAGAGACAAATCTGTTGGCACAAATTTCAAGGCACGGATTTCAAGACACCCAGAAAAATCCGACAGCTACCCAGAAATCCTCTCGAAAAACCCACAAAGAATCTGCAATCAGAAAATTTTTCTGACTTGAAATGAAGGGTCAAAACCCTAGCCGAAGTTGTAGAAGCCCTAGGTGGCCATGAAAAACACAGAAAACTGATCAGGAAATCGCAGCTTGAAAACAAAGGATTTCTTTGAAACCCTAGCCGCCAAATGCAGATCACGGGTTTTATTTGCAGAAAATGCAAACACACAGAGAAACCCTTCTCAAACGGACTGGTCTGAAGCGCCAAACACGACCATAGGGAACACAAAGTTGCAGCCTTAAAGGAAATCACGCCCAAAAAAATGCATTAAAAAAAACCACCGAGAGTTTGCCAGAAACACGCGCCAGAAGAGAGTTGAAAAATTGCGCCAGAAAATGAATGAGAATCGCATCTCACGGAGTGGAAAATCACGGCCAGAAAACGCCTACGAAGAAACCACGACAATGCAGAAGAAAGACCGCGATTTTCAAAACGAAACACTAACGAAATTTCAAAAACTATAACCCTTGATTTTTAAGAGTCAAAAAACCCACGAAAACCAAAAGAAATCAATCTTCACTGGAGCACACGAAAAAAATCAAACTTTGCTCTGATACCATAGTACACAAGTGATTGGTAAATTATTTGATAAATTAACAATGAGCAAAAAGCTCAATAAATAATGTACAAGATATACAAAGATAGCAAGTTTCTAAAATAGAAACTACAGAAGATCTTTTACAGATAAATTACATGATTGACCATTAACTAAAAATAGGATAAATAATTATTCTAATAGAAACCACCATTACCAGCTAGCGTAGATATCACACTACCAAAACTGATCTTCTTCGAGTGGGTTTCTGTCCACAAGAAGGTAGAAAATGGAAGAACACGCAGGTTCAATCCAACAGAGTAACAATACAAATTCCAAGCCTGTCTCCAAATGAGCTCTTGAACTCCCTTTTTAAAAGCCTGTGGGAGTTACAAAATGATCTTTCTTGAAAATAGAACCTTTTTCTCCTCCAACTTATAAAATATTTCTATTTCCAAGTTATGTGCACACTTTAAAGTGACTAAGATATAAAAACATTTTTTCCTTACCCCCACATGATATAATATTTAAGTCACTTAAATATTTCCACCTTATACTTAAGTGCACAATAAATAATTAAAATATTCTATTTAATTATCAAACTTAATAAAAACTCCATACAACTCCAAATTTGATAATTAAACTGAACCAATATATTCTGATAAATAACTTCGACCATCCTTGATAAAAATGCAAACTTGAGACACCCACAACTGCTTTGCAGATAGAAGCACGACCACTCCAAGAAGTTTGGAATTTTCCCAACCATGTTGGATAGCCTCCGAGAGACTAGGAACAAGCAAAATGCGCACAAAATTCTATGTGCCAAAAAAGGAACATTACAATCCTCCCTGCTCAAGATTGCTTGTCCTCAAGCAATACATGCCATCCAACAGAGTTACTTGCATGATTAACACTAATATACCTGGATCCCAAATTAACCTCAAGAATGTTCCACACCATTTGCGCTGCGCTACTCTGATATATTTGGCAACTGCACAGCTGATACTCTGTATAATACTCTGAAACATTCTACCAATCCCCCAACTTTTCGCATCCCACACATCTATATCATCCTTAATCATGAAAGTGAAGGAGTTGGCATCCTCCAACAAATCATCAATACAATTCATCCAACCTGAAACTCTTGCTGGGACCCAAAATCTGAAATGTTCCTCCAAAGAAGAACACAAATCAGCTTGAACACAATCTGAAAGTAACTCCAAACAGCCATGAATCACTTGATTCTCACCAACCAAAAGGGTAATAATAGCTGTAATACTTGTTCTTTTCAGCTGAACACTTCTGTCATCCACCCACAAAAGGTCAAAGATAGCAAAAAGAACAATCACATCGCTGTACAAAACTGAAATTAATCTCTGAAAGCCTGATTTCAGTAATCTGAAAATAGGACAGCAACAACAGAATTGAAATCTTCTGAAGACAACAAGAGATTTATGTCATCTACAATCAAAATATGTCAAAGTTATGACCAAAATTTCCTTCCAATCAATAATTATGTATGCAATTGAACACTTATGATGGCTGATAGAAGTAAGGACAGCAGCTTTATGACAGAAATTTGACTCCAAATTCATCCATAAAACAATCTTACCAACACCACTATCCTCCCTAGAACCGTGAAAATAAACTCCATTATGAAAGTAAGCCATCATTGCACTTAATTCATTATATACCTAAACCTTATGCTCACCTTCAACAATGGATGAAGACTTCCAGTTTATGAAGGTTTTGTACAAATTAACATCCCATGAGTGCACTTCACTAGGATCTCATATCCTGTTATTGTCCTCATCTTTGTTACTCACATCAGATTGGTCTTTATCATCTAACACAAAAAAAGGATTGTCAAAAGTTAACTCAACTCCCAGATCAAAAAGAGGAATATCAAATGATTGGAAGTTGTTTTCATTTTCATGTTCAGATAACTCTTCATATTGCTCCAATTCTGAATCTGCATACTTAGGAAGTTGTCCTAAGGCAAAATCTTCTTGGATCAAATCAAGCTCTTCAATCACCAGCTTGATTTCGTTTGCCATTACAACATTTTCTTACTCCCTTAATTGATGTGCAACTTCAAGCTGATTTTTCACTTCTAAGAGAGTTATTTGGGTACTCTCTAAAGAATCCATAGTTGACTTAAGCTTAGTTGTAAGCTTATCAACTTTAGCCTTTTTCCCACTTAATGCATCACAGGTGCGATCAGCAAACTCAATGACAATCTCTATCAGAGAGCAAATTCAAATAATCAGTTTTCAATGTTTGTAAAGCCCTTCTTACAACTTGCCAATCATTGAGGGAAGATCCTTCATCCATGCCTTTTTTTCTCCTCTCAACTTGTGCCTTACAAATGTGATCTTCTATAAACTTATGTGTGCTGTCCAAGTGCGTTAAAACTTGCACAACTTTGTCTTCTATGACTAACAGCTGATTTTTAAAATCCAAATCAATGGCACACAACAAATTTTCTGTTATATCTTTAAAGGCATGACTCTTGAAATCAGCTACTTCTAAGTTGTCTTCTTCATGGCCATTCAGACCCACGAAAGTTGTCTCCTCTTCACTGTCACTTTGATAAAAAGTTATGGCAGCTCCATCTTCAAGCATAGAGTCATCCTTAAGGGCTGATTTAACATCTTCAACAAACTCCACATCATCATGTTCTACCACTAAACCTTCAGAAATGTCAAATGGTCCCTCAATTGGCATGGGATATTCCCATGTGAAATCAGTATTACCCTCCTCAAGATGATGATAATGCTCAACATTAAAGGCTGTCTCCCAGTTTTCAGCAGCTTCAGTTTCTCTACCAGCTGTAACAACTTTGTTCTTCATGTCTTCAACAAGGCATTCTATTGGTAACATCACAGACTTGCATGAAGAATCACTATCTAACATCTTGCTAATCATTTTCATTTCTGTTTCTATAGGAAAGGAATCTTCAAAATCTTCAAACTCTTCATCAAATATAGGACTTGCAAAATCTTTTCTTTCCTTTTTAAGGACTTCATTGATTTCAACAGGAAAATTCCAACCTTCAATCTCTTCAAATGCCATTGGATTTTCAGCTATAACATCTGGAAATTCATCATACTTTTTTGTGTCATCAAGGTCAACAAGATTCTCACAAGCTCCCCTAACTTGCTCCAAGGTAAATGCTTTGTCATCTCCATCAAACACATTAGAAATTTCTGATGTCAACTCTTTCCCATCAGCATGTTCCATCCTCATGCAACCATCCTCTTCCCACTTTGGCAAATAAGGTATTAGTTTGTCTTCACACTGAATCAACACCATTTCAGCTAATACTTGTTCCATTGATAAGGATTCTCGATCATTTTTCCTTAGATTAGCCAGTAAAATAGACAAGAGTGGCTGAGATACCTCATCACTCTCATTGATGATCAGGGCCATAATGGCTTGCATGGTTGTTATAACTTGGTCTTCGTGAGAAATTCTAATGGTAGCAAAGAAATGGTGAAAGAGTTGCAGAAATTCAACACGTTTGAAAAAACGGGGAAGGCCAGGAAGCCAACTTTCAAAAAATCAGACTTTCGAACTTCGAACCTTCACTATTTCTCCTTTCAAAAGGAAGAAGAGAGAACATCATAACTTCGACTCCCTGAAGTCCGCTTTACTTAGAATATTTTGGAACCTTAGGCGGACTTCGGCCTTTCGGCCTTCTGCCTTGCGCTTGTCCTTTTACCTTTGCCTCTTTATCTCCCTTTGCCCAAATCAGACTTTGGGCTTTGAGCGTTCCACATTTCACCTTCCAAAAGGAAGAAAGAAGGAAATGGAAACTCCCGCCTTTCTAAACTGCCATGCGTCCACTTTTCGCCATTCCGCAAGCCTTAGGAAACTTTTACTTGTCAAGGGTCAACTGTTAAGCGTTCCTCCTTCCGTCTTCCAAAAGGAAGAAGGCGGAAGGCAGGAAGCCCAAACTCCGACCTCCGCTATACACTTGATACTTAGAATATTTTTCATTTCTTTGAGCAGACTTCGGCCCTTGGGCCTTCGTCCCTTCGCTTGCCTTTAGGAAGACGGAAGGGAGGAACTCCGACCTCCGAAACTCCGCCGACACTTAGAATTTCAACACTTAGACAATTTTCGAGGCCAAAAAGGGGAAGCACAACGGAAGAACGAAGGCTGAAACTCCGACCTCCGACGAAGGGAGAAAACACAAGGAAACACTTAGAAATTTTTGGACTTAGTCATTTTTTGGGCTTTTCCCTTGTACTTTCAAAAGACAAACACATGAAAACCTATGGAAGATATCTTTGATCAGTTATAAAGTATAGGCTCAACAATGAAGGCATCAAGTGGGATTTCTTGATGGATTTTGGGGACAAAATGGGGCATTTTGGGGACTGATTTTTCAAGTTCCAACATGCGGAAATTTGGAGGACGAAAACTCCCTTGGTTTCCAATTGGGATTGGAGGACGAACCCTCTTATCCAAGTGAGGTGATTTCATCCTAGAATCACATTTGTGCCAAAAGATTGAAGTCATTTCTAGTTTCAGTTTGTTGAAGGAGGATTTGGAGATTTTTCAGCTGTGCAGAGTTCTAGATTTGAGGAGGAATCCAATATTGATAAAGGTTCTTAGCATTTGCTGCTAGACAAAAAATCTCATCGCCATATTTCTGGCCGTACCATTTGTGGGGGAGCTATACATGCTGTTGTGATATGCAATAACAAGTACAGCTAGTTTTTGAATGCTGTCCTACCAATAACAACAGCGGCCGTACTATTTCAGGCCTGAGGTTTGGTCTACCTTTGCACCGTACCAGTCCTATCCACTATACCTTGTGTCTATTTATCCATGGCAGCCCTGTAAGCTGGAAATAACAGCTGATTGTTATGATGATGTTAGGGTTTGTTGAATAATATTTGTAAGGGTCTTTGCTGTACCTTTCCTGTTGTACCTTGCATCAATATTTGTATATCAGGGTTTATGCTGAATATTGCTGATTATATCAGTATTTCTTATTTGTCCCACCTGTTGTTATAATATTAATATCTGATTTATCAGTGGAGATTCGATTTAAATGTTGGCATTTTATTGTTGCTGCTCTATATGTCACATTCATTCCAATGTTTGCAGAAACAAGGAAATATTGAAATTTGAAGGGTTTATAAAATTATTTAAAGGGACAATATAGTGGTATCAGAGCTGTGATCTTGCTAGCTTGTGAATCATGACGGGAAATCAAAGAGAAAATTCTTCAGAACATCTTATGGGTTTGGTAGAGCAAATGCAAGATGTAGATAAATAGTTTTAGAAAAATTTGGCGGTAGTAATGAAAATACAAGATGATAGAAGTGAAAGAAGCAAAGAGTTGAAGAAGAAAGAGGAAAAGTCAGGGCCAAATGAAGTTGTCATGGAGCATGAGCCAAAGAAAACATTCTTGAGAAAAGAACAATCAAAACTAGAGATTGTGAAGGAACAAACAATTAAACCATTGACTAGGAAGAGAAGGGATCTGCCATACAAGTTGAAGGTAAGGAACCCTTAACAGAAATAGATATTTTATTGACTTCTAAGATTATATGCTAGCAAAATGTTTGTCTTAATGAGGTCAAGGAGGAACAAGCATTACTTGATGAATGCAAAATTGAAAAAGATGTTTAGGCCCAAAGATTGAGTCATTACCATATGAGATTGATTTTCAGGGTGGCTATGAAAATGCAATTGAGAAGAATATTTTGGTTAATCCTAAAATCTTGAGTTGCAAGAATAGTGGTGTTGATGTAAATCTATGAAAAACTTCTAAATCAGCAAAGGAAGATTTTTGTCATCATGGAAAGCACTCTAAGAAAGGAAAAAAGGTGAATTGCAGTGAAGGGCACATAGATCCTTTAACTCAAGTTCAAAATTGTTTATGCACAAGGGTATGGGATCCAGGGGATTTTTGAGACACATGAAAGGCAAAAGGCCTCATGAATCAATGTCATTATGACATGGAGTACTTCTCAATCCTAAATCTAAAATCTCCTAGTCTGAGAAGTTTGACAAGATACTGATTCAAAGATCAAGACAAAATGCAATTGTATCATCACTGGATTTGAAATTCTTTTCTAGATTCACATAAATCAGTTTAAAAATTCAAGAAGAAATAGGTTTGAAGGACTTAGTAAAGATGGGTGTTGATCCACAGTTAGCTTTACCCAGTGCCTTGGAGCCGACACAAACTATTCATCTAGTGCCTAGACATATTGTGGTGTGTTGGTGCTTGCATGAGCGGTTAGTTTTCAAGCATATAAACATGCAGGCACCTTCCCAAAAAATCCAAAAAATGTTCTAAGTGTTGGACCTCCTCAGTATTTTTCAAATGCAGCATCATATTTTCTTAAGGGGAGGAGGTCATCATCATCATGTTTCCGGTCATCATCCTGATGATGTTGCTGCAAAGTCCTAAGCATGACCCGATATTCATTGGGGTCATCATATTTGAACATCAGGGTGATATCCACTTTTCTGCCTGTCTGCATCATGATATTTCCAAAGGGAGATATCCGCCTGTCGGCTTCATGCATTGTCTAGTGCGGGGTGATATTTCCAAATATCAGGTATGATCTAACATCACCCTGATGTTTCGTGGAGCTACAGTGCAGCATGATATTCATGCATCAGGATGATATTTCCAAATATCCGGTCATCTTCCGAATATCATCCTAATGCCGATATGGTGGTGACGTCATCAAGGTCTGAAGGGTCATATTGCTAACACTAAGTCATTTTATGGAGATCCCCCGATGTTGCGAATATGACGATGACGTCATCCGGATATTTGGAGGTGCGCATATACAATTGCTATAGTGGCGAGCGGAAGTTACATTCATCGAATATTCTGTTGAAGATGCCGCAATTGTATATTGGAGGTTTGTATATTTGCGAATGTACAAGCGAAGCATACAAAGGTGCAAATATACATTCGCTACAGTGCCACGGAGGAGATGCATGTGATGGGGCCCACCAGTTGTATATGCATATACAGGGGTTTTTTCTGTTTGGCCGACGGTATTGGTCTAGCCGACAAGGGATTGCGGCGGCTTCATCGGTGTAACTGATGAGATCGGCGAAGGTTTGGATGGTCGGCTCGATGGTCTATCTCTGGTCGATAAATGGGAGTGTAGTGTGGCGATCGGCGAGACCTTTGAAGTCGATGTGAGTTTTTTGGGGGTGGCCGATGGTTTTGGTCATAGCGATGGGCTTTTGGACAGAAAGGCGTGTGTTGAGCGTGGCAAAAGCGCTTGACACCTATCTTGCATGCGGCCATGTTTTTGAACTACTGAAGGAGTCTCCGCACCATGCATGTGGGATTATTCCCCTGTGTAGTTTGAACCTGCGAAGACGCGTTTTGGCGGGAATTTCCTTTTTGAGTGCTGCGACGGTTTCCAGCTAAAACGCAGGTGGTTGAGCCATCAATGGGCGATGGTACAAACGGTGGAGCTGTCTAATTTTGAGTGAAGACTCTAGATGATGGCGCATGGCTCGAGGCCCCTCTTTATCTGCTGCGGTAATAACTTCTGAGCGCCAGTTTTTTGATACTGTGTATTTGGCGGGATTTTTGGTCAACCATGTAATTATTGCTTGTGGTACACTTTCTGGCCGACATAGGCAGACTGTGTTACCATTGTTGAGGTTGTTGAAGGCCTGAGGCATTTTTGTGTAAATAATGAAGGACAGGGCATGATCTTGGCTGTTTTATCCCATTTTGGAGTTTATGAGTTGCAACATGAATGTATTTTGCACATATTTTCAGTTTCGGTGTTAATGTTATATGAAAAATGCTTATTGCATGTGTCTATCTGCTTGTCTCCATTTGCTGCATGTTTTTCTCCTCCTTTTGAATCTGGTCGCATGTCAGCAGGGATATCTGTAAGTAGAAGCAGTTAGATACCCATTCTTGGGTGATGTTTGTAAGGCAAGCATCAGTCCAACCCCCTGAAACTCCAGTGAAAGTTGCAAACCATCTGTTGTATACGTCTAGTTGACTCCTTGCCCAATGGATAGGCACCAGTCTGCTCCTGGATCAGTAGTTATGAGCCAAAACCCCTTGTCTTGCATCCCGGACATTATGTCCGCCCATTTCATCACTTCCACCTGTTAGTTGTAGGATTAGGAGTAGGAAAACCCCTGCATGCTCTCATACCCGACCAGACATATATGTCCAAGAACATTGCCCACCTTGTGATCTATCATACAGATCTTGGTCCATACATGAGAGTATTCTGCCTGTTGTTGTCAAGTTAGATCTTTCTATCTTTGAGCTAGTCAAGGTTATATCTTGAGTTATAGGGACACCCCCCTTGGTGCGGCAGAACCAGAAGTGAAGGGGAGGAGCTCACGTAACCTCCTGTATTAGTTGGCTGAATCTGCATGTGCATAGGAACTGGCAAACCCTGATGCTGATTCAGAAAAAAAACCAACAAAATGGCGACTCTGCTGGGGATGTGATTGATCAAAAGTAATATCTAGTCATCCTTGGTGATATATTTGTGACCTATCTGAGTCACCAACAAAAATTGGCGACTCTACTGGGGAGATCAATGTCATATCCATGAAAGTTTGAGTCTACGAGATTGAAGAATTAGGCCTGGATGTGTTTGTTGCAGCAGAGAAAAAGGTTGTATATGTGACTCTGCTGGTGGATGACCCAGAAAGAAAGAAATCAATTTACAGCTTCAGCTTGTTTGAAGCTCATTCCTCTTCAAGGAGGTGGCGACTCTGCGTCAAAGAACCTGATAAACGAAGAAAATCAGTCAGAGAAGAATTTGCAGCTCTTGCAACATATCCAGGTATTTCATATTGTTTGACAGACTCCCTATTTGGTGAGATAGCACCGGTTAAAAGGGAAACATTGGTGAAAGCAGAGCTTGCATGCTTTTATTAGAACTTATTCTGTATTTCAAAGGGCATGCAATGTTGCTAAAAAGACTCATTTAAAGGACTTTAGGAAAGTTTGAAAAAAAGTCTAAATTTTGAGTGCCTAAAGTCATTGTTTGTAGAAAATCTGAGTAGAGAGGAAGGTTGCAAAAACATAAAGGATGTATTATCAGCCTATGCACCCTTGTGAAGTGTCAAGTGCAAAAATGTATAGTAGTCAATCCCAACAATGTAATAAAAGAAGTTTCAACATAGACAGATATAAGCCCATAAATTTTAGTGGCATTTGTGGCTACCCAAATGCTCTTCCACCTAAAATCAAAAGATATTTGCCCAAATTTAGTGGCGCAAAGGATGAATCAGCTGAGAGACACTTGCAGCAGTTTATAAATGTTATAGATGATTTCGAGATTGACCATGAAGATGTAGTTATGAGATTATTTGTTCAATCTCTAGATGAAGATGCAAGGGATTGGTTCTCCTACCTTCCAGCTCGCTCTGTCAGCTCTTGGCATGGTTTTAAATCTGCATTTCTAGTACAATATGGTGAAAGAATTTCTAAATATGCAGTCATTAGTGATTTTATGTACATCCATATTGAAGAAGATGAGTTGATCCCAGCCTTTAACCTCAGATTTATGAGGGCATTGAACAGAATACCAGAGTGTATGAGACCTAATGATGCACTGTGCTTAGTTATCTATTTGGGAGCATTCGATAAGAAAATGAGTTATAGATTGAGAGATAAGGAGCCCACCACATTGCCTCAAGCACATCAGTTTGCAATAGATATTGAAAACAATTGGAGGTATGGAATACAAAAGGGTTATTTTTCTGAAAATTTTTGTTGTCCTGCAGCCCCCGATGTTAATGAAAGATTTAATTCAGGTGTTGGCAATGAATGTCAAAGTATTCACACCCCTGTTGTCCCAGTTTTTGCATCATTTCAAGTTGATGTTTCTGTTATAAAGGAGGATGTCTTATTTTGCCCAACAAGTGAAGTTGAAAATAATAATTTTTCAAGTAATATTTGCATACCAGTCCTAAACAAAGAGCCTTCATGTTTAAATGATCCAGTTGTGCAAGGTTGTGATCATGTGGATCAACAGTCAGTATCAGTTTCATCAGGAAGTATTACAGGGATGGAGAATGATGCAGATAGTTCAACTTCAGAGTACATTGAAACAGCAGAAATCTTGTATATGGGGAAATCAGATGATGAAAATGATATCCATGATCAATTCATGGATCAGGTTTGTTCTTTTTATGACTCTGGATCTGATAGTAGTGAAGAAGAATTGGAGTGTCATGAAGAAGAAGCAGAGGCCTTTGCATTGAGTGTTAATCCCCTTTATGATGAGCCTGTAGATGCATATGATGTTGTGAGTCGTGACCTTCATTGGTGCAGGATTAACCCTTTGTTTGAAGATGATGATACTGATTTGCAAACTGTGAATAATGAATGTTCATCATCACCTGATTCAGACATGTGCAACATTGGGTGTGTGGATCAGGATTTGTTTTCAATATCAGTAGATATTAGGGGTCTCATGTTTTCTGAGTATTTTGAGTTTTTGGATCAGTTGGATGAGTGCCTAACAATGTGCAGCAGCCAGATAAATGATGAAGAATGCCAAGAGTAGTATGATGTACTGTCTGAGGGATATAACATACATGTGTTGCCTAATGTTGAAGAATATTATGTGTATGGTTATATGTCTAATTTTGAAATCCGAAATGACAGAGCTGAAAATGATGGTGGCAAGCTTTCAAAAATGGTGGAATATCTAATTAAGCAGATGACATTATGGGCAGATTATGCCAATCTTTTCAGTTGGGATTGGGATCTTCCAGTTTGGAATCAGGCATTTGACAAGAAAAAATTATGGTTCTTCCTTTTTGGCTGCCCGGGGCCGCCAAAATAATGTTTAAAAATAATATGTTTGGTGATGCAGATCAATATAACATCATGACTCTGTGCCCAATGGATAGGGGACTGGTCTGCATCCCAGAGATCTGGGGTTCTCGCTGCAGTCTTGCACCTGCATGTCCCCAGACAGAGCCACTGTTGGTGCCTGCATGAGCGGTTAGTTTTCAAGCGTATAAACATGCAGGCACCTTCCCAAAAAATCCAAAAAATGTTCTAAGTGTTGGACCTCCTCAGTATTTTTCAAATGCAGCATCATATTTTCTTAAGGGGAGGAGGTCATCATCATCATGTTTCCGGTCATCATCCTGATGATGTTGCTGCAAAGTCCTAAGCATGACCCGATATTCATCGGGGTCATCATATTTGAACATCAGGGTGATATCCGCTTTTCTGCCTGTCTGCATCATGATATTTTCCAAAGGGAGATATCCGCCTGTCGGCTTCATGCATTGTCTAGTGCGAGGTGATATTTCCAAATATCAGGTATGATCTAACATCACCCTGATGTTTCGTGGAGCTACAGTGCAGCATGATATTCGTGCATCAGGATGATATTTCCAAATATCCGGTCATCTTCCGAATATCATCCTGATGCCGATATGGTGGTGACGTCATCAAGGTCTGAAGGGTCATATTGCTAACACTAAGTCATTTTATGGAGATCCCCCGATGTTGCGAATATGATGATGACGTCATCCGGATATTTGGAGGTGCGCATATACAATTGCTACAGTGGCGAGCGGAAGTTACATTCATCGAATATTCTGTTGAAGATGCCGCAATTGTATATTGGAGGTTTGTATATTTGCGAATGTACAAGCGAAGCATACAAAGGTGCAAATATACATTCACTACAATGCCGCGGAGGAGATGCATGTGATGGGGCCCACCAGTTGTATATGCATATACAGGGGTTTTTTCTGTTTGGCCGACGGTATTGGTCTAGCCGACAGGGGATTGCGGCGGCTTCATCGGTGTAATTGATGAGATCGGCGAAGGTTTGGATGGTCGGCCCGATGGTCTATCTCTGGTCGATAAATGGGAGTGTAGTGTGACGATCGGCGAGACCTTTGAAGTCGATGTGAGTTTTTTGGGGGTGGCCGATGGTTTTGGTCATAGCGATGGGCTTTTGGACAGAAAGGCGTGTGTTGAGCGTGGCAAAAGCGCTTGACACCTATCTTGCATGCGGCCATGTTTTTGAACTACTGAAGGAGTCTCCGCACCATGCATGTGGGATTATTCCCCTGTGTAGTTTGAACCTGCGAAGACGCGTTTTGGCGGGAATTTCTTTTTTGAGTGCTGCGACGGTTTCCAGCTAAAACGCGGGTGGTTGAGCCATCAATGGGCGATGGTACAAACGGTGGAGCTGTCTAATTTTGAGTGAAGACTCCAGATGATGGCGCATGGCTCGAGGCCCCTCTTTGTCTGCTACAGTAATAACTTCTGAGCGCCATTTTTCTAATACTGTGTATTTGGCGGGATTTTTGGTCAACCATGTAATTATTGCTTGTGGTACACTTTATGGCCGATATAGGCAGACTGTGTTACCATTGTTGAGGTTGTTGAAAGCCTGAGGCATTTTTGTGTAAATAATGAAGGACAGGGCATGATCTTGGTTGTTTTATCCCATTTTGGAGTTTATGAGTTGCAACATGAATGTATTTTGCACATATTTTCAGTTTCAGTGTTAATGTTATATGAAAAATGCTTATTGCATGTGTCTATCTGCTTGTCTCCATTTGCTGCATGTTTTTCTCCTTCCTTTGAATCTGGTCGCATGTCAACAGGGATATCTGTAAGTAGAAGCAGTTAGATACCCATTCTTGGGTGATGTTTGTAAGGCAAGCATCAGTCCAACCCCCTGAAACTCCAGTGAAAGTTGCAAACCATCTGTTGTATACGTCTAGTTGACTCCTTGCCCAATGGATAGGCACCAGTCTGCTCCTAGATCAGTAGTTATGAGCCAAAACCCCTTGTCTTGCATCCCGGACATTATGTCCGCCCATTTCATCACTTCCACCTGTTAGTTGTAGGATTAAGAGTAGGAAAACCCCTGCATGCTCTCATACCCGACCAGACATATATGTCCAAGAACGTTGCCCACCTTGTGATCTATCATACAGATCTTGGTCCATACATGAGAGTATTCTGCCTGTTGTTGTCAAGTTAAATCTTTCTATCTTTGAGCTAGTCAAGGTTATATCTTGAGTTATAGGGACACCCCCCTTGGTGCGGCAGAACCAGAAGTGAAGGGGAGGAGCTCACGCAACCTCCTGTATTAGTTGGCTGAATCTGCATGTGCATAGGAACTGGCAAACCCTGATGCTGATTCAGAAGAAAAACCAACATGGTGAATCAATCATGTGACCATATTTTTGTCTGTTTGAATGGTGAATCAATAGCGTGAAGCCCCTTGAGCCAAGAGGTGAAGTATTGCCGGGTGTAGCGTGAAACCCCTTGAGCCAAGAGGTGAAGTATTGCCGGGTGTAGTGTGAACCCCTTGGGCCTATGGTTGCGTAGACCTAATAATTATTAGAATGGCTTAATGGTAGGTGACTCTCAAGTGGGTGAAGTATTTCTAGGTGTATAGTGTGAAGCCCCTTGAGCCAAGTGGTGAAGAATTGCCAGCTGTAGCAATGAATCCCTTGGGCCAATGGCAATGGGTCTTGTTGTACCAGCGCCCTAACGTACCCGTCTCATATGGGGTGAGTGAAGTAGAGAAGATTAACGATCAGCCTCATGGATGACTCTCCCGAGGTATATCATGGAACTATATGATAGAAATGAGAAAATGTGAAATGCATATATGCTAATGAACTTTGATATTGATTATGATTATGTGGTTACTAATCCTAATTGCAATAGTATGATGTTATAAAGATTTATTGGTTACTAATGTTCTCTTCGAGAAGTTAAATTGTGTGCAAGGTAAAGAAATTTTGAGCTTCCTAAAAGGGGACATTACAAGTGGTATCAGAGTAGCTATCCTGCCATCCTGTGACACAAATTAATGCAAGCCTACTCTAGAAGGAACCAAAACCGCAACAACAACATGGAGGCACAAGACATGAGGGCCTTCATGGAGATGACCACTAAAGCAATGATGGAGCAAGGAGAAAAGCCAACACAAATACTTCTTGAAGCACTCCAAAAGGTGGGAAACACCGTGGACCATCTTAAGACTCATTCAACGAATGGGAAGGAAGTGGACTTCAACCACTCCGAAAATAGCAATACTTCATCAATCCCAAGGGTTCCCATGCCATCCTTTCTTCCTGAAGAGGAAACATCAAGAGTGGAAGAGTCTACTCCGAATCCAATGAGTACGGATGATATTGCACGAGCCTATGCAAGCTTGGAACCTGAAGTCAGAAGAGTAGTATCATTCAATGACTATAGCAATTCAAAGAGAAATGAAACAACCAAGAGGGAAAGAAGACCCATGAATAAAGATCTGAAGCATAAAGCAAACAAGGTCTACCTACCTAACTTTGATGGCTCCAACAAGATCTCCGCCCACGCATGGCTACAAAAATTAAATGATTACTTCTATCTAAGCCCGATGACTAAGAAGGATGCCTTACAATTCGCTATCCTACACTTGGAAGGTTTAGTGTATGAATGGTGGCACCATGGAAAACATACCCAAGGCCATCAAAACATAACATCCTATGAGGACTTCTCCCGAAAGTTCATCAAAAGATTTGATAGAAGGCACCCACAAGAAGACTTTAAAGAATTAACACATTTGAAACAACGTGGGACAGTGGAGGAGTACATTAACGAATTTGAGAAAATATCTATAAGAGTTTCCGAAGTCGAGGAAGACCGACTCACATACCTGTTCATTGAAGGTTTGGATGAATCTCTACAAAACCCAGTAAGTGCTTTCAAACCTACAAACCTAGAAGATGCCATTGACACGGCCTTAAGATTGGAGAAGAATAAAAAACCAAACCCCTACACAAAGCAATTTTCCAAAAAGGGTAAATTCCAAAAACCATTCCACCGTAAGAATGAGGCAAAGGATAAAAACCCATGCTATAAGTGTGGAGAGCAATGGAAACTAGGGCATACTTGCCTAACAAAAGCTGAATTGAGAGAAAAGAACTTATGCTTTAAATGTAAAGAGAAATGCGGGCCAGGGCACAAATGTGGACAAGTCTGCAATATAGAAGCCTTATCCGATGGGGAGATAGAAGAAAACCCAACTAAAAGAAGAAAATATGACACTCAAGAGCAAGGGTCTATAGCGGCTATGTCCAAAATATTAAAGCACCATCCCTTTAGACTTAGGTGCACTCTTAAAGGTAAAAAGGTAACAACCCTAGTAGACAGTGGAGCTACCCACAACTTCGTAGACGAAGCATTGGCCAAGCGAATCAAACTTGACACCAAAGACTTTGATGGCTTTAAGGTATCCCTAGCCGATGGATCTATGACCAATTGCTCTAAAATGTTACCACAATTGAATCTAACTCTAGGTAAACATCCCATTAAAGATGACTTCTATGTTGTTAATATGGGTGACACGGATGTAATCTTAGGGGTACCATGGTTACATTCTTTAGGTTGTCTCACCTTGGACTTTCCTAAATTAGAACTTAACTTCGAGCACCAAGGAAAGAGAATTACCTTACATGGTTTATCCGATGGGTCACCAAGGGTGATCTCTTCTAAAAGAATGGAAAGAACCTTGCGGCATAATCAAGTAGAATGCGCAGCACAGTGCATGATATTAGATAAATCAACCCCATTGGGAAAAGCCATACATGTAGACATCAAACCGATCCTTAAGAAACACAAAAAGGTGCTTGAGGAAATACCCCCTGGCCTACCCCCAAAACGAGGTTTTGAACATATCATAGAACTCGAAAAGGATGCTAAACCAGTAATCATAACACCTTATAGGCATCCTCAAAAATTCAAAGAGGAGATAGAAAAAACCATAAATGAACTCCTAGAGATGGGTCACATCCAGCCTAGCTCCAACCCCTTTGCATTGTCGGTAGTCCTAGTAAAGAAAAAAGATGGCACTATGAGAATGTGCATTGATTACCAAGCCCTGAACAAACAAACAATAAAGAACTGCTATCCTATTCCCACGGTGGATGAACTTATTGATGAATTACATGGAGCCAGGTACTTCTCGAAAATTGATCTACGATCCGGCTACCACCAAATCTGGATGAGAGAGGAAGACATACCCAAAATGACCTTTAGGTGTCACTACGGCCATTTTGAGTTCTTAGTCCTGCCTTTCGGACTAATGCTCCGACAACATTTAAATCATGTATGAACCATACTTTCCGAAAATAGCTAAGAAAGTTCTTGTTGATATTCTTTGATGATATCTTAATATATAGTAAAACCTGGGAAGAGCACTTGAAGCATATTGATGAAGTCTTGTCCATCATAGAACAGGAATCACTCTATGCAAAGGTCTCCAAATGTGAATTTGGGATGGAAGAGATTTTATACTTGGGGCATCAAATCAATGTCGAAGGAGTGAAGGTAGATGAGGAGAAGATTAAGGCCATAAGAGAGTGGCCTAGGCCAAGAACCCTAACCCACTTAAGAGGATTCTTGGGGCTATGTAGCTACTATCAAAGGTTTGTTAAGAACTTCTCCAAGATTGCCGCTCCTCTCACCAACCTAACCAAGAAAGGACTATTCCATTGGGATGAAGCAGCCCAAAGAGCCTTCAAGGAGATCTTTAGACTTCATGGGCTACCAAAGAGCATAGTCAGAGATAGAGATAGTCGCTTTATGAGTCTATTTTGGCAAGAACTATTTCGATTGTCTGGAACAGAGCTTACACCAAGTACAAGTTATCATCCTCAAACCGACGGACAAACAGAAATAGTGAATAAATGGATTGAGGGCTACTTAAGAAACTATGTTACCGGGCAACAAAAGGCATGGATAAAGTGGCTACACATGGGAGAATATTGCTATAACACAACTCATCATATGTCCATTAGGATGAGTCCATTACAGGCTCTATACAGGTATGAAGTCACATCATTTGGGAGTTTGCTTCTTCAAAATAGCAAGGTACCCAAAGCCAAAGACTTCCTTCAACAACATGAGGACATCATGAGAGTCCTTAAGGACAACTTGCATCATGCCCAAAACCAGCAAAAGATATATGCGGATAGAAAGCGAGTTGAAAGAACCTTTGAAGTTGGAGACATGGTATTCTTGAGGTTGCAACCATATAAGCAGACTTCTATTAAGGTCAGTGGATCCGAAAAGTTAAAGCCTCGATTCTATGGACCATACAAAGTTTTGAGGAGGATTGGCGAGGTTGCTTATGCATTGGATCTACTCGGAAATAGTAAGATTCACAATGTATTTCATGTCTCCAGACTCAAGAAAGTGCTTGGACAAAAGGTTACCCTGTGTGAAGAACTACCCCCTCTTGATGATGAGGGACAATTAGTCCTTGAACTGGAAAGAATCCTTAGTACAAAGGAAAGAAGATTGAGGCATTGAATCATCTCCGAATACCTCATAAAATGGAAAGGTCTACCTGAAGACAATGCTACATGGGAAGGCATTGAGATTCTCAAACATTCGAATTTGAGCATTGCATGAGGACAAGATAAGTTGAGCACATGGAAACCTTTCCATAAATTGAGACAAAATAAATTGATTCACTGTTACAAGACTCGGACTCGCCTCAAACTCGGCAAGCTAATTTTTGACCCGGACTTGGACTTGGCGCCCAGACTTGGCAAACACTCGACAAATTGAAAAACCCATGAAATACAAAGATTTTTAAGGATTTAAAACTTGTTTCATGCACCCTTTGATAAATAAACCTTAAAGACACAATAAACTAATCAAATAGAAGCTACTTTGATCACATACATAAGTATACATCAATCACATGAGTGTAGAAGCGGATTTTAGCTAAAGGAAACAACATTGTTAGATATATAAATATTGTCAAGTGTTTTAGGTGTACAAAGATCATGTATTATGATATCCATGGCATCAAAAACAAAAATCACAGTATGGAGTCATTAACTATGGTAGAAAGGAGCTTGTATCACTCGACCCAACATTGGTAGCTCTATGTGGAGTCATGTGTTTGTATCTCAGACAAATCTGCAATTGTTGCTACAACCATAGGAGGATTACTTAGGATAGGGATTGACTTAGCAAACCATAAGTATAAATGTAATTCAATTACTTGGGATTTAATTGGAAAAAATTCAAAACAATAAAAAATGTTGTTTTTCCATCCAATGTGACCTAAAATGATTTTTATTTTTCACTTTTAAAACTAGTGCGAGGGTTTGGGGTTAGCAGGGTCAAGGGGTGGAGCCCCCACTACCAAGACCAAATTAAAGCCTTTGAGACCACACAAACCATCATGGTGCATGTCATTTTTCATAATTTTATTGCTTTTAAATAGCCTTGAAAAGTCCTCCAGACCCTTAAAAAAATGCTTAGACTTTCACGCTTTTACGTTTAACCGTTTTCCATTTTTTATTCTTTTTTTTCCCAGATTTTCATTGACTTCGCTGAGTCTTCCCAGCAGGATATGCTAGCTCTGGTCAGTCTGACCAAACTTGCTGAGTCCCCGGGTCACGAGTCCCTGGGACTCGTTTTGACCTACCGCCTCGGGACTCGCCAAGTCTTGGTGAGTCCTAGTGAGTCTTGTAACACTAATTTGATTACAGTAGAAAGTTCTAGGAAGAGAATCCCAAGGAGGCCCACAAAGGGGAAGAACCAATAACAAAAATACAATACCACTGGGGACCTCCAACACATGTGGTCAAGAAACCTTACCGATCCTAGTATTGGTTTCGGGGTTTGGTTCGTGGATTTGGTAAAAAAAACTTTTGGGGTTGGGTTTGTTTTGAGTTTGCCCATACAAAAACATATAAAAATCATAAATATATATATACTTGTTGCAATAATTAAGTTAAGAATACCACATAGCATCATATAATAAACAAAATCACTATTTAAATTAAAAAAACTACAATGTCAATTTGTCAAACTTGAATAGCATGATATATGTTAAAATTAAAAATAATAATGTCAACAATCAGCCATCACTCATCAGGCTTCAGTGTCATATAGGCCTTTAATAATATTACTCATCATCATCAATATTAGATGATATAGGTACTGGTATATTAGAACCACAAGCAGTGCCATTGGGGCTTGCATGTTGGCTAGGTAGCTCGTTCTCAACATAAAGTGCAACAAGTTGGGAAGTGGAAGCATCCAATTCAATATGCTTTGGCTCAATATCCCACTTCCTTGTGTCCCATTCCTTGTAGCCAATTTGTTTGTGTAAAAGGAGGTGCAAGTTGGAATGCACGTACACTAAGTCCTTTGCCTTTCTTGAGTGGATGGAGTATGTGCACCAATTCCTCTCAGATGTACATGAACTAGAAAGCTATTAAGACAAAGTTAGAGAGTTAGAGTTATAAAATTTAAAATTATAAATGAATCCTCAAAGATTAAAAAATAAAAATTTATAAAACTGGTATGCAATAAAACTTTGATTGCAAGAGGTTGTAGGTGTGAGAATGCTTGGTCATGGAAGTACTACCAACTATGAGCATCAACTTTAAACATGTCACAAAGAGCGTCAATACATTAACCATTGGAGCATACAAAATCCTTTAACTTAATCTTGACTACATCCTGCAAATCAGGATGAGGGAAGAGTCCACAAATTGCTGCCTTGTACCCTTCACTGACTTTAAAATCTCTGTATGACACAAACCTCATTGGCACATAAAGGATCTTAGCACTATAGAATTTTGGACTCTATGTGAAGGCAAGAAAATGTAGTGGGGTGGTCATTGTATTCTATCTGTCTTCAATAATTTTGTGCAACTGTTTGAAGAAAGTTTCTTTAGGATTTTGCTTTCTCATTTATGATCTTCATGTTTTCAATTATTGAGTTGATGCCATCATGTCTCTCCCAAACAAGGCCTATCTATGTTGGTATAACAGATCATACTCAAAATTGGCATGGTGAAACTTAGGAGATATTTGACAAAATTGGCTTCAGTGTCATATAGGCCTTTAATAATATTACTCATCATCATCAATATTAGATGATATAGGTACTGGTATATTAGAACCACAAGCAGTGCCATTGGGGCTTGCATGTTGGCTAGGTAGCTCGTTCTCAACATAAAGTGCAACAAGTTGGGAAGTGGAAGCATCCAATTCAATATGCTTTGGCTCAATATCCCACTTCCTTGTGTCCCATTCCTTGTAGCCAATTTGTTTGTGTAAAAGGAGGTGCAAGTTGGAATGCACGTACACTAAGTCCTTTGCCTTTCTTGAGTGGATGGAGTATGTGCACCAATTCCTCTCAGATGTACATGAACTAGCAAGCTATTAAGACAAAGTTAGAGAGTTAGAGTTATAAAATTTAAAATTATAAATGAATCTTCAAAGATTAAAAAATAAAAATTTATAAAACTTGTATGCAATAAAACTTTGATTGCAAGAGGTTGTAGGTGTGAGAATGCTTGGTCATGGAAGTACTACCAACTGTGAGCATAAACTTTAAACATGTCACAAAGAGCGTCAATACATTGACCATTGGAGCATACAAAATCCTTTAACTTAATCTTGACTACATCCTGCAAATCAGGATGAGGGAAGAGTCCACAAATTGCTGCCTTGTACCCTTCACTGACTTTAAAATCTCTGTATGACGCAAACCTCATTGGCACATAAAGGATCTTAGCACTATAGAATTTTGGACTCTATGTGAAGGCAAGAAAATGTAGTGGGGTGGTCATTGTATTCTATCCGTCATCAATAATTTTGTGCAACTGTTTGAAGAAAGTTTCTTTAGGATTTTTCTTTCTCATTTATGATCATGTTTTCAATTATTGAGTTGATGCCATCATGTCTCTCCCAAACAAGGCCTATCTATGTTGGTATAACAGATCATACTCAAAATTGGCATGGTGAAACTTAGGAGATATTTGACACGATTCCACCAAATGTCATGAAGGATCATTCACTTAATGTTTGCTGCCCTCACAATGTTGGATTGCCTCCATATGGATCAACTTTGGCTGATGACCATGTTAGAAAGTGCCTTCCGAACCTTAACAAGCCTCGAGACGTTTGTGTTGGGGGTGAAATGGGTCTCAACAACCTATTTGAAAATCAAAATAATAAAAATTAAAAACAAAGAAGAAACCAGAATTAAAATTTAAAATAAATTACGAAAGTGAAACTTAAATATTAATGTTTCACTTACCTTTAGCAATTCCGATTTGAAGAATGATCTAAATATGCCCTACGACATGTGGTGGTTGGTGATGAACATTCAGATCTCTTTGGCTTCGCATACATCTATTTAATCCAATCAATTTTTGTGCCATCTTTTGTAGCATAAGGTTGAGGGAGTGGACAGCACAAGGTGTCCAAAAAATGTGTGAATAACACTCAACCAATAAATCAACCGTCCTTGAATTTTTGGTGTCATCCATTATAGCTTGAACAACATTTTGAGGTCCCACTTCATCAATGGTTGTCATGAGGATATTAGCAATAAATGCACCCATCCTTCACCTCCCCTTCACAATCCATTGATCTCAAAAACATTGCTCCTTCAAGGGACATAGCAATCACATTGATCAATAGCCAGTTTTTTCATCCTTCCATCCATCAGAAATGATGACACCCCTATCTCAGCCCATGAATCTCTTATGGGCTTTAATGAATCCTTTACAAGCTTCACCTCCTTTTCCAATAAGGTGTTACACACCTCAAAACCGGGCCCTTGTACCCTTTTGAAGCATCATTAATTTATTTCACCATCTGTTTCCAACATGGTGAGTGAACAACATTGAAAGTCAATCCATTTGCATAGATACATCTCGCAATGTGTTAATCGGAAATCTCTTGAGGCTCATTGTGAAATGTCATTTCCAACATTTCCTTTACTCTCTTATGTGTAACAGCCAAAACAAGAGAGTTCATTTGTAAAACAAAAGTGGGGAAAAAAAAGACCAAAAAACTTACTTCTTTTGTAAAAATCTTTATCTACGATCTCCTTGGCAATGGATGGGCTCTCGCACATGCATAGGAATAGCAAACCAACCAATTTGGAACCTTCACCAATCAATCTTCAACTCTATTCATGCAATGGTAAGCAAGAATGTAAGTCCAACAATAATGAATGGTTTTTGTGTTTTGCATTCACAATGAGGTAAACTAGTTTGTTTTAATCTTTTAAATGTTTTAGAAGGCACTTTTTAAGGCTAGTGATTCGTTTTAATGCATCCAAGTCGAAGTCAAATGCCTAAAACAATTAGAAAAACAAAACAATATTAAAAAACATGTCAAAATCTGTTGGGTTCACTGTGGGTTTTGCAAAATTTGGACGGGTTCGAAATGGGTCCGGGTTCATCTGAGACAGACCCACAGGCTAACGCAGAACCCTAGCCGACTTCCCAACTGGATCACACTAGAATTTGAACTAGGAGTGGATCATACCCAAATCCAAGGGGTCTGGGAAAAGAACCAATAACTTAGCAGGAAACGAATACAAATAGCCAATTAGGGGGAATAGGAACCCCAAAGAGATAGGAAAGTCTCATTGAGGAGCACAATCTGGGCTTAAAATGGAAGAATCACTTATTTCATTGTTGATCATTGTGAAAGGACTGATACAAGATCTAGTAGTGCTCATCAGGGAGGGAAGAGCTAGGCCATACTTGAGAAGAAAAAAAGCAAACCCGAATCCCAAATCCAAACCCAAACATGAACTAGAACTAGTGACATAGTACTAAAAGTTTGGTCATATGGTTGGAGTATGTTTTTGTAATTGTCACATGTCAATGTGTTTGATCAAATTTTGAAGTGTGTATTTGTGGGATGTCAAACCTTTTTTTGATAACCTATTAGAAGTGTTACTGAAATCTAAACTTTGGCATTCCTTCCTCGCTTTGAACCTGCTGACATTTTCAAACATTGTCTCTTTATTAGGTAATATTGGTTGACTGATTTTTCGATATGACTACTTCCTTAAGCAATTTATATTGCCCCCATATAGTATTTCCGGATTCAAAATGCAAATTAAAAGCTAGAAATTTACTCTTTGTTGTTTTGTATTCCTCTGTTTCTCTCATGACTCTCATCAATACATTACAAGAATTCACTTTTAGTAATACCAGCATTACTAAAGGTTCATGTCTCAAAGTAGCCTCCATTGGCATAAAGAAGCATGGGCCTACGATGTAGTTTATCTTTGTGTACATATTATTTCATCTAGTTGAGCAGCCGAGCTCAATGGTCTTGATTCTCAAAAACTCTTACATTCCCATCGAATCTGCACCAAGCTGCCTGAAACATTTGTCAAAACCACCATATGATGTCATTTATGTATTTAAAGATCAACAGCATATTGCTTGATTTTTTTAACATATTACATTCACTTTGTTATTCAGTAAGAGTTTTGTTTGTTTCAGGTTCCTCTGAATACAGAAATCAGAGAGACATCAGATGCAGGAAATCCTATAGTTGTTGCATACCCTGATTGTGAAGCTTCTGAAGCGTACAAGAGAATTGCTGGCCGTATTGTAGAAAAACTGCATGAGCTGAAAAGTAGCAAAGCAAGCACACCACAGATCATAATCTAGCGATGATAAAATATCCATCAAGGTAGTCTGAGAGAAATCTGAGAAGCCTACTGAGCAGAAGCCTACAATTTTCATGCCAATGGTATAGTTCAAATGCAGCCAGTTTTGACCAATCTCTTCACCAGTTTATTGGAGGACTGGGACTTCTTTCTGCTTCATTTACTCTTAGTATGATCTCTGCTAGAGCAGTGGAGTTGCACATTGCACAGCATGAATTTAACTATACTGAGTTCTTTGCATGGTGTATTTTTGTGAAATTAGCTTTCATTAATTCAAAATATGTTAAATAGGAACAAGGCTTTTTAATAAAGGAAAAAAGAGCAACTTTTTGTGTCTCTTAACTTTAAATAGTATGCTTTTGTCTTTTGTAGTGGTGAGCTGCAATATATAATAGTATTGTTGCACCCACCTAAATCTGTGGACAGACAATGCAAGAAGGAATATGTATATAGCTAAAATGAGTCTTTAGATATTAAAGCCATCCTTTATTATTGATAATGACTTCTGAGGGAAAGACCAGTGACAGGTTCATGTGAGTTCTATTTTATTATTATATAGTTCAACAGTTGTGCTATTGCTTGTTCTTTCCTTTTTGGTAAGATATTATTTGAACATGTCTCTTAGATATCACACTGCATACGCAAAATTATCCATTTTATTTGGTAAGGCTGCCAGCTTAGACGTTTTTCTATTATGCCAAAATCTGCCCAGGACTTTTTAAAGGTCATAATGTTCAAAACTCGACAAGGGTTGAAGCTCATCAACCCGACTTAGTACATTCCATTATAAAACAAATCATCTTATTATCAAGTCATTAACTCCCAATGGACTCTACTATATTATCTAAATCTCTCTTTGTTTCCAAATAACTCTGCATTGTCAATGCATAAGGTCAATCAACCAGTGTCATAATAACTTCCATGTTTGTGAGGTTAGTTTGTTGATAACAAATAAACTGAAAATTGGTTAATAGATATTGTGTAGTTAGATTGACTACCATTTGGGTCTTTGGTATACTTTGTCTAACCACACAATATATCAAATTATAAAATTACAATTAAATGACAAATCAAATTAATTTTGAGGTGAGGTCAAATGTTTCCTTTAACACAATTTAGATTTAACTTCAATATCAATATAATTCTCCATAATTGTTACACCATAACCTTATCACATGTTTAATGATATTATAAATCACCTTCTTCTTGGTGAGAAAGTTTGAATTCTGACATTTCCCTACCATGGTCTTTGAGCCCTTGGATAGATCCTATAATAATTATTTCACATGATTTTAATATAATTTTAAACAAATTAATGTAGTGATAAAGAAGATATCTTCCCTTATTTTCCATTTTTAAATGGCTAATTTATTTCTCATTTGATTTTTGTATTGCTAATGGACATTATTGCTGTGCATTAGGCTTAGTTTTTAATTAATATTTTAAAAAATAATTCTAAAATTAATATTTTTATAAATTAAAATAAAACAATTCTTATAACTCTTAGATAAATAAAAATAGCTCTTCAAATAAAAATGAAGTAAACAATGTAAATAAAATAAAATAATTCTTAAATACTTCTAAAGGAAAATAAAATAACCCTTAAGCAAATAAAATATATGTTAAATAGATGTGTGAATTTGAGTATTGGAGGAATGGCGATAGCGTGCATGGGAGAGCAAGCTAGGGCCCCTGAGCCCTAGCTTGTAGGATCGAGCTTTCTCTGTGCGTAGGGGATTTGCATGTTAGCGAGGGGTCAAGGGGACCGGGTCTACTTCACCGTTTTTTTTTTTTCTGGTTTTAGCTAGTTGTGAGGCGTCCTTTGATGCAGGGGGTGGTGTGCAGGGTTCAAGGGTTTCCAACTCTGGGTTTTCTTTTATTGTGTGCCCTCTAGTTCGTGTTTGCTGCACGTTGGGGGGATTTTTCTTCTTTTGATGTGTTGTCGCTGGTGGTGGTGGCCCTATTTGGAGCCATTGCTTTGGATTCAGCGTGGTGTGGGGGGGCATTTTGGGCCCTCACTCATTTGGTATAAATGGCTTCGAATGTGCCTTTGGATATGGCGGGTCATACTTCTTCTATGGTTGGGGAGGATACCGGAATACCCATCTAGTCTTCTTCTAGATCGAATGTAGTCCGAAATAGTTCCCTTAAATTGCCAAAGGTGAATGGATGCTTGGAGAGGGCCCAGGAACGGTCGGTTTTAGTAATACAATCTGAGTCGGTAGCTGAGGATATTAATTACTACTGCAATCATGTTTTGATTTGTAAGTTCATGGAGATGAGGGTTTCTCCTCTATTTCTTGATACATGGATTTGCAAGACATGGAACCTGGAAGGAGATTTTGATATTTTGATGGCTGCAAATAACTTCTTTATGGTGGATTTTTCGTGTGTCTCGGATCGGAATAGGGCGTTCGAAGGGGGTTCATATTTTTATAATCAGGTGGGTCTCTTTATCAAACCATGGCATGCTGGCTTTAACTCAGCGGAGGAGTTACCTTCTAGAATCCCAGTTTGGGTTCGTCTTCCTCGGTTGCCGCTTGAATGCTAGAGAAGTGATATATTGCAGTTGATTGCGTTGTTGCTGGGAAAACCTATTGGTCCTTCTCAGCAAACTTTGAATAAGAGATTTTTTTTCTTATTCTAGGGTTTGTGTTGAAATTGATTTGAGCCAGCCGCTTCCAGATTCTATTGATATGACTCTTGGGTCTTGCTCCTGGACTCGGTCGTTAGATTACGAGATGTTACCTTTCAAGTGTCGACTATGTCATGAATATGGTCATCTTCAGCGGAGGTGTCCCCAAGCTTCTGGTGCAATTAGTTCAAGTAATGCTCCTACTCAGCCTGATTTGAAAGCAGACAAGGGTAAAGCCCCCATGCAGGGAGGCGGGGCTGATAAAGAAGGTTTTATTCTGGTTAAGTCTCGTAATCGTGGTTGAGGCCTGAAGAGATCCCTCAAGGATAGGCAGGAGGAGGAAACCTTCAACCGATTTGAAACGTTGGAGGATTTGGTCCAAGAGGAAGGTTTTTAGGTGGACTTGCAGGCAACAGTTGGATCTTTTACTGAGGTTGTTCTTAGGGATCAGCCTAATGTGATTCCTAGTTTAGATCAGCTTGGTGAGCAGAGTACTCAGATGGACACTGAATTGGCTCCTCTGGCTCTTGTTCAGGGTGCGTTAGATTTGGTACTAGAAGCTTCTGGTGGCTCTCCTAGTGCTGGTGGTGTTCTATTTGAAGTATGGGGTACTCCAGACTCAGGAAAAAGTAAGGCTCTTTCCCCAGCCTTGGGTTTGCAACCAAAAACCCTCAAAAAAGGGGCTCCTGAGAAACCTCTTAAGGTTGGTAGAAAAAAGGACCTAGAAAAGGTAAAGCTAGATGGTGAGACATTGGTTGAGTCAGGTTCGGTGAGGACTATTGATGCTCACTTCTCCCAACCCCAACGATAATTGTGCTCTCTTGGAATGTGGGGTATGATTAGCATCCCTAGGCAAAAGGCTATTCGAGATTTGGTTCGTATTCATTCACCTGATGTGGTTTTCCTTCAGGAAACTAAGTTATCAGTTGATAGTATGATGAGTGTGGCTTCAAAGATTTGGAGTCGCAGTCAGTGTCAATGTGTTGGTGCTCTTGGTAGCTCTAGTGGGGTTGCATGCTTATGGGACCCACGTAGAGTCAGGCCAATTTGGTAGTACTCTTGCAAAGGTTTGATTTCTTGTGTTGCTTCTCATCTTGAGTTTGGAGAGAGAGTACTCTTTTCTAACATCTATGCTCCAACTGACCTTCATGGCAAAGTAAAGTTGTGGGGTTTTGTCAGATATGTGAGGACTTTGGATCCTTATCTCCCGTGGATTTTAGCCGAGGATTTTAATGCTGTTGTTTCTCTGGAAGAGAAGAGGGGAGACATTGCTCGCTTGAAGACTTCTTCTGATCTCATGCAGGTTAATGTGGCTCTCTTGAATTTGGTTGACATCAAGCCTGTTAATGGGGTCTTTACTTGGAATAATAGGAGATGTGGGGACGCTGCTATTTCTGAACGCCTGGATAGATTCTTGGTGTCTAGTTTCTGGTTGGGAGACAGGTGACTGACTAGCTCTAAGATTTTGGATGGGTGGGGTTCTGATTATTGGCCGATCAAACCTACTACTGAGCTACCTCGGCGTTGTGTAAAGCAGTCTTTTAAGTTTCAGCTCATGTTGTTAAGAAATGACTCCCTCCATGATCTTCTTCCTAGTTGATGGAATTTGGGGAAGCCGTCACATGGGACCGTTATGTACTCCTCCAGGAGGCTCCAATATGTGAAATATAGGTTGAAACGATGGAATAGGCAACACTTTGGTAATGTTTTCCATGCAAAGCAGTATGCTCAAGCTCATTTGGACTCGATCACCAGGCAGATTCGTGATCGGGGCCTCACTGAGGATCTGGGTTTGCTGGACGCTGTTGTTGTGAAAGAAGTTGAGGAATGGGAATTACGTGAGGAAATTTTTTGGAAACAAAAGTCCCGAATCGAGTGGCTTTAGGTAGGAGACAGGAATACTTTTTTCTTCCACAATTCAGTAAAAGATAGGAGACAAGGTAATGTCATTTCTTCTCTCAGGCCTTCGAATGGGGAGACTCTCTCCTCCTCTGCTTCTATTTCTACTGAGGCTGTTCATTTCTTTTCTATTCTACTATCTGAGGATTCCCTTCCTGCGGAGGAGGATGAAGTTGATATTTTGAATAGTATTTTGCCCTTAGTCACCAGTGAAATGAATGTTTCTTTGCTTAATCCTATTTCTTTGTCAAAGCTTGAAACTGTTGTGTTCCAGATGAAAAAGAGAAAAGCTCCAGGGCCTGATGGTTTCCCAGTTGAGTTCTACTAGGAGTTCTGGGAAGTGATTAAGTTGGATTTGTTGGAGGTCATTTAGGAATCTTTCATGAATAAAGAAATGCTAAAATCCATGAATGCTACCTTCCTTTCTCTCATTCCAAAGAAGGATGGGCCTAATTCTCTGGATCTTTAGGCCCATTGCCTTATGTAATGTGGTTTACAAGATTATTACTAAGTTGATTGCTGAGCGGCTGAAACCCTGGCTAAGTAGGTTAATTTCTGAAGAGCAAGGGGGTTTTGTGGCTGGTAGGTAGATTATGGATGGTGTCATCATTGTAGCTGAGACGATTCATTCTATGGATTGTTTTAAAGAGAAAACTATGTTTATTAAGTTGGATATGGCTAAAGCTTATGATCGGGTTAAATGGGCCTTCTTATTTAAGATTCTGGGAGCGTTTGGTTTTGTTGGTGAATGGATTGAGTGGGTCAAGAGCTGTGTTACTTCTCCTTCCTTTTCAATGCTAATTAATGGTGAGCTGACAAAGTTGTTTGGTGCTTCTAGGGGGCTCAGACAAGGGGACCCTTTATCCCCCTATTTGTTCATCTTATTGGCGAAGGGTTTGGGGAGGTTTATTAGATCCCAGGTGGAGACTGGTTTGATTAAGGGCTAGAGTTTTGGAAACAATATTCCCCCTCAGTCACATTTGCAGTTTGTTGATGACACGGCTCTGATATGCAGAGCCAAGGTTGAGGAGGCTTCTGGTTGGCGCAGGATTCTGGATTGTTATTTGGCTGCGTTAGGTCAGAAAATTAATGAGGGGAAGTCTTGTATCTACTTCTTTCATACTCTGCAGGCTATTCAGAGGAGAATTGTTGGTATCCTTCGTTTCCAGATTGGCACTCTCCCTTTTGTGTATCTTGGTATTCCGCTTGCTATTCGTTCACTTCCTAAATTGTTCTGGCAAGAGATTATGGATAAGTTCAGAAATCTGGTTAGTCATTGGACTAACAGGGGGCTCTAATCTGCGGGTAGGGTGACTCTTCTAAAGTCAGTGGTGCAGGCTCTTCTTCTGTATAGATGTTTTGTTCTCTCTGCGCCTTCCGACTTTATCAAAGACTTTGAGAGTTTGTCTCGGTAGTTCCTTCGGTCTGGCAACCTCCTTCACAAGAAGTGGAGTTTGGTTAAGTGGGAAGCTATTTGTAGGCCAAAGCAGGCTGGTGGTCTGGGTCTACGTAGAACTGATTTGAATGGACAAGCTTTAGCAGCTAAGCTGTATTGATGGTGGTGTTCGTGGCAACATCAATTGTGGGCAAAAATTCTTACCTCAAAGTATCTGGGTGCAGTTGAGAGTGTGGATGTTGCCCACTTTAGTTTGGAGGGGAAGGGTTCTATGATTTGGAGTACCCTCAAAAGGGGTGCTAAGTTGGTCAAGCAGGGGTTGTTTTGGATTTGCAATGGTGGGTAGGATGCTCTCTTTTGGCATGATTCTTGGAATGGTTATCCTCTCATTTTGTCTACTCACCCCCACCTACAGAATTTGAGTAGGCATTTTATTGATGTTGGATGGTGCCATGTTGCTGATTTTAAAATTCTTTAGAATTTGGGACAAGTTAGTGTGTATAGATGGAAGGTTCTGCAGAAGTGGACTCCTGGTGGGGCCGCTGGGGATTATCAGGAGCTTGCTGGTATTCTGTCGGGGCGTGTCTGCACTTCTCTTCCTGGGAGAGATGTGTTGGCTTGGGGTCCTAATCCAAAAGGTAAATTTTATGTTGCCTCAGGTTATCAAGTTCTTGATAAGCAATTGTTTGGGAGCTCAGAGCTCTCATGGTGGAAACAAGTTTGGAATAAGTTTGCTTGGCATAAGTGTAACTTCTTCTTGTGGTTAGTTGTTCAAGGGAGGTGCCTTACCTGGGAGAACCTCTGGAAACATGGGTTTCAGGGGCCCTCTATGTGTGTTCTGTGTGGTGGGCATGAGGAGTGCATCCCCCATCTCTTCTTTTAGTGTTCCTTTGCGAAAGTTATTTGGCATTTCTAGTGGAATCTCTGGCATATACCGTGTAGACATGCTTCTTCTTTAGAGGACTTTTGGAAGAGTCTGGAGCCTCCCCCTGTAAAGGCCTTTTTTCTCCTCATTGCTTGGATCATTGGCCCTAGTTTGATAATTTGGCATATTTGGTTGGAGCGCAACCGTAGAATTTTTCTGGACAAGAAGCTACTCGTTGGTCAACTCTGGTTGAGGATTTTGGGGGGTCTGCAAGAAACTTTGGCTGCTAAGTGTGATATGTCTGGCCCTGTTGTTTCTGGTGACTGTGATGTTGTTGAAGCCCTAGGTCTCTCTAGGGGTGGACAGAAAAATTTGAGGATGGTTTAGCATGGGCGTGGGAGAGCAAGGGTCTGTAGTATTGGTCGTTGGTGTCCTCCCGCTTTGGGGGAGCTGAAAATCAATACTAGTGGATCTTCCAGAGGTAATCCTGGCCATGCTGGAGTTGGTGGCATTGGTAGGGATAGTTCGGGGGTGGTAAAATTTTTCTTCTCTATATATAGAGGTCAGCATACAAATAATCTCATGGAGGCTCTTGCTATTCTTCTGGCATTAGAGCGTGCTTGTGCCCTTGGCTGGAAGCGGATTATTTATGAATCAGATTCTCAGGTGGTCATTGATATGTTGAATAAGAGACATTTTGAGGAGGTGAACTAACAACTTGCAGTGGTGGCCAAACAAATTGTTTCTCTGAGCAATGCTTTAGATTCTATTGCTTTTTGTCATGTGCCACAGGAGTGGAATAAGGTGGCGGATGGTTTGGCGAGGTGGGCGTCTGAGCAAATGGAGACTTGGAATGTGGATGATTGGGGCAACCTTCCTGGTGATTTGGCCCTTGTTCTTGAAGATTGGTTTATGGAGGATATGAGGAGCTTTTTGGGTGTTACTTAATTCTTGATTTTGGTTATGCCCCTTATGGGTGTTTCTTTCTACTTTGTAATGATTTTCTGATTCAATAAAGTTTTTACCCCCTTTATATATACCTCTTCAAATAGAAATAAAGTAAACAAAGTAGAGTAAAATAACTCTACGAAAATAAAATATTTTTAGGTTTACCTCTATCTGCTTATTAGGATGAGAGGCATTCTATACAATAGCATCAATGTAGTATTAATATGGTGACCCCTGTACATAAAAATTCAAACATAATTGATATATTAAAAAAAAAACTAAAACTATAAAATAACTCTTAAGTAAATAAAAAATAAATAATTGATAAGTAAATAAAAATAAAATAATTTTAAAATAGTTATAAAGTAAAATAAATTAACACTTTTAAGTAAAAATTATTATAAAATAGTAATAAAATAAAACAACTATTGGTTTGGCCGATAAGGGCATGGTTCAGTGGTTAAGTTGCTCGGTTGTAGTAGCGGCCACCAGAGTTCAAACCCCCGCTTGGCCAACGAGCTCGCAGGCTTTACACCTTCGCTGGGCCAATGAGCTCGCGGGTTTGATGTGCTCTTCTTAGGGGATGAGGTCCCCCGTGTTGTGGCCTCACTGGTTCATTGCTCCAGGCAAAAGCATTCACGTGGAGTTGGAGGGCGTGTTGCACCAGCGTCGCCGGTCACGTTAAAAAGTTTACCATGCGCATTATCTTTTTAGAAAAAACTATTGGATAAATAAAAATAGTTCTTAACAATTTAAACAAAATAACTCTTAAATAAATAAAGTAACTCAAGATTGATATCTCTTTGTGTAGATACATTTAAGGTATGTATGCTAGTTACTATAAATAGGTAGATAATGCATATAATTCAAGTTGATCATAAAAATTGATTTGGCGTAGCTTTTTATTTTGTGTCAATTTCATCTTTATGTTGAATGTGTATGTGGTGTGGAAAGTTGTTTGGCAAGGTGATTATAGGACAACTATGGAAAAATTTCCACACATCATTAACACATACTTGATAGCTCACTTTCCTTTTCATCTTGTGTTGTTGGGTAGTAGTCATACTGTAAAATTATTTTTAGATTTGCTACCAAGGAGGTATGTCAGGCTAATTTTGACTACAACTAAATGGTAAGAAGGGTCTAAATCCGCTAGATTGAGTCTCATTTCAAAGTCCAAGATGGCACATTTTGTAGTTTGTTAAATTCATTTTTTATTTGAAAAAATTGTTTTATAAGTTTAATAATAAAAAAATTGGCTTAAGTTTTGTTACTTACTCTTGCATGTAAGTGGTGTTTTCGCATTGTATCAAACTATATGATGATTTATTTCAAGTCAATTTCTATTAACCTATATTTTATGAGTAGTGGTTCACAAGAACCCACTCTCAAACATAACTAGTCTACTTATTACAATTAAATTGAAGAAGACCCAACCTAAATAATGGAAGTGGTCAAGAGACACCCACATCTAAATCAAAAGGTCTGACAAATTAAATACGATACTAGTGTGTTTAGGTGGAATGTTTACTACACTACTATAGATATATTCCTATTTACCATAGGTTTAGTTATAACTGTAATTGTAGTGTACAAATGATGTTGTGGTTACAAAGTATTAGAAGCATTCTACAATTAAAGCAAAAAATCTTTATTATCTCCTAAGTGTAATTATTTTTTTATGAATAAAATTGGGTTACACAAATATTGACATGTTGAGTAAGCATGCACCTATGTTAAAAGTCTCCTTTGACTAAGTTGTCACAATTAGAAGAATGGATTCTATCATAGTTACCTAGGGATCAAGCTTAGCCCTCATCGACCTTTGGATATTTGTATGTTGGTGGATGGTGTGGCACACCATCATTCTAACCAAGAGGGCCACAACCTCTTCAGTGCAAGTGCAATTTTTTAGTGATTATTTCCATAATCAAATTAAAATATGGATGATAAGTATTTAGAATAAAACCTTTAAAACTTTGTTGTCAACCTTATTGTTAATCTTATGTACCAATTGTTTATGTGTGTATTGATGCCACTAGACATGATACAAGATGGAAAATGGTAGTTTACTTTTGGGGAAAATATAATTAAAATTTGTAGAAACTTAAAAATTTGAATATATATCTTCTTTGCGCTACATTATTCTCAATTCTTGTATTCTTGTTTGATAGTCTTTTTTTTAATATTAACAATAAGAAGTTGTTGAGTTCACAAGGAGCTAACAAAGTGATAGAGCAAACAATTTCACATATAGATAATGAAACATATAGAAATGACAAAATAAAAGATATGTAGAAACTAATTTGGACATATATAGAAGATAAGATTCAAAGATATGATGAGATCATCTTCAAAGACATGATAGAGTAGAGATAAATTTCACTTTTGCAACTCAATGATCTAAAAATTATATATACCCTTATAAAATAATGAATCTATTCACACGACCCTATTAAAGGGGTAATAGATAAACAGTTGGCTCATATGAAAACCAAATCACTAAAACCTCCTTAGGGCTTTTGGGAGCTTGACTTTGATGGGACTTCAAGGAATGACCTTAGGCTTGAAAGGAAATATGGCCAATTCCTACTTAATCTAAAATGGAGAATAATGCAAGTAAACTAGATCTATAATAATTTTAGCATAGTAACGACACAAGAAAGAGAATGAGAAGAGAAATATAAAAAACAAAACACAAGATATATTTTGAGAAAACCCTTGTAAGGGAAAAACCTAGTTTCCCAAGCACAATCAAATGTATTACTTCTCCAAACAAATTACAATACAATCATGAATTGTAGTGCTTAATTAGATATCAACATTGAATCTTTAGGACTTTCAACAACATATCCTTGCATAAAATTGACCATACAATCTCCATGCCAAGCCCTCAATATATAGGCCAAGAAGACCTATGGAACCATCAATGGTTTACCAAAACCATGACCTAATGCTTGGTCCAACTAGTCCAAGTTGGACATATGCACCCTCTTCCAAAAGTAACTTCTTTTGGATTAGAATGTAACTCCCCATGATGACCATTGGCCCTTATAACCAAGGGAGTTATATGTAACTCCCAAGCACTCCATGTGAGTGCAATAATATATCTTACGCACCACTAATAATAGCCCATCAAAGATAGTGCAGTAATACCTTCTTACAATTGTCATAACACCAATGACAATGATGAAGAGTGCCAACTTAGGAATCTCTAGATTCCTTCCAAGTGGGGCACCCTTTTCTATGTGGACACATTATTTACAATACTACACAAATATTAAATAATTACAACTATACCTAAGACTTGCAAGGTATACAATTCCTAGTCCTTACAATCTCTCACTTGTATACATTGTAAAAATCATAAGGGGTTCCAATGATGTTAGGGGCTAATGCCCATAGCCATCTTGCACCATCTGAACTTCTCTATGTGCATGGGTTTCATCAATGCATCTATAATGTTTATAGAATTATTCACTTTCTTGACCATAACCCTCATGTCATGAACCATGTCACGAACAAAATGATACAACATGTCAATTTGCTTAGTCTGTGTATGAAAAGTTAGGTTCTTTGCCAAGTTGATGGCATTTTGACTACCACACTAAATCAACATTGTATCTTGACTGGACCTAATATCCAAACTCAATCTCGAAAGCCAAGTTGTCTCCTTGTAGGCATGAGTATTTGCTATATAATCTGCCTTTGTTGTTAAAGAGCAACCACAACTTATCTTATTCTCATCTAATAGATTGCACCACCAAATAGGATAAAAGCATACCGACTGGTAGATCTCCTACTATCGACATCTTCATACAATAAGATTCTACAAATATTTGTATGTCCATTGTAGGACCCTTACACGATTGTTGTAGGTCCACTATAAGATGCCTACTATATACGAGATGCCTTTTGTTGTTAAAGAGCAACCACAACCTATCTTTTTCTCATCCAATAGATTGCAACATCGAATAGGTTAAAAACATACCCATTGGTAGATCTACTATCCACATTTCCTATACAATTAGATTCTATAAATATTTGTATGTCCATTGTAGGACCCCTACATGACTATCGCAGGTCCAATACAAGATGCCTAAATGACTATTGCATGTCCATTGTAGGCTTCCTTTAGGATTGCTATAGGTCTAATACAAGACCTCTATAAGACTATTGTAGGTCCATTACAAGACCTCTCGAGTAGCAGATGGAATACTCTAAAGTGCCACGAAGATACCTCAAAATTCTCTTAACCTTAGTTCAATGCTCCTTCCTTGGATTAACCATATATTGACTCAAGACTCCCACTGTTTGGGCAATATTTGGCCTAGTGCAAACCATAACATATATAAGTCTATCAATTGCACTCACATATGAGATGTGGCTCATGTCCTCTATCTCATTTATTTTTGGACACTATTCAATTAAAAAAATTATTCCCACAAATGAAAATATCCACTAGTTTGTAGTCCTACATATTGAACCACTGCAAAATAGAGTTAACATACTTATTTTGACTAATTGGAAGTGTCTTGATCTCCATCCCTAAGATAGACTTAGCTATCCCATATCTTACATATCAAACTGTAAATAAACTTGATATTTAAGAGCCCTAATAATTTCCTTATTGTTACTAATCAACACGTTGTCGACATAAAAAACAATAATTGTTGAACACACAGAAGTACTAAGAGGGGGGTGAATTAGTACTTAATCAAATTCTTTTCCTCCAACATCATTCAAACTAACACATGCATTTGAAACATAAAAACCATAAAACACAGAGGCACACATCCATAACACCAAATTTACGAGGAAAACCCTAGAGGGAAAAACCACGGTGAGCAAGTTCCTTGGATCTACTATTCAAATCCATCCTCACAAAAAAACAAGATTACAATATTATTTGTGGCCTACAACCCAAAGGAAGATGCAACTCCCTGAACAGTTACAACACTTACAATCTTTACACAACAGAAAACTTATCGGACTCAAATGTTCTTCTCACAACACTGATTATTGATCACTTCAGCCTCTACACAACAATCTCAATTCTGCATGACTACAATATCAATCTCTGCCACAACAAAACAACTTTAGAAACTCTTCTCCATTAATATATTACCAACAATTGTCTCTGCAACAATATCACATTACATAAACTGGTCTTCTCCACATTTCTGATATGGTGTGGAGTCTGATTAGTCTCCAAGTGGGAGATTGTTGTTATATGGAGCCTAATCAGACTGGGAGGTTAAATTTTTCCCACTTTTATCGGCGCAGCTTCCCTTCAAATTATTTAATGGGGGAGTGTAGGGGGGGCAAAGCCCCTTCTACAGGGCTCGAGGGTGGAGCCCAAGGTGGGGGTTTGGGGGCAATGCTCCCGAAGCAAAAATTGCCTATTATTTTATAAAGGTGTTGGGAATTATTTTTCTATTAGCCAACATAAAAAACCCTATTTTGTAACCGAGATAAGTCTTGATAAAACGACTAAGGGTTAGGGTTTCCGCTGATATTGTATTGTAGCATTTGCAGCGGTATTGAGTTGCAAGGGATTGTTGGTTGTAATCGTTTGATTTGCTAGATAATAATATTGGACTCTATGTTGGTGGATGTAGCCCGAGTTTGGGTGAACCACGTTAAAACTTGTCTCTCGCTGTTATTATTTCTGTGTATTTTCATTCCTCTGTTTAATCTTTATTTGCATTTAATTGATATCTTCTGCATACAATTCCTAACAAGTGGTATCAAAGCGGGTTGTGTTCGATTATTGTCTGCAGCAAGGTCTCACAGTTGAGTGGGAGTCTCACAGTTAAGTGGGAGCAATGGCGGACAAGGGTCAATTGAAGGTAGATAAATTCAATGGGCAGAACTATCAGTTATGGAAGATGCAGATGGATGATTATCTTTATCAGAAGGATTTATGGAGGCCGTTGGGAGGAATAACCAAGAAACTGACAATAATGACTAATGAGGATTGGAATCTTCTTGACAGAAAGGCACTGGGAACCATTCGGTTGTGCCTGGCACCATCTGTGCCATTCAATATAACATAAGCGAAGACAACAAATGAACTAATGAAAGATTTAGCTAAATTGTATGAAAAACCCTCAGCCTCAAATTAGGTATTTCTCATGAAGCATTTGTTTAATCTAAAAATGATTCAAGGTAGATCTGTGACAGATCATTTAAATGAGTTTAATAAGATTACCAGTCAGTTAACTTCTGTAAAAGTGAAATTTGATGAAGAGGTGAGGGCTCTCTTGGTTTTATGTTCTTTGCCAGAAAGTTGAAATTGCTTGGTAATGGTCGTAAGTAACTCTATCTCTAGTTCAAATATTTTAAAATTTGATGATATTATTGGTGTTATCCTTAGCAAGGAAATGCGACGAAAAAGCTCAGGAGGGTCCACATCAGGTAGTGTTTTGAAATGCAGGAAGCAAGGGCAGATCAAAGGAGAGAGGAAAAGGTTCTGGAGGTCATGGGAAGTCATGAGGAAAATTAAAGGACAAGAGGTCCCAATCCAGAGGACAGAAGGATTGTTGGTACTGTAGGAAACTAGGCCATCTGAAGAAAGATTGCTGGTCTCAGAAGAATAAAGGAGACAAACAAGAAGGCAATAAGGAGGCAAATGTGGTAAGTAATAAATCTGAAGATGATGCTTTGATTATTTCCCTAGATAATGTTGATGATTCATGAGTTTTAGATTTAGGGGCCTCATTTCATGCTATGCCCCATAGAAGTTATTTTCTTGATTATGTTCAAGGGGATTTTGGGCTTATTTATTTGGGAGATAACGAACCTTGTCAGATTTTTGGAAAGGGAAGAAACAAGATTAAGTTGTAGAATGGGAATCATTGGCTACTACAAGAGGTAAGGCACATTCCAAGGCTGAGTAGGAATTTAATTTTAGCAGGGCAGCTAGCTGATGAAGGTTGCATAGTTACTTTCAGTGATAAAAATTGGAAGGTTTCAAGAGGTGCCTTAATAGTAGCAAAAGGTGTGAAAATAGGCACCTTATATCTTTGTACAAATCATACTGTTCCTTCTACTTTAGCTGTTGCAAAGAAAAAATAAACAGGTTCAGGAATAGTTGTTGCAAGTTCGCAGAAAGAGATTGAAACAGTTGCTACAGGTTCTGAGACAACACTGTGGCATAATAGACTTGGGCATATGAGTGAAAAAGGTATGAATGTACTTCATTCTAAGAAAGTTTTACCAGGTTTGAAATGTATTAATATGGATTTCTATGAAAGTTGTGTGTATGGAAAACAAAAGAAAGTCAGTTTTCTCAAGGATGGGAAGCAAAATAAATATGAAAAGTTGGAGCTTGTGCATATAGATGTATGGGGACCAGTTCAGGTGTCTTCTCTCGGTGGCTCTCGGTATTATGTTACATTCATAGATGATGCAACTAGGAAGGTTTGGATTTATTTCCTTAGGCAGAAATTTGATGTATTTGAAACATTTAAGAAATGGAGAAGTTTGGTTGAGAATGAGACGGGTAAAAGATTAAAATGTCTCAGATCTGATAATGGTGGTGAGTATTGCAGCAAAGAATTTGAAGATTATTGTTCCTTTAATGGAATTCATAGGCAGAAAATGGTTCTAGGGACTCCACAGGGGAATGGAGTGGCTGAGTGCATGAATAGGACAATAATGGAGTGTGCAAGGAGCATGAGATTACATGTTGGGCTGCCTTTAAACATGTGGGCAGAGGCTATCAATACCGTTGTATATTTAATTAATAGAGGTCCTTTAGTTCCTTTGGGCTGTGATACATTCCAGAGGAAGCATGGACATATAAGAAGGTGAGTTATTCTTTTCTCAAAACCTTTAGATGTGAAGTATTTGCACATGTAGATTCTGAAAATAGAACCAAGATGGATGCAAAATCAAAAAAGTGTATCTTCGTTGGATATGGCATTGATGAATTTGGTTATAGGCTTTGGGATGTTGCAAATCTCAAAATTGTGAGAAGCAGGGATGTTGTATTCAATGAGAAGGCGTTGTACAAAGATCAGTTGCAACAACATGAGAAGAAAGAAAAGGATTATGTGGTGCTGGATGATACTCTGGATAGTGATGTTCCAGTGGTTCCTCATGCTCCGCAACAACAACAAGAAATACCACAAACTCCAGTGAATTAGACGGTCAACAAGGCTAAGTAGACCTCCTGAAAGATTTTCTCCCTCTTTGTATTCTATTTTGTTAACAAATGCTGGTGAATCGGAAGGGTATGATGAAGCTATGCAGGTGGATACAAAAGTTTAGTGGGAGCTTGCAATGAAAGAAGAAATGGACTCCTTGCTGAAAAATTAGACTTGGGAATTATGTAAGTTGCCAGCAGGTAAAAAGGCTTTACCAAACAAATGGGTTTATAGGTTGAAAGAGGAAGATGGATGTAAGAAAAGATTTAAAGCCAGGTTATTTGTAAAAGGATTTGCACAGAAAAAAAAAGTATTGATTTTGATGAGATTTTTTCTCTGGTTGTTAAAATGACTTATATTCGTACTATTTTAAGTATTGTGGCTATTGAAGACTTGCATTTGGAATAGCTAGATGTGAAAACTACATTTCTCCTTGGTGATTTGGAGGAGGAGATATATATGGAACAGCCCCAAGGATTTGAGGTCAATGGTAAGGAGAAACTGGTGTGCAGATTAAAGAAGAGTTTGTATGGCTTGAAACAAACACCTCGGCAATGGTATTCAAAATTTAATAGTTTTATGGATGAGCAAGGCTACAGCTGGTGTAATTCTGACCATTGTGTTTATTTTAAGAGGTTGCACAATGACAGCTACATTATTTTATGTTTATATGTTGATGGCATGCTTGTAACAGGGTCTAACATGGATCACATAAGAGAGTTAAAACAACAGTTAGCACAATCATTTGCTATGAAGGATTTGGGGGCAGCAAAACAAATCCTTGGTATGAAAATTTGTAGAGATAGGAAGAAGATAAAATTGACTTTATCTCAAGCTGATTATGTTGAAAAGGTGTTGCAAAGATTCCATATGGAGAATGCAAAAACTGTCAGCACACCTTTGCCTAGTCATTTGAAATTGACTAAGGAGATGTGTCCTAAGACACAAGAGGAGGAAGAAAAAATTTCTAAGGTACCATATGCTTTAGCTGTAGGAAGCTTAATGTACGCCATGGTATGCACAAGACCCGATATTGCACATGTTGTAGGAGTCGTAAGCGGGTATATGGGTAATCCCATATTAGAGCATTAGAATGCGGTAAAATGGATTCTTAGATATTTGAGAGGTACATCTAGTAAACACTTATGTTTTAGGGGCTCTAATACTGATTTAGTAGATTATGTCGACTCAGATTTGGCAGGGGATATTGATACCAGGCAGAGTACTACAGGTTATGTCTTTACTGTAGGTGGGACAACAGTGAGTTGAATCTCACGATTGCAAAAGGTGGTTGCTTTATCCACCATGGAGGTAGAGTATGTAGCTGCAACAGAGGCAAGCAAGGAGATAATATGGCTGTAATATTTCATGGAAGAATTGGGAAAACAACAAGCTAACAATTATTTGTTTACGGACAAGCAAAGTGCCATACATCTTGCAAAGAATTATGCCTTGCATTCAAAGACCAAACACATACAGTTGAGGTATCACTTCATTTGATCAGTGTTGGATGATGGACAGTTAAGGCTGGAAAAGATACATACAGATGAAAATCTAGTGGATATGTTTACAAAGGTAGTGACAAGGGAGAAGATGAGCTCCTCTTCAGCTTCGGTTGGTCTTCAAGACTGAAAACAAAAAATTAGAACAGTAGGGTCCAGGGTGCTTATTTCCAGTGGGAGCTATAGGATCAGCAGTGTTATGATCAGTCTCCAAGTGGGAGATGATATGGTGTGGAGTCTGATCAGTCTCCAAGTGGGAGATTGTTGTTATATAGAGCCTAATCAAACTCGGAGGTTAAATTTTCCCCACTTTTATTAGTGTGATTTCCCCATAAATTATTTAATGGGGGAGTGCAGGGGGGCAAAGCCCCTCCTGTGGGGCCCAAGGGTGGAGCCCACGGTGGGGGTCTGGGGGCAACGCCCCTAGCGGGGGCTGCTGGGGGCAGCGTCCCTGAAGCAAAAATTTTCTATTATTTTATAAAGGCGTCGGGAATTATTTTTCTATTAGCTGACATAAAAAACTCTATTTTGTAACCGAAATATGTCTTGATAAAATGACTAAGGGTTAGGGTTTTTGTTGATATTGTATTGTAGCATTTGCAGCGGTATAGAGTTGCAAGGGATTGCTAGTTGTAATCGGTTTGATTTGCTAGATAATAATATTGGACTCTCTATTGGTGGATGTAGCCTGAGTTTGGGTGAACCACGTTAAAACTTGTCTCTCGCTGTTATTATTTCTGTGTATTTTCATTCCTCTGTTTAATCTTTATTTGCATTTAATTGATATCTTATGCATGTAATTCCTAACAATTTCATCATGAAATTGTACTTATGCAATAAGTATATTTGCACAATATCAATTCTATCACTTGCTTCACAACTCATACATCCTTCAACATTTGATTCTTTATATATATTCTCCGCAAGCTTCAAAAACTTTCTCCTTGGTCAATCAAGATGAAACATGTAGCATGAAATGTGTAATGACCATAATAGTCATCTCCCAAACATATGTGGTAAGTGAAATTCTAATGCGGTTCAAGAGCAAGACATAATCAGGTCCTATCTTACTTTGGCACACTCTTCTACACTAGCACACACTCCAAAACATACGGCATAACCAGTAATGTATATTAGGTCGGCACAACAAACACTCATCCTTCCTTACATTTAGCTCCAGACCAAAAGCGGTACTGGAGGGGATAAATAATATCATGCAGACCGCACAATGAACATTATATGTCTTGTAAAACATTCCTGTGTACTTATTTTGCCATCTCAGGATATATCATGTTGATGCAAACACTTGAACTTTGATACCGGTGTCATTGACAAAATCTGCTTACAAAATCTTAAGATAAAACACTGAAAAACATACTTGTGGTGACCATAAACATTTGAGACTTGAACTGTACATACCAACTAGCCATATGATCTTAGATTTCAATCAACAGGGCCAAATACCATTGTGTGGTGATCTGCAGTGGCCTTAACAATCTCCCTCTGCTTGCTTCAATTAGCACTAAGGCATGTCATCACACTGTTGATTCTGAAGAAGCAACTGCAGTACATATTAACACTTGAATCTTGAAACATGCATACCTGATACCCATATCTACTAGTCCTTCAAACTACAACATCATATCTTCATCTACGGAGAGTTGCGGAGCATTCTCCCATCTCTATGTGACTACACTTACCCTGTCTCAACACTGTCTTCACACTTATGTCTCCAAAACATCTTGCAGTAAGCTTCATGACCTCAAACCTAAAACATAGGTACCTGAATGCAATATCTAGCCATTAGTCCAATCTGCAAGCCCTTACCTGCAACTACGGTAGAATGTGGTACCTTCTTGTGAGCCAGTAACACTTTCTCTAACTTGTACTTAGCCAATATTCTTCAAATTATTGTAGCATTCTTTATTCGGTGCTAAGTTACATATCATCCAAACATAATCCATCCATCAAAGCATCCATGACATTCATTATCAACATATGTACCAAAGATATTGAGAGTATGAACTTACATATGAACTTCAAAAGATAAGGTATGACTGTGTACAAATGATACTAATCCATCTTCTTTACTTCAAACTCTTCTAATCTACTTCCTTTGTTTGCTTCTTTGACCAACACTGCATATGCACATCCCTTTGCTTTCTTCCTCACAATGCTTTTGGTCACTTAGTCCATTGTCCTCATTGATCACCTTACTGTTACAATCTCCCTTTAACATATCTGGTGACATCACTTACACTATAGCACTCTATACCACTGTTGACATCAATGACAACACCTATTGTAACAATAATAGTAAAATGATCACCTATCTCCTTAAAGTAAATATAGTGATCTAAATTAGTTCTAAAAAAACTCAACTTCAAAGCATATGAATCAAATTTTTGATACCACATCCTAGGGGATTGTTTTAGACCATATAGGGATTTCTTCAACTTGCAAACCAAGTCCTCCTTACCCTTCACCACAAAGTTCTTTGATTGTGACACATGATTTTTTGCCTATAAGTCCCTATGTAAGAAAGTTCTCTTAACATCCATATGTTCAACCTTAAGGTCAAATGCAATAGGAACTGATGGTGTAATTATTTAATTAGACCTTATTAAGTTTACTTAGGAAGATAGGATAATGTGTACAAGTCATTTCTTTCTTTCATGGGAAGCTACTTTTTCCATATCCACATAGGTTTGGAAACTTAGATAGCAATCCCTTGTTTTTAGATTTTATGCATTATCCTTATCTTCTTAGATTTGGAAACTATGAGGCTATATTTATTGTACATCCTATCTTGTAATTAATGCACCAATATTAATGTTGCATCTTTACCTTTGATTTTAGTTGTGTGTTTCTCTCTTCTATAGAAGAATTACTGTAGGTGATCTTGGCTCTTGTGAATCCTTGAGTGACTCTAACATGGTATTAGAGCTCTAGATCTGTGGGTTTTTTCTTTGATTTTAGACCTAGTTTTGGCCATGAGGTTGTAATTGATGCAATTTGGTGTGAATCAAACCTCACAATTAGATCCAAAGCAGTTGAAAATGTTAGGTTAGCCTTTTGTTTGGCTCGATTTGAGAACCAAAGGCCAAATCTATGAGAGTTTGAAGTCGGGAGGTGCATGCCAGATCCAACATGTACCTAATATTTTAGAGCATTTTGGGTCAAATATGACCTTTCCATCATGCTCAGAAAGATCCAAAACCCCAGTTTTGACTGTCAAATCATAAAAAATTGTCTCTGAAAAATTTTTGAGGCATTTTTTTGGGGTTTGCAAATTTTCATATGCCTGTACGAATCCATACATGGTTGTAACATCCATACCATCACTCGGCTTTGTGCAGGGGTTTGTCACCATTATTCGAGGGAAAATGACTTTTATCTAGTGGGTTTTTTTCGGTGGTTAGCGCTTTTGTTTGGAAAGCCTTTTTATTGTTCAACAATTCATTTACAAAATCTAGTTGTTGAAAGAATTTTTACTGATGGTTAAAGATTGGCAGGAGTTTGATTTTCAAGTTTGGGGGACTACGATCACATGGGCATGTCGGCCCTCAGTCACCTTCAGCTATAGGGGGCTTAAGTTAGGTGCACTAGCTAACATTTTTGCCCATTCATCGACACCATCATTGGTCTCCCCACCATCGATTTTGCACCTAGCCACCACCTTGCTACACCCAATTGGGCCACCTCTACCAGTTTATCGTAGGAGTCTACCGCCTTTGGCCAACCACCAATTAGCCACCCAAGAACTACCAGGGGGCTTTTTGGCCCTAAATTTGTGCTTCAAGGGGGTTGATTTTCTTTTTGCCATATCTTGGGCATACAAAATCAACAATTTACAAAATTATAGGTGTCACAAAGCAAACACTTTCTAGTGGTGCTTGTTATTTTTCTAGATTTTGCTACGTGTGAATTTTATTACTGTCGAAAGTCTAGATCACCCTTTTTGGCTTATGAGCTCATAACTATTTGCCAAAATCTCTAATTTTCATGATTCGTGTGGTGTTGGAAAGGTATTGATGAGCTCTTCACAACCATCCATGTATTTTTCTAGATTCAGCCCCAAGTATCTTTTATCTAGTTTGTTGGTTTTACACATTATGGTTAACTTGGACATATTGACACCTAGAGAAGTTCTGTATTTTTGGGTGGGCTTCATTTCAGTTCATTTATTCTGTAATTATTTTTGTTGGTTGTAATCATGTCTCCAAATCTATGGAAAATCAAATGATTATTGTGGGAAGAAAATAGATACAATAGATGAATGCATATTGAAGGAGCTTGATGATTTAAAACTTCTTTATAAACTTCATCAATTGAGACAACTTTGCATTGTCAGTGGCATCAGTTTGCCAGATTCTTCTAACCCAACATTTGCAGACACATCATTCAAGGATGAGAAATGCAGTTAGATGACATGAATTAAGATCATTGCTCCATCTACTACATCATCTCCTATTTCTATTTCAAAGTTCAGTGTTGCTTCTTTGAGAGCTTCCAATGATTCTTTGTAGCAGGATAATTTTAGTCTTCCTGATCCACCTCATTGGGATTCCTACTTATCTTGTAGACATATCATCCTTGTTTGTGGAGTCTCACATTTCTAATTTGAAAGATTCATTAGAGGATTTGCATTACCTCTTTGATGGCAATGATGTCATCACATCTTCTATGTTTCCAGATGCAGTTCAAATTTTTCTCTCCTAGTTTGACTTTTTGATTGGGCATTTAGTTCCTGATTTGGAGGAGACATCATTTTCCAACATGAGGTCACCAAGTTTTCATTGAAAGGCACACATATTGATTTGAGTTCCCTATTCATCTATGTTGTGGGAATGGATTTTCCATTCACCAGTGGATTTGTTTCTTCCCAAGGGGAGAAATGTTGTTTGTAGGCAATAGATTGTTTTATGTACCAAGGCATTCATCATTGGCATAAGAGTTACTTCTCAGAGGGGACATTTCATTTCATTCATTCACTCTTTCTTAAAGGGGGTATTCATTATGTATTTGTGATGGACTTGGTAGTTTGAATGCACATCACTTGTACATATTTGTTGTTTTCTCTCTTTTAGGGTGGAGCTTTTTCCCACTAGGTTTTTCTCCTTTTCTCTGTTTATGAGAGATCTTTTGTAAATGGGTACCTAATTAGCCCTAGTTGTTGGGACCCATCTTGCATCCATTGCATATTTCACATTCTCTTAAGTTTCACTTAAGCGGGGGTGTTGATGTAACTATTTAATTGCACCTTATTAAGTTTACTTAGGAATATAGTCCATAATGTGTACAGGTTGGCATTTCCTTCTTTCATGGGAAGCTACTTTTTCCACATCCACATAGGTTTGGAAACTTAGATATCAATCCCTTGTTTTTAGGTTTTATGCCTTATCCTTATCATCTTGGATTTGGAAACTATGAAGCTATATTTATTGTGCATCTTATCTTGTAATTAATGCATCAATATTCATGTTGCATCTTTTCCTCTAGTTTCAGCTATTGTGTGGTGCTCTCTTCTATAGAAGAATTACTGCAGGTGATCTTGGCTCATGTGAGTCCTTGAGTGACTCTACAAGGAACAAATAACATAAATTTGATAGATGTGTTGGCGTTTCAATTCGCACCTCTGGAATGCAATTTAGAAACGGACAGCTATGCACAGATAAATTGCTCTCCTATTGGAAGGGGAAGTTCCCTTTCTTGCTGATGTTCGCTGAAAAGATAACTTGAATGAAACTTTGCCTATCTTCTTTTTGATTCTCAGCTGCGAGCACAAGGTTATAAAACTCTAAACACTGTAGAAGAGGTTTTTCCTTTTTATAAAACTTCTACTACAACTAGCATAGACTAATGACGCTTTCAATCTCCTGAGTAAATTTAGAGCAAAGGAAGTTGAAAGTGAACAAGGAATGATTGTTAACACAAAAACTCAAGCAGTTTTCCTCCAGATTTACACCACAAGACTAAAAGTACTTTAATGATGAAAGCTATAGAAGCTACACATCTGATGATGATAACTTAATGAATCGATATAGAATATCAGAGCAAAGTAGGCATGAGACTTCTATTCAATATCACAAAGTTTAATACAACTCCAGGACAACAATACTGTAGCAAAAGGTAGGCATACAGTAAGCGATCAAACACTAGAGAACAATGAACACAAAGTGAACAAACACTTGGAATAACAAGATCTGCAATCTAGAATAGGCACAGCAGAATATGTTATCACAACTACCATTACCAACAATGGGCAAGGATGCCCTTATTTATACTAAAATCAAAGGAGTAGGGAACTCTAAAATCTCCTTGATTAACCCTAACTTGCCAACTCGCAAGCTTTATTACTATTCTAAGACAAAGATACAATAAACAAATGCTTTAAAGCAATCTACTTTAAAGTAAAGAAGATTCCAACTATCACAATGTGATTTCTTTCTAAAAAGGATGGATGAGCTTAGGATGAAAGCACGTGCTTTAAAACAAAAAGCATATGTTTTAAAGCTGCTTTCTTTTGAAATGCATCCTCATCAACATTCTTACTTTTTGGTGATGTCATCCGTTGATATTCTTTTGCTGATTTCTTCTAAAAAAGCTGATTCTGAGCGAAAAAAGCTGGCACATGGGTTTTGTAGGCAATTTTGTTTTGAAGCAACCCAGATCGTCAGATTTTGAAAAAGCAGAGATTTTCTCGAAAAAGCAAGAAAAAAAGCAGTTTCCCAAAAAAAAGCACAACTCCCAATCTTCAAGAGGATGATAATCTGGATGGACCCATCTTAATGAAAATTGAAAAAGCTCTGGTCGGATTTCTAAAAAATGATCCCCTTGAAACAAGGACCCTGAAAAAGCAAGCCTCTCTTCTTCCTCAACCCAAAACTATGAAGAACACTGAAAAAGCACCTGGTTTGGGTCATTGAATCTTCGTTGAAAGAAAAATAAAATCTTTCCTTTGGATGCAACCTACAAAAGATAATGAAATAAAGAAGCCAAAAGCTTGTCTTTATAAATCTTTTGGTCGAAAAAGCAGCTTTATTTGTGTGAGAAGAAAGCTTCACCCTCATCCATGAAGAAAGCATCTTTTAAAGCATAAATCCAAGTGGATGTCTTCGAATAGGAAGAATCCCTATTTTGTAGGAGCCTATGGCTTCATGTGCAAGATGACAAAAAATATCTTCTTTGATGATGTCATCGAACACGCGAATTGAAAGAAGTGCTAACAAAATTTTCTTCATTTTCGACACTTCAACACTCATTTTGACTCAAATATGGCCTATCTTCGACTTTAACAAGGCGGAAAAATGTCATCATTAATTGAAAAAGTTGACTGATCCTGACATTTTGGAGATTGATCAACTGAGATTCCATCCCCTGCCTCCGTTCGACTATCTGACATCGTTTGACCAAGTTTGACCTCCCAGAAACTGCCAACAGGCGAAGATTGGTAACAAAGCATGTCGGAAAACATTGAAAACATAAAAATATTCTAACACTGCTCAAGTTGGGCACCCCAAGCCTCCTAGGGTGCCTGGTTTCCCAACACTTAGCCATTTTTTTGATTTTTTCAATTTTTCCAATTTCTTGGTTTGCGTGCGTGTTCCGGTGGCACAGGACCCCTATTTGGCTGTCGATTTCTATCAACTAGGAAAATGAGTTTGATGATCTAGCAAATATGCAAGCCTGATGAAAACTAAGCTAATTGTACCTTCTGTTTGTCTCAAAAAATGTGCCAAACTGATCAATATTGAACCGGATGGGGCTAACGGAAGGAGATTCATGTTTTTCAAGAAAAACATCAAAAATAATCTAACTCTAGAGAGTTTGGGCACCCCAAGCCTCCTAGGGCACCTGGTTTGTCAAGACTTAGAAAATTTTTCAAAAATTTTCAATTTTATACCTTTTCTCGATTTTTGTGCCCACGGCTCCTGTTTGATCTTCGATTTCGGTCGTTTTGACGACTGTTGAGGTGGGACAGAGGGTGATCTAAGTAGTCTGAACATATCTGTGATGAAATCCTGGCTTTGATTGACTTTTGGCCAAGTTTGACCAAGTGTAACCAACCGAAAAAGAGCTGACAGAAGCATTTTCGACGTTTCTCAAAAAATGTGAAAAAAAACTAACATAGGAGAAGATGGGCACCCCAAGCCTCCTGGGGGTGCCTAGTTTCACCAGACTTAGTCAAATTTATGATTTTCCAACTTTTCAATTCACCTTGGATCCATCTTGCATCATTTTGCATGCATCGTCAAGTCAACGGTTGTTTGTTAGTTTTGCGTCGTTGAAACAACATTGGAAACTCATCGAAGAATTATGGCAGGTGAACTTTTCTATGTTGATGACTTTCAATCTCATGCTTCACCTTGTGAAAAAGCAAAAATGACCCAGTAGAGAAAACTTGGTCGTTTGAAGATTCCGTCTGAACCGCGCTGATCATGAAGCAAAATTGACCAATGAGAATCGAGCACAACACCTGATTTGGATATTCTATTTTTAGAAAGTTTTGCCAACATCCATAGCTCAAGAAACCTAGAGAACCTAACTCGACGTCTATTTTTAGAAATTTTTTTTTTTGACTTTTTGACAAAAAAATTTGTAGACTTGTTTCAAAATGCCTTAATGAACCAAAAAATTTGGTTAGGTACAACAAGATGTAAGTTTCATAGCAAGAGAGGTCTCACCAAAATTAATTTCCCCTACCTAGGAATAGCCCTTACTTGCTAACCTTGTTTTATACTTCTTGGTCTTGCCATCTAAACTAAACTTTCCTTTTAAAACCCCATTTATAGTGAACATGTTTCTTAATCTTAAGAAACTTCACAAGTCCCATGTATTATTATTATCTAATGAAACCATCTTCTAATTCATGACCTTCTCCCAAGACCTCCTATCCATAGACTCATTGCCTCCTTAATAATTCTAGGCTTATCAACAATTCTAGACAAACCAAAAATGTAACAAAAATTAGATGGGCTATACTTTTTTGTTTGCTTTATTTGTTGAGTGGATCCCCTCATGAGTGGGGTATGAAGTTATTCTTCTTCTTCTAAATTCTTTGAATCAATATCCTCATTAGGTCCTTGTTGAATCTCTAGTTTAGCCTCAAGTGCAATCTCCTCAATCTATGGATTCAATTGCACCTCTATTTTCTTCTTATCTTCAAGTTCCAAAGACTTAGGAGAATATATGATCTTTCTTATGATCACGTTTCAATTTTACACTATGTTTCTAGTCTTAGGATTCACTAGCTTGTAAAATTTCACACCATCACTATACTTGATGAATATAAATTCTCTGCTTTAAAATCCAACTTGGATCTCTTCTCCTTAGACACACTACATGTGCCTCACAATTGAAAACCTCAAAATGCTATATTGAAGGCTTCTTTCCTAACCAAGCCTCCTTAGGGTTTTTGTCCACAAGAGTTGATGTAGGGGATTTGTTAATTAGATAAGTTGTGCTCTCAACTTTTGCCCATTTTTTTGATTTATACTATCTCCATGAGCATATTTTTATCTCTCTCCGTTAACACCATGTTCATTTGTTCTATAACTCCATGTTGTTGAGGGGTATATAGAGTCATCTTATGCCTCACAATACCATGTTCTCTACAAAAGCTATCAAACTCTCTTGAACATAACTCTCCACCATTGTTTATCCTCAATACCTTAATCTTCTTCTTTATCTAGTTCTATACAAGATCTTTCAACTTTAAGAAAATCTAGGATTCATGCCCAAGGAAGTCTAACACCCATGTTTTCTTGGAGGAGTCATCAATGAAAGAAACATAATATATGGATTTTTCAAATGGAGGTACATCAAGATGACTAAATATGTCACTATGAATTAAATCCAAAATCATTATAAATCTAGCAAAGATCAAATAAAACTTAACATGATTTTACTTTCCATTTATACAACATTAACACAGGTTAAAATTTAGAGAACAAATAGTTAGGACCTCTACTTATTTTTACATTTCAAGGCCCTGAGGACTTTCTCACCAATGTGGCCCATATGTTCATGCCACAACATATTATTCTTAGTAGGAAGCTTATGTTTTTGTGAATTAGGAACCATAAAATTCTTACATTATATGGTGTTCACATCTAGATGAAATAGAATTCAATAACAAATTCCCTAGTCAACACCATGAATCCATGCACCATCTTGCATCCTTCCTTTCTGAAGACCAACTATACATCCACATCATTCATCTTTCTTATTAACAATAGGTTCCTCACCAAACCAGAAATGTGTAGTACACTAGAAAGGGATTTTGTCTTCCCATTTCCAAAAGAGAGCATGACTTTGCCACGACCAACAATCTTGACAGATGAGTTGTCTCCCAAATGAATCCTCCCACCATCAAAGTTTTCATAATTATGAAATCATTTCTTTCCAGGGAGTCATGTGGAAAGGAACTCCAAAGTTGATCAACCATGCATCTTTACATATATGCGTAGTAAGGGGTTCAACAAACAAATCACCCATGTCCTCATTTAAGGCTCTCAAATCAAAATAATGTTCCTTTCCATTCTTATTTATGTGGTTAGTCTTTCCATACTTTTAACACTTAACCGTAGATTTTTTAGGAGACTTAGTTCTCCCCTTAGATTTATATTGTTTGTCCTTATTACTCTCATACTTTTCCTTTAAATGACCTCCAATGGTCAAAGATTTTTGACAAGTTCTAACATTTTTTGTCTGATCTATGATAATAATGCACCAACCACCTCGTCAAGATTCAACTTTGAGATGGTATTAATGATCATCTTAACCAAGTTGTCTCATGAATTAGGCAAAGAAGAAATGAGGGTTTTACACTAGTCTTCCTCTTCCATTTTCACACCAACTTGCTTCCCAAACAACCATGTTGATGCTCCCACTTCTTTCTCAAGCCTCACATTGGAATATGATGTTGTAGAAGTATGTTATTGTCGAGGTTAACAATGGTAATGGTATGAGATTGAGCTATGTCACTCTTGAGCTATGTAGATTTTGACATCTCTAAAATAGAGGCGTATGGGTCAAACTACGAGTAGATTTCTACCATTCTCATAGACATCGTTAGGCACCTTAAACTCTCCTAATAGAAACTATTCAATTGAATAGGCCTTGATTCCATCAATGATGCTTTCTCCACCAACACCAACAACTCCAGTATCTTTAAACTCTTAGTGGTCAAATCCTTTGAGTAAGGAGAACACATTCATTACACATGTAACTATCTTCTACCTAACAACTCTTGCCACCACTTTGGTTAATGCTATTAAATCCATACTCCCTTGCCACCTTGGAAAGCCCTAGGTTAGTGTCATTGAATGTTCTTGTGGTACCTTAACTTTTCCACATAAGATACTTGACCACTCATGACATGCTACCCATGTGGACCTTTGGACCCTTCATCTCGTTGTGCCACATGGAATATTCTAGTACAACTACATGGATCTTTGATCGTGCCCATGACTAGTCAACCTACCATGTGGTAGTATGGACTTACCACATAAGACATACACCACTTGTATAGATTGTCACTGCAAACTGCCATGTCACTCTCCTTGTTGACCCACCCACTACATAGCAATCTTCCATACATTCCATTTATCACACTATGCCCATGCCACATAAACACCACATTGGCATTCCTTTGAGGGGTCCCTAGGTTGCAACATTCGAGTTTTCATTTTTTGAGCTCAACTTTAGGAGGTTCATTCTTGATTGTACAAACTCCAAATGGAGTCAATTTTTTGACCCTACCTACTTTTTTATGACTACACCGTAGTAAGGTCCACTTTGTCAATTAATGCCCTTGATTTCTAAAAATTATGTTTTCAAAGATTTTGTTGTACAATTCTTATTTTGAGAACTTCGAGAGGTCATAACTTGCTCATACAGACTATTTTTGAGTCCTATTTTTGTGGAAGTGCATTTTTTCATGTAATTCACAATGTACACTCCTTTTGATATGGAGTAAAATGTGTACACTAGCATTTTACACCTAGTTTAGCACCCAGGTGGACCTAAAAGATGCAATTCTTGATCTCGATGCACAAAACTAGGAAAATAACTATAAGGCAGGGCTATAAACACTTAAAATGACTTATCCCAGAAGTTGTGGGGCTAAAGGACCAAGGCACCCAAGCACCCTAGGCTCTCCTTTAGCCCAGACCTAAATTGATGGTATGTTGGCTTTAAGCATCTCAAATGGTTTCTCATGTCGGTCTCATTTGGTTTAATTCTCTGAAAATCAACGAGAATTCATATATAAAAAAGTTAGTTTATTCATTTGGCCATCTAAGCAATCTAGGGACTCTTGCACTCTCTCAAGCTCTCTATTCTTCTCTAAAGCTATCTATGGGGTAAGTGCAAGAAGATGGGGGGCCAAAAAGGGGTCTTAAGTGGCCACTTTTTTCTGAAATCAGGAAATACTGGCCTTAGATGAGAAATTGAGCATAGTTACACTCAAAATTTTAAGATGCAACAAAAACAATGTTCGTAGTGCTCCAAGTCTACTTTCTAAACTACTATTTGTTTTTAAATGGTATAGATTAAGGGGTTCAAAAGAGGGAGCCACAGAAATTGGTGTTGTTTCTATCAAAAAACATAACATAGCATGTTTTGTGGCTCCCTCAAAAGGTTAACTTTTTTTTGGTATTTTTAAAATCGCTTCAATGAGAAATTAGATAACAGCATGTAGTTTATGCCTAATTTTTCTAATAATTTTTTAATGAATATTTGATTTTTTACTAATTTTCAAAGTGGACGCATCCTGAAAAATAGAATTTTGGCCATGCTACCCCTATAAATTTTAAAAACTAATTGAAAATCATTTTTTTTAATATGTGTAGAATGGAGTCTAGTTTCTAAAAATGTAATTTTTTTGAAATTTCAATGAACAATTAATTTACAATGAAAAAAAGACCAAACACTGGTTTTTGCCTAAGGACACACAAACAAAAGAAATTAAAGATGAAAGGCTTAACATTGTCAAAATGTGAAAAAAATCACATCGTTAAATAGCTAAGAGAAATTCTAACATTACCCAGGTGTTTGATTTGTTCAACCTTGAAACACATGCAAATCTGAGGGTTAGCATGAACGAAATTATGTGAAATCCTATAGAATGTGCAAAAACATGTCTTTGGACGTTGGGAAGGCACTCCAAGCCTTTAGGTTGGAAATCCAAAGCAAATCCCAAGCCTAAGGCTTGGGATTCCCAAAGAAAAATATAACGTGCTCGCATTATGTTTTGTTTTGCATTTTTTCCCTTTTCGCAAAAGTTTGCCCGATGTTTGTCATGTTTGACATAACGCGAGCGTGTTATAACGCACTCACATTATGTCTCCCTTGGAATGTTTTATGTTCAAGGTTATTAAGCACTTATGTATGTATGCTTGTATGTATGCTTGTATGTATGTATGTATGTATGTATGTATGCCTATATGTATGTATGTATGTATGTATTGATTTGTGTATGTATGCCTGTATGTATGTGCACTTATATGTATGTATGCATGTATGTATGTATGCTTGTATGTATATATGTATGCTTGTATGTATGTATGCATGCTTGTATGTATGTATATATGTATGCATGTTTGTACGTATGTATGTATGTATGTATGTATGTATGTTTGTGTATGTATGAGGGTATATAAGGACCTGAGCCCATAGATTTTTTAGGGTTGAGGGTTGAGGGATTAGGGATTAAGTAATAGGTTGAGGGTAGAGGGTAGAGAGTAGAGGTTTGAGGGTTGAGGTTTAAGGGTTGAGGGTTGAGGCTTTAGGAATGAGGGTTTAAGGTATAGTGTCAAGGGTAGAGATGGGGGTGAGGTGGATAGGGGAGGAGAGGGGTGGATAAGGGTTGAGGGTTTAAGGGTCAAGGGTTTAGGGTTTAAGGTCAAGAGGGATTAGGGTTTAGGGTTGAGGGATTAGGGTTTAGGGTTGAGGGATTAAGGTTTAAGGTTGAGGGTTGAGGGTTTAGGGATAGGGTTTAGAGTTTAGGGATAAGGGATTAGGGTTTAAGACCTTGAGGGATTAGGGTTTAGGGTTGAGGCTTTAGGTCCATAGTGTTTAGGGTTGAGGGATTAGGGTTGAGGGTCAAGGGATTAGGGTTAAGGTAGAGTGTTGATGGTAGAGGGATTAGGGATAGGGTTTAGGGTTAGAGGTTTAGGGTTGAGGGATTAGGGTTTAGGGTTGAGGGTTTGGGGATAAGGGATTAGGGTTTAAGGTATAGTATCGAGGGTTGAGGGTTTAGGAATAAGGATAGTGTTTAGGGTTGAGGGTTGAGGGATTAGGATTTAGGGTTTAGGGATAAGGAATTAGGGTTGATGGTTGAGGGATTCAGGTTTAGGGTTGAGGGATTAAGGTTTAAGGTTGAGAGTTGAGGGTTGAGGGTTTAGGGATAGGGTTTAGAGTTTAGGGATAAGGGATTAGGGTTTAGGACCTTGAGGGATTAGGGTTTAGGGTTAAGGCTTTAGGGATAGCGTTTAGGGTTGAAGGATTAGGGTTAAGGTAGAGTGTTGAGGGTAGAGGGATTAGGGATAGGGTTGAAGGTTTAGGGTTGAGGGATTAGGGTTTAGGGTTGAGGGCTTAGGGATAAGGGATAAGGGATTAGGGTTTAAGGTATAGTGTCGAGGGTTGAAGGTTTAGGAATAGGGATAGGGTTTAGGGTTGAGGGATGTAAGGGTTTAGGGATAAGGAATTAGGGTTGAGGGTTGAGGGATTAAGGTTTAGGGTTGAGGGATTAAGGTTTAAGGTTGAGGGTTTAGGGGTAGGGTTTAGAGTTTAGGGATAAGGGATTAGGGTTTAGGACCTTGAGGGATTAGGGTTTAGGGTTGAGGCTTTAGGTATAGCATTTAGGGTTGAGGGATTAGGGTTGATGGTAGATGGATTAGGGTTAATGTAGAGTGTTGAGGGTAGAGGGATTAGGTATAAGGTTTAGGGTTGAAGGTTTAGGGTTGAGGGATTAGGGTTTAGGGTTGAGGGCTTAGAGTTAAGGGATTACAGTTTAAGGTATGGTGTCGAGGGTTGAGGGATGTAAGGGTTTAGGGTTTAGGGATAAGGAATTAGGGTTGAGGGTTGAGGGATTAAGGTTTAGGGTTGAGGGATTAAGGTTTAAGGTTGAGGGTTGAGGGTTTAGGGATAGGGTTTAGAGTTTAGGGATAAGGTGTTAGGGTTTTAGACCTTGAGGGATTAGGGTTTAGGTTTAAGGGTTTAGGGATAGCATTTAGGGTTGAGGGATTAGGGTTGATGGTTGATGGATTAGAGTTAAGGTAGAGTGTTAAGCGTAGATGGATTAGGGATAGGGTTTAGGGTTGAGGGCTTAGGGACAAGGGATTAGGGTTTAAGGTATAGTGTCGAGGGTTGAGGGTTTAAGAATAGGGATATCATTTAGGGTTTAGGGTTGAGGGGTTAGGGTTTAGGGTTTAGGGATAAGGAATTAGGGTTGAAGGTTGAGGGATTAAGGTTTAGGGTTGAGGGATTAAGGTTTAAGGTTAAAGGTTGAGGGTTGAGGGATAGGGATAACATTTAGGGTTGAGGGATTAAGGTTTAAGGTTGAGGGATTAGGGTTTAGGGTTGAGGCTTTAGGGATAACATTTAGGGTTGAGGGATTAGGGTTGAGGGTTGAGGGATTAGGGTTAAGGTAGAGTGTTAAGGGTAGATGAATTAGGATAGGGTTTAGGGTTGAAGGTTTAGGGTTGAGGGATTAGGGTTTAGGGTTTAGGGATAAGGGATTAGGGTTTAAGGTATAGTGTCGAGGGTTGAGGGTTTAGGGATAGGTTTTAGGATTTAAGGTTTAAGGGTTGAGGGTTGAGGCTTTAGGGATAAGGGTTTAGGGTATAGGGATAACGGATTAAGGTTTAAGGTATAGTGTTGAGGCTTGAGGGTTTAGGGATAGGGTTTAGGATTTAAGGTTTAAGGGTTGAGGCTTGAGGCTTTAGGGATTAGGGTTTAAGGTATATTATCGATAGTTGAGGGTTTAGGGATAGGTTTTAGTATTTAAGGTTTAAGGGTTGAGGGTTGAGGCTTTAGGGATAGGGTTTAGGGTTTAGGGATAAGGGATTAGGGTTTAAGGTACAGTGTCAAGGCTTTAGGATTTAGAGATAGGGTTTAGGATTTAAGGTTTAAGGGTTAATGTTTGAGGCTTTAGGGATAAGAGAGAGACCTAGATGGCTAAGGATTGAGAATAGGGGAGAGATGGGGTGAGTCTGATAGTGGAGGAGAGGGGTGGATAAGGGTTGAGGCTTTAAAGCTTTAGGGTTGAGGGATTAGGGTTTAACATATAGTGTTGAGGTTTGAGGGTTTAGGGATAGGATTTAGGATTTAAGGTTTATTGGTTGAGGGTTGAGGCTTTAGGGATAGGGTTTATGGTTGAGAGATTAGGGTTTAAGGTATATTGTCAAGGGTTGAGGCTTTAGGGATAGGGTTTAGGGTTTACGGATAAGGGATTAGGGTTTAAGGTATAGTGTTGAGGCTTGAGGATTTAGGGATAGGGTTTAGGATTTAAGATTTAAGGGTTGAGGGTTGAGGCTTTAGGGATAAGAGAGAGACCTAGATGGCTAAGGGTTGAGAGATGGGGGAGAGATGGGGTGAGGCAAATAGGGGAGGAGAGGGGTGGATAAGGGTTGAGGATTTAAAGCTTTAGGGTTGAAGGATTAGGGTTTAAGGTATAGTGTTGAGGGTTGAGGGTTTAGGGATACGATTTAGGATTTAAGGTTTAAGTGTTGTGGGTTGAGGCTTTAGGGATAGGGTTTATGGTTTAGGGATAAGGGATTAGGGTTTAGGGTTGAGGGATTAGGGTACCATAAATTATAATTAGGGATTAGGGTTTATGGTTTAGGGATTAGGGTTTATGGTTAAGGGATTAAGGTTTAGGGTTTAGGGATGTACGATTAGGGGGTACCATAAATAAACTAGAATTTAGGCAAGGTTGGGAAAATTTTGTGAATCATCATGGGCTGGAGATTGGAGATTTTGTTGTGTTCAAGTACATATCCAAGTCATATTTTAAGGTTAAGATTTTTCAAAGAACAGGTGCTATATAAAATATCAATGCTCTTCAGCTTATGAATACCAACATTGATACAGATAAAAGATGCCCTTCTTCTAACAGAGTATGCAATTCAAGTCAACCAATGGGCAACAAGTTGCTGAATGAATTGGTTTCTGATGGGGAAAACAACAATGATGTTGAAGCAATGTAAGAAAATCAAAATTATAAGTCTAATTTAATTTATTTCAACTTTCAAAGCAGGCATTTGAATTGTAGCTTTACCAAGAGGATTGGCATAACAAAAACTTATTTCTGTTGCAGGCCATTCTTAGAAGAACCCTGGACATTATATCTAAAAAAGCACATGACAGTGAACTCTGCCCCTTATTTCAAATCAAATAAACCTCTTTATTCAATGAAAATGAAGTCACAAAATGTAAACCAACCAATATGCAAACTAGTAAGATCAAATTCTCTATCTTCTATGCTTATTCCTCTTATTTTGTTAAGAGAAGAGTGTCAAAAATGATGGGTTTAACAACCTAACATAAGGCAAAGCAGTTTTGTTATTACATTTTTCTAAGGGATCTCTAATATTCTAATATAATTCAGTCTTCTATAATATGAACATCTACATTTGTGTGAATGATAAGCTTTAACAACAATTTTTTTTAATAGCAGAGCATAACGCACTCGCGTTATGGCTTAATTTTTTTAAAAAAAGTTGGCCACTTTTTGGCCCCCCAACTTTTTGCACCTGCCCTATGGTGGATTATTGTTGTGGCACTAACTTATTACAGTTCTTGCGAAGATCTTGTTGGTTATTTTCTCAGACTGGATGCTTGTTCCTAGTTATCCCTACAAGGTAGCCATCATTGATCAATAGGATTCCCGGGCAGGGGCCAACAGTATAGGAGATAGACTCTATAAATATCTCCTCTTCTTCTTTAGGCTCTACAGAACCAAGGGGGGTATTCCCTATTCAACACCTATGACACATGCACATGAACTTACTTGGATGTTGATACAAAGCAGATAAATCCTCTTTTATGTAGACCAAAACTGTGGAATAAGTGCAAAGGGGCTAGCTCTGGGCCTATATTCAGTTGTAGACAGAGGATTTCGGTCCTAAAAACTACTTCTAATATCCTAAAGGTTTGTATATGAAGATTTAAGTTTGATTTTATGTTTGGATGTAAAACTGAGACCTTGGGTTGTAACCTCAATACAAGACTGGATCGGTGCCTATCCAGGGCTCGGAGTCAATAGACATACACATGTGAATGGCCAGCATGAACATATACCAAAGACTGGATATCAAGGGGATTTTTAATATCTGCCTTACAGATACTTCCCAAAATTTAGGTGTTTAATCATTCATACTTAGTGGTATCCCTACTGCAACACATTCTCTCAATGATTAACCTGAAACATTTAATTTGTTCCTTGAACAAAAGTAGGAGATTAAACATTCAATATAGAAAAGCTATATTACTGAACCTTGACAACCCTTAGTTATCTTGATTCAAAAGAAAATATACCCACAGCTTGGAGACAAATGATTAAACACATGCACAGAACATTTCTCATATAAAACAGCATGAAACCAGTGAACTCATGCATGAAACATACAACATGAGACTCATAAACTTACAAGCCATCAAGAATAGGGCCACCAATGAAGTTGTATTGTGTCACAGCACCAAAATTTGTCTAGTTTTCAACAAACAAATGGTAACACAGTTTGGCTTTTTATACCAAGACTGTGCACTCAACATTAATTACAAGGCAAAAAATCAAAATTCGGCTAGATACAGTGCACCAGAAATGGCGCCTAAAAATATTCAATGCTGCGGAGAGACAAAGAGGAGTGAGTAGGTGGGATTGAAATCTGCACTGCCGCTCAAGGACTTTCATCTTCAATCGGGCGGTTGATTTATCCATCGTGTCCCTGCAACTGCCATTAATGTCGACCAACCCGTGGGATGCAGCAGTTGCATTCTTTAGGATTTTCTCACTCAAGATGCAGCTATAGATACAAAGAAAATGCCCTCACTGCTGAAAATTTAAAACCTGTCGCCGATTCTCCTCACCGCTGAGATCCACGGCCCCAAAATATGCTGAAAAGTTAGTAGCCAATGATAATGCGCCACGTAGGCACTCCACACTTCTATCGCTGACTTTTCCCCCTTGCATTTTGCCTTTTCGCCCTTCAAATCCTTGTATACGCAAAGCATATACATACAACAACGCCTAGACACGTGGCAACCTCTTACTGGCTCTCTATCGCTTGGTACTTTCATCTCCATCGGCCATCGGAACAACCCTTGGAACACCCCCCGATGTGCGGTCTCTCACCGATGAACTAATGTGCCTTTTCCTTTTGCATCTGAAAGTGCATACAGGACTATATATACATACAATCGCCCTTCATACAAGGCAGACCCCAAACATTTGAGGCAAATTGGAAAGCTATTCAAGTCCGGCATGTATCTTTTCATTGCACATCGGCTTGTATATTAGCATATACAATTGCCTTATACAATCCCCGGATCTCAAATTACTATTCGTTGTATTTGACTCCTCCTTTGCGTCCGGATTTCATCTCCCCTTTTTGAACATTTCCTTGTATATCGCATCATACAAATGCAATATACATACAACACGGACCTCAAAGCATTATAAAACAAAATGAAGATTAAATCAGGCCTCGGTTGTATCATTCTCTTCATTGTATATCTGTGATATACAATGCACTTAAACATGCGAGACACGGACTTCAACCATTTATCTGCCACAATACAACTTTCACTTCACGTCCAAGTTGCATGTTAGGAATGTATATTTGCTTGTATGTCTAAACATACAACCGCAAATATATAAGTGGTGGGCCCCAGCTTCACAACTTATCTTGCATGTATCCTCTTGTATATCCCCGCTGATGCATCCATCCAATATACAATTCACCCTTTCATATAAACAAAGAATCTTTCTGGAATATTCCACCCTTGTATATTTTTCATTGTATCTTTCAAATGCATATAGCCAATGTATGTTTGGATATACAACAAAACACATACAAGCAAACTTGATATACAACGGCAGCATATTCCTGGAATCTGCAACAGATTGCCCCAATGTACATGCATCCCTTTGAACCTGATATGCATTTGGAAATGCATACAACTGCAGAATATTCTCAGGAATCTGTGAAAGATTCCCTCTTTGTATATGCAACCCAATATGCATCTAAAATGCATATGATTCACTTCTTTATCATTTTTTGGAGGCCGATTGAAATTTCACAAGCTTGATAACATACATTTATAGTTGCACATTCAAAATTCATTATTTCTCACAAGTGCGACAGGAAAAAAGTAGTGAAACATTACATGGAGGCTGAGGAAAATTCCAACTAAGGCACTAGGGGTTGAAGGAATAAACACAGGAACCTGCAGACTCAAAATTAGAATCCAAATCCTAGGTGAACACCACCAGTGGCTCCGACTGGGGACGTGCAAACGCAAGACTGCAGCAAGAACCAAACTACTCCGGGGCAGACCAGACAAAACACAAAACTCAAAACATGACCGACTATACAAGGCATGTACAAAACATTTACATCTAGTTTAAAGTGTGCATAGAAGTTACCCATTTATGAGAAATAGGGCTTCAGGAACTGACCATGCATAGGTAATTCCAGTAATTCACCACTTAGGGCTTGGAGAAAGTAAGAATCCTCTCCATGAGTGTTGCAAATTTGGTACGGGCCCATCCATAAGGGCTCAAACTTACCATGTTTACCCTTATCCTGGCTCCTTGCATTCCATATAAGAACCATATCACCTATCTAAAACTTTCTTTCTGTAGCCCTTTTATCAAACATATATTTTACCTTTTGTTGTCTCTTGATGTTTGTCTTTTGTGCCTCCCTTCTCATCTCATCCAGTGCAACCAGCTAATTTATTCTTTCAGTCATTGGGTCCTCAATCTCCTCCTCATTTTCCTGTATGAATTTATAGACTGGTAGGAGGTTGTTTACAGGCAATGTAGCTACTGCACCATATACCAATTCAAAAGGTGGCCTTCTAGTTGCTTTCTTCACAGTTATTCTGTCAGCCCATAATGCCATTTTCAGCTTTGAATCCCAAGCCCTTTTGTTTTTACCTACCATCCTTTTGACAATCTTCATGAGGCTTTTATTACTCGACTCTGCTTGACCATTTCCATGTTGATGGTACGGTGATGCATGTAACAAATTTATTCCATAATTGCTGCAAAAATCAATAAATTCACCAGATCTGAAGCACATTGCATTATCTGTGACCAATTTGGCTGGAGCTCCAAATCTGATAATAATATTTTCTAGAATAAAATCCATCACCACTTTGCTTGTAGCCTTCTTGGTTGGAATGGCTTCAATCCATTTAGTGAAGTAATCAGTAGCGACCAAAATCCAACTGTGTCCCCCACTTGATTTTTCTGAAATTTCCCCTATAAAATCAATTCCCCATTGCTGAAATGGAGCTTCCACAGTTATAGTCCTAAGGGGCAATGCACCTTCATATTTTAGCTTTCCTGAGAACCTTTGGCAAGGATCACATTTTCTTACCATTCTTTATGCATCTGAGAAGAGAGTTGGCCACCAGTAGCCAGCTATGAGGATTTTGTGGGCTGTTGTATGGGCAGTATAGTGTCCACCACACTCTCCATTGTGCATGTCGCTTAGAATATACCTAGCCTAGTCCTCGTTCACACACCTGAGTAATACACCATCAGGTTTTTTTCAATACAGTTCTCCTTGAACAATGATGTATTTAATAGCATGCAACTTTAAAGTCCTCTTCTGATCATCACTGAGATGAGAAGGACAATTCAAATTTTGTAAATAATGTACAATGTCCTTATACCATTCAGATTCTGACATAATTATAATTTCATTATGCACTACATTCACTTGGCATGCTTCTAGATTTGACTGTGTCATCAATTTTGCTAAACCTTGTCCTCTTACCAATTTTGTGATCTGTATTTCAACGTTGAACTCCTGCAATTTGTTTATCCATCTGCATCTCCTCCCAGTTACCTCCTATTGAGTAAATATATCTTTGACTGTTGCATGAGGCACATATGCGACTGTCTGAGAGCCCACTAAATATAGCCTAAAATTTTTGACTGCTCTAACCAGTGCATATGCTTGCTTCTCCATGATGTCATACTTCAATTCAACAGCTTGTAATGACCTGCTAAAGAAAGTTATAGGTTGTTCAAAACCTTCTGCATTTTTCTGCAATAAGCATGCAGCAATTGTATGGAAAGAAGCAAATGAGAATAACTGAAATGGCCTAGAAAAATTAGGAGATTTTAACACAGGAGCCATCTTTATTGCCTCTTTTATGTTCTAAAATAATTTAGCTGCTTCATCTTCCCATTTGACAGTTGCACATTTCTTCAACATCTTAGAGATATCTTTTGTGGTCTCTGCAAAATTAGGCACAAATCTCCTAACAAAATTAATTTATCCAAAGAAGGACTAAACACCTCTTACTATTTTAGGGATCTAAATTTTGTCAATTGCAGCCATCCTTTCAGGATCAATCCTAACTCCATCCTTGGAAACAATGTGTCCAAGCAATTTTCCTTCCACTACCCCAAAAGCACATTTCTTTGGGTTGAGTGAGATGCCATACTCTAATGCTCTAATAAAAATCTACTCCAAGTGCATATAGTGTTGCTCCTCCCTTTTTGAAAAGGCAGTTAAGTCATCTTGATACACAGCCAAGATTGAGTCAATTAATCCTACGAAAGCAACATCCATAGCCCTCTAAAATGTGGCACCTGCATTTGTCAGTCTGAATGGCATTCTCACATATACATAAGTTCCCCATGGAGTGGTGAAGGCAGTTTTGAACTGTTCTAATTTTTTTACTTTCACTTGATTGTATCCTGAAAATCCATCCATCATGGATAAAAGTTCACAACTTGTTACCTTCTGCAACATGGCTTCCATGTTTGGCAATGGATAATTGTCCTTCAAAGAAGATACATTCAGATTTCTAAAGTCCACACAAAGTCTGATGTCACCATTCTTCTTTCTAACTAGAATAAGGTTGGACACCCAAGTTGAATGTCTAATAGGCATGATTATTCCAACCTCCCTAAGCTTCATAAGTTCTTCTTGCATTTTTGGAGCTAAGGTTGGGTTGATAGGCCTTTGGTTTTGTCTAAACGGTTTAGCTCCAGGCTTCAAAGAGATTTCATGCTGAAATAAATCCTCTCTATAAGCTTTCAGGTCCTCATACGACCAAGCAAAAACATGCTTATATTTTCTCAGTAGTGCAATCAGCATAATTATGATATGTGGCTTGAGCTGCTTACCAATGTATACCTTCTTGGGGGCCTGAGATGTCCCCAAGTTTATCTCTTCTAAATCATTCTTGTTTGTTGGAGATGCCTTTGTAACAAATTGGTCCCTATTGTCAAAAGCTCTCTCTAAAGCAACCAGCCCTCTAGGGATTTTATTTGTCTTGAGTTGAATTACCTCCTTCCCTAAGAGAGTTTCTCTCCCATCTACAACTACAAAGTTCTAAAAATCCATTTCTTGGTTCTCATATTCATCAATGCAATGTAGAAATCTCAGTAAATCTTTATCATCATCAAACACTTGCCAGTTGTATATATTATCTAGCACTGTAGGTCTAAGTTTAACCTCAACATTTGTAACATCTGTCAGAGTAACATCATCTGGCCTCATGGCTACATTAGCTAAAAAATTTGCCCTGACATTTTTTGATCTCTCTATCCAACTTATTGAAAAAGCATCAAACAATTCAATTGTATCCCAAATAGCATGCTTATACTGTTTTAACCTCTTATTTTTTGATGCATACTTATCTCTAACTTGGGAAACAACTAACTCTGAATCCCCAAATACTTTGAGCATCTTGATTCCATGCTTTAAAGCAACATTCAATCCTAATAACAGAGCCTCATACTCTGCAATATTATTTGTACAAGCAAACTTCAACAAGAAAGAATTTTAGAAGCTTACCAGCTGGAGACAAAAACACAACTCCAGCACCAGAGCCTTCCTTTGAACAAGCTCCATCAAAATACATGGTCCACAGACCCTGTTGGTCAAGCTCTTGAATGCATACATCTCTTTCTTTACCTTCTTTAACATCTGACATAACCCTAAATTTTCACAGTCAGTGTCCACAAAACAAATATGCTCCTCTGATTCCTGATTTTCAATTGTGTCTGGTGACCTTTCTTCTTTGATCAGTTTGACATCCTTACCATTCATTGGGATCATAGCATATGACAGATCTAATTGCATACTTCCACCAATCAATGCTGCCCATCTTCTAGACAACAACATGCCATATTGTGGCTTGATATCAACAACTGTTATGTTCATTTTGTAGGTCCTTTCTGGATATGCTGCTAGTCTGAAATCTACATCTTTCATAATTCCAATGACCGGTACCTCTCTAGCATCCATAGCATAGCATTTCCCACATGCCTTATCTATCTTTAACCTGGCTTGCTACATAATGGCTAGAGGCATAATATTCGTTGATGCTCCTGAGTCAAGCATACAATTCTTAATCACTTTTCTATTTATAACAAGGGAGACATAGAATGGCTCAACTTGTGAAGGGAATTTTTTCATGGTCATCCCAAGATATACCTCAAGGATCTCATCTTCTTCCATACATAAAGCATGTTTCTTACCCTGAGTTTCAGTATTCTAATCAGCTTGACAGGGTACTCCTGAAATCAGGGACAATGTTTTATTTCTGAACTCCTCAACTTTCATCAACTCCATTAATGGAACAGAGACTTTCATTTGGGACAAGACCTGTGTTATGTCAAATGGGGCATAATTTTGTATAACAGTTGTAGCCTGATCCACAGTTTTATTTTTATTTTGGTGTGATCCAGCTTTAATTTTTGTGGCTCCCTGACCATCATCTTTGATCTAAAATTTCTTGTTTTGATCCTCAACTTGGGGAATTCTATTTTCTGGTCCTTGAGAATCATAACCTATTTTTTTCTTACAACTATGTTTATTATTGATCCATTGTTTCTTTTGTGTTTCAGCCCCTTTATGACTGTGCACTGGCTGGTTCACAAAGGTATTCTCTAGTTGGTGTGAGTTGCTTACCTGAGCCTTACCTCTTAGGTTGTAATTGCTTTTAACTTGAGCTACTGCTGCAGTTGTGAGGGCTCTAATTTCTTCATCAGATGGTCTCCTTAATTTATTCAAAAAATTGTGTGAGTCCTGAGCATAGGCATAACTGTCTTCCTCACCTTCATCACAGGGAAACTGCTAGTAGACCTGAATCTTATCATTTGCATTTGCATCAGCATCCTGAGAGGGACACTCTTTGTTTGTAGACAGCATATTGACATCGTCACCCTCCATGCAATGTGGCTCATTGCACTCATCACAGGCCATGGCATTGTTATATAGAGACTGAGCAATCATACATTGTGACTGTGAGTGAGGCATTTGACATATGATGCACCATGGGGTGTCATTAACAATATTTACAACCTTCTTCAAAGGATCAGGTGTCTCCTTTACATTTTGAGTCCTTGGATTTGAGTTGTTGTTTGGAAGAATGGGTCTACCATTATGCCAACTGGTATTATATGGCATATCATGTAACGACGGTCTTCTTTCTTGCCTTTGGTAAACTTGTTTGTCAGGACCAACTCCCTTTTCATTTTTAACCATTTTATAGCTCAGGTCCCTGATGATAGTTGTCAATTTATCTAATTTATCCTCAAAAGTAGATGCATTGCCTTGAACACTTTGAGATATAGTATTTGGATTTTGTAGAATTTTTATATCATCTCTTTTGTTTATCTTGCCAAATGCTTTTCTGTTATTTTCAATATTAGTTGCAATTTTGAAGGCATCTCTGAGGCTGTGAGGACCCTTATCTCTTAATCCATAAGTTATTTTAGCATCAAAAGTATTTATGTACAACACTATGCACATAGGTTCACTGGGCCTCAGGTGATGTGGTAATTTGTTCAATACCTTTGTGAATCTAGCATTGAAATCAGCAACCTGTTCATTTGATCTTTTGGTGATTCCAGTGAATTCATTAATAAAGAAACTAGGATTAGTTTTGTCACCATATTGTTCTTTGAATATTCTCCTAAATTCATACCATGATGAAACACTTCTGTCAGGCAGACCCTTGTACCATTCTCTGGCCTCATCAACTAAGGATTGCATAAATAATTTCATAAAAACATCTCCACGCTCAACCTCAAAGTTGTCCATGATATTCTGAAAAGATTTTAGATGATCCTCTCCTGACACAGTATTATTTCCTAAAAACTTAGGCACTTGCAGCCTCACATGTTTGTCAATAGGATTTGGGTAACTAGGGATGCCATAAAAAACAAGCTGTCTAAATCTGTCCAGCTGCATCGGCTATCTACCAAACTGATTTGCATTTACATTTCTATTAGCATTCTGATTTCTTACATTATTCAATGGTATCCTAGCATTATTTGCATTCTATCTTTGATCATTATGCTGATCCTAGACTTCATTTCTTTGTTGATTTCTCCGCATATTTGCATTTTCAAGGGTAGGAATTGAATCATTCTGAGTAACTCTCAGCGCTTGCACTTTCTGTCTCATGTCATCTCTGATTTTTACTGTCTGCAGATATTCTAATTCTGCTCTCAAGCTTTTAATCTCTTCAGCTAATTCCTCCTCTCTGGGCATAGAAGAGGAAGGCTTTATTACATTCTGATCATCATTATCATCTCTTGGGGATTCAGCTTCTTCAAATCTATCAGGGGAATCATGGAAAGGGCGTTCTTGAAACACCTCCGATCTCATTCTTAATCCACTACCCTACTGTCTTTCATATACATTCTAGATTTCAACCTCAGTGTTTGAAAAATAAGGTATTGTTCACTCTGAAGATCCAGGATTGTCTTGAATATTATCATTACTTCTAGGAGAACCCTCTTGACTGGCTTGAGCAGTCCACTTTTTTCTGTACATCATTTTTCTGGGTAATTCTACAGACAGAGAATTACATAGGGATCTTCTCCCTTGCATACAAATTTTTACTTTACCAATTAGGAGATTGGTTCGGAGTTGCCACCTATAACTAGGAATTGTTAATAATTTACCAGGGATGAAAAGATAACATTTTCACTTCACTTCCCTAGCAGAGTCACCAAATCTGTTGGTTATTTTCCTAGACTGGATGCTTGTTCCTAGTTATCCCTACAAGGTAGCCATCATTGATCAATAGGATTCCTAGGCCAGGGGCCAATAGTATAGGAGATAGACTCTATAAATATCTCTTCTTCTTTAGGCTCTGTAGAACCAAGGGGGGTATTCCCTATTCAACACCTATGACACATGCACATGAACTTACTTGGATGTTGATACAAAGCAGATAAATCCTCTTTTATGTAGACCAAAACTGTGGAATAAGTGCAAAGGGGCTAGCTCTGGGCCTATATTCAGTTGTAGACAGAGGATTTCGGTCCTAAAAACTACTTCTAATATCCTAAAGGTTTGTATATGAAGATTTAAGTTTGATTTTATGTTTGGATGTAAAACTGAGACCTTGGGTTGTAACCTCAATACAAGACTGGATCGGTGCCTATCCAGGGCTCGGAGTCAATAGACATACACATGTGAATGGCCAGCATGAACATATACCACAGACTGGATATCAAGGGGATTTTTAATATCTGCCTTACAGATACTTCCCAAAATTTAGGTGTTTAATCATTCATACTTAGTGGTATCCCTACTGCAACACATTCTCTCAATGATTAACCTGAAACATTTAATTTGTTCCTTGAACAAAAGTAGGAGATTAAACATTCAATATAGAAAAGCTATATTCCTGAACCTTAACAACCCTTAGTTATCTTGATTCAAAAGAAAATATACCCACAGCTTGGAGACAAATGATTAAACACATGCACAGAGCATTTCTCATATAAAACAACATGAAACCAGTGAACTCATGCATGAAACATACAACATGAGACTCATAAACTTACAAGCCATCAAGAACAGGGCCACCAATGAAGTTGTATTGTGTCATAGCACCAAAATTTGTCCAGTTTTCAACAAACAAATGAGTAACACAGTTTGGCTTTTTATACCAAGACTGTGCACTCAACATTAATTACAAGGCAAAAAATCAAAATTCGGCTAGATACAGTGCACCAGAAATGGCGCCTAAAAATATTCAATGCTGCGGAGAGACAAAGAGGAGTGAGCAAGTGGGATCGGGATCCACACCACCACTCAAGGACTTTCATCTTCAATCAGGTGGTTGATCTGTCCATCGTGTCTTTGCAACTGCCATTAATGTCGACCAACCTGTGGGATGCAGCAGTTGCGTTCTTTAGGATTTTCCCACTCAAGATGCAGCTATAGATACAAAGAAAATGCCCTCACTGCTAAAAATTTAAAACCTGTCGTCGATTCTCCTCACCGCTGAGATCTACGGCCCCAAAATATGCTAAAAAGTCAATAGCCAATGATAACGTGCCATGTAGGCACTCCACACTTCTATCGCTGACTTTTCCCCTTTGCATTTTGCCTTTTCGCCCTTCAAATCCTTGTATATGCAAAGCATATACATACAACAGCGCCTAGACACGTGGCATCCTCTTACTGGCTCTCTATCGCTTGGTACTTTCATCTCCATTGGCCATCGGAACAACCCTTGGAGCACCCCCCAATATGCAGTCTCGTCAATGAACTAATGTGCCTTTTCCTTTTGCATCTGAAAGTGCATGCGGGACTATATATACATACAAACGCCCTTCATACAAGGCGGACCCCAAACATTTATGAGGCAGATTGGAAACTTATTCAAGTCTGGCATGTATCTTTTCATTGCACATCGGCTTGTATATCAGCATATACAAGCACCTTATACAATCCCCGGATCTCAAATTACTATTCGTTGTATTTGACTCCTCCTTTGCGTCTGGGTTGCATCTCCCCTTTTTGAACATTTCCTTGTATATTGCATCATACAAATGTGATATACATACAACGCGGACCTCAAAGCATTATAAAACAAAATGAAGATTAAATCAGGCCTGGGTTGTATCCTTCTCTTCATTGTATATCCGCGATATACAATGCACTCAAACATGAGAGATGCGCACTTCAACCATTTATCTGCCACAATACAACTTTCACTTCACGTCCAGGTTGCATGTTAGGAATGTATATTTGCTTGTATATCTAAATATACAACTGCAAATATACAAGTGGTGGGCCCCAGCTTCGCAACTTATCTTGCATGTATCCTCTTGTATATCCCCGCTAATGCATCTATCCAATATAGAATACACCCTTTCATATAAACAAAGAATCTTTCTGGAATATTCCACCCTTGTATATTTTTCATTGTATCTTTCAAATGCATGTAGCTGATGTATATTTGGATATACAACAAAACACATACAAGCAAACTCGATATACGATAGCAGCATATTCTTGGAATCTGCAACAAATTCCCCCAATGTACATGCATCCCTTTAAACCTGATATGCATTTCGAAATGCATACAACTATAGAATATTCCCAAGAATCTGTGAAAGTTTCCCTCTTTGTATATGCAACCCAATATGCATCTAAAATGCATATGATTCACTTCTTTATCATTTTTTGGAGGCCGATTAAAATTTCACAAGCTCGATAACATACATTTATAGTTGCACATTCAAAATTCATTATTTCTCACAAGTGCGACAGGAAAAAAGTAGTGAAACATTACATGGAAGCTGAGGAAAATTCCAACTAAGGCACTAGGGGTTGAAGGAATAAACACAGGAACCTGCAGACTCAAAATCAGAATCCAAATCCTAGGTGAATACCACCAGATCTCTCTATTTCTTTGGGCTACACCAACTTCTTGAGTCCATTTGTGACTCCTTTTCAAGCAAGCTAGGGTTTCCATGCTCATGGTGACTCCTTTCCTTTATGCTTTCTTATAGTATTCCATTCTACTTCATATTTGCCTCTGCCCTCCTAGGTCACACACTCTTTGAGATCTCATCATTGCTATTGTGGAGGTGGAAACACCATTCATGGAGCTTGACTTAAGCAAGCTCCTAAATAGCACCCAACCATTTTCCTTCTTGTGTGTGTGCAAGTAACATCTGGAAGAATCTATAGAAAACAAGTTATAAGTAGGAACACAAAAGGGCAAAGACAGAAAACTTCACATTCTGCCAAACCCTAATCAGGGTCTAGGGCGCCCAAGTGCCCTAGTCCTTTGGGCTCCCAAATATGGATCCAGGTTCAACTCTGCCCTCATCACTGTGGTGTTAGATTTTTTTTATCTGTTTCTGACAGTCTATTGTAAGTAGATATTTGTCAACTAGGGTTTGATATTTTTCCCTCATTTGCTTGGTTAGATTTGGTTGGATTTGGTTGATAATCCTCTATACAACAACGAAACAAAATCCCTGTAGTTTGTCTCTCCTCCTTGGGTAGAATCCAAGCTCGGTTTGTGTTCCAATGTTAATAAAAGAGGGTTTGACCTAGTTAACCTTGTTAAGTCACTCTTTTCTATCAAATATTTTGGTGAACCCAAATTTTCTTGCACTTTGGGATCCTTCTTGCTTCATATCTGAGTTGTTTTCTACCCTAGATTGGATTATATTTGAGTTCATTTTTCATTTTGGATACCTACATAGCTAAATTGTGCATAGTTGCAAAACTAGGGTTTGCAAAAACCTTGCATTTCTAGGAAATCTAGCTAATCTTCAAACTAGGGATTGTATATTAGTGTGTTGTTTTAGATATTGATACATTCTTAGGTTGGTATAAGTGATCTTATTTGTTGTACCTTATCATTCTTGGTGTTTAGAGCATTCTTACATCCTTGCATTTGAAATTTTGAAAACAAACATTTCATTTTAGATCTTGAAAAGAGTATATTTGTTACCTTGTTTTCATTTCATAAGGTTGGATCATCATAGCATGAATTAAATTTCTGATTTTTACATCAGATCTGATTTGAATAACATAAATTATTCATTTCATAATCATGAATCTTTCATTTAAACCTCTTGTTTGCTAGGGTTTTGTCAAAAAATTGCATTTTTGGAAAACCTAGTCAAACTCAAAACCTAGGGTTTGTAATTAATATCTTGTTTCAGATTTTTTTGTTGTCATCTACATTTCAAATCTAATTTTCCATTGTTGTATCATTTCATAAATATCATTTGTTTTAAAAAAGAATTCTTGCATCAAAAAATTGTGGTTCAGAGAGTAAGCATTTAAAATCTAAGGTTTTGAAAGTAAACCCTAGCTACTCTTACATTTAGTGCATCTTCATCAAAGCAAAGTTCTGTAAATCTTTGTTGCATTCAAGTGGATAAATATTTAATCACTTATTTTTCACATACTACACATCCTACATTTACAAGACTTAGTTGTTGTGGTTACCAAGAATATCACATTTTTGGAAGACCTTGCTTCTCTTGCAATTGTAGGTCTTTGACTACAATCTTATTTTCATATTGGTGGTATTTCATTAATGAATAGATCTTATTGTACATTTTTGATCCATATCATATTTGCATATAGTAGACAAGACATTTCATTATGGACCATTCTTGTTCTTCCTCTTTGGTATCTTTGCATGTATATATTATAGATTTTGAATTTTTTTCAAAATTCATTAATATGCATCATTATGTCTTAAATCACATAACATCCATCTATGATATTGACATTTATAAATGTTTTATATATGAAATCTTTTTCTATATATCTAATTTTGATAGCTTCACGACTCTCATGGGTGTGTATCCTTTTGTATTAGAAGATCTCACTAAATTCATCTCCATGAATTGCCATGAGAAAGATGATCGTGATAGTTCTTATTCTACTACAATTCATGATAATACCATTGACATCACCTCTAAGGCATATGATGGTGACTTAGCTTTGCCTACCTCACCCAATGCTTTGGATCCCTCTCCCAAAAATGAAGACATTTTGGCGCAAGAGGATGAGATCATTGACACATTCCTTAACATTACTTTACCTTATCTTCATTTTAATCTCTCTTCTAGAGATGCGGCATTAGATGGTGTTGAGCATATTAATTCTATTTCTACAATAGTACATGAGGTTTTTATGGCTCATCCTATGGATCTTCCACCTTTGGTTTAATGTTCAAGTATCGTGGATATCATTAAGGATGTGAAGACCCTTGATCTTCCTCCTTTGATTGAATGTTTAACTACCATGGATATCACTAAGGATGCGAAGAACCTTGATATTTCTCCTTTGGTTGCATGTTCAAACCCCTTGGACATCACAAAAGATACCATCATTAACAATTTTCTTAACAACACTTTACCCTCCCTTCATTCCAATACTCTCCCTTCAAAAGATGAAGCATTAGTGGATGAAGAGTGGTATCTCACATTAAATCCCTCAGGGATGGATGTTGAGCTTACTCAAAAGGAAAATGATGTCAATTCAATCATCATTAATAGACTTATTCCGCCCACTAAAGGGATAGTGAATAAATGTGTTAGAGGAAATATGAACAATAGCATTAAATAACTAAATATCCAATAACTCAATGGAATTGATGCAAATACAATGAACAAAGATATTACCTTTGTAGACCGATTTACCTTGTAGCTTCCATTATTGCCTATCTCATATCGATCTTGTGTATGATTTGAGCTCTCAGAGGTTGCACTTCCTTGCTGTTGAAGATAACAATAGGAGAATGGCTATGATTGGAATGTGCAATGAAGACTAAACTACAATGCAATTCTAATGAAGATGGATGATTGATAATGGAGACATGGTTGGATGATTATGAATGATGATGGGATTATGCAAATGTAATGAGGATACTTTGCCAAAGGCACGCTGGTAAGATTTATGCAAAGTAAGATTGCTAAAGCTTCAGTGGGGAATGGTGGTTCCTTTTATAGGCTCAAGAGAGGACAAATCCAAGTGTCAATAGATCCATGACTGGAGGAATTACCTATGATGTGTACAGTTGAGAGAGCTTGAGAGAATGTGTGTGAATCAGGAGAGGACAAGTGTCCAAGCCTCTTTCATGAGTTATGGGAATTAACATAATAGATTGAGGAGTTATCTGAATAGACTAACCAGTTAAGAGAATTGATTGATTAGATAACTGATTTGACTAATGAGTTAACTAATCTTGATTGGAGGATAAATAGGACATGTGGGTGAGGGAATATTAGCTAATTAAATATTAAAATATTTAATTATGTGTGCAACATGGTGAGGTGGAAAGGTGAGGTCGAAAGATGATGTGGAATTATGAAATTAAGACTTTGGGATAGAGGAATTTAGGATTAATTAAATAATTTAGGGTTATTTAATTAGATGAGACATTAGAGGAATTTAGATGATTTAATTAAATAAATTGATTTTATTTAATTATTAGAGGGATGTGAATCATTTAAATAAATTGGAATATTTATTTAATTGATAGAAGAATGAAAATAAAATATATATTAAAGTATTTATTTAGTTCAACATGAGCCATTTTTAGGTGTATACATTTTGCCCCTCTTTGATGCAATGTGTTTTATCACATTGCTTCAAAGAATAAAATTTTTCTGGTTATGATACATGCCCCAGTTTGCCCCTGGTACAGGTTTATGACAATAGGATGCCCCCTTGGGAGATTGGACGGAAAGAATGTGACGACAAGATGACAGACAATCTCATGATGAGATAGGTTGAATGACAGGTTAGGTTGAAGAAATTGGTTGACGCGGAAGAAAAATGGGATGAAAACCATGCCTCAGCATGTACAAGGTTAAACTCCTCCAATTAGGGCTCAATTTGCTATATATAGGTATGTGGGGTCACAATCCTAGTCATTTGTACACTTGTCTTTTGTGGAGAGATTTGAGGAGCTCTGGTGTGGTGGCAGTGCAAAGCAGTCAACAGAGATGGACTAGATTCCAATAGCCAGCCACTGATTTGAGAGGATCTGATGATTTAGGTGGCCAACAGAGTATGGACCCCCAGTATGTACCTTCGAAACTTGGTTGATTTTGCATTTATGGTGGTCAAAGTTGTCGCTTTTGAATGCGCAGGTTTAGTGTTTTGGTGCAAATAAGCCATTAATACACGCATATACTCTGATTCGGTGCATTTGAGTCAAGAATCGACACATATGAGAATTTTTTGTAAATGATAGGGAGTCTTGCGCAAACAATTATGGTTTACGCGCATATAAGTCTTTAGGCGCAATTAAGCACTAGTCTTGCGCATGTATTTTATAGCTGCGCAAACGTTGTAAAAATGTGCAAATAAATAGTGTTTTAGCGTAATTGATAATAAGTTGCACATTTGATGTGAAAATGTGCAAATGAGTACTATTTTTGTGCAAATGTTTGAAATAGCGCAAATGATAGGGGATTTAGCGTAGTTGATGCAAAGTTGCACATCTAGTAAACAGAACTGCGCATCTGATAGGTTTGGTAAAATACTTAGCTGGTTTGACAAAGTCGGCATCGTGATCGATGTTGGCCAACTGATAGGTCATCTTCGAGATTGATTGAATCTCAAAAGAGAGGAGAGGATAGGTTTCCTAATAGGTTAGCTAAGTACTTTGTTTGATTTGATAGATTTGTGGCTTAGTTTGATTTGGTGTTTTAACACACTTTGTTATCAATTTTGCAGATCCTAGATCATGTACTTATGTAATAGGAGAGATTCCCTCTGACGCAACTGTTAGGCCTTACTTGACTGATACTAACCATTTGGTGCTTGGGTCGACCGGCTTATGGTATGTTTGCTTCATGCCCGAGATGCGGGCTAACCTCAGATTATTGACTGCTTTGGGTAAGAGGTACCACAGTGAGATGAGCACGTTTCACCTGCCCACTGGAGAGATGATGGTGACGCTAGAGGATGTTCATCAGATTCTACAAATTCCTATTCAGGGTGAGCTGGTTGAGTATGCGTCTGCCACTAGAGCTGGATTGGTTGAGTGTAGACGAGTGTTTGATGACCCAGACTTGGAGGGCACAAAGATCAGCTGGGCAGACATTGCAGAGTACTATGAGCCCCTGCCAGCCATACTAGCAGGTTTGATTGGAGGAGTTGTATGCCTCGACAGGAGATCCCATGGCTTTCAGGTTGGATGGGGATGAACACTAGAGAGGATGGTTTAGGAGGGGACATAGTTTGCTTGGGGTCCTTGTATCCTAGCCCATTTGTACCATGATTTGCATCAATTTGTATATGATGGAGCTGCTAGTCTTTCTACTGGTGTTTCGTTGCTTTAGATTTGGGCTTGGCTGCATATAGCGGTGCCACAGCCAATTGGCATGGGAGTGAGGGGACATGACCAACCCTACTCTTATATGTTTTAGGAGACTCTTTCCCATCCCAAGCTGGGAAAGTTAGAGTATTGGCATCACACATTGGATAATGTGGATGAGGTGACATGGCGACCATACCTAGACTGTGAGGTGTGGGACGAGGACGCAACAGAGTTGCCTTATTGTTTCTAGACTCGATGGCTGATAGGGAGGACTCCCTACATACTAGAGCGCCACATTGTGAGCCATGTGCTATAATAGTTTGGTAGGATTTAGGGCATGCCCCAGGGTACTGCTATTTTTGCTTAGACGCACAAGGAGTGTCCACTCTGGGGTCTCGTGGCATCATATGAGATAGTGAGGACTAATTTTTTACAGATTCCCTACCAAGCATGGGATATGAGGCGGAAAGTAGTGGACGCAGGTATGACAATAGACTTTGAGGCATATTTTACTACCCACCTAGTTCCTAGATACTCTAGTCCTTGAGAGTTGGTTCCGCGACTTGAGGATGATGATGAGGATGAGGACAATGCCCCTAGACAGAGGCAGGGATGAAGTTAAGGCAGGATGGGTGGCAGAGGTGGTAGGGGAGGAGGAGATGATGGAGGTGGGGGTGGCAGGGTAGACGGAGGAGATGACAGGGATGACAGTGGGGATGATGGCAGTCAAAGGAGAGTGAGACAGAGGAGAGTGCCTCATATGTAGGCACGGGCACAGGTAGATGCATAGGTGTAGCCACAGGTACAGGCACATGTACAGGTACATGCATAGGAACAAGGTGGGCAGGGTGATGTAGAGGCAGTAGCATTGCGAGCCCATGTGGCTCAGTTACAAGCACAGGTGGCATAGCTGCAGGGGTGGGATGGTAGTGAGATGGCAGCCTTGTGAGCCCAGGTGGATTAGTTACAGGGGCAGGTGACACAGTTGCAGGGTGATGTCCGCACTGGGATCCTTGAGCGAGACACGGCCATACAGAGATATACTAGGGCAAAGGCCCTATTATAGTAGGTGTAGCAAATGACAACCCAAGGTCCACACAGCCAGATTGTGACAGATATGGTTAGGGTGGGATAGGAGATATCCTATCAGAGAGGGTTGTATGAGCAGGCTGTGCCAGTAGAGCAGAGGGTCAGGAGTTTCCATCATAGCTCATGTAGTAGGTTGAGGCAAACGCAAACAGAGAGCATAGGGATGAGGCCACCACTTCCTTGTGGGCCACCAGGGATGGGTCCTACGACAGGTCCTATAGGGCCTCATCTTCCCCTGCAGTAGCCACAGGATCTAGCCTCATCTGAAGCCAGCTCCACATAGTCACTTGCTTAGACATGTATTATGTTATGCTAGTTTTTGTATACACCATTTTTGACTGGTTGATATAGATACATTTTATGACATCATTGTATACTTGGACTTTTATTATTATTTTGATATATGATGATGATCTACATGAGTTCGACACACTACATGCATGTGTTCTTATGGATGGATTTATTTATTATGCTTATGGTTGTATGTGATGCTTCTAACATGTTTATGCGACCCTATGATGCACTTGATATCTATGTGACATGATGCTTTTATGCGATACATAATGGATATGATGGCTTATATGCATGCGTATGATCCTATATGATGATATGTTACTATGAACTAATGCACACTATGGTGATATTGTAAAATGCAACATATGATGGTTTAATTCCTTTATGTATGGACGATGATCTAATATGCAAACACTATGATATCTATGTTTTTGTAGATTTTTGATGTGAAATGTTATGCAATCTATGTGGATAACTGACATAACTATCATGATTTAAATGTTTAAGGCCACTAATGCACCTAAATGATAATGAACTAATGATGTAAATACTTATAATATGCAAAATGATTATTTTTGTTATGCCAAGTATACTTAACCATAAATGAAACAACACTTAGAAGAATGTCGGTAGAAGAATTGGAACAAATGGGTAACCAACGGATAGAATTTGGATCCTTGTGACACTTGGATAAATGGTATGTATGAAATGCTTATAAATGAAATGCAATTTGATATGTATGGATGTGGATTTTGTCATCTTCGTATACAAGTTTATTGAAGTACTTTGTTTCATCATTGAGCTTTTAAAATGTTGTAATAAAATACAAGCATCTAGGTATAATTAAACCATGATGACCTGAGTATTACTTACATGGATTTTGATTTAGCAAGTTAATACAAGCATCTAAGTATAATTGAACTAAGATGACCTGAGTATTGCTTGGGTATCTATAGACAAGGATTACACCTGTTTCATGTTTAGACCTCTGATGTCCTCGATGATCATTATGTTGATCATGTCTTTAGACAAGGCTTCACATTACTAAAGATAAACCAACAAACAACAAACAAATAAAATAATTATGCCCCCATCATAGCTCCTCTAGTTTTTGACATCCTTGAGTAGCATAAAAAGACATAATAACAAAAACCATGATATAAAACTTTAAACAACCATTACAAACCTTCTTGCCATGATATATGTTTTCTTGCAATAACTTGATAGAGTCATGTTGGATAGTTTTTAGGCAGGTTGGTGTTGTCAGGTTTTGTTTGATGTCTTTTTGTCAGGATGATGTTTAAAGCTTGCATGTTGTGTTGCTTGTTGTCTAGTGATAAAACCACGATCTGGTTTGTTATCCTCTGAGTTGTAGCATTCAAAAATCCAATTCACTACCTAGGTCGAGGAATTGCCCCCAGTCAAGTACAAAGGATCGAGTTATTATGGGCAAACTGACAATAAACATGAGACGAAAACAGGCCCTAAGGGACTGACCTAGTGCCTCGAGGGCTCATTGATAAATGGCCTTGCCTACGTGACGACGCAGAGGCAACGTAGTTCGGGGTGTGGACTTTGTGGACCTAGGACCTAGGCAATGGGAAATGGCACGGATTTGGATGGACAAAAGGATGGCTAATATGGGATGGAATGGATAGGAAGCCTCAAGGGCTCATCAATGATGGTCGTGCCTACGTGATAACTCAGAGGTAACGTAGTTTGACAACGGTTCAATGGATTGGTTGAGGATGGATGACAAGATGGACGCAAGTTTGGATCGAAAGCCTGGTGGGATGAGGCAATAAGGATGAGCGAACAACAAGCCATGGTAGGTATCTCGATGTGATTGGGTGTATGCAGTTTAGAAAAGACTGGATGAGGACGGAAGTCCTAAGAGATGGAGGGATTAGTTTATCAAAAATAGTACCTATTTCCAGGTTTTCACTACTTGCTTTTATTTGCATGATAGTTAAAATACACATGATGCCTTTTTGCCAGGTTTTCATCATGGTATCTATCCAAGGCGTCTGTTTACCAAGTTTTCACCAGAGGACGATTGTTTTTATTATTTTCCATTTTTTTTATTTTTTTGTTATTTTTCCTTTTTTTTACTCCCTTGCATTGGGGTTTTAGGTGTATAACTCACAAAGATGCATGTTGTTGATAGGATCATTGAATAGTTCACCTTCTGATGTTGATAGCTGATAAGCGCTTAATCCATAGGCAACAACTATGACATAGGGACCCAACCAATTGGGTTCAAATTTTTGCCTTTTCTCTCTATCTTGCTGATTTTTTGGATTCTCTCCGAGAACTAAGTCACCCACCTGGAAGACTCATGGTTTGACCTTGTGATTATAACTTCTTGACATTCTCTACTGGTATGCCTTAAGATGGTTGAAGGCATGTTGTCTTCATTCTTCTAGCAGCTCTGGCTCCTGGAGTCTTGATACTCTGTATTCCTCATCATTAATGAGACCCTTTATTGACACCCTAAGGGAAGGTAATTCAACTTCTATAGGCAAGATGGCTTCAGAGCCATAGATGAGGGCATATGGTCTTACGCCTGTGGGAGTGTGTATATTGGTTCTATAGGCCCACAGAGCGGGGTTCAATTGCATATGCCAGTCATGGCCAGCCTCATCGATAGTCTTTTTGAGTATCTTCAAGATAGGTTTGTTCGATGCCTCAGCCTGGCCATTACCTTGCAAGTAGTATGGAGTGGAGAAGCAATGCTAAATATGGAATTTATCACAGAGTTCTTTCACATCCTGATTCTTGAAAGGTCACCCATTATCTATGACAATGGATAATGGAATACCATATCTACATATGATGTAGTTAAGGATGAAAGAAGAGATTTGTTTCCCCATGACATTGGTTAATGGAACGACCTCAATCCACTTTGTGAAATACTCGGTGGCTGTGATAATGAATTTGTGGCCATTAGAGGATGAAGGATGAATCTTGCCTACTAGATCAAGTCCCCATTGGCAGAAAGGCCAAGGAGTCGTTAAAGGATGCAGCTCTTGTGTTGGTGCATGTATGAGGTTCCCATGGATTTGGCATTTAGTGCACCTCTTCACAAACTGATAGGAGTTTTTTCCCATGGTTGGCCAATAGTATCCGAGACGCATGAGCTTCTTCGCCAAGGTAGGACCACTAGAGTGTGTCCCGCATATTCCTTCATGTACTTCACTCAGAGCGGTCTGATATTCCTCACTATCCCAACACCAAAGAAGAGTACCATCTAAACCTCATTGATATAGGGTGTCTGCGATGATGGTATATTGGGATGCTTGAAGTACAAATGTTCACTTTTGGTTGTGTGATAGATCGGGTGGCAGGACATTCTCTTTTAGATAGGTGTAAACTTTGCCATATAAGGGAGAATCAGACCCTATGATGTGGTAAATGGTGCTGGTTTCTGGGATTTCATAAGCAGGATGGGGGGCTGGCTCCACCAAAAACTCATAATGAGAATGATTTGTGGGCATGTCAAGGAGGGATGTAATAGTAGCCATCGCATCTGCTGCTTTATTTTCCAATCTTGGTATCAGCTCAAAGGATATCACAACAAAATATTGCTTGAAGTCATTCACCATATGCTTGTATGGTATCAGCTTCTTGTCTTTAGTTTGATAATCATCATTTACTTGATTAATGATGAGTTGTGAGTCCACGTACACATGAAGTTATGTGACTTTCCATTCCACTGCCATTTTGATATCAATGGCCAGTGCTTCATATTTGGCGACATTGTTGGTACATGGAAATAGAAGTCTGTATGACTTAGGGATTGTATCTCCATGTGGTGTTACCAACAAGATTCCTACTCTAGATCCATGTTGAGTATATGACCCATCAAAGTAAAGTTTCCAAGCTGAGGTAGTGATGTTGAAGATAGACTCATCCAGAAATTCAAAGCTTAATGGATTGTTGGCTGTCAAAGGTGCATCTGCCAGCTAATATGCAATGACCTGCCCCTTTATTGCTCTTCTATCTACATACTCAATATCAAATTCACTCAGTATCATGACCCATTTAGATATTCTACCTGTTAAGGTAGCTTTACTGAGTAGGTATTTTAATGGATCAATCTTAGCCACTAGCTTGATAGAGTGTGAGAGCATGTAGTGTCTCCACTTTTGTGAAGCAAAGACAACTGCAAGGCATGCCCTTTCAATTGTTGTATACTACAGTTCGTAACCTACTAGTGTCCTACTGATGTAGTAGATTGCTTGTTCCTTTCCTTCATGGTTTTGTTGGGCTAGCAAAGCTCCAAGAGTTATGGCTATAGCTGAGATGTAGAGTAGCAATGGTTTGCCCTGAATCGGTGGCATCAAGACTGGTGGGTTTATTAAATACTCCTTTAGATGTTGAAATGCTTGTTCACACATGTCATCCCATTTGAATGGAACATTTTTGTGTAAGAGATGTGTGAATGGATGACACTTATTTGCTAGTTGAGAGATAAACCTTCTGATGAACTACAACTTTCCTTGTACAGACCACAACTAACTCAAATTCTTAGGTGGCGGCATTTCCATGATTTCTTTTACCTTGGCCAGGTCCACCTCTATTCCATTAGCTGATATGATCTATCCCAGGAGTTTACTAGATGTGACTCTGAAAACACACTTTTTTAGATTTAACCGCACATTAAATTGCTCTAGTCTCGTGAAGATCTTGTCCAAGACTTGTAGATGCCCTTCCCTAGTGAGTGACTTGGCTAGGATGTCATCTACATAATCTTCCATGATGGTGTACATCATGTCATGAAAGATTGTACTCATTGCTCGCTAATATGTTGCCCCCGCATTCTTTAGTCTGAATGGCATGACGCACCAACAATAGGTACCCCATGGACATGTGAATGTTGTTTTGTGCTGATCCTCTGGTGCTATTTTGATTTGGTTATAGCCGGAGAACCCATCTGTTGGGAATTAAGGTGTCTCAACCTTGGTAATTCCTTGTATTATTTCATTGTATTTATTTATTTACTACCTTTTGTATAATTTGGATGCAAATCCTATGTTGTCATATTATGGGAGTTAGCACAGTGATGTGTCATCCTACATGGCATATGACCACATGTAATTTTGTCCTCACATGAGGAGATAGGCGTCCCACTTAGTGGTAGGAATATTTTTCCACATGTCGACATCTTGGATGTTGTGTAAGGGAATGTTGACCGTAACGGTCATGACAGATTCCTATGACGAAGTTATGACATGTAAGAGTCAAAAATAGAAGCTTGTAAGACAAGTGAAGACGTGTCGAGAAGCACCTTTGAAAAGGCATATTTGGGTGCCCCAAGGTGGACTATGACATGTTGTAAGAGAATATACTATTTATAGCCTGTGTATGATAGATTCTCTTACAGCTGTAAGTTATGACAGCTATGACAGATTCTATGACGGTCGTAAGAGCATCTGTCATAGCCCATTTTGGAAATAGGTGACCTCTTTGGGATGGAGTGTGTGGACAAGTGTCAAATACATCTTACAATGTTGACCAAGTGTCCATAGGCATGGGTTTTGGGCCATGAGGCCAAGTTGGACGCCCATTCCAAGATAGAGCCTATTTTGCCTTGTATTTTCTATATAAACAAGTGCTTTGAGGAGGAGTTGCATAATGTGATTGGCAGGTACTGTTATGCTGCCGGATTGACTCCAGACATGAGTGTTGAAGACTATTGAGAGCTTGCATTGCAAGTGTATTGTAAACCATATTCAGTTTTGATAATACATTGTATAGGTTTTCGAGTGTGGGGTTTTTCACCCGATAAGGGTTTTCCCCACGTTATATCTTGTGTCTCTTCTTCTATCTTCTTTCTAGTTCTATGTGTATTGCTACAATATCTCTATTATATGTTTCATGTTGTTGTAATTGTAAAGATTAAATTGAATTTGCATAGCCCTCCCCTCATTAGATTAGTGTAGGAAGCGATTTCTGCACACCTAGCTTCCTTTCAGTTGGTATCAGAGTTTGATCACCTTTGGTCCTAGTTGTTGGGTAGGGGTTTTTTGAGCTGATCTTAAGTTGAGTGGGAGTCTATGCAGAGTATTTTGAATCTTATTTCAACAAGGAGATGGAAACCACATCCAGAAGGATAGAGGTGGAGAAATTTAATGGCACTAATTTTGAGCTATGGAAGCTCAAGATGGAAGACATGCTTGTTGATCGAGAACTCTGGGAAACTATTAGTGGCACAAAACTAGTTGCTATGGCACAAGTTGATTGGGATCTCAAAGATCAAAAGGCTAAGGGTCTTATAAGACTTAGTCTTGCTGATTTTGTCCTATTAAATGTCCATGAGGAGAAAACTTTAAACTTGCTTTGGAAGAAGTTGGGAGATGTGTATCAGGCCAAGTCCCTGGTGAACAAACTTTTTCTGAGAAAGAAGTTGTATTCTCTGAAGATGGAGGATGGAGGATCTGTTGTAGATCACCTGAATGCCTTTAACATATTAATTTCACAATTGACATCAGTTGGTGTGAAGATGGAGGAGGAGGATCATTGCATGACCTTGCTTTGTTCTTTGCCAGACTTGTGGGATCATCTTGTGATGGCTATCAGGAGCACCACATCCAATTTCACAATGGATGAAGTGGTATCTTCACTGTTATCTGAAGAGATGTGGAGAAAGTCTTCTAAGGCAGCCAAAGAGGCTCTTGCAGTTTGTGGAAGACCCAAGGAGAAAGGGAAAAAGAAGGACAAGAAAGCTGAGAAGGGCAGATCCAAATCCCATGGGAGATCCAAATCTCCTAGAAAGTCTAAGGCTCTTTGTTGGAACTGTGGTAAATCTGGGCATTTCCAAAAGGAATGCAAAGAGGAAAAGAAAAAGGAGTAGAAGAACCCAGATTCAGATTTTGACAAGTCACAAGATGATGGTGATGCTTTCATCGCAGCCCTAGCAACCCATGCATCTAATGATGTGTGGTTGATTGATTCTGGTGCATCATTCCACATGACCACACATCAAGACTGGTTTACTAAGTATGAGGAGTTCGATGGTGGAAGGGTGTACCTGGGTGACGACTCTCATCTGAAAATTTTTGGTCATGGAAGAGTCTCTATCCGATTCCCTAATGGATGAGTGAAGGGGATCTCTGGGGTTATGTACATCCTAGGCTTAGCATGGAACCTGCTTTCTGTAAGTATGTTAAATGATGCAAGTGTGCAAGTTGTCTTTTCGAAAGAAGGATGCAAGATGACTAGAGGAGCTATGGTGCTTGCTAAGGGTACTAGAAGAGGTACTATGTTTCCATTGGAGGCATGCGTTTCACAATGCAATAGTTCTTCTAACTTAAGGAAGAGGGCAGCAGTCACTTCATCTCCACCATCTGAACCAGCAGTGAAGAAATCTGTTGTATCTAGTCCTGATGGTTGTATTCATGCTTTGGAAGTTAAGCTTCCTATTGAAAAGACAATGTTATGGCATAAGAGATTTGGCCACATTGGTGAGAAGGGTCTTAGAACCCTGAAAAATAAAAACCTCGTTGAGGGGTTAGATGATTGTAATCTTGAGTTTGACTTTCGCGAACATTGCATATATGGAAAACAAAACCGTGTTCAGTTTTATTCGAGTTCTCATAAGTCTTTTGGTGTGTTGGACCTTGTTCATTCTGATGTATTTGGTCCTGTTAATGTTCCTTCATTATCAAAATCTATTTATTTTGTATATTTCATAGATGACTACAGTAGAAGGACATGGATTTATTTTCTTAGAAGCAAATCTGAAGTCTATAGTAAGTTTAAGGAGTTTAAAGCTTTTGCTGAAAATTAGACTGGTAAAAATATTAAATGTTTGAGAACTAACAACGGTGGTGAGTTCTGTTCTACAAAATTTGATAAATATTGCAAGGAACTTGGGATTGAAATACATAAGACAAATCCATATACACCACAGTAAAATGGAGTTGCAGACAGGATGAACAGGACACTACTGGAGAAGGCTAAGAGTATGCTTAGTGGAGCTGGCCTAGAACAAAAGTTTTGGGCTGAAGTTGTTGCCACTTCTTACTATCTGATAAATAGATCTCCTACATCATCTCTTGTTGGTAAGACACCCATGGAGGTGTGGTCTAGCAAAAAGCCTTCAATAAGGCATCTTCATGTTTTTGGTTGTGAGGCATAAGCACATGTGCCTAGGGAGAAGCGGTCAAAATTGGGGAACAAGGCTGTTAAGTGTATCTTCATTGGCTATGGTGTCAGTGTGAAAGGATACAAGCTTTGGGATCCTATAGATGAAAAAGTTTTGTATAGCAGAAGTGTCATCTTCAGAGAGCTAACACCTTCTTCCACTGTTTTACAGCCAGAAGAAAAAGAAAAGAAAGAGGATGTTGTTCAGTTTCCTTCTACCCCTGAGAAGACTGAACAAAAAAATAATGTTGGACCTGAAAATGAGGAGAGATCTAGTAGCTCTGAAAGTTTAGAAGATGAAGTAGAACCTCCACTTCAGCCTTTGAGGAGGTCCACACGAATTAGGAAGCAACCTAAGAGGTTTGGTTATATATTGCTTAATTCTAGTTGTGCTTTTGCTTTGCTTACTAACAGTTATGAACCTAGAACTGTGTTAGAGGCTATGGATATGAAAGATGCAGGTTTATGCAAGGAGGCCATGGAGGATGAGATGGCTTCTTTGGAAAAGAATAAAACTTGGGACTTGGTGCCTTTGCCTCTTGGACAAAAACTCGTTGGATGCAAATGGGTGTTCAAGAAGAAATTTGGTGTAGATGGCAGTGTTGAGAAGTATAAGGCTAGATTGGTTGCCAAGGGGTATTCACAAGTGGAGGGTATAGATTATGGTGAGATCTTCTCTCCTATTGCAAAGCTAGCATCCATTCGATTCATGTTATCTCTTGCTGCAGCTTATGACTTAGAGGTGGAGCAGATGGATGTAAAGACAACATTCCTTCATGGTGATTTGGAGGAAGAGATTTACATGTCACAGCTAGAGCATTACATGGTGAAAGGTAAAGAAAATTTGGTTTGCAAGTTAAAGAAGTCTTTGTATGGACTGAAGCAGTCTCCTAGGATGTGGTACTTGAAGTTTGATGCCTTTGTGTTGTCAATTGGATTTGTGAGATCAAAATCGGATCACTGTGTGTATTATAAGTATGATGGTGATTGTATTCTCATTGTTGCATTATATGTCGATGATATGTTGCTCATTAGGAAGGGTAAGAATATGATTTCTAATTTTAAGTCTCAGTTGGCAGTACAGTTTGAAATGAAAGATTTAGGGGCAGCCAAGTACATTCTTGGAATGGAAATTAGAAGAGATAGAACTAATAGAAAACTTTGGTTAACCCAGAGTAAATATGTGAAGATTGTGCTGGATATGTTCAGCATGGCAGATTGTAGACCATTGTGTGTTCCTATTTCTTTGGGGACAAAGTTATCTGTTAGTGATTGTCTGAAATCTCCTAGTGAGGTAGAGGACGTGAGCAGAGTACCTTATGCTAGTGTTGTTGGCAGTTTGATGTATGCTATGGTTTGCACAAGACCAGACATTTCCCAAGCAGTGGGAGTCCTTAGTCGATTATGGCTAATCCTGGATGGGTACATTGGGATGCAGTGAAGCGAGTGTTCAGATATTTGAGGGGTACTTCCAAGTATTTCATATGCTATCATGGTAATGTTACAAGACCTCCACATTCTGTTGATATTCATGGATTGGTGGATTCATATTGGGCAGGTGACATTGACAGCAGGAGATCCACCAGTGCTTATGTGTTTACACTATTTGGTGGTGCTACTAGTTCGATGAGTAAGTGACAACTTGTGGTTGCTTTGTCCACGACAGAGGTTGAATACATGGTAGCAACTCATGTTTGTAAGGAATCCATTTGGCTTAAGAGATTGTATTCAGATATTGGTGTTGATGCAGGACAGATTATGATTTGTTGTGATAGTCAGAGTGCAATTTGCCTTGCGAAGAATCCAACTTTCCATACCAGAACAAAGCATATTGATGTACAGTTTCACTTTGTATGAGACATGGAAGGGGATGGGAAGGTAAATTTGGAGAAGCTAGATACTTTGAAGAATGTTGTAGATGCATTGACGAAGCCAGTGGGCACAGAGAAGTTTAGATGGTGTTTGGAGTCTATGGGCCTCTCGACCTATAGCAGTTAAATATTATTATTCTATTAGCTCTTACAAGGTGTTCGACAAGTGGAAGAATGTTGGGAATTAAGGTGTCTCATCCTTGGTAATTCCTTGTATTATTTCATTGTATTTATTTATTTATTGCCTTTTGTATAATTTGGATGCAAATCTTATGTTGTCATATTGTGGGAGTTGGCATGGTGATGTGTCATCCTACATGGCATATAACCACATGTAATTTTGTCCTCACATGAGGAGATAGGTGTCCCACTTAGTGGTAGGAATATTTTTCCATGTGTCAACATCTTGGATGTTGTGAAAGGAATGTTGACCGTAACGATCATGATAGATTCCTATGATGAAGTTATGACATGTAAGAGTCAGAAATAGAAGCTTGTAAGACAGGTGAAGACATGTGTCGACAAGCATCTTTTAAAAAGGCATCTTTGGGTTCCCCAAGGTGGACTATGACATGTTGTAAGAGAATATGCTATTTATAGCCTGTGTATGACAAATTCTCTTACAGCTATAAGTTACGATAGCTATGACAGATTACATGACGGCCGTAAGAGTCGTAAGAGCATCTGTCATAGTCCATTTTGGAAATAGGTGGCCTCTTTGGGATGGGGTGTGTGGAAAAGTGTCAAATACATCTTACAATGTTGACCAAGTGTCCATAGGCATGGGTTTTGGGCCATGAGGCCAAGTTGGATGCCCATTCCAAGATAGAGGCTATTTTGCCTTGTATTTTCTATATAAATAGGTGCTTTGAGGAGGAGTTGCATAATTTGATTGACAGGTACTGTTATGCTACCAAATTGACTCCAAACATGAGTGTTGAAGACTATTGAGAGCTTGCATTGCAAGTGTATTGTAAACCATATTCAGTTTTGATAATACATTATGTAGGTTTTCGAGTGTGGGGTTTTTCACCCAATAAGGGTTTTCCCCACGTTATATCTTGTCTCTCTTCTTCTGTCTTCTTTCTAGTTCTAGGTGTATTGCTGCAATATCTATGTTATATGTTTCATGTTGCTGTAATTATAAAGATTAAATTGAATTTGCATAGCCCTCCCCTCATTAGATTAGTGTAGGAAGTAATTTCCACACACCTAGCTTCCTTTCACCATCCATTAATGACAACATGGTGTGCCCTATCGTTAGATCAACGATGATATCTATGTTTGGTAGAGGAAAGTCATCTTTTGGACAAGCCTTGTTTAGATCTCTAAATTCATTGCAAATTCTTATCCTCCCATCAGGTTTGGAAATAGGTACAATGTTAGAAACTCATTCTGGATAATCAATGGCTCTGATGAACCCCACATCTAGAGTTTCTTTAGTTCCTCTTTGCCCATTAATGCTATATGTGGGTGCATTTTTCTCAGTTTCTATTTAACAGGCTTAGCTCTTGGAGCTAGTGAAAGATGGTGCATTATAAGGTTTGGATCTAGTCTCAGCATATCCGCATATGACCAAGCAAAGTTAATCTATTTCTGTTTGAAGAATTCGGTGAATTCTGGCTTTTCTTGTGCTGACAATGATTGTGCCATATGAATTATCCTTGGGTTCTCTTATATGTCGATGCTTACTAGTTGAGTTGGTTCAATCAATATTGAAGATCTCTCCTGATGCACATGGTAGGGGAGAGTGTCAATCCCTTCATCTATTGGCGCCTCAGAGAGGTTTTCATTGCCAGATACACCTTTTCTTTTTACTTTTTCATGATCTAACACTGTCGCGGAGCGGTTTTCACCATTGGATCTGCTTTTTATTTTTATATTTTTTTGACTGAAAGGATTGGCACTCTCTCCAAAGTATGCCACATCATTAAGTTTGATGGTGAAGCCAGCCTTGTGGTCTCCCACGGGTAAATGGTCCCTAAGCTCTAGATAATCCACGATAGCGTCATCATTTTGGAATGTATCTAGTTTAGGGGTGGTTTCCTGCAAACCCCAGTCTATCAATTCAGGATGCACTAGGGGTAATGGATCATCTAGTTGGTCTGAGTCAAGGGTGGTGATGGTTAGAATGGAGGAGTCATTCAAATAGGTAAAGGTATTGACAAGGTCTATTATGGTACTCTCCTCAAGTTGGTTTGTCAAGTGTGACATCATACTCTCTTCGTGAAGTTCACGTTCGTCATATTGCGGATCAAACTCTAGCTATCTAGCCCTAGAGCTTTGTCCCTCATGCGTCATATGAGTAGAGCTATGCTATTGAACCACGCCAATCTCTTTATTTTCCCAAGATGTTTCTGAGAGGCTATTTCACTCCACTCTTGTAGTTGATGAAGCTATTCTATGAAGTTAGTGGCAACTTCTTGTTTGTCTTTTGCTTGGAGTTTCTCCTTCCTTTGTTCTTCTCCTTACCCTTGTATCCCAACCCAGTAGTGTCTCGAGCTGTGGAAGTAGAGGGTTGAATTGGTTCTATGATACCATCTTTCCTTAATCCTATGGGACCATGTCCTTCATATCCCATCCTTTGTAAAATAGAAAACCCTTGACCATATTGTGCAGTGGGTAGCTCAGGTTGATGATCATTTGGTGTGGTTTCACTATCTTCATCTTTGTAAAGCCACTGTAAGAGATATTTTTCATCACTCTCTTTTGATAAGTTTCCCCATCTAATGAAAGGACCCTTAGAAATCTCTAATGGCTTGGCCTTGTTCAATAATGGCTTTCCATAAGATTTTGGTGATATAGGCAGCTATGCTAGATAGAAAGATTGTTCAATGACATATTCTCGAACTCCCTTTTCCTTGACTTTGACTTTAAGCTCTGATGTTTTGGAGGTAGAATCTAGATAACTTGGATCCACATGGTGTGAAAAAGAGGAAGCTGCTCGATTGGTAGGGATCACAACTTCTGGTTTTGATTGGATGTTGTTGCAATACTGGAATGGATCTAGGTCCCCTTGTATGGTAAGTTATTGGCCATTGTGTGGGAATTTGATGCATTGATGGTATGTTGATGGAACAGCCTTCATTGCATGGATCCAAGGTCTACCTAGAAGAATGTTATACGCTAGCTCCATGTCAAGAACTTGGCACACAGCATCTCTCTCTACCGGTCCAACCTATATCGGTAAGACCACAGTTCCTTTGGAAGTTCTCTCTTCATCATATGCATTGATAGTTATTTTCGTTTTTGGATCAAAGGCATTTTGTGAAAACCCCAATGCAAGGATTAACTTTAACGTGCATATATTTAAACTAGCACCTCCATTTATTAGGACCCTTTTTATTCGGTGTTTGTTGATTTGGGCCTCAATGTGGAGGGATGCATTGTGTGGTTGGTTGATGGACATATCATCTTTCTCTGTGAAGGATAAGAAATGTGGTGTGGTTAGATGACCTACCATAGCTTGGAATTTCTCTTGAGCAAGGTTTGTAGGAATAGTTGTTTCTAAGAGGGATTTCTCCAAGATGGCTTTGTGGGACGGGGATAGATGCAATAACTCCAAAATGGCTATGTGTGCAGGTGTTTTATGGAGTTGGTCAAGGATGTTGTACTAGTTTGATGTGGATGATGACTTGGGTGGAGCTCCTTGTAAAGTAATGTTTCCACGACGAGTGGTCACATTACAGTCTGAATTATTATTGATAGTGATTACATTGATGTGTGAATCACTGTGTGAGATATGATTGACAGTGTACTCGTAAGAAATGTTATTATAGTTTGCTTTGTCAGCACCATTGTTGTTTTGATTGGATGATCCTCCTTTCTCATAGTGTGGAAGAGGATTTTTGAATGCTATATGCTCTTCATTAGTGGTATGCCCTTCAATTTTTATTACTTTTTGATCAATGAGGACTTGAATGACATGTTTTAGCGCTTAACAATCATTTGTTTTATGTCCTTTGTTGTTGTGATACTCACAAAAGTTGGTGTCATTCCACCAAGCGGGTTTAAATTTTAGTTCATATTCATGCACTAGAGGAAGTGGTGTGAGGTTACTTGCAATTAACTTCCTAAGGGCGGAGTTGAGAGACTCTCTTAGTGGTGTGAATTTTCTCCTAGGAGGAAAGTTGGTGGGTCTTTGCTCATTGCTTTGAGGCTTGTTGAATGGTGTACTATTTTTTGGTTTTGATAGATTGAAGATTGGTTGCTTTTGCACCACATTTTTAGCATCCACCACACAATCATTTACAATGGGTTTGTTCTTGGTCCAAAATCGCGACTTGTCCGCATTGTTGTTAGAGCTAGGGGTGTCTTTGTATAGTTTAAGTTGCCCCTTTGTTATCAAGGCTTTCTCAATGACTAGCCCCATTTCAATGACCTTATTAAAAGTAGTTGGACATTGTATTTAGATTTTATAACTCAGTTCTGTGTTTAGGTTGTGAACAAACATTTCTATCATTTGTTTCTCCAGTATGTGGTAGGGATACTTGCTTGTAAGTTGTCTCCATCTTTATAGGAAAGAGGCGAAGGATTCTCCCCCGTTTTACTTGTTATTAGAAAGGTCCAACATGAAGATTTTGTGTTCGATATTGTACAAGAAATGTGTTACAAATTTATCCACTAGCTCATCAAAAGTGCAGATGCCAGGGGGTAGGTGGGAGAACCATTCCATTTCTTGGCCTCCTAAGATTCATGGGAATAGTCACATAAGATATGTTTCGTTGTGTGCGACTTCTAGGCATGTTGTGCTAAATTCCCTTATATGATCTCTTGGATTACCTTTTCCTCTATATTTGTCAAATTTTGAAACCTCAAATCTTGAGGGAAAAGGTATCATGAGCAAAGACTTATCAAAGGGATATGGTGAAATATCCTCAAGGGAGTAACGTTTTGTTGTTGTCCCACTTTGGATGTCCATCAACTATTTTTGCAAGGCTTGGATTTGTGTTGTTAATGTGTCCAAGGGATTGAGTGTATCCTTAGCCTTTTCTAATTTAGAAGCATCCTTGTCAGTTTTGGGGGTATCTTTGTCATTTTTGGAGCCATCTTTCGAAGACTCAGCTTCATTTGAGGAATTGTTCTCTCTTAGATTTGAGACATCAAAATCTGAAGGCAACTTAGCTCGTTGTTGAGCTAGCATAAAAAAGTATTTCTGAGGATCTATGGCAACTACCCTATCCATCATCCTTAGAAATTTTGGATCTTGAAGTTGTTTAAGGATTTCCTCTTGACTAACCTCCTCATCATCAGAATTATGCCCACTATTATGAAGGGAACCCATTTTTTTTGCTTTTGTTTAGATTGGGATCTAGTTTGAACCATGTAGTTTTTTAGATGCGGGTGAAGTTGGATTGTGAGACTTGGGGGATTTGGTTTGATGTTCTGGTATGAAAATGATGTGAGGGTGAATTTGGTTGTATACAGTTTTCGTAATATTTTGCTAATGTTTTATTGACTCTATTTATCCAAACAAGGTGTTCTTGAGCTAAAAGGTAGTCAAAATAGGGATGGTTGATCACCACTTTTTGATATAGACTATTCTTCTATCCAGATACACAAGTATAGTTTCAATGTGAAGGATGATTTGAATCCTGATATGAAACTAACTAGATTTTTGTTTGAATTTGGGAGAGTCTCAATAATGCCTTGATGCAAGTTTTGGTTTGGTTTGAGGTGTTCAGATAGCAAGACAATGGTATGCAAAGGTGATATGTGAAAATGGTATGAAGGTGGTCTGAAATGGTTGAAATTATTTTCCAAGTAAAACTAGAGCAAAAAGGATATCCAGAAATGGTTTTGATTTTCTCTTAAACTGTACGGAAGCACTCTTTGTTATGAATGCGCAGGTTCAAATGCATAGAAATAGGGATCAAATGTGCAGCTCTATTTATTGAATGCGCTATTCTACATGCGTAGGTCTACTATCTATATGTGTGGCTCTATTGATTGGATGCACAGCTCTGCTATTTAAATGCGCAGGAGTTTTAAATGCACAGTAATATCTCTTAAATGCATGGGAAAAAGGAGTGTATGCATAGCAATGGGTGGATGCACATAAAGATAGTTTGAATGTGCAGGAAGATGTATCAAATGCATAGCTTTGCACAGAGGTTTTTCTTTTTGTTCCAGTTTGTCAATCATAGCTTGTTTGCACATTTTTTCTAGGATGCTCTAAAGTTTGAAGTAATATTTTTGACTCAAGTTATTGCCAGAAAACACAACAAGCAAGATGTTTTCATGATTATTTAAAACTAGTTTTGATAAATAAAAAGCAAGCAAGTACAATCTTAAGGATGGTAAGGACAATATTCGTTGAGTTCCAACTTGGATTTTACTCTAGCCACTTACATAAAGGTGTGACAAATAGTAACTTGGTAGCACCGGCTCCCTTCCATGGCACTCACTTCTCATGCATACCAAGTTACAGTTCCTCTGAAGAGTTGAACTTTTCTGTCTCCACACTAAATGAGTGTATGATGTTAGACAGCTCCAAAGGATTATCCTCCTGTGTCAACAAATAGGGGTTTTTGGCTTTCTAAAACAATTGGCTTTTTAGTATGGACATCTATTTAGGTGGTTACATATGCAACAATTCGCTCTAATAAGGAGGCTTCCCAGCCTGCAGAGGTTATGCTCTACAAGGTTTTGGGGGAAACATTTGTTAGTGTAACATAATAGCTCCTGTTGTTTGCAATTTTCATCACAAACACAATCTATTTATAGTGACTTGGAAGTGGCTTGGCTTTAGCCCATTATCACTCGAGGTCATCCTACTTGGAAGGAAGGAATTCCAAGGGCAGGCCTCTTCTAAAGGTAACACATATAAAATGATGAGTTTGGCATTTCCAAGCAAAGAGTACACTGGTTCTTTATCCTCTTAGTTAAAAATGAAAAAACTAAGTGTGTTTACTCTACCAAGCACAATTCATTTGACAAGATAGCAAAAACTTTGAAAAGATGGTTCATTTTTATCCCCCTAAAAAAATCTATGTGAAGATTGTTGTTGAAGAATGAAACAAATTACTTTCCCCTATTTAAGCTAGATGAGAGTTTGTAATTGTCATAGTTGCTTGAAAGATTTGTTCAATTTTATCCACCCAGGTTGGGACTATGTGCAAGTTGTGATGTAACAATACAGTTTACTTCCTCCTAATTAGATCTAGATGAAGTTAAGATGCAGCTAAATGACTAAACTAATCTCCTACACCTACAAGATCATTATGTTAAAGGCCTCCATTTGATGACTGATATTCCTGCAACCAAGGTTAGTATCGAAGATTTTACAAATTCAATACAATTCTCTGACAGGGATCAGATGCACTGAAACAGAGAGTGGATGCGCAGAAAAATGGAATGAATGCGAAGGAGTACAAATGAGCAAAAAAATCTAACATATGCACAGGAAGAAGTTTTGAATGTGCAGACAAAATGAATGCGCTGAAAAAGTGGTTAGATGCACAGAAAGAATCTTTATATGTGTTGGACTGTCATTTTCATCATGGATGTGCAGAAATGGAAGAATGAATTGGTCGAAATGACCTGTCACACCTGCAACTTGACCAAAAACTCAAAATGGAGATTAAAAATGGGGCTAGGCCCCACGGTGGGCACCAGAAATGTTAGAGGAAACATGAAAAATAGAATTAAATAACTAAATATCCAATAACTCAATGGAATTGATGCAAATACAATAAATAAAGATATTACCTTCGTAGACCGATTTACCTCATAGCTCCCATTATTGCCTATCTCATATCCATCTTGTGTATGATTTGAGCTCTCAGAAGTTGCACTTCCTTGCTATTGAAGATGAGAATAGGAGAATGGTTGTGATTGGAATGTGCAGTGAAGACTAAACTACAATGCAATTCTAATGAAGATGGATGATTGATAATGGAGACATGGTTGGATGATTATGAATGATGATGGGATTATGCAAATGCAATGAGGATACTTTGCCAAAGGCATGCTGGTAAGATTTCTATAGAGTAAGATTGCTAAAGCTTCAGTGGATGGATATGAGGGAATGGGGGTTCCTTTTATAGGCTCAAGAGAGCCCAAATCTAAGTGTCAATAGGTCCAGGACTGGAGGAATTACCTATGATGTGTACAGTTGAGAGAACTTGAGAGAATGTGCGTGAATTAGGAGAGGACAAGTGTCTAGGCCTCTTTCATGAGTTATGGGAGTTAACAGAATAGATTGAGGAGTTATCTGAATAGACTAACCAGTTAAGAGAATTGATTGATTAGATAACTAATTTGACTGATGAGTTAACTAATCTTGATTGGAGGAGAATAGGACATGTGGGTGAGGGAATATTAGCTAATTAAATATTAAAATATTTAATTATCTGTGCAACATGGTGAGGTGGAAAGGTGAGTGGAAAGATAATGTGGAATTATGAAATTAGGACTTTGGGATAGAGGAATTTAGGATTAATTAAATAATTTAGGATTATTTAATTAGATGAGACATTAGAGGAATTTAGATGATTTAATTAAATAAATTGATTTTATTTAATTATTAGAGGGATGTGAATCATTTAAATAAATTAGAATATTTATTTAATTGATAGAAGAATGAGAATAAAATAAATATTAAAATATTTATTTAGTTTGACACGAGCCATTTTTAGGTGTATACAAAGTGCAATTTGCCTCTTTTCTCTAAACTGGTGATTATGGTTCAAGGTGATCCAACACCACCTCAACCCCTGGGTTAATTATGCAAAGCAAATTACTCAAAGAAATCTAGGTGCTCAAAATGTGTTGTAGCAAACTCATTATAATGTGGTTGCTCACATATACAACACCCACAATAACAAGCAAAGTAAGCAAACACTGAGTGTGCCCATTTCTCTTCTACCTTCTCAACCTATCCTACCTCAAGCACCTTGTCTTCCTCCACATATTGGCAAAGAATACGATCTTGTTGTGCAGCTTCACACTACTCTGACTAAGATCTCTCTATGGGATTTAATACAAACATTATCTTCATACCATGGAATGCTCCAAGAGGCTTTACAAAAGGTAGTTATTCCACCTTCTGTTAGACCAAAGGATGTAGCATCTCTATTTAGTTGTATACATGCGACAACATCAAATATATCATTTCAACAACATGAATTACCTCCCATAGGGGTGGAAGACCAATATGAACCTCTTATGATATTCGTCATCATTAATAAAATGAGGGTGAGACACACTATGATTGATGGTGGATCAAGTCTTAATGTTTGTGGCATAGACTTGTTACATGAACTCAATATTGATACATCTCTCATCAAACCAGATAAACTCAACATTCGTGGCTTTGATAATGTTGGTAAACAATCACTAGGTACAATCACCTTAAATGTTAAGGTTGGACCTGTGATATTGCCTACCCTAATCCATGTCATACCTAATTCTCTTTCATACAATCTTCTTCTTGGTAGACCATGGATTCATGTCATGGGGGAAGTCCCGTTTACCCTTCATCGTTCAATAAAATTCATTTTAGAAAACAAACCTTATACAATCAAAGTTGATTTGGCTCTGAAAAATTGCTTGCAAATGGAAGCAAGACATCAAACTCCTTTAAGTAGTTTGATCCCTTCTTTAACACTACCCTCCACTGCTAACAATAGTATTGGTCAAGATAGTGTCGGTCCTTCAAATCTATTTTTAGTGATGATTGGGTTCGTTAGATTTTACACCCTCCTTTGCGGGTGAATATAAAGTCTCACCCTCACACCCAAAAATCTTGAAGGTAAATGAAATTTCTTCAACATAATCTCCTACTCCTTCAAATCTTAAACTCAAGATTAATGACGATTGAACCTTTAAAATTGATGAAGATTTGCCTTCTTATACAGAAATGGTGGCCATCTGTGATAAAGTATCATCTAATTCTAATACATGTCTTGGTAATGACAAGTTCTCTTTAGATTTCAACCCCCATGGGATTATTGAAACAAAGATTGACCTTCCTCACCATGATCAAATGTATGATCCTTCTACTTCTTCTTTCAACAAAGATAGTCATATGACCTCTCCTCTTCCTTTAGATTTGGAGATGTGTTATGGGCTTGCATTCAAAATTATTTCTAAGTAAGGATACAATGGAAATGGGTTAGGATGCAAAGAACAAGGAATTAAGGAACCTGTGGAACCAACACCGCACTTTTCTAAAGTAGGTTTAGGTTTCTAACCTTCTCCTACGTTCTCTCCACCATTTTCACAACAAAAAGGATTTCTTCCTACTCCACCTATATCTTCTCTTCTATCTCAATAAGAGTGTATGTTGTTGAGTCTACTCAAAGACCGCTTAATCACTCTTCCTCCTCTAACACACAAAAAAATTCAATAAAATAATCATTCAACACCTCATTATTGTGCATATCATTGAGCACTTGGCCATTCCACTAAGGAATGTTGATTCTTGGGTGACAAAATTCAACAACTTTGAATAAGGTATGGCTCTAGCACTCTTCATCATGCTTGATGTAGTCCCTAGATCAGCTTGTCCTCCATCCATTTTACAATAATCAAGTTGGGGGAGGATAATTTGTTATAGGCCGACTCACAAGAGTGGTCCCTCCTCATTTTTTGTTATGCTTATATGTATTGTTATCCCCGTATTGTGATGTTCTGTTGATTGTTAGTTCTCTCTTGGCACCCTTGTTAGTAGATGGATGGTTAGAGTGGTACAAGGCTAGACTACTGGTCAAGGGCTAAGTTCTTAGAGAGAGGGAGTCAATTTCGATGAAATTTTCTCTCTTGTTGCTAAGTTAACTTCTATTAGATTCCTATTATTTATTGTTGTAGGTTGTGATTTTGAGTGTGATTAGTGAAATAAAATGAAAGCATGAACATAAAATAAATGTTATACCTTCAAAATGACCCACAAATCCAAGATAGGGTGGAGAATGAGGCACCCAACTCACTCAAGCTATACCCAAGATGATGGAATGGATGTGAAATGCTCTCAAGTGTGCACAATGCAACTCACAACTTACTTAGCTCAATGGATATTTTAGCATGATAACTTTGCATAGAAATTGGATGATAAAATGGCTTGGAGGATGTTGTATTTATAGGCATTTTGGAGGGATTTTGATCCAATGGTTGAGATTAATTTGAGAGATCAATGGTGGAGGATGAAGATGATGTGGAGGGCCTAGATTTCATCTTAGAAAATGGAGGGCTAGGAATAAAAATGAATTTTAAATTCATCTTGGGAAAGGGGTGAATTAAATGAGGTTAGGTGAGATGGATTAGATGTGAATTAAAATTTCACATAGGGAAGGGTAAAATGAGAGGGGAAGGGTGTTAATTGGGGTTTGACCACCTTAATTAGGGTAATTAGCCTAATTAATATGGCTAGAAAAAATTAAGGAATGAATTAATGAGGTGTTTAGATTAATTAAATAAGGTTTTATTTAATCAATCCTAGGTCTAGAGTCATGTAGGTTAGGCTAGGTAATTAAATAATAAATATTTAATTAACTAGGGTAGGGATAGGTTGATTAATAGGTTGAATTAATTAGATAAACATAATTTAACAAATCAATTGGATTTAGTGAAAAGGGGAATTAACCAAATGAATATGGCATATTTATTTAATTAATTGGGTAAGGTTGAACTATTGAATTAATTAAATTAATCCAATTGTAGGGGATAAAATGATGAAAAATTAGGTAATGAAGGGATAATTAATTAAATAAAAATTTAATTAATTGATTAGAAGGGAAATTGGTATGTTTAGGGATGTCAGGAGTCGGTTTGACGATGAAGACATTTTTAGGTGTCTACATTTGCCCCTCTTTGACATGGCATCAGGACCTAGCAGGGAAGTGGAGTCAGGTCAAAGAAAAATATGCCCCAACTGCCAGGAGGGAATGAAATGAGTGAGGGATGCCCCCTCAAGAGGTCGGTGGAAAAAAAAATTAAAAATAAAAATAAAAATTTTGGGCGAGCTCTCAAAAGGACGCAACAGGGGTGAAAGTCGGATAGGGGAGAGAAAAATAGGTTGATAGGAAGAAAAACAGGTGAAAATGGTTGTGATCTGCATCCTAGGGAAGAAAAATTGTGTGGAGGGATGACATGGCTTACTATAATTAGGAGAATGGGCCCTAAGAATGCCACATTTGCACACATAGAGCCACTTGGAAGAAGGAGAGAAGAGGAGATGGTGAACTGTAACCCCATGTTCCTATGTTTTGATCACATTTCTGAGTGATTTTGACCGTACAAGAGGTCACTAGAGGCTAGACCCTAGGTAGGCCATAACCCTAGCTTTGTCATTTTTTGTTTTTGTCATATTTTTTTATGTCAGGAAATGGGATTTTGAATTGTGGCGCTATCAAGGGATCGCTTAGCGTGAAAAGGGCGTGGATTAGTGCCATCCTCTAGATTGGCGCTATCCACTTAGGATGAAAAAGAGGCGAATCGGCACCAAAATGCAGCGTTTTGGCTCCATCCTTAGTTTTAGCGTAATATTGCGCAGGGTTTAGGGTATGGCAGATTAGCGCCAAATAGGACTGGGGTAGCGCGATCCTCTAGATCAACACAATCATCTGGAGTGGTGTTATCCTGTAGATTAGTGTCATGTTGGGAATTAGCACCATCCTATGGATTAGCGCTATTGGGCAAAGTGGCGCCATCACGCGGATTGGCGCCAATTGGTAAAGTAGTGCAATGTTCTAGAATAGCGTGAAAGAGCTACGTAGTGGCACTATCGTCTTTTCTAGTGCCATAGGGTAATGGGGTAGTGCCATTTGAAAAGTTGGCACAAAAGGAGGGGTATTGTGGCACCAAAATTATCTTGGCTTCCAGTAGTGAAAGGTTTGATGCAAAGGGTTTGATTTTGGAAGAATAGGTATGTTTCTGACAAGCATTTGTGGATGCAAGTGATGATATCTTTCATTGTATATTCACAGGAGCAACATGTGCACTCAGTGATGTAGCTTTTTGATGGTTTTGATGATGCCACATGAGGTCAACTGGCGAGGTTAGGACTTCTGACACCCTCAAAGATGCCAGTGTTACAAGCCCACAGAGCATTGATGATGGCTCTCTTAGAGCGTTATCATGCCGAGACTTGCTCCTTTCTCCTACCGACAGGCAAGATCACCATCACACTTGAGGATGTTTATCGCATCCTCAAGATACCTATTCATGGGCAGTGAGTGGTGTATGATATGAGGAGAGGACGGAGGGCCCTACGTAGAGTATTTGTCTGTGGTCATGTAGTGTTATCAGCAGATAGTCAGGAGATGAACTATGAGGTGACGCTGGCGGAGAGTGTAGATCAGTTCACGTTATTCTTGTGTACATTAATTGGTGGTGTGGTGATGCCAGATCAGTGGGGCAGAGGCTTTCTGATTGAATGGGGAGAGATGATAGAGGGGATGGTTCAGGATGAGACGGTGTATGCATGGGGGCCCTGTATGCTTGCATAGCTCTATCATGAGATGCATACAGTGGTTTACCATTGTGATTCAACATTGTTAGTTGGTGTTGCCTTACTGCATGTATGGGTGTGGGAGCATATTGTGATCACCAGGCCGAGATGTGGATATTTCTGTTGTCCATTCAAGGCTTATGTATTTTTGTATCGAGATGTGGAGTACACTTACACAAGGTAGGTACGATACTGGTGGCGAGTACTAGATGATTTGATTTGGGTTACCTGGTGAACTTATATTGGAGTGGAGCCATGGCCAGATGATGACATTCATATGCCCTACACATTCTAGCCGTGGTACCTAATGGGTTGAGGTGACCACACCATTGACATGTATCTGCTGTCACAGGTCATGCGGCAGTTTGGATTATGGCAGGATGCTCCACAACAGATGGCCATATTTGCATGGACTCCTCAAGATGTGCATAGGTGGCCCCCAGCCATACAGCCATAGGTTTCCATAGCATACTTTACGGCCTTGGAGCCAGTGATATGGGATTGGGGGAGTGAGATCAAAGATGCAGGTACCACGCTATCCTATGACACTTGGTGGCAGATGTGGTGCCCCACCCGATTTACAAATCTGATTGAGGATCTAGATATGACAGTAGAGGAGGGAGTAGAGGAGGATGAGATTATTGAGGATCGGATAGTGGTGGAAGAGGTGGAGGTTGAGGATGAGGACGGGATTGATATGTGTAAAGGTTAAAATTTGGATTGTTTAGTTTAATGTTTGAATCCTCCTTTCATCCTTTACTTTCAAGGACCTTCAAATCGAGTGGCAGAGCACTATCAGGTCCTTGGTCACTTACAAATGTAGGAAAATTTGGATTAGAGTATTTGATTATCAATTTTCCTTCTCTTATACTTAATTATCCATCAAAACCCTAATTATGCAAATACGGCAATAAATAGATGAATAACAGAAAATGCCTCTACAGAAAGCTGTAAAATTATAAATGACTGTGTACCTATTTTCAGGGTTCTGAGGCAGAAAAGTCAAGGACAAAAGAGTGGGCGCCCAAGTCCAGTGCCCTACTTTTTGTCAGGATCTACGGACAAGATCTGCAACCTGTTCCTGTTGCACGAAACTTCAAGGACTAATGAGCGGGCGCCCAAGTTTAGGGTGTCCTTTTTTCTATTGTTTTGCAATTCTGACACTCCAACATGCCCTCCTGCGACTTCACTTTGTCTACATCATTAACCTGTAACCTACAATCATAAAACTTTGGGAGGGGGGTTTGGTGTTTAGGAGCTTTCCTCAGTCAAGCCCTGGAAGAACACTTAAGTCTTCCAAACACCTTTGTCAAATAGAGAGTACGTGCCCTTGTGAGGCAGAGGCAAAAACTAAATGAATAATGATCACAAACATAATAAATATCACCTTGTAGTGAAGATCTCATGAGAGAAAGAATCTCTTCATTCCATGAGGTAATGGATGCTCAAATCTGGAAACACAAACACATAGACAACACAAATCTACTCTTGCAACACAATGAAAGCCTTGAATCACCTTTAGGATGCCAAAATCATATGAACATAATCTAGTTTACAAATGAATGCCTAAACATGCTTTTATATGCAACTACAAACATTCCCGCCAAGATTTCATAAATTCAAACGTATCGTGTCAACCTAGGGACCAAATAACGGTCATAAACTGACACTTAAAACTTGGGCCTGACCCAAAATAGGGCAGGACTAGCTCACGGGTGCCCAAGTCCTCCTCCCTATTTTAGGAAGGGTTAAGCTCAAGGGGTCCCCCTAAGCCCCATTTGTCATGATACCTAGGGTTCATTCCATCGGGATGCCAAATTATGATACAAGATGTCTTACATGCACAGTAAAGACCTGGGAGCTAAACCTTATGAGGGAAAAGCCCCCAAGGGGACATTTTCTGACATTACATTTAGCCCCCACTTTAATGTATGTATAAATGTGAGGCCAATACATGCATTAAAGTATAGCAAATACACCAAGTATGGAGAAGACATGCCAATCACATAGAAAATAGTAACAGGCACGCAAAACATGGAGAAGATAGTTACAGTCATGCAGAACACAGAGAAGACAGGCATGATTCTTTTCTTTTTCTTTTTCTCATATATATGAAATGCAAATGCAAGTACTAGAAAGTAAACAAACATCCCATAATGCAGGATGCACTTATTGCACAGGTCTTTAAACTACATACATGGGGCAACACACACGCAAGACCTCCCAAAATGTAGAGTGCATATGGGACAACAGACACACCAAACAAAGCAAGCACACCAAAACACACACTTTGAAGACATGGAGAAAACACAGTAGACAAGTGATGGAGTGTTCCTATTTCTAGGTCCAACACCATCTCAGGCACATTACAGGCACACACCGATGATTGGGCTTCACCACAACAATCACCTAAGACATGCTTAAGGGTTGAGTTAGTCATAGAACCGCTCCCTGCCTTTGCAGAGGACTTTTGAAAATGTAACCCCACCTGCATCACAGAGACGCCTTACAGTGAAAAGGAAGCATTGCATACAACCCCACCCGCATCACAGAGACGCCTTACAGTGAAAAGGAGGTATGAGCTCAAAAGTATACAACCCCACCTGCATCACGGAGACGCCTTACAGTGAAAAGGAGGTATACGCAATAGATTTCAAGATTGTTCAAACACACTTTACTAGCATCTAGAACAAACAGCTTACCTTATATATGCCCCCACCTTAAGGTGGTTGATATCATGCATTGATATCAAGCACATTAAGGTAGGAAGAAAACACACAAGGGAACACAGACTTTTGCAAAGCCCATGCCCCCCGGAGGTGACATGTACTTTACGATCGCCAAATGTTCCCACAAACACATCCCTGCAAAAAACATGTTAGTGTCTACAACATCATGATAAACAACAACATTAATGCATATGATTAACCACACAAAGAGCCAAGGTTATACTCTGAATTAAGAGTTCGAGGATAACTGTGGGGCTATATCACAAAGCTCTTCGAATTGAGCACCACCAAGGCTAGATTCAAAGACAAACAAAGGTGCATAGAGCAACAGTATTGTTAAGGTTTGTAAATGAGAAAAAAACATCATCATAGTCACTACACGGAAAGCACGAGTGCTTCCACTAGCCAAGCGTCAGATAAAATATACAACCCCATCGTCATATTAGGAACTAAGTCCATTTTTTTATTGTTCTCGAAAGGGACACTAGGTCCGCATTAGTATAAATGTTTTTCATCATCTGCCTGCTAGATCGAAACACTAGAGGAAGGAAAACAATAAATAAGAGAGGAGAAACAAGTTTCTTAGGGACAATCACATAGGAGGATGCCCCCAAGTCACCAACCTCAACACTATGTCCATAAGACACAACACACGACAATGAAATCAGAGAGAGAGGCAATATAGAAGAATGATGATACAAATAGAAGGTGGTCACAACGGAGGCGGTCTCCTGGTATCCCGGACCTTACAGGAGAATTTGAGGTCATCCCAAGAGGCCTAAACAACACATAACACATCATGGGGGAAGCACATCACAAGAGAGATAAAGGGTTAGAGATACTTACCTGGTAGCATCATCGTTAAGAACATACATGTCTGGGATATCTGTCATGTTGTTTTGATCTTGTTGAATTAACATTAAGTGTAGGATGACGGGAGGCTTTTTTTTCTTTAAAAGGATTATATCCAATGCCGCTTGAGTAATGGGTTGAAGCAGATTCTATAGGTACTCAAATTCCTTGTTGATTTACCCCACATCCCTTACCTATATTCACAATTGTTATAAAGGAATTTAAATCCTCGACCATAAAGGGATGTCATTTCCTTAGAAGATGGTGAAGCCTCATAGGTCTCGTAATTTGTGGTATAATTGAGAGTATTGTTTTTATTTTTGCCCAAGGGGACTTTGGGTTTCTTAGGTGCTTCAAAAGATTGCTTAGGTGAGATCGATGCAACTTTTGATGCATCAAGGCTATTAATTTTATATTCCCCTATACTGCAAGGATTAAAATCTAATGACCCCAATCATCACCAACAAGTGCATTCGATGGTTGAGAGTCTTGCACAACATTATTCGTGGCTAAAGGCATTGATGAACCAGCTCGTAAACTATTTAAGCTCATATGATTGTAAACTAGTTTTTGCTTTTCAATGTGTAAGCAGTTATCTGGTTCAGGATTGGCATGAATAGTATGAAGTTTACCTTTGAATATAAATTTGATTGAACGATGCAAGGTGGAAGGAACTACTCCCAATGCATGAATCCAAGGTCTACCAAGAATCATGTTGTAAGATAAAGAACAAGGCATGACATGAATTAGGGTAGGTGCAAGCATAGATCCTACTTGTATAGGTAGAGTTATAGTGCCCATGGATTGCCATCCAACATTATCAAAGCCACGAATGTTTATGCCATTTGGTTTGATTTGTGATGTGTCAACCTTAATTTTGTGTAGTAGTTCAATGCTACAAACATTAAGAATCGATCCATTGTCAATCATAACTCGTTTTACCAACGTTTTATTTATTATGATAGATTATAAGTGGATCATATTGGTTTTGAACTTCAATTGACGGTAATTCCTGTGGTTGAAAGAGAATATCTGTTTTTGTCACATGCATACTATCCAATACGGCTGCTACATCATTAGGCTTAGCAGTAGGTGGGATAATCACCTTTTGCAAAGCTTCTTGGAGCATTCCATGGTATGTAGACAATATTTGTATTAAATCCCAAAGAGAGATCTTAGCTGGAGTAGTGCGAAGTTGTTCAACAAGATCATACTCTTAACCACTTTTATGAGTAAGACGAGGTGGTGGAGGGAGCATAGGTTGAGAACATGGAAGAGAGACAGGCACATGCGGTGCTTGGTTACTTTGCTTGTTATTATGGGTGTTGTATGTGTGAGTAATCACATTGTGGTGTGGCTGTTGTAACACATTTTGAACACCTTGAACCGTAATCACTTGTTTTAAGCAAGAGGGTGTAGTAAGTGCCCCTCAGACAATCATTTTAGGAATATTGCTATGAAGTCTATTAACGATTACTAAATTAACATTGTTTCCCTCTTGATTGCACCCAATATCCATCCCTAAAGGATTTAATGTGAGAGACCTTTTGTCGTCCACTAATGCTACATCTTGGCTAGGGAGAGAAATGGGATGAGAGGAAGGTACATCATCATCATCATACTCTGTGGCGGAAAAAGGCTTTTCACTCTCATCTTTCTCATGAGTATTCCCAGAGATGAATTTAGTTAAATCTTCTAATATCAAAGGGTATGCTCCTATGAATAGTGTGAAGCAATTAAAATCATGTGTATAACAAAGTAATTGCAACTCATATGTAGAATATATAGAATCATCAATACCACTTGCAAAAGCTATGTGCTCTAGAACATGAGGATTCTCATTAGTGAAATTAGAGAAATTTTCAAAATCTAGGATATACTCATGCAAAGATTTCAGAGATGAATAACATGAAGATGCCATAATGAGATGCCAAATCAAATTTTAAAAGTTTTCCAAATTAAGTGCAAAACTATATGCAAAAATGACCTAAAATGCTTAATTTTTTTTGTACTTTTTCAATGCAAATGAATGAAAAAAAAGGTTTTGTAAGGATTTTAATCAGGGGCAGCAAATTATATGTCTGATATCAGTCTAAAACTACAATAAGATCCTTCACAACACGCTCTTGATGCAAACCTAAGATGACGACAAGTCAAAACCTAATGAAAATCAATGAAAATTGCTAGTTTTTTGTTGAAATTGAATACGTGTAAATGCAAATTTTTGAAATATGAATGCAAAAACACACTATATGCAAAATCAGATTTGAATGAGTGCCTAAGATGAGTAGTAAAATCTGAAACAAGATTTTAACTACAAACCCAGCTTTTGGAATTACTAGGTTATAAGAAAATTTTGAAATTTCTAACAAACCCTAGCAATTTTAATATGAAAAATGCAAATGATTAAATAATGATGAATTTATGTAATTTAAATCAGATCTAGTGAAAATATCAAAAATTAAATTAAATTAAATGAAAATTAATTCAAATTATTTGAAAATCAAGCCAAACAATGCCAAAAAAAATTTAAATTTTCCAAAAATTTCAAAAAGAAAAATTGTAAATTTTCAAATGTGCTATGAAAATGATTTTTTTTAATTTAGGTCAGATCTAATTTAAAAATCAGAAATTAAATTAAATTAAATGAAAATTAATTCAAATTATTTGAAAATTGAGCCAAAAGTGCCCAAAAAATTTTCAAATTTTTAAATTTTCAAATGCAATGAGATGAAAATTAAATAAATGAATAAATTATTTGCAAAAATTTGAATTAAAGTGAAAATTAATTCAAATTAAATCAAAATGCAAGCTAAAATGTCAATTTTTTTCAAATTTTTCAATTTTTTTGTTAATTTTCAAATGCAATGAGATGAAAATTAAATAAATGAATGAATTTCAAATCTAATGCAACAATTTGAATTAAAGTGAAAATTAATTTAAATTAATTCAAATTAAATCAAAATGTAAGCTAAAAATGCCATTTTTTTTCAAATTTTTCAATTTTTTCAATTTTTTTGTTAATTTTTAAATGCAATGAGATGAAAATTAAATAAATGAATAAATTTCAAATCTAATGTAAAAATTTGAATTAAAGTGAAAATTAATTCAAATTAAATCAAAATGCAAGCTAAAAATGCCAATTTTTTTTAAATTTTTCATTTTTTTTGTAATTTTTCCAATGCAATATGAAAATTATAAATTAAATGAAAATAAATTTCAGATCTAATGCAAAAATTATAAATTTAATTAGATGCAATTAAACTATGTCAAAATTCAAACCCTAGAATGCAATTTTTTTCAATTTTTTCAAAATTTCCAATTTTTTGTAATTTTTCCAATGCAATAAGATGAATGATGAAATGGATGAATGAAATCAAAGCAAATCTGAAGAAAAACAATCAGCAAGGTGCCAAATTCAATAAAGACATGGGTTCACCAAAATGTAAAGGTTAAAATTTGGATTGTTTAGTTTAATGTTTGAATCCTCCTTTCATCCTTTACATTCAAGGACCTTTGGATCAAGTGGTAGAGCACTATCAGGTCCTTGGTCACTTACAAATGTAGGAAAATTTGGATCAGAGTATTTGATTACCAATTTTCCTTCTCTTATGCTTAATTATCCATCAAAACCCTAATTATGCAAATACGCCAATAAACAGATGAATAACAGAAAATGCCTCTGCAGAAAGCTGTAAAATTACAAATGACTGTGTACCTATTTTCGGGGTTCTGAGGTAGAAAAGTTAGGGACAAAAGAGCGGGCACCCAAGTCTAGTGCCCTACTTTTTGTCGGTATCTGCAGACAAGATCTGCACCCTGTTCCTGCTGCACCGAAGATTTTTCTATCACAAAACTTCAAGGACTAATGAGCGGGTGCCCAAGTTCAGGGTGTCCTTTTTTCTGTTGTTCTGCAATTCGGACACTCCAACATGCCCTCCTACAACTTCACTTTGTCTGCATCATCAACCTGTAACCTGCAATCATAAAACTTTGGGAGAGGGTTGTGGTATTTAGGAGCTTACCTCAGTCAAGCCCCAGAAGGACACTTATGTCTTCCAAACACCTTTGTCAGATAGAAAGTGCGTGCCCTTGTGAAGCAGAGGCAAAAACTAAATGAATAATGATCACAAACATAATAAATTTCACCTTGTAGTGAAGATCTCATGAGAGGAAGAAGCTCTTCATTCCATGAGGCAATGGATGCTCAAATCTGGAAAAACAAACACATAGACAACACAAATCTACTCTTGCAACACAATGAAAGCCTTGAATCACCTTTAGGATGCCAAAATCACATGAACATAATCTAGTTTACAAATGAATGCCTAAACATGCTTTTATATGCAACTACAAACATTCCCGCCAAGATTTCATAAATTCAAACTTACCGTGTCTGACTTAGGGACCAAATAACGGTCATAAACTGACACTTAAAATTTGAGCCTGACCCAAAATAGAGCAAGACTAGGGCACGAGCGTCCAAGTTCTCACCCCTATTTTAGGAAGGGTTAAGCTCAAGGGCTCCCCCTAGGCCCCATTTGTCATGATACTTAGGGTTCATTCCATCAGGATGCCAAATTATGATGCAAGATGTCCTAAATGCACACTAAAGACCTGGGAGCTAAACCTTATGAGGGAAAGGCCCCCAAGGGGACATTTTCTGATGTTACAATATGTTGGTAGCAATGGCATCTGGATAGGTAAAGGTTGGAGGAGAGAGGCAGGCAGGGGTACCACCAGTAGGGGTACCAAGACAGGGACAGGCGGGGGGGATCAGCAGTTGCCCCAGCAACAGGTTCAGTTGGGAGAGGGCCGAGAAAGAGGGTACCCTGACAGTGGGGGTCAAGGCAACAGAGGCAGAGAGCCAACAAGGAGGTTATGCCCCCACCACAGGTACCTTTACAGTAGCCGAGACAAGTAGTTGTTGTGGCACAGTAGGCACCCAGATTAGAGGTGAGGCATAGGAATGTGCAGCAGCACATTCCTGAGACTGCTATGGGCTTTATAGAGTCTATTTGAGTGGAGGCAGGTAGCTCATGAGAAGGAAGAGGTTCATTGTCGAGAGAGCGTCCATCTCATCAGTGGTCCTGGAGCAAGGATGAGGAGGAGATACAGACCTTGTGGGGCCAGGTCGCCAACTTACAGGAGACCTTGGAGGGGCGAGAGCAGGAGTTAGTACAGGCTCAGTCTCAGATAGCTACCTTGACAGAGGAGAGAGATGTAGAGAGATCTTAGTGATAGGCCGCAGAGGTGAGGGCTTAGCAAGCAGAGGGCTAGCTGGCGAGTTTACAGGGGGTTGTTGCAAGTATAGGCATGGGTCCTGTGTTGACACTGATGCAAATGTAGATTGGCCAGTTATAGGTATAGATTGGGCAGTTGCAAGGATAGGTATTAGAGCAAAGATCTCAGGATGAGTATTATCACATAGCCTATTATTCAGCTGTTCTAGAGGGTCAGCGGATCCTGAGCTATAGCCAGTAGAGTGGGTCTTGGATGTCTAGGTCCCGCAGGTCTTGATCAATTCAGTCGGCGTAGCAGCCGATAGGTCCCTCAGCACAGGTGCTACAGTAGCCACCACAAGTGCCATAGCAGCCACCACAGTAGTAGTAGCAATAGCCTAGATCTCCCACCGAGTCGGGTAGGGGATCATCAACCCGGGGCTGACATATATTGTTGTACCTTTTTGAGCCCTTTGAGGCCTTTTGTATCATGACTTGTATTTTGATGTACATTATGTTTTTGGTGATGTATTATGACATTTGGTGATCTACGATGATGATGATTATGCATTTATGATGTGTTATGGATTGATGTATGATGTTTATGTTTATGGATGCATTATGTGATGTCATGCAGTTATGGATTATGTATAATATGATGATGCAATGATTTTATGAGATGTATGGATGTACTGATGATGCAGATGGTGATATAATGTTATGATTTATGTGTGATGATGATGATAATGATGGTATTATGATTTGTTTATGATGATGTCATGATGGATGTTTTTATTTATGTTGCATTATGTGGTTTTTATGGGTGTCATGCCCACATTTCCCATGTGGTCACAACGCGTATTCACGCGTGTCATGTGCACATGCGTCATGTGGTCATGATACGAACTATCAAAAAAAATTCCCACTCTTCCCTAGAAATCCCCTCACATGCATAGGCATGCTTGGCGGCATACGCTTAAGGCAAAAATAATACAGTTGTCAGCGGCGTACCAAATACATGTGCGCACACCCTATGCAAGGAAACGCGTGGTTTCCTGACTTAGGTTAATCTCACGAATTATATTTGAACAACAGTTGTTTTAGGTGATAGATCATTTTTCAACAAAGCACGATCATCTGATTCTTCTTTCCATTTTCTGGAATTTAATATTAATTTCTCCTTCTTCAGACTTAGCATTTTCAACCAAACCCGTTCATTTGCCCTCTCTTCCTTTTCATGGAATTTAATTTTGATTGTATTTCTATCACATTCATTTTACCATTTCTCTAAAATTTAATTTTGATTGTATTTCTATCTCATTCTCCTTCCCGTTGTGCAAGATCTTCTTATGTTATTCTATTTTTTTTCTTCACGTTCTTTATCGAATAGCAATAACACTACATCATTTACATTATTCCTAATTTCTTGGTAAACTAGATCACTTACACAGTGTTGGTTAACTTCACTTGACTCAGTCCCCCTAGGGTTCCACTCTAGGATTTATTTCAACGTTTGAATTAATTTGAATAATCATCTTGTTCCTAAACAGGATTAACGGTAGGTTAAACTTACTTAGTTCTTTTAGCCCTGTTCAGAACTGCCGCGCATTTTCTCCTCTTTGTTTTCCAAGGTTAGTTGTTATTTCTCTTTCTCTCTCTTTTTTTTTCAATTGGACGTTTATTCTCTAAATCTACAGTTGAGTTTAAAATGGCTACTCATGGAATGCCTGTGATGGCTTGTTTGCGTTTATTTTCAATGTCTTTTGTAAATGAAGGGATCATACTTTCCTCTTCATTTTCCTGTCATTTAATTTGGGATAATTGTTAAAACTTCCGAGAAACTCTTCCTTAAAATTAAAATATATTTACCTATGCTCTTTTTAAGCTGTCATTGTATAAACAATGTATTTCTGAATTGCAACTCTGAGTTTAAACATCTATTCAATTCGTATTATACATTATGTATAAATAAATCCCACTTTCCTCGATTAAAATTTCTATTTCAAGTCAAATGTTTTAAACTACATATAGTTTGCCTTCAAATGAATAGTGAAAAGTGAATAGTAAAAGTAAATAGTGAATAGTAAAAATGAATAGTGATTAGTGAAAAGTGAATAGTAAATAGTGAAAGTGAATAGTGAATAGTGAATAGTGAAATGGTCCCTATCCTAGGAAGAGACCCTCAAGGTGGCGGTAATTTCAAAAGCAATACTGCAACCCAAATTTCATTTCTTTCATGGTAGCAAAATTACAACTTGATTTATAACAAAATTTAAAACTAATATTTCTACTAAGCTTGCATAGAAATAATACTTTTACAAACTTAATTAAAACATCAACTAACTCACAACTTTGCAAGTAGAAGAAGAAGGAACTAGATAAGTCTAATATCCTTTTAAAAACAAATTTTCTCTTCATTTCCTCATTTTAAAAAGGTAAAACTTAATGAACAGTAGAATACAAACATCAATCCAATCACAGAGGATTTCCTCACAACTCCAAAAATAACAATTTATACAACAATAGGGAGATAATTTTCTTCTTTTAGAAAATTAACAAGGAAGAAGCTATTAAAAGATTAGGCTCTCCATAAGACTTAAGGAAAATAAAATATTTTCTAAGATCCAATAATCTTCTCCAAGCTTCACAATAAGCTCCCAGAAAACCTGCATATCACACAAGGAAAGAAACACCACACAAGCTGCTCTCCTCCCTACCGTAGACCTGCAAGAGGGTCACCCCCGACTTAGGGAGATTATCCACACACCTAGGGAATTCAATACCACTTCACAACAAAATAAAAAATAACACACCAAAACACAATTACACCCATAGATATTTACACAACACAAAACTCATCCACTGTGAGTTTAAAGAGGGGTAGGAGAGTGGACACACTCAACTCTAGAGTGTCACCCTTCAATTAAATTTCAACACAGTTTCCTTCTTATGGCCTCAAGCCAACTTGCCAACAAAGATTCCAAGGAATATCATATTTGGCTCTCAAGCCATATAATTAATTTTCTCAAATTCACACAAATGCCCTCAAGGCTTTCAACATCTCAAAAGAAACAAGCCATGCACTTGAGGAGAATCACTCCTCCCCTACCCCACACTTAATGAGCATTTCTCCCAAGTGGAAGAAGCTCTGTCAACATCCCAATAAAGTTTCCCCACAATAATAAAATTTACAACACAAGCAAAATAAATAATTTTCACACATCCTTCATGCAACAAATAGAAATACAAAGGAAAAGCCATGAAATCCAACCTTAAAAAGCTCTTTAATGGATGAAGTTGATGAAGAGCTCCACACTTAGTCTCTTCTATCAATCTCTCCTTCTCAAGAAAAACAATCTCTCTATGATCACAAGCAAAGTATAATGAATGGAGGATATAGGATGGCTAGAATAATTTCGGCATTATGAGTCTATGAAGAGGAGAATAGAGAAGGAATTGGGCATTATGAGGATGCCAGAAGAAGATTTCCTAGAGGAAATTAGGCATGATAAGAATGCAAGAATGAAGTCCCCCTGCAAGAATGAAGTCCCCCTGCAAGAATGAAGTTCCCCTGCAAGAATCAAGTTCCCCTACAAAAATCCAGTCTTCTCTAATTGCTTAGAGAAGGGTCTTATTTATAGATTTTCTGAAAAGGGAATGGAAGGTGAGGATCAAGAGTTGAGATCAAGGGCTCCCATTATTTATGAATTTTAAATTCATAGAGGATGAATTAAAAATTTATTTTTTTGGAAGAGTGGATTATGACATCAAGGGCTCACATTATTTGTGAATTTTAAATTTATAGTGGATGACTTAAAAAAAAAAAAAATTGGAAAAGTGAATTATGACATCAAGGGCTCTCATTATTAGTGAATTTTAAATTCACATGTGAGGACAAAAATGAATTAAAGATTCATTTTTTTGGAAAGAGTGGATTATGACAAGTTAAATTTTTAATTCAACTCATGGGGTAGTGGAGGACAAAAATGAATTAAAGATTGTAATATTTATAAATTTTTTAAGATTGTAATATTTAAATAACCCCACTGTTCCAAGTGGAATTAAAAAAATATCCCCACTATCCCAAGTGGGATTAAAAAAATAACCCCACTCATGAAGGACCACACCACTTCATGGGGACTCTCACCAAAAGTGAGGGAACAAGAAGATAAGCCCCTCCATTATTGGTGGACTATGGAGTCATTTCAAGCCTTGAAAATGGAGAAAGAATGGGCTTGAGTGTTGGTCCCACTCATCCTATCCTTCCCATGCTTCTAAATTCGTCACTTAACTTCACTATGAAGTTAAGGTAACCATACGAAGGTTACCCAAGGGTTACCCAAGTCAAAAGTGACCCTAGACCCATGGGGTATAACTCATGGTCAATTTAAACTTAGTTAGGACACCCAGGGTCAAGTTAAGACACAAGAAAAGGGTCTCAAAAATTTAAATTAAAAAAATAAAATTTAAATACAATTCTTACAACACAAATCATAATTTAATTTTACAAAAGGGTAGACTTAACCCATTCAACCTCATACAAGACAATATTACAACATTACAACATTGCACCAAACACAGAGTTGATATTGGTTCCTTGTGGAACTAGATCGGCTTTACAAGGGATTACGACATAAGGTGTGGAATAATCTCCAGTATCTATAGTTTTGTTAGAAATACCTGCACACTCAATCTCAAAGTTAATTCCACATATACATATTATAGCCGAAGCAAATTTAACATATTAATGAGGATGTGTAATCAATCACTACCTATATCCATCTGGCAACCATATTATATAATAATCAATCATTTTATCATTTTAATTTAGAGCTAAGTGAATAATAGGATACACACCAGTCGGACAAGGGCGGGCCTTACATACTACCCCCTAGGAAATGACTTACTCCCGGAAGTCATCAAGATGAGGTTGGATGCATTTTCCTGAACTTCTTTGCACCAGACAAGGTAAGTACAGAAGATAACATATGCAATAAAGAACTCTTCTCAAGAAAATAAAGCATGGTAACTAAATTTTATAAAGGCTTAATTCCTTTCACAAAATACACTCTATGGGTTGAAATTCAGCACATCTAATCTCAGGATCATCAATCTTCTATACACATGTATAGAGAATCTTCACACATCACATTACAAGTTTATAAAGAAAATACTAATTCATATGCAATTACATCAAATACAGATCTTACATAAACAAACATTTTCATTCATCCACATTACAGGAATTAACTTCACAAGGCTCACATAAAGGTTTAGGGGGATGTCATAGTCTCATCATAGAACCAAGTAACCAATAACCAGTGCCAAGTAACCAAAGATCTAAGAACCAGGTAGAATGATGGTCTCAGGGCCACGCATCTGGGGGCCCCTCCATACATTTTTACAATGACCTACCTCTTGTTTGTATAAGGGGTTTAGCCTCCAAGAGATAGCCAACATAAGAAACAAGATCACTAGGAAGGTAAGTGGATATTGACTAGCCCATACTAGTCCACACTTACCCCCATCCTCAAAAGTTTCCCACATCTACTTTCTTATATACACTCCACCAGAGGTTGCTCCATCGACATGGCGAGAAGAACATCACAACACAAGACCAGCACTAGAAAAATAGAAAGAATCTAGCTTAGCCAACACAGATATCCAAAAAAACCAAGAGGAGAAGTCTCCAAAACCCAAAATAGAATAAATAAATAAATGAATAAATGCACGCAATTTCAACATTAAAACAACGTAACCATAGGAGTCACACAACAAAAGAAAGAATCAAATGTTGTGGCTAAGCTACTTTTAGACAAGATAAAATAACATGGCTAGTCCACACAACCAAGATACAAAAAGATCACCAAACAACTGAAAGAAATAATCGCAATCCAAGAAAGTGCACATTACATCACTATGTGACTAACATTAAGTCACCAATAAGGAAGGAGGGAAACACGATCACTACATGTGTTATGCAAACACAACCAATGCAATAACATCATGTAGGTAAGTATTATCAATGCGCCTTCACGTACTCTTACGTGGAATCGTGCCCTTCTCAAAGGTAACACGTCATCAATATAGTACATCATGCCCTTCTCAAAGGTACACATCATCTTTAGAATGTAAATGTCTCTAGGATACTACACATCCACTCAAATAAGATACCAAGGTAAGAATAAACCTGCACAAGTAGCATGGCCTTGAGCAAATCACATACCCATACCAAAACATAACCAAAATCCCATGTCAGATGTCATTAGTACCGTCAAGGAAACAGAGCATGATAGGAAAGCACTATGGGCCTCTCAAAGGTCCATTCACTAAGGAGAAGTAGGGGGTACTCTGGCATAGGAAGGTATGGTTGGTTGTGTAATCCCAAACCCATGCCACAACACGTCGCCATAGCCTCCTAAGTTCTTCCTCTCCACTACTTAACTCCACACATGGAAGGTCTCCAACTCCAAGATTGGACCTTACAGGGTGTACATACAGGCAGCCACACAAGCATGAGTCCATCATACTTGTAGTTATACACTCAACCCATGGATGGATACCCAGTATCGCAAGCTCATGAGTACACTAAGCATGTATGGGATAATCACAACACATAGCAAACATGCTTATAACAAGTATTCACACTCACAAGGTAGCACATACACAATTTTCCTTTGTCGTTCATTACTTAGTGAATAAGGACAACATTCATACCCCAAGTCACATAATAATTACCATAAAGGTTCTCTAAGAAATTTACTCAAACATAAACTCAAATTGGAATCCAACCATGACTTCACATTTAGAGATAAGGCAACACCCTCAAGTAAGTACACCAATTTACTAGCTATGCTTAATAGATCATAATCGAACCCAAACAACATTATTTCAACTCACAAGATGGTGACTCACAACACATCACATATCATAGAGTTAACAATAACCCATATAACACTACATATGCACTACAAAACCACCACACATTTATCTAACACAAGGTTCATAAAGTAGAGGCATATCACAAGAAGAATCTAATAGCAAGATCCTATAATTTTACTATTCTACTATATGAAGCCTAAACATCTTTTCCGCACAAGGTATGCATAACATGATATCAAATTCACACAAAAATAAAGTTGTAAAATGTAAAATTTTATTTTGTAGAAGTAATTTACCAAAAAGGGTCGCCAAGCACACAAATTCCTCATTGAACAATTTAAGGACATATGTTAATTTTTAACAATTTACCATGCATAAAACTAATTTTCACCTCCTTCTTTCTTAGTATTTTTACAAGGCAATCTAATGAAATCACACACGTAACAAATTACACTCATAAAATTTAAAGCAAGATACACTTCATGCAATCTTTTCTAGTTATCAATACAAAGGAAACAATGCCAATTTCTAATGATAACAAGGGTTAGGAATTCAAGAGATTATGCCATTCAACCTTATGATAAACACACGTCAAGTTCACAAGGCAAGAATAAATCAAATGGGCATTAAGATGTCACTACTCTCCACAAAAATACACAAGGGCGAAGAAGGGTTCAACGCAACCCTCACCACCTAGACCAACTGCCTCGAGAGGACAATCGGCCAAGAGGATCATAATCACCACAAAACACAAGCGGAAGACTTCGATAATCGTGTGACAAGGCCATCATGATGACAAAACAAGAGGATGGGTATTCCTCCAAGGTGAAGGTTAGTCAACAAACCACAACCTCACTCTCTCGCAACTACATGTAGTAGAACAAGGGTCAAATCATGTTCAACCCACTCCATGTCGACTTAAACAACACGCAAACCCCAGAGCTCCCAATGTTGAAACCGGGCTCTGATACCAAATGTCATGCCCACATTTCCCATGCGGTCACAACACGTATTCACGCATGTCATGTCCACATGCGTCATGTGGTCATGATATGAACTATCAAAAAAATTTCCCACTCTTCCCTAAAAATCCCCTTGCACGCGTAGGCGTGCTCGGTAGTGTATGCTTAAGGTGAAAATAATACAGTTGTTGGCGGCGTACCAAATACATGTGCGCACACCCTACGCAAGGAAACACGTGGTTTTCTGACTTAGGTTAATCTCACGAATTATATTTGAACAACAGTTGTTTTAGGTGATAGATCATTTTTCAGCAAAGCACAATATCTGATTTTTCTTTCCATTTTCTAGAATTTAATATTAATTTCTCCTTCTTCAGACTTAGCATTTTCAACCAAGCCCATTCATTTGCCCTCTCTTCCTTTTCTTGGAATTTAATTTTGATTGTATTTCTATCACGTTCATTTTACCGTTTCTCTGAAATTTAATTTTGATTGTATTTCTATCTCATTCTCCTTCTCGTTGTGCAAGATCTTCTTATGTTATCCTATTTTTTTTTCTTCACGTTCTTTATCGAATAGCAATAACATTACATTCTTTACATTATTCCTAATTTCTTGGTAAACCAGATCACTTACATAGTGTTGGTTAACTTCACTTGACTCAGTCCCCCTAGGGTTCCACTCTAGGTTTTAGTTCAACATTTGAATTAATTTGAATAATCATCTTGTTCCTAAACAGGATTAACGGTAGGTTAAACTTAGTTCTCTTAGCCCTGTTCAGAACTGCCACGCATTTTCTCATCTTTGTTTTCTAAGGTTAGCTGTTATTTCTCTTTCTCTCTCTTTTTTTTTTCAATTGGATGTTTATTCTCTAAACCTACAGTTGAGTTTAAAATGGCTACTCATGGAATGCCTGTGATGGCTTGTTTGCGTTTATTTTTAGTGTCCTTTGTAAATGAAGGGATCATACTTTCCTCTTCATTTTCTTATCATTTAATTTGGGATAATTGTTAAAACTTCTAAGAAACTCTTCCTTAAAATTAAAATATATTTGCCTATGCTCTTTTTAAGCTGTCATTGTATAAACAATGTATTTCTGAATTGCAACTCTGAGTTTAAATATCTATTCAATTCATATTATACATTATGCATAAATAAATCCCACTTTCCTCGATTAAAATTTCTATTTCAAGTCAAATGTTTTAAACTACATATAGTTTGCCTTCAAATGAATAGTGAAAAGTGAATAGTAAAAGTAAATAGTGATTAAAAAAAATGAATAGTGATTAGTGATTAGTGAATAGTGAATAGTGAATAGTGAATAGTGAATAGTGAAATGGTCCCCATCCTAGGAAGAGACCCTCAAGGTGGCAGTAATTTCAAAAGCAATACTGCAACCCAAATTTCATTTCTTTCATGGTAGCAATATTACAACTTGACTTATAACAAAATTTAAAACTAATATTTCTACTAAGCTTGCACAGAAAAATACTTTTACAAACTTAATTAAAAAATCAACTAACTCACAACTTTTCAAGTAGAAGAAGAAGGAACTAAACAAGTTTAATATCCTTTTAAAAATAAATTTTCTCTTCCTTTCCTCATTTTAAAATGGTAAAACTTAATGAACAGTAGAATACAAACATCAATCCAATCACAGAGGATTTCCTCACAACTCCAAAAATAACAATTTATACAACAATAGGGAGATAATTTTCTCCTTTTGGAAAATCGACAAGAAAGGAGCTATTAAAAGATCAGGCTCTTCATAAGACTTAAGGAAAATAAAATATTTTCTAAGATCCAATAATCTTCTCCAAGCTTCACAATAAGCTCCCAGAAAACCTGCATATCACACAAGGAAAGAAACACCACACAAGCTGCTCTCCTCCCTACCGTAGACCCACAAGAGGGTCACCCCCGACCTAGGGAGATTATCCACACACCTAAGGGATTCAATACCACTTCACAACAAGATAAAAAATAACACATTAAAACACAATTACACCCATAGATATTTACACAACACAAAACTCATCCACTATGAGTTTAAAGAGGGGTAGGAGAGTGGACACACTCAACTCTAGAGTGTCACCCTTCAATTAAATTACAATACAGTTTTCTTCTCATGGCCTCAAGCCAACTTACCAACAAAGATTCCAAGGAATATCATATTTGGCTCTCAAGCCATATAACCAATTTTCTCAAATTCACACAAATGCCCTCAAGGCTTTCAACATCTCAAAAGAAACAAGCCATGCACTTGAGGAGGATCACTCCTCCCCTACCCCACACTTGATGAGCATTTCTCCCAAGTGAAAGAAGTTCTATCAACATCCCAATAAAATTTCCCCACAATAACAAAATTTACAACACAAGCAAAATAAATAATTTTCACACATCCTTCATGCAACAAATAGAAATACAAAGGAAAAGCCATGAAATCCAACCTTAAAAATCCCTTTAATGGATGAAGTTGATGAAGAGCTCCACACTTAGTCTCTTCTCTCAATCTGTCGTTCTAAAAAAAAACAATCTCTTTATGATCACAAGCAAATGATAATGAATGGAGGATATAGGATGGCTAGAATAATTTTAGCATTATGAGGCTTTGAAGAGGAGAATAGAGAAGGAATTGGGCATTATGAGGATGCCAGAAGAAGATTTCCTAGAGGAAATTAGGCATGATAAGAATGCAAGAATGAAGTCCCCTTGCAAGAATGAAGTTCCCCTGCAAGAATCAAGTTCCCCTGCAAAAATCCAGTCTTCTCTAATTGTTTAGAGAAGGGTCTTATTTATAGATTTTCTGAAAAAGGAATGGAAGGTGAGGATCAAGAGTTGAGATCAAGGGCTCACATTATTTGTGAATTTTAAATTCATAGAGGATGAATTAAAAATTTATTTTTTTAGAAAGAGTGGATTATGACATCAAGGGCTCACATTATTTGTGAATTCTAAATTCATAGTGGATGATTTAAAAATTTATTTTTTTTAGAAAAGTGGATTATGACATCGAGGGCTCTCATTATTTGTGAATTTTAAATTCACATGTGAGGACAAAAATGAATTAAAGATTCATTTTTTTGAAAAGAGTGGATTATGACAAGTTGAATTTTTAATTCAACTCATGGGGTAGTGGAGGACAAAAATGAATTAAAGATTGTAATATTTATGAATTTTTTAAGATTGTAATATTTAAATAACCCCACTATCCCAAGTGGAATTAAAAAAATATCCCCACTATCCCAAATGGGATTAAAAAAATAACCCCACTCATGAAGGACCACACTACTTCATGGGGACTCTCACCAAAAGTGAGGGAACAAGAAGATAAGCCACTCCATTATTGGTGGACCATGGAGTCATTTCAAGCCTTGAAAATGGAGAAAGAATGGGCTTGAGTGTTGGTCCCACTCATCCTATTATTCTCATGCCTCTAAATTTGTCACTTAACTTCACTGTGAAATTAAGGTAACCATACGGAGGTTACCCAAGGGTTACCCAAGTCAAAAGTGACCTTAGACCCATGGGGTATAACCCATGGTCAATTTAAACTTAGTTAGGATACCCAGGGTCAAGTTAAGACACAAGAAAAGGGTCTCAAAAATTTAAATTAAAAAAATAAAATTCAAATACAATTCTTACAACACAAATCATAATTCAATTTTACAAAAGGGTAGACCTAACCCATTCAACCTCATGCAAGACAATATTACAACATTACAACATTCCACCAAACACAGAGTTGATCTTGGTTCCTCGTGGAACTAGATCGGCTTCACAAGGGATTACGACATAAGGTGTGGAATAATCTCCAGTATCTATGGTTTTGTTATAAATACTTGCACACTCAATCTCAAAGTTAATTCCACATATACATATTGTAGCCGAAGCAAATTTAACATATTAATGAGGATGTATAATCAATCACTACCTATATCCATCTGGCAACCATATTATATAATAATCAATCATTTTATCATTTTAATCTAGAGCTAGGTGAATAATAGGATACACACCAATCAGACAAGGGCAAGCCTTACAAAGGGCGATGATTACACTAATGGTACTTAGTGGGCTTGTTGGCAAGCCCTTATTAATGGTAGTTTAATTCAGATATTAATAGTTGTAGGGATTTTCTGATGTTTCTGATATCTAGTATGACCTTGTGGATTTATGGATGGATGTTTTATTATGATGTGTGTATATGGTACTTGGCGGGCTATATCCCTCATGTCTCCACTATCATGCTATGAGCTGATTTTATTTCATGGATAAATGATGTTGTGAATGTGATGTTTATGATGATGATGCATGTTATATGATAATGTTGTGTTTTATCTATGTTATGTATGCATGTTTTGATTATGGATTATGATGTGAATGTGGAATGCAAATAAATGCTCAAATTAATAAACATTTATTATGGATGCTACATGTAATGGAATGGAAATATATGCTTATCTTAATAAACATATATGATGGATGGAAATGAATGTGAATGAAATGAATATATGCTTAAATTAATAAATATATATGGTGGATGCAAAATGAATGTGTAATGAATATATGAAAATATGCTTAGATTACATTTGTGTGAGAGTTTGATTTGAGAGACATGAAATCATTCTCCTTAACTTTTGAAGATGTCTCATGCGCATGTAATGCAAAGCAACAGCTACCCTATGCTCAATACTTTAATTGTTTTGTTTTTTAGGAAAGTTGTAGTTTTCCATGATGAGGATGAAATGGTAAATGCAATGATTAATGATTTGATGCAGTGATCAAGTCATGACACACGTGATATTTTTGTACAACCCTGGGTAATTGGGCTTGGTAGTAGGGGGATAGGTAGGGAGGGGGAAATGGTTTATGGACTGGGTAAGGGTAGGTTTGGTTTGCAGGTTAGGAAGAGAATGGGATGGAGGGAAAGGTAGTTGCTAGGTTTTTGATATACCATGTCATTGAGGGGAGGGGATTTGTCTCGGTTTGGAATGGATTGGAAGTCGGTGAGAAGGGGGGTTAGTTAGAAGATTGGGGGAGGGGGTGAATAAACGAGGGGGTTCAAAAATCTAGGCCCAGATAGTATGGTTGGATGAGTGATAGAAAGATGAATTGAGCTAGCTATAGTAGTTGCATAAGATTAATTGAGAGCATTTCTTGATTTATTATAGCAATGTAGGATACATTTCACAAAGGTATGAGATGACCTAGGTGATGTTATTTATCCCACGATTGCATGGACTAGACTCACAAACAATAGGTTGATTTCATGCATGCCCAAGATAGTATAATCTTTCCTAGCTGAGGGAAGGGGAATCATAACATGAGTGTTCATAGTACATATAAGGTATGAATGCCTATATATGCAAATGAGGTATACCATGTTAGAACCGACCCAAGATTCAAGATATGAATACTATCATTGGAGTAATGAAATCGACCCATAAGCACAGCATACAAAAACAATGACGATGTCTATCCCAAGGGTTGTCCGCCACTTACCATGATATAATGAGATCAAGGTAGCTTTGGAAATGACCTAGAATAAGACAAGAGGATAAAAATCAAGAATCAAAAGACCAATAAAAAGAAACAAACAACCATTGTGTGCTCTTGCCAAGATAAATATTGAATGATGACAGATTCTTGTCCATTGTAGGAACGATATATCCTAGGATGTGAATGGTTGGATTTTGTTGGATGATTTTTGAAGGATGGGCACAAGGACAGTCGAGCCATGTGTTGGATTATAATTGGTATGTTGATTGATGCTTTTTGTGTGTGGTGCGATGTGTTCATACATATTCTTAGCGTGTGTATCATTTGTTAGATCTAGCAAGCTCAGTGAATAGGGACCATCCAAACGGGTTGGATGGGTGCATCTTATGTACCTAAGTATAAGATACTTCTTTCATATTCCAGACTGCCTACATACCCTATGTCCACAGGATCAAGGTACTTTCAAGATGCAGGTGAGATGAATATGTAGTTCTGGTAAGACTTGATGATGTGGGAATGGCTTAGGATGGATGTTGAAGATCAGGGTTTAGATGATTTTGGGTGATTGTGAAGATGTTGGCAATCGTGATGATGTGGGAATGTTTTTGTATTTTTGGATTTTGTAATTTTTTTGGATTTTTTAAATTTTCTGATGTTTTTGGATTTTTTCTGATTTTCTAATGTTTTTGGATTTTTTTAAATTTTCTGATGTTTTTGGATTTTTTCTGATTTTCTAATTTTTTTTTATTTTTCTAATTTTCTGATGTTTTTGGATTTTTTTTTATTTTCTAATGTTTTCAGATTTTTCTAATTTTCTAATGTTTTTGGATTTTTCTAATTTTCTAATGTTTTTGGATTTTTTTTATTTTTTGATGTTTTTCAATTTTTTAAATTTTCTGATGTTTTTGGATTTTTCTGATTTTATAATGTTTTTGGATTTTTTAAATTTTTTGATGCATAGGAGGGGGATTACAAGGATCCTTGTTCCACAGACTAGCCTTGGGTGGGATGATGTGAGGTGGGTGACTGATGGTTCAGAATTCCAAGCCATGGAAAGTGCTTTGGTATGGAGTGTCATGATGGAGAATAGAGCTTATCAAATGGTAGGACCGGCCGCTACACATGGCGCCTGAAACAAGTTTTCACCATGGTACCAATCCAAGGTGTCACCGAAGTGATTTTCACCATTGGATGGCTTTATTGCACTCGGGTTTTTTCTTGATTTTATTTTTTTTAGATTTTTTTCTATTTTTTGATTTTTTTGTATTTTTGTTTTGGGATACTTGATGGGTTATGCATAAAACTTTTTCAGATGCAGAATATTCATAGGCTCGTCCAGAGGTTGCCCCTCAGGTGTTGTAAGCTAATATGCTCCTGATTCATAGTTGGCGGTGATGACATAGGGCCGCAACCAATTAGGTTTAAATTTTCCTTTCTTAGGGCGTTCTTGCAGATTCTTTTGGTTATCCATGAGGACAAGGTCGCCCACTTCGAACTTACGGTTCTTGATTTTCTTGTTGTAGCTTCTTCTCAAGCGATTTTGGTAGGCTTGCAAATGGTTAAGTGCATCTAGGCATTTCTCATCCAAAAGTTCCAACTCATGCAGCCTTGCAACTCGGTACTCCTCATCAGTGATTATGTTTTGTAGGGACATTCTGAGTGATGGGAGCTTAACCTCAATAGGTAGGATGTCTTCAAATCCAAATACAAGGGAGTATGGAGTGGCTTCTGTAGGTGTGCGGATGCTAGTATGGTAGGCCCATAGGGAAAGATTGAGTTGAAGGTGCCAGTCACGGCTAGCTTCATTAACTATTTTCTTCAGGATATGTAGGATGGTTTTGTTTGAAGCTTTAGCCTGACCATTACCTTGAGGGTAGTATGGAGTGGAGAAATGGTGTTAGATTTGGAATTTCACACACAGGGTGCGGACTTCCTGGTTCTTGAATGGTTTCTCATTATCTATAATAATGGAATGGGGTATGCCATAACAACATATGATGTAATGAAGGATGAATTTGGATATTTAGGTTTCAGTGGTGAAAGTGAGTGGAATTACTTCCACCCACTTGGTGAAGTATCCGGTAGCAGTGATGATAAATTTATGACCATTAGAGGATGGTGGGTGGATCTTTCCTACGAGGTTGAGCCCCCACTATGAAAAGGGCCATGGAGTTGTTATTGGTTGCAACTCCTGTGATGGTACATGGATGAGATCTCCATGTTGTTGACACGGCAAGCGCTTTTTCACGAATTGGTAAGCATCTCGCTCTATGGTTGGCCAATAGTACCCTATTCTTAGGATCTTCTTTGCTAGGGTAGGTCCACTCGAGTGTGCCCCACAAATGCCTTCATGTACCTCTTGCAAGGCCACTTCAACTTCCCTAGTGTCATGCCCACATTTCCCATGCAGTCATGACACACAACACACGTGTCATGTCCACATTTGACATGTGGTCATGACATAAATTACGAAAAACTTTTCTACCTATCCCTAGGAACCCCCTCGCACGTGTATGTGTGCTCGGTGGCAATACGCATGAGACATAAACATGTCAAACATAATTTGGGAACGTGTATTATCCTATGTCATCCCCTGCGTGATGAAAGTCATCTAGGGGGTATGCGACGTGAAGCGTGCCGCTTTTAGGGTTAGGATGGTTTAATCTGAACCCTAAGTTTCCTAGGTGAGGTGGTGATTTCGTCATATTCAAAACCAAACCCTATCTCTAAAATAAAAAGAAATCAAATAATTAAATAAGAAATAAATGGCATAATGGACACAAGATAAAATGGAGTGATAAAAAGAAAATCAATAAAATGACGTAAAATAAAACCCTAAAATCTAGGAAAAATTTGACAGCATAACATGTTTTCAATAATTGAATTAAAATTTTGAAAAATAAAAACTCCAACAAGAATTCAAGCAAAAATTTTAAAACACAATAATTAAACTTAAAGAAAAATTAAAAATTGAATACCTTGCCAAGGCCAATTAAATTAACCTTGCAATAAAATATTAAAATTCGAAAATAAAATAAATGACACAAAAATAACTTCAACATTAAGTCCGTTAATAAATATAATTTTGACATTATATTTATTAACTAACTCGAAAATAATAGACAAAGGGGAAAGATTAAAATACATTTCCCTGCAAAATAATAATTAAACCGATTAAAATAATAATAAAAAAATTCAAATAAAAGACTTCCCATCGCTAGAGCCTAAAACACACTAAAATAAAATAAATATCTCGATTAAAAAAATTATGAAAGGAAACACACTTCCCATCTAAGACAATCTAAACCATTCCCCTTTAATTAAATCCACATGAAGGGATAAAAATCCCATCCCAAATAAAATTATAAATTAAATATTTTTTAAAACCCCAAGATAAATATTAGAACACTAAAGAGATGCACAAAGAAAATAAAAAAATCAAGTGAATTGAGAATCCATAGTGGAGGGAATTTTAGTTTCCCATGCAAATGGAAGGAAAATGAAATATTTAAATAAATTAGAAAAAAGCTAATTTCCTCACATTCTCACACAACCCTAATCAATATTTTATTATAAACACTTCCACAAAAAAAGCTCTAATATTATTTTATTAGTTTCCTTATGGGTTTGCCCTAACTTTTCTTTTGTTTCCTCTTCTCATTTGTTTTTTTTCTCCATTTTTGTTTTCTTTTCTTCTATCTTATTTGCAGGTTGAAGATCTCCTCCACAATGATTTGGCAACCATGAAAGTACCTCACGAAGGTATATTTCCTAAGTATACATAGTAGGGTTATTTGTTTTTGTTTTATATATATATATACATTTTGTGTATATATATATAAATATATATACATATAGTTAAATCAAATAATGTAAATATGGGTCTCTTTTTTAAAAAAATATACAGGGTGATATATATATATATATATATATATATATATATATATATATCCATGAGATAAAATTTATACAGAGACTGATGAGGGCCGTCGGCCGAAGGGTTCTCTGTTGCTGCTGAGAATGGAATGGGACTGTGGAGCGTTGATGGCGAAGGGAGTTAAGGGTACAGTGAAGGGGGAGCGGCGTTTGTGGGATGAGGGGAGCTGCAGGGAAGTCTGCGTGAGAGGGTTTGGGGTGTGGGTGGAGGCACCGCCTCCTCCCCACACCCCTTTTCCATTAAAACAGCAGAGACTGTGGGTGTTGCCGTCCACAGTCCCCCCCAAAAAAAAATAATCTTTTTTTCTTTACAGTGAACTCACCATTGTAATACAGTCTGCCATACATAAAACTCATTCTCTCTCTGCTATTTTTAATACTTGAATTCAGTCTATATAATATATATATATATACACAGTTACATCCATATGTATATGTATATGTGTGTGTGTATATATATATATACATATATATACACTCACAGCTACATGTATGAATTTTTTTTTTTTAAAGTAACATTAAATATAACATATAATCGTTTCCTCTTAAACCAGAAATATGTATATACTCATATAATACTTATATATATATACACAAAACACTCAATAATGACTTATAACAACCATTTGAATATGAAAAAGTTAAATAAACAGATTTACTAATTTTCAATTTTGTGTCATAAAAATAATCCAATAACTTTTTTTTTAACAACATTAAATATATAGAAATACATTTTTTTTAATGAGATATATAAGGTAGAAATCATAATTTCACCTACATTTTCAACAATTTATTTTCATAAACAACAAACTAATAACATGAAATTTCAATGCAACATAACAAAAAATAATACATTTAATTTCTCTCGTGCATTTCTCCTTCACTCAAAAACTCAACAACATAGAATAGTGGACAACTTCACTTTTTTTTTTGAAACCATAAGAGTACTCACATTATATATATTCATATAACAACCAACATATTGAGTAGAAAATAAACTTGCCAAAAATTACAATAGGGCCACAAAGGCCATGGCTCAAACAGCCAACAAAAATACTATTACAACAACACCAAAATGGACTTCTCCAAAGCTCCATTCTCCAATAAACACCTGCAATAAATACACAACAAAAAGGGAAACCAAGCCACAACGAAATGCCCTCCTCCCTACCGTAGACCCACAAGTGGGTCACCCCCGAGCTAGGGAGGTAGGAAACACATAGTTGCACACACACCACAACAATCAACCCAAAAACATCACCGCAATAACCCATGGATTAACACAACAAAACTCATGAAAATGAGTTTGATGGGGGTAGGGAATAGACCCCTCTACTCAAAGGCCACACCAAAAATATCAAAACACCAAGTCTCATGGCCTCAAGCCAAAACCTCCATAAAAACACATATCTCCAAACATCTCAAAAACTGTCATGGCACTCTTGCCATCAAAATGATCTCAACACCAAGTAAAAGCCCTCAAGGCTATAAGTAGCACAAATATGGGGGTGACCTCGAGGAGGTTCACTTTCCCCTACCCCAAACAAGTTGAGATTTACCTCCAAATGGAGGTGCTCTCACCAAACTCCCCATCCACATAAAAATGAAAACAACAAACAACAAAATCCACAAACACAACATAATGAAATATGCAAGGGTAATGAACAAGTCATGGAGCTTACCTTCAAAAGCCCTAATAATGGAAGCATGTTTGGTGAAGAGCTCCAAGATTCTCCAAATCTTCCAATCTCCAAACTTTTCTCTAACTCCCCAAAGAAAACTCCAAAAATAGAAAGAAAATCCTAAAATGCAAGAACCCCACACTCCTCAACAAGGGAAGGTAATATAGGCCTTCTCATTTGGTATGAGGAATGAGAAGGTGACACCTCCCATTCCACTTGCAAGGGAGAGGAAGTGTGAGGGTGACAAGTGTCACCCTCCAATTCCATCCCAATCCTCACCTTATCCACTTGTGCTCTCACACATGTGTGAGAGAACAAGTGGTGAGGTGGCAATCCCCTTCAAGCCTCCATGAGGATAAGGGACACCATATGGCATCCTCTTATTCTCCAAGAGAGCCATCTCCCTCCAAGATGCTCTCACACGTGTGTGAGAGTCTTGGAGGAAGATCCCACACACTTGGGAGTCTTGGAGACCTCCCAAGTCTTCTTAGTGAAGGGATCCCCAAACTTTGGGAAGGGAGGTGAGTCTTTCCCAAAGCATGACTCGTCTCCCACTCTTATCCATTTCAATATTCGTCACTTTGACTAAACCTCAGTTTAGAGTGACCAAAAGTGAGTTATCCCAAGGTTTAGTTAGTCAAAATTGAGCCTAGACCCATGGGTAACCACCTAGGGTAAGTTTAGGGACACTAAGGTTCACCTAGGGAATCATAAATCCACTTTAAATGGCCTCAAAAATAAAAATAATACCAACTGGTATAAAACAATAAAATTTATACAACACATGATATAAATTAATTAAATAAAGGGGTACTAGGCCAAAATGATAAAATAAACAAGCACTTAAACAACATTCGAATCAAACGTGATCCTCATCCCTCTTGGGAATGGATCAGTTTCACAGGGAATAACACAGGTGTGAATACTACCTCCAATTTCTTGTGGCCTGGGAATGTAATCCTGCACATCTAGATCAAGTGTCAATCATATCATGAATAATCATAGCTGAAGCAACTAGAATTAAATTCATGCTATTGAATACAACATAATTCAAGATTAAACTACACTTTCTATCTAATGTCACATAATCATCATCACATAAAGAACTAGAAATCACATCACAAAACATCATCTAATATATCTTGCATGTCGAGTCTCAACATAGTATCAAAATATGATCAAATCGAATCACCATATGTCTAATCAATGTCAAATCAAAATCAGGAGATATAATCAAATCAGCATAATGGAACCATAGTCTCTAAAAGTATGATAATGTCATCAACTGAAATGTAAAATGATCAAAATAAGGAAGGAAAAATAATCAACCTCACACCTAGAGTCTAAACATCATAAAAGCATACCATCAAGACTCTTTTGTATAGGGTATCTCCTACGAGAGTAAAGCGGGAGGCTCAGAGGATGAAGCTTTTTCGTTGTGAGGCTAAAAGGTTGGGGGGAATAATGTTATCATGGAGGTATAAATATGTCTCTTAATACCAAGGGGATAAGGGACCAACAATTTCGCACACCAGTTCTGATTGGGGAACATCATAAGCGGGTATAGGGAGTTCTTTGTTCAGGAACTTGCACTTCTTGCTATCTTTCTTTGCAGCTTTGTTGTTTAGCCTTGGGATCTGTTCAAAGGGATATCATCAAAATAATCTTAAAAATCATCCACCATCCTTTTATATGGCAAGAGCTTATCATCCTTAGTTTTATATTCATTGTTCACTTGTCGGATGACTAGCTGAGAGCCTCCATAGACCATGAGTTTCTCAATCCTCCACTGGATCTCCATGCGGATTCCTGTGATAAGGGCCTCGTACTCTACCACGTTGTTGGTGCATGGAAATGTGATTTTGAACAAACAAAATGCCTGCCCCCAAGCCTCGATGTGTACACAACCTATCAAAGTACATTTTCCATGGTTTTGCTACTGGTGCTACCGTCAATATGGCTTCATCAAGAAACTATGTGAGTGTAGGATGCTCTGTGGGGATAGGTGCCTTAGCTAACTGATCAGTAATGACTTGTCCTTTGATGGCCTTTCTTTCAATGTACTCAATGTCAAACTTGCTTAAGATCATTACCCATTTGGCCATTCTTCTAGTGAGAGCGGTTCTATTTAGCAAATATTTCAATGGATCAATCTTGGTAATGAACTTAGTCTTATGATTGAGCATGTAGTGCCTCAACTTTTGTGAAGCAAATACAATAGCTAAGCATGCTCATTCGATGAGGGTATAGTTTAGCTCATAGGTCACCAAGGTGTGGCTAATATAGTATATTGCTCTTTCCTTTCCTTGTTCGTCATGTTGTGCCAACAAGGCCCCTATAACTGCTTCAGTTGTTGAGATGTATAAAAGGAGGGTCTCTCCTTGCTTTGGTGGAGTGATAATAGGAGGATTAGCCAAGTACTTTTTCAACTGATCAAAGGTAGCTTGACACTGATTGTCCCAGACAAAGGTTGTATCTTTTCTGAGCAGATGCTGAAATAGCTGACATTTATTGGCAAGTTGGGCAATAAACCGATGGATAGACTGAAGTTTCCTCTGTATACTTCATACTTGTTTTAGTGTTTTTGGAGGAGGCATCTCTGTGATGGCTTTGACTTTAGCAGGATCCACTTTGATTCCTCTTCTTAAGACTATGTATCCCAAAAGTTTTCCTGAGGTGGCCCCAAAGACACATTTCTTCAAGTTTAGTCGCACGTTGTATTTCTCTAGTCTGTCGAAGATCTTTGCCAGCACGTCTAAATGGTCTTCTTGGGTCTTTGATTTTCCCAACAAGACATCCACATAATCTTCCATGATGTGGTGGAAGAGGTCATGGAAGATGACTGTCATTGCACGTTGATAAGTTGCTCCTACATTTTTTAAGCTGAAAGGCATCACCACCCAACAATATATCCCCCATGGGCATATGAAGGAAGTCTTATGCTGATCTTCTTTTACAATCCTGATCTAATTATATCTTGAAAAGCCATCCATTAGGGATAACATCTCGTGCCCTACAGTGAGGTCCACTATAATGTCGATGTTAAGTAATGGAAAGTCATCTTTAGGGCATGCTTTGTTGAGGTCCCTAAAATCTATGTAGCATCAGATGCCCCCGATGACTTTCGCTATAGGCACAATGTTGGATACGGGGTAGTCGATTGGTCGAATGAACCCCACATCTAGAAGCTTCTTTAGTTTTGCCTTGACAAAGAGTGCGATCTGAGGATTCATATTTCTTAGCTTTTGTTTGACAGGCTTTGCATCGGGCCGCACTGTGAGATGGTGAACAACCAAGGCAGGATCTAGCCCTAGCATATCAGCATAGGTCCATGCAAAATTATGGCTTCTTTGTTTGAAAAATGCTAAGAAATTCTCTTGTTCTTCTATAGTAAGAGACTCTATTATGAAGGTGATCTTTGGCGCTTCTTCTGTCCCAAGGTTCATTTCTTGTGATGGATCCACAAGGATTGGTGATCTATCAGGATATATTTTTTCTATTTTGGGAAGTCCCATTCTCCTGTCTTCTAGCACCTCATAGAGGTTTTCACCAGAAGATACATCCTTTATTTTTACTTTTTCTTCACCCGAAAGTGCCACGGAGTGGTTTTCACTAGGGGGCATCGTTTTTATTTTTATATTTTTGCGACTAGAAGCATGGGTGGTCTCACCGAAATAAGTAGACGTGTTGAGTTCCATGATGTATGTGACTCTATGATCTCCCAAGGGGAAGTGATCTCTGACCCCCATCATTTCTACTATGGCTTCATCATTTTGTGCTATATCAAGGACATGAGGTCCTTATTGGTCCCAATCTATAAGATCCAGGTATACAAGGGATAAGTCATTAGATGAGGATGCTAGGGTGGTTACAGTGTAGATGGTACATATGGAGGATTCAAAGAATTCAGTGAAGTCACTAAAGGAATCTTGATGGTCTGCTTCATTGATATTATCGACTGCAGGGAAAACCTTAGCGACCTCACCTAAGATACACTCGCCACTAGTGAGGATATACTATTGTTTACCATACCCTAACCCTTGAGTATAGGGATTCCTTGTCACTTGAATCGGTTCTATAATCCCTTGTTCATGAAGGCCAATACTGCCTTGTCCTCTGTAGCCCATGTTCTTGACAATTTCTAACCCTTTGCCATAGATTTCAAATGGTATGGTAGGAGCCTCCTGTTCTGATTCTTCTCTGTACAACCAGGAGGATACATCTTCAAGCACATCCTGATCAAGAAGATGCTTCTTTTAAAAGATGGGCGATGGTTTACATTTAATGATGACTGTAGTGACATCTTCTTTAGGGGCACCGAATGTTTTAGGATTGGGTAAAGTCCCTACACAAAAGGTACCATGCAGGTCATATTCCCCACATCCCATGTCACTTATCTTGATTTTGACCTCAGGTGGTAGAGTTGCTAGAGATGAAGTGGTAGCAATGTTGGCGGGGTCAACATATGAGGCAGATGTTGTAGGGTCAGTTTGGGAGGTAGTTTTCTTGATAGCCTTGTTGTATGAACAGAAAGTATGGTTGTGTCCTTCCAAGAAACTATAGTATTGGAAGGGGTAGGGATCGGCATAGATAGTTACTTCTACGCCATTATGAGGGAATTTTAGACATTGATGGAATGTGGAGGGGATGGCTTGCATGGCATGGATCCATGGTCAGCTCAGAAGAATGTTATAGGGAAGGTCGAGATCAAGAACCTGACATTTTGTTTCCAATATCATTTTCCCTACTTGGATAGGGAGTTTGATAGTACCCTCATATAGTCTTTCAGTGTCATCATACCCCTTAATGGTTATACATTCACTAGTGTCACAATCACATCCGAGTATCCCAAATGTTTTAACAATTTTAGAGTGCATAGGTTTAGGCCAGAGCCACCATCTATTAAGACCCTTTTGATGATATGCTTGTGGATGCGGACTTCAATATGCAAGGCATCATTATGCGAGTTGTCGAAGGCAGGGAGATCCTTTTCTGAGAAAGTGAGATGATGAGGTGAAGCGATATGGCCCACCATGGCTTGGAATTGATCAACATTCAAGTTGGTGGGAACTTGGGTCTCCATTAGAGCTTTGTTGAGGACTTCTTTGTGAAGAGGTGACATATGGAGCAGCTCAAGGATGGATATTTGTGCAGGGGTCTTACCTAGATGATCTAGGAGGTTGTATTTATTGGTTGATGGTGGGTGAATGGATGGACAATTTGGTTGTTGATTTGATGTGGATGTAGATGTTTGGTCGGTGGTGGGGGCTACACGGATGGACACACGACCCCAATGGGTAGTGATGACACAATCGGGTGCTTAAGCCCAAATGGTGGTTATGTTGATATAGTTGGATGATGGTTCTATCTAACCTACAACAAAATCATAAGAAGCAGGAGGTGGAGTGATGTTGTAATCTTGGTTAGAGGATGAGGCTTTTCCTTTGTTGTGGTTGGGTAAAGGATCCTTGTAAGCTCCTAGGTTGACGTTGGGCGATGGTTGTGGGACTTGCTCGAGGTTGACTTTGCTATGATCTATAAGGTCTTGCACACAGTGCTTTAGCTTCATGCAATCTGTTGTCTTATGGCCCACGATACGGTGGTAGTCACAAAATCATTTTCGTTATACCATGTAGGTTTGACTTGATTTTCATTATAGGGCTTAACAGGTGGGAGAGTTATTAAACCATCTTTTAGACATTTGTCAAGGATATCTTCAAGTGGTTCCCCTAAGGGTGTGAATTATCTTCGAGGGGTTTTATTTTTCTTAGGTTGTCCTTTGGGAATATTTACATTGGTGGCTTGTGCACTTGGAGGCGCTTGGTTTTATACATTTTGGAGGGCCCTCACATCGGTGACACCGTCATTGAGAGTGTTCTTACTTTTACCCCAAAAGTGAGGTTTCTCATCTGATTGTGCATTGTTATTACTTGTGTTTAATGCATTAATGTTGATTTTATTGTTGTTGTTGTAAGGTTTGTTGTCATTGTTGTAAGGTTTGTTGTCATACAGCTTAATCAAACCCTTGGCAATAAGGGCTCTCTCGATGGTGGTGCCTTTGTTGATGACTTCTTGAAAAGTGGACGCGCATAGGATTTGTAAATGGAAGCCCATTTCTTGATTAAGATTAGCCACAAACATGATGACTAACTTTTTCTCGGGGATCGGCCAAGGGAGTTTGCTTGCTAAGCCTCTCCATCTTTGCAAGAATGAAGTGAAGGATTCTCCGCTCTTTTGTTTGGTGTTGCAAAGGTCTGTCATGGATATCTCATGTTCAAAGTTGTAGGAGAAATGGTTAACAAACTTCTCTGAGAGCTCATGGAAAGTCCTAATGCCCGGAGGAAGCTGTGCAAACCATTCAACGACTTGACCGCCGAGGCTTCTAGGGAAGAGTCTCATTAGATATGTGTCATTGTGTGAGACTTCTAGGCAAGCGATGTAGAACTCCCTAAGGTGGTCCCTAGAGTCTCCCTTTCCCTTATATTTGTCGAATTTAGGTGTCTCAAAATTCTTAGGAAAGGGTGGCATGTATAGCGTCTGATCAAATGGATAGGGACAAATATCCTCAAAAGAATATTGTTTGCACTTGCCACCATGTTGCATATTATGAGAAAGTGAGATGATGAGGTGAAGAGATATGGCCCACCATGGCTTGGAATTGATCAACATTCAATTTGGTGAGAACTTGGGTCTCCATTAGAGCTTTGTCGAGGACTTCTTTGTGAAGAGGTGACGTACGGAGCAGCTCAAGGATGGATATTTGTGCAGGGGTCTTACCTAGATGATCTAGGAGGTTGTATTTATTGGTTGATGGTGGGCAAATGGATGGACAATTTAGTTGCTGATTTGGTGTGGATGTAGATGTTTGGTCGGTGGTGGGGGCTGCAAGGAAGGACACACGGCCCCAACGGGTAGTGACGACACAATCGGGTGCTTGAGCCCAAATGGTGATTGTGTTGATATAGTTGGATGATGGTTCTATCTGACCTACAACAAAATCATAAGAAGCGGGAGGTGGACTGATGTTGTAATCTTGGTTAGAGGATGAGGCTTTTCCTTTGTTGTGGTTGGGCAAAGGATCCTTGTAAGCTCCTAGGTTGGCATTGGGCGATGGTTGTGGGACTTGCTCGAGGTTGACTTTGCCATGATCTATAAGATCTTGCACGCAGTGCTTCAGCTTCATGCAATCTATTGTCTTATGGCCCACGATACGGTGGTAGTCACAAAATCATTTTCATTATACCATACAGGTTTGACTTGATTTTCATTATAGGGCTTAACAGGTGGGAGAGTTATTAAACCATCTTTTAGACATTTGTCAAGGATATCTTCGAGTGGTTCCCCTAAGGGTAGGAATTGTCTTCGAGGGGTTTTATTTTTCTTAGGTTGTCCTTTGGGAATATTTACATTGGTAGCTTGTGCACTTGGAGGTGCTTGGTTTTATACATTTTGGACGACCCTCACATCAGTGGCACTGTCATTGAGAGTGTTCTTACTTTTACCCCAAAAGTGAGGTTTCTCATTTGATTGTGCATTGTTATTGCTTGTGATTGAGGCATTAATGTTGATTTTATTGTTGTTGTTGTAAGGTTTGTTGTCGTTGTTGTAAGGTTTGTTGTCATATAGCTTAATCGAACCCTTGGCAATAAGGGCTCTCTCGATGGTGGTGCCTTTGTCGATGACTTCTTGAAAAGTGGACGTGCATAGGATTTGTAAATGGAAGCCCATTTCTTGATTAAGATTAGCCACAAACATGATGACTAACTTTTTCTCGGGGATCGGCCAAGGGAGTTTGCTTGCTAAGCCTCTCCATCTTTGCAAGAACGAAGTGAAGGATTCTCTGCTCTTTTGTTTGGTGTTGCAAAGGTCTATCATGGATATCTCATGTTCAAAGTTGTAGGAGAAATGGTTAACAAACTTATCTACGAGCTCAGGGAAATTCCTAATGCCTGGAGGAAGGTGTGCAAACCATTGGGTGGCTTGACTGCTAAGGCTTTTAGGGAAGAGTCTCATTAGATATGTGTCATTGTGTGAGACTTCTAGGCAAGTGATGTAGAACTCCCTAAGGTGGTCCCTAGGGTCTCCCTTTTCCTTATATTTGTTGAATTTAGGTGTCTCAAAATTCTTAGGAAAGGTTGGCATGTATAGTGTCCAATCAAATGGATAGGGACAAATATCCTCAAAAGAATATTGTTTGTGCTTGCCACCATGTTGCATATCATCCACCTTTTGAATTAAGGTCTGTACAACACTAGTTAGGTCTGGTGTTTTTGGTGATTGTGGGATGTAGGTTTGCTGGTTTATGAGTTGTTGGAGGTTTGACAGAATTTGGCATTGGTTTGTTTGGGTTTGGTGGATGAGGTTTTGATTTTGGGGTATGATGTTTAGATTTTGTGGGATGGTGTTTTGATTTTGGTTAAGTTGTGCAAGATATTGTTGGTAGGCATGGATTTGTTGAAGAATGTGAGGTGGCAGTTGGGGATTGGGATTATGTTGCATAGATGATACTCTGGTGTTTTGTACATATGTGAGATTGGATGGGTTGGTGTTGGATGGATTGATCGTGTTGTGAGGTGGCTACGAAAGAAATTGACTCATGTAGGCCACGGTGTGGGGATTGAGAGGAGGCACACTTGTGGAGGCACTCGTGTGCGTGGGGTTGCTAGGAATGCTTAAGATGATTTGTGGAATGTATGTTGTTACACTTGTCATGATGGAGGATGTGATGACGGGGTTAGAGATGGTAGGATTTGAAATACTAGGGGTCGTTGACACATTGGTGGGTGTTGTGGATGTGGCAATATTAGAATTTGTGGGAGTGGTAGATATGGCGGGGTTTGAGGTTTGAGATATGGTTGGGTTGTTGTTTGATGTGGATGGTTGTGAGGAGGTGTTGGGATTATTATTGGAGGTGGATGGTTGAGATGGAGTAGTGATATTGGGTAGTTGCACACCATTTCTAAGAAGAAAATCAAGATATCTAGTGGGATGGGATTTTAGAACCCTATCCAATATGTTCATATTATCAAGATCTTGTGTAAAGTCTAGGACATCTTGATCTATTTGATTGGTGGTGTTTTGGATAGGTGGTTGAGGTGGTCGCAGTTGTAAGAAGGCGAAGGGATTTTCATTGGGACTGTATGATGGCATTTGGAAGATTGTGGGTAGGTTGGTTACTTGTTGGCCGATTGGCATATTGTTTTGGTTGGTTGGAGGCATTCCTAGGCCCATGTTGTTTCTTAAATTGGCCATCTCTTGATTTTTCTTATGTTGGGATATTTTTATGGGCATGCAAGAGTATGGATTTTGATGTTGGGGAGTGGATGAAAGTGGAGACCTTAGAGAATTTTGGTTTGATTTATTGGACCCAAAAGGAGATTTAGTGATGAAATGGGATAAAGATTTAGTTGTAAGAAAGTATACTCCCTACAATCTAAATCTAATGATGAAAAAAATATTATGGTATGATTATAGGTCTTGACCTTTAGGAGATAAATCTCAAAAAGATGGCAACCTAAGGATGGTAGATGGCAAGGATATTAATTTTCACAAAGATTTGGACCAAAAAGGATGGAGGGTAGAGTGGATTGTTTGAGGATGATTTGATGAGAGATATTTGATAGTGATTTGGGGATGCTTCAACTAAGGGAAACCTTAGGTGTCCTAGATGTTTGACAGGATAGATTTGGATGATATTTTTGGATATTGAAATCAACAAATGAGCTCAAGGAGGTCTAGATTTTGGATGTTGCACAATGGATGTTTTCTCTTTGCTTAAAGTAGACTTATGACCTCAAGCAAAAAGGGATGACTATTCTTCTTGAAGGTAGACTAATGACCAATCAAGAAAAATAGGGTGTGAGGGATGAAATCTAGATTCAACTTTAGCTCAAAGATTGATTTTTTTGGATATGATTTTTGGATATTGGTTGGTGTTTTGATTGATGTTTTGACTATTGGATGTGTTTAGTGTAGAAGAGATGAATGGATTTGGGAGATGAATTTGTAAAAGGATGTATTTGGTCCAAAAGTGGGCAAAATCAAATGAGGTAAAGAAAAGCTATGGAAATGGATGGATTATGGTTGGGCTCAATAGTATAGTGGGAGGTCCAATAATGGAAATGATTTATTCTCTAAGGTCAAGATTGGAATATGGATGAGAGAATTTTTGGATCAAAATGGTCGTGGGTTTTGATGGATTTTGGAAAGGTGAGTGTAGATTGTGGATAGGCAAGCCCTAAAGATCCCAAAATAATTTCCTAAAGCTAGGGGCAAGTTAGCCTGTAAATAGCACCAAAACTTAGGTAAATGGCACCAGAACAAAGGGAAATGGCGCCAAGAATCTCTGAAATAGTGCTAAAACAGGTCAGTGGTGGTCAATGCTTTGGAAAAGGAGGATTTTGGTGTCAAACTTGGATCTTATGGAGATCAAAGGTTGGCCAAATATTGTAATGATGTCTCAAATGATGTTGTTTTGGCAAGTTTTGCAAAAAACACTTCAAACAAAGAGCACACAATAGGCAAAGGTTTGACATGACATTGTGATCGCAATGTATATGTTCAAGAAGCCCCTCAAGACCCAAATTTTCACGGGTATAACACAATCAAAAAGCACTTGAAGACAATGCTTAAACTACCTAAGGTCAAGGTGAATGGCGACTTGCCAAGCCCACAACTTGGAATCTCTGATGCAAATGCCAACACGCTAACAAATAGGCAATGTTGCATTATATTGTCTTCTTGAGAGAGAATGGTTAGGGATATCTCACCCTCTCCCCGGAAAGCTACGTATAGCTTATGCTAAGCTAAGGATTTCCATATCATATCAAGGGAGCCATATGGTGAGAATCTTGGGGGCAAAACCCGCTATGCCCTTGTCTTGAAACAAATCACCAAAAGGCCAAAAAGGGTAGGCTTCTAACCAAAGGTGTTTAGTGGGGGAACATTCGGGGGATCAGCACGTTGCGAGCACCCGATAAACCACTTAAGGTTTTAACTAGCTCTACTAGGAGTCTCATATACACAAAGGTACTACTTCCCTTCGAGCTAGCATCGAATGGTAAACGCTAATACCAATTTGGACTTGGCTTTCACCTTATCCTATTTTATATAGCGAACCAAATGAAAGTACTGCTTGGGATCACCAATGAATTCTCCTTGCGGATGTGTCTCAAAGGAAGGCCCCTATCTAAGAAAATGAAAAAGAAGAGTGTAGAACCATTTCTCTTTACCCAAAATCCTTGTAAAAGGCGAGGGGAGAGGATACTTTGATTCTACCCCTTGGGTTCTACTAAAAAAATCATGCAAGTGCACAAAACACACCAAACAAGAGCTAATGTTCTTTTTAAACCCAAATTGAAGTGTGCCTAAAGTTTTTGTTGCAAACACTTGTTAATTTTAGAGCACCAAATTCAAATGTTGTCTATGCTAATGATTCTTTTTAGGTACACCAAAAACAAAATGTTTGTTTGTAGATTTGTTTGGCAAGCAAATGGTTAATTTTAGTGCACCAATCGAAATGTTTTCTAAACCACTAAGAAAGGGTTCCTTTTATGAGCACCAAAACAAAAATGTGATTTAAGCTAATAGAAAACCTTGCAAAAAGTGTTAGTGGTTTCAAGATAGTGGTTTTGGACGGTCGTACTTAACCTGCAGAACAGAGACACACCCCTGCAGATAACCCAATGTAAGCACAGAAAATAGCACCGAAACAGACAAAAATGGCACCACCAAAACCTAAAATCATGCCACACGAACCAAAAATAGTACTACTAACAGTCGACTAGACAGAGACTAACTATCCTAAAAATAGCGCTAAAACGTTTACAAATGGCACCGGAAATACAGAAGGTGCTACAATAATGACAGATAGTGCTACAATTTATGATAGCATTAATATAGACAATAATAGCACTAAAATTTAAGATTGCACCAAAATTAAGGGAAATGGCACCACTGTGTTTAAAGGTCTGATCTGTCTGACTATTTGTGGATGAAGGCACTATTCTGGGTGTTGATAGCGATGATACGGGGCAGAGGTGGTCACTGTTTCAAAAAAAACACAAGTTTTTTAACCAAAATTTAAATTGTAAGAGGGTAAAGGTAGTTTGTTAGCCCTATTAACATTCAAAACATAAGAACAAAGTTCTCAATAATGCTTGTTTAGAGCTAATGAAAGATTAAAATTTTCAAGATGTGCAAGTTATATTTTTAAAATTTTGGCATAACCTCCCCTTGCTCTTGAGTGTTTCCTCCAAAAACTAAGACCAAAAGATGCTATAAACGTCAGAAACAAGAAAAAGGAACAAAGATTAAAAGCCAAAATGGAGTTGGCTTGTCATCCAAAAATAGCGCCACCACAATCTAAAATGGCGCCACTATGCACAGAAATGGCGTCACTTCATGGAGAAATAGCGCCACTGCGCGAAGAAAAGGCGCTATACCTACAAAAACACATCTCAAAACATAAAAAGCTCACACAAAATGTTAGGTAGAGACCTTATGGGTCCCACCAGGTGTGCCAATGTGATTAGTGAAATCAAAATGAAAGCATGAACATAAAACAAATGTTATACCTTCAAAATGACCCACAAATCCAAGATAGCCCGTGGAGAGTGAGGCACCCAACTCACTCTAGCTATACCCAAGATGATGGAATGGATGTGAAATGCTCTTAAGTTTCCACAATGGAACTCACAACTTACTTAGCTCAATGGATATTTTAGCATGATAACTTTGCATAGAAATTGGATGATAAAATGGCTTGGAGGATGTTGTATTTATAGGCATTTTGGAGGGATTTTGATCTAATGGTTGAGATTGATTTGAGAGATCAATGGTGGAGGATGAAAATGATGTGGAGGGCCTAGATTTCATCTTAGAAAATGGAGGGCTAGGAATAAAGATGAATTTTAAATTCATCTTGAGAAAGGGGTGAATTAAATGAGGTTGGGTGAGATGGATTAGATGTGAATTAAAAATTCACATAGGGAAGGGTGGAAATAAATGAGTTATGACATGTGTAAGGGGTGTTGGTAGGTGGCGACTGATCAGGAAAGTACTGTACACTAGCCATGTATCCTCGACTGATTAGGGCCGACTTAAAAAATCCTAGGGCCGACTTAAAAAAAATCCTATTTTTTATGACCGACATAAGAAAACCCTAATTTTTTGTAACCGACAAAAAAGGCTTGATAAAAGGCGGCCAAGGGTTAGGGTTTGGGCATTGTATTGTAGCATTTGCAGCGGTATTGAGTTGCAGGGATTGCTGATTGTAATCATTTTGATTTACTGGATAATAATATTGGACTCTCTGTTTGGTGGATGTAGCCCGAGTTTGGGTGAACCACGTTAAATCTTGTCTCTCGCTGTTATTAATTCTGTGTATTTCCATTTCTCTATTTAATCTTTATTTGCATTTAATTGATATCTTCTGCCGGCTAACCCTAACAAGTGGTATCAGAGCAGGTTGTGTTCGATTATCATCTGCAGGAAAGTCTCACGGTTGAGTGGGAGCAATGGCGGACGAGGGAAGATTGAAGGTCGATAAATTCAATGGGCAGAACTATCAGTTATGGAAGATGCAGATGGAGGATTACCTCTATCAAAAGGATTTATGGATGCCGTTGGAAGGAGTAGCCAAGAAACCGGCAACAATGTCTATTGAGGATTGGAATCTTCTTGACAGAAAGGCACTAGGAACCATTCGGTTGTGCCTGGCACCGTCGGTGGCATTCAATATAACGGAAGTGAAGACAACAGATGGTCTGATGAAAGCTTTGGCAAAATTGTATGAAAAACCCTCAGCCTCAAATAAGGTATTTCTTATGAAGCGTTTGTTTAATCTGAAAATGGTTGAAGGTGGATCTGTGATAGATCATTTAAATAAATTTAATACGATTGTCAGTCAATTGACTTCTGTAAATGTAAAATTTGATGAAGAAGTTAGAGCTCTCTTGATATTATGTTCATTGCCTGAAACTTGGGATAGTTTGGTAATGGCGGTTAGTAACTCTGTTTCTGGTTCAAATACCCTGAAATTTGATGATGTTGTTGGTGTTATTTTGAGTGAGGAAATTCGTAAGAAAAGCTCAGGTGGATCTAAATCAGGCAGTGTTTTGAATGCAGAAAGCAGGGGTAGATCAAAGGAGAGAGGAAAAGGTTCTGGAGGTCATGGGAAGTCACGAGGAAAATCAAAGGACAAAATATCCCAAACCAGAGGATAGAAGGATTGCTGGTACTGTGGAAAACCAGGTCATCTGAAGAAAGATTGTTGGTCTCAGAAAAATAAAGGAGACAAACAAGAAGGCAATAAGGAAGCAAATGTGGTAAGTAATAAATCTGAAGATGATGCTTTGATTCTTTCCCTAGATAATGCTGATGATTCATGGGTTTTAGATTCAGGGGCCTCATTTCATGCTACGCCCCATAGAAGTTATTTTCTTGATTATGTCCAAGGGGATTTTGGGCTGGTTTATTTGGGAGATAACAAACCCTATTAGATTGTTGGAAAAGGAAGAATCAAGATTAAGTTGCAGAATGGGAATCATTGGCTACTACAAGAGGTAAGGCATGTTCCAAGGCTCAGTACGAATTTAATTTCAGCAGGGCAGCTAACTGAACAAGGTTGCACTGTTATATTTACTGATAAAAATTGGAAGGTTTCAAAAGGTGCCTTAGTAGTAGCAAAAGGTGTGAAAGTAGGCACCTTATATCTTTGTACAGGTCATACTGTTCCTTCTACTTTAGATGTTATAGAGGAAAAACAAACAGGTTCAGGAACAGTTGCTGCAAGTTTGCAGGAAGAGACTGGAAAAGTTGCTGCAGGTTCTGAAACAACACTGTGGCATAACAGACTTGGGCATATGAGTGAAAAAGGTATGAAGGTACTTCATTCTAAGAAAGTTTTACCAGGTCTGAAATGTATTAATATGGATTTCTGTGAAAGTTGTGTGTATGAAAAATAAAAGAGAGTCAGTTTTCTCAGAGATGGGAAGCAAAAGAAAAATGAAAAATTGGAGCTTGTGCATACAGATGTATGGGGACCAGCTCAGGTATCTTCTTTCGGTGGCTCTCGGTATTATGTTACATTCATAGATGATGCAACTAGGAAGGTCTGGATTTATTTCCTTCGACAGAAATCTGATGTATTTGAAACATTTAAAAAATGGAGAAGCTTGGTTGAGAATGAGACAGGTAAAAGATTAAAATGTCTCAGATCTGATAATGGTGGTGAGTATTGCAGCAAAGAATTTGAAGATTATTGTTCCTTTAATGGAATTCGTAGGCAGAAAACGGTTCCAGGGACTCCACAGGAAAATGGAGTGGCTGAACGCATGAATAGGACAATAATGGAGCATGCAAGGACCATGAGATTGCATGCTGGGCTGCCTTTGAACATGTGGGCAGAGGCTGTCAACACTGTTGTATATTTAATTAATAGAGGTCCTTCAATTCCTTTGGGTTGTGGTATTCCAGAGGAAGCATGGACAGGTAAGAAGGTGAGTTATTCTTTTCTGAAAACCTTCAGCTGTGAAGCATTTGCACATATAGATTCTGAAAATAGAACCAAGCTGGATGCGAAATCAAAAAAATGTACCTTCGTTGGATATGGCATTGATGAATTTAGTTACAGGCTTTGGGATTTTGAAAATTAGAAAATTGTGAGAAGTAGGGATGTTATATTCAATGAGAAGGTGTTGTACAAAGATCAGTTGCAGCAGCATGAGAAGAAAGAAAAGGATTATGTGGTACTGGATGATACTCCAAATAGTGATGTTCCAGTGGCTCCTCATGCTCCGCAACAGCAACCAGAAATACCACAAACTCCAGTGAATGTTAGACGGTCAACAAGGATAAGTAGACCTCCTGAAAGGTTTTCTCCCTCTTTGTATTCTATTTTGTTAACAGATGCTGGTGAACTAGAAGGGTATGATGAAGCTATGCAGGTGAATACACAAGTTCTGTGGGAGCTTGCCATGAAAGAAGAAATGGACTCCTTGCTGAAAAATCAGACTTGGGAATTATGTAAGTTACTTGCAGGTAAAACGGCTTTACCAAACAAATGGGTTTACCGGTTGAAAGAGGAAGATGGAGGTAAGAAAAGATTTAAGGCCAGGTTAGTTGTAAAAGGATTTGCACAGAAACAGGGCATTGATTTTGATGAGATCTTTTCTCCGGTTGTCAAGATGACTTCTATTTGTACTATTTTAAGTATTGTGGCTGCTGAAGATTTGTATTTGGAACAGCTAGATGTGAAAACTGTCTTTCTCCATGCTGATTTGGAGGAGGAGATATACATGGCACAACCACAGGGATTTGAGGTCAAAGGTAAGGAGAAACAAGTGTGCAGATTGAAGAAGAGTTTGTATGGCCTGAAACAAGCACCTCGATAATGGTATTTGAAATTTGATAGTTTTATGGCTGAGCAAGGCTACAACAGGTGTAATTCTGACCATTGTGTTTATTTTAAGAGGTTAGATAATGACAGCTACATTATTTTATGTTTATATGTTGATGACATGCTTGTAGCTGGGTCTAACATGGATCACATCAGAGAGTTAAAACATCAGTTAGCACAGTCATTTGATATGAAAGATTTGGGGGCAGCAAAACAAATCCTTGGTATGAAAATTTGCAGAGATAGGAAGAACAGAAAATTGACTCTATCTCAGGCTGCTTATGTTGAAAAGGTGTTGCAGAGATTCTATATGGAGAATGCAAAAGTTGTCAGCATACCTTTGCCTAGTCATTTGAAATTGACTAAGGAGATGTGTCCAAAGACACAAGAGGAGGAAGAAAAAATGTCCAAGGTTCCATATGCTTCAGCTGTAGGAAGTTTGGGTATGCACGAGACCGGATATTGCACATGCTGTAGGAGTTGTTAGCAGGTATATGAGTCATCCCAGATTTGAGCATTGGAATGCAGTCAAATGGATTCTCAGATATTTGAGAGGTACATCTAATAAACACTTATGTTTTGGGGGCTCTAATATTGATTTAGCAGGTTATGTAGACTCAGATTTGGCAGGGGATATTGATACCAGGCGGAGTACTACAGGTTATGTCTTTATTGTAGGTGGAACATCGGTGAGTTGGATTTCCAGGTTGCAAAAGGTGGTTGCTTTATCCACCACAGAGGCAGAATATGTAGCTGCAACAGAGGCAAGCAAGGAGATGATATGGCTGCAATCTTTCATGGAAGAATTGGGTAAACAACAGGCTAACAGTTCTTTGTATACCGACAGTCAGAGTGCCATACATCTTGCAAAGAATTCTATCTTGCATTCAAAGACCAAACACATACAGTTGAGGTATCACTTCATTCGATCGGTGTTGGATAATGGACAGTTAAGGCTGGAAAAGATACATACAGATGAAAATCTAGCGGATATGTTTACAAAGGCAGTGCCAAGGGAGAAGCTGAGCTCCTCTTTAGCTTCGGTTGGTCTTCTAGACTGAAAACAACACAAATAGAATAGTAGAGTCCAGGGTGCTTATTTCCAGTAGGAGCTACATGCGCAGCGGTGTCGTCCAGGATCAGTCTCCAAGTGGGAGATTGTGTTGGTGTGGAGCCTGATCAGTCTCCAAGTGGGAGATTGTTGGTAGGTGGCGACTGATCAGGAAAGTACTGTACACTAGCCATGTATCCTCGATTGATTAGGGCCGACTTAAAAAATCCTAGGGCCGACTTTAAAAAAAATCCTATTTTTTATGACCGACATAAGAAAACCCTAATTTTTTGTAACTGACAAAAAGGCTTGATAAAAGGCGGCCAAGGGTTAGGGTTTGGGCATTGTATTGTAGCATTTGCAGTGGTATTGAGTTGCAGGGATTGTTGATTGTAATCGTTTTGATTTACTGGATAATAATATTGGACTCTCTGTTTTGTGGATGTAGCCCGAGTTTGGGTGAACCACGTTAAATCTTGTCTCTCACTGTTATTAATTCTGTGTATTTCCATTTCTCTGTTTAATCTTTATTTGCATTTAATTGATATCTTCTGTCGGCTAACCCTAACAAGGGGGTGTAAGAGATATTAAATGAGATGTGTATAAAAAATTGATTTATGTGGAATATCTATCAATTTTTTATTTGGAGGATGTGGGAAAAGGTGTTAATTGGGGTTTGACCACCTTAATTAGGGTAATTAGCCTAATTAATATGGCTAGAAAAAAATAAGGAATGGATTAATGAGGTGTTTAGATTAATTAAATAAAGTTTTATTTAATTAATCCTAGGTCTAGGGTCATGTAGGTTAGGCTAGGTAATTAAATAATAAATATTTAATTAACTAGGGTAGGGATAGGTTGAATTAATTAGATAAACATGATTTAACTAATTAATTGGATTTAGTGAAAAGGAGGAATTATCCAAATAAATATGGCATATTTATTTAATTAATTGGGTGAGGTTGAACTATTGAATTAATTAAATTAATCCAATTGTAGGGGATAAAATGATGATAAATCAGGTGATGAAGGGATAATTAATTAAATAAAAATTTAATTAATTGATTAGAAGGGAAATTGGTATGTTTAGGGATATCGAGAGTCGGTTTGACGATGAAGACATTTTTAGGTGTCTAAGATTGAACAAATGGATGTTAAGACTACTTTCTTGCATAGGTATCTTGAGGAGGATATTTATATATGACAACCTAATAGGTTTATTGTGAATGGGAAGGAACATTTGATTTGTAGGTTGAAACAATCATTATATGGTCTGAAATAGTCATCTAGGATGTGGTACTAGAGATTTGATGCCTCTGCACTAAGTTTGGGTTTTGTTAGGAGCAAGGAGGACCATTGTGTTTATGTTAAAATTATTGATGATCAAATTCTAGCCATTGTCTTGTATGTGGATGGCATGTTTATTTCTAACATCAAGGTGATGATTAGGGAGCTCAAAACTCAATTTTCTAACACATTTGATATGAAGGATTTGGGAGATGAAAAATGCATTCTTGGTATGGAGATCAAAAGGGATTGGGTACACCAAAAACTTTGGTTAAATTAGAGTAAGTATGTTGCTACCATTTTACAGTGGTTTAGTATGCATGATTACAAACTTGTGAGTATTCCATTTCCTATTGGTACTAATATTTCTTTATATATTTGTTCCAAATTAGATGATGATTTTGAGGATATGTCTGATGTGCCTTATGTTAATTTTGTTGGTGGCCTAATGTATGCAATGGTTTACACTAGACCAAATATTGCCCAAGCAGTGGGAGTTTTGGGCAGGTTTATGTCTAGCCTTAGTAAGGAGCATTGGACTTATGTTAAGAGGGTTTTTAGATATTTATGATGGGCTTCTAATTACTATTTGTGTTATCATGGTACTAATGATGTGGATAAGTCATTCGACATACAGGGCTTTGCGGATGTAGATCGGGTAGGTGACTTGGATAGTCAAAGGTTCACTAGTGGCTATGTGTTTTCTTTGTTTGGGGGTGTAGTCAGTTGTATGAGTAATAGGTAGCCCATAGTTACTTTATCCACCACTAAAGTATGGTATATGGCTACTACACATGCCTCTAAGGAGGTAGTATGGTTACAGAGACTTTGTGCAGGTATTGGTTATAATTACAAGGTTGTTAGAATTGGTTGTGATAGTTAGAGTGCTATCTATTTGGCTAGGAATCTCATGTACCATGCTTGTACTAAGCATGTTGATGTTTAGTATCACTTTGTGCAGGAGATGGTAGAAAATGGTAAGGTTTTGTTGTTGAAAGTTGACAATCAAGAAAATGTTACATTTTCCCTCACAAAGTCAGTGAGCACAGAGAGGTTCTCTTGGTGCAGGAAGGCCATAGGCCTTGGATCATGTACTTATTCATTTATATTTCTTATGGATGTATTTGTAATGTATAAATTCAAGTGGAAGAATATTAGGATTAAGGTGTCATTAACCTTGCAAATCATATGTATATTTTATGTATCTCCAACACTCTTGGAAGATGTACTTAGACACCTAGGTATAATTGGAGAAATTATTTGTATTTAAGATTCTCCTAGAATCTTAGTATTAGTTGTCATATGCATTCATGAAGGAGGTGGAGCACTACGGTGGTAGTTATATTTGACTTTGGACTCACTAAATGTTATTTCCTAATTCTAGGCACTAGGATTGAGGAGAGAACAACCTTGTCATAATGGATGAGACCCACATGAGTTGTCTTCTCCATAATGGAGTGCTACACTTGAGGATGTGAACCATTGGGGAGTTATGAGTCAAATATGCTTTTGTAGTTACGTATTCTATTTGAGGATACATTGATTGTGCATGTGTGATGTCCATGTGAAATCATTGATTACGTTTACTATTCTCAAAAGATGCTCTCCAAGGTGGGCATGGGGTTTTTGTAAGATACCATGGTTTTGCTATCCGTTGTTTTGGTCAAACCATTTATGACTCTCTCTCTCTCTATATATATATATATATATATTGGAGGTGTGAGATAGTTATTTTATCAAATATTCATAGGTACATAGGTGGTACCAAAATGTTGTTAGAGTAGATGGAAGTGTGTTGACATTATATCATGTTCATTGGAGATTAATATATACTTTTCCTCTTTCTCTGTGGAGTTTTTTCTCAAAAGGGTTTCTCCACATAAATTCTATGTTATGTGTTGCAAGTTTATGGCTTGGTGATTTTCTTTTATTTGTTGATTTATGCTTCCACTTATAATCTTTAATGAGTAATCCACTATTAAGCAATTAATTTCAGATTTGCATACTCTTAGGAAAAAAAATTATTGTAGTAATTTCACCTTGTTTATCAACAAGAATAGCATAAAATAAGTCTTTTTATTTTATTTTATTTTATAGTTTTTCTAATGATTAGCATTAATCATTGTTAAAAAATGGAACAGTAGCTTGTGTTGCAATCCTCCATCGTCTACTACTGCCATTGCATTAATGACTATATCTTGATATTGTGTTTTGCTATAGACCAATCCCTAGTTCTTCTAAAACTTTGATGATGCCTAAAGTATGACTATAGCCATTAAGAGTAACTATCCCTTATACTTTGACAATCATCATTCTACAAGTCTAAAAAGAATCTTATAGCAAAATCATTCACTTAATAGCATTACGTTAACAAATCTTACACAATGGTTGAATAGAGAGAAACCAAAATAACAAGAGGACTAAAATTCCACAAGAAAAATGCCAAAAAGGATAGCTTTGAGCATTGGTCTGGGGATTGTTTTCTTGCTTGAACGTAGTATCCATTACTTTGGTGCCACTTCTATGTATACTTTTATTATTTGTAAGCTTACTTTATTCCTATTACGTAGCTTAAAATTGAAGGATAGTTGCTCTAAGAGCCTCGAATTAAGGATCTCGATTCTGAATGCTAGAGAATAGATGCTCCCACTACCATGCATTGAGCTTCACGATTGAGTTAATGTATAGCAAAACTAGAACAACTCAGACCAATCTTTACCTTCTCAAATGATACACATAAAAAGTGGAAGTCAGGTTTTTCCTGAAAATCAAAGTTTTTCATAGTTGGAGTAAAAATTTGAAGCACTTACACATATAATATTAACATGGTGTAAAAATATGAAATGTAGGATTGTGTTTCTAGTTTTCAAATATGTAATTTATTCTAATACCCAGATGATAAAAGTTGGTTTTATATAGGATATACAAAAGTGTTCTTTTTAAAATAGTATGTTTTGGGTCAAAACATGCACGTGTATGACTAGAATAATTTGACCTAAATGAAAGTATTTTTCTAATTTATTTTGTGAAAATATGCATATGATGCTGAAGTTTGGTTAGGATATTTTTTTTATTTTTTTAATAAATTATTTTTTATATTAATTTTCCATTTGCCCTAATTTGTGTTTTTTAAAACCTCTCGTGTATGACCAACATAATTTGAGATAAACTAATCATAACATTAAAAAAATCATCATGTAGAAAATGATGCCTAGATTAGTCAAACATAATCTTTTTTTCAAAAAAAATCAAAATCTAAAGTTATTAAAAAATCGTAATATATGTCATTTTAAGTGTATGAGTCCTTTTGTTTAAAAATTAATTAATAAAATAGAATAATGTGTCTAATAGTAAAAAAATACATATTTAAAAACTAGACATTGTCATTTGTAATGGGTTTTAATTTGGTACAAAAAAATTCTGAAAAAAAAGTCATCAACCATATTGTTAAAGTTAATTTTTACTCTTGCTATTAACATGGCATTATACTTTCAGGTCTAAGGATGAGGTTGGGTTTCCAAGCCTCTTCCATGCCTAAAGCTAAAGCAAAACCATGGGTTTCAAATTTAAAATTTCATGAAACATGTACCTACTCTAAAACATGTACTTGTTTTGAAAATGAATAGATACACGATCTAAATAGAAATAGGCACACATTCTAAAAATAAATAGGTACCTATTTAGAAATGGGCACCCATTTTTATTATATCCATTATCATTCTATTTTTAGTAAAACATATTATGACAGCATTTTTGCAACTTTTTATTTTATAAGTATGACTTGACAACAACTATTTCTATAATTTGTTTATGTAGGCGTCTCTTACAATCTCTTAGCAAGCCATATCATATTTAATTTTAAATAGATTTAATCATAAGGAGTATTTTCAATTGCACAAGAACTATTTTTGAGAAATCAAGTATAGGAAATATTTTTTTAAAAATCAAGCATATGTGATATATTGAACAAAGGATCTACATCTACTTATACTTTAAAAAACTCAAGGAGGAATCCATCTCAAAGTGAATTAAGGATCATTTTTTAATTTTATCGAGATGGTTTGGTAATTATGGAATCAAATAAATGTAAAAAAGAAAAAGAAAAAGGAAGCACATGACACCTAAAGAAATTGAAGCACATTGAGAGGAGGAAAAATGACAAAGAGATAGGAGAGAGGATTCAAGAAATCAAGAATGTTGAAGCATCTAATTCGATGACTACTGAAAAGGAGAACATTGAAGAGACCAACATGGATGAGGTGAATGTAGAATATGCAAATGTAGAAATGGTGAATGTGGAAGAGTTCAAGAATATGGAAAAGGTGATTATAGAAATGAATCCAGATAAGTCTTCAATTGCACTCAATGGTAATGATATTAGTTATTTAAAGGAAGCTAGATATAACAATCTTGATATAAATTCTACTATTAGAAACAACACAACAAAAAATGAATATGAAATCCCTTGTACGAGTGAAAATAAAAATATTTTTTTAAATTGAAAAAAATGTATTACATAATCTTTGTGGTAAGATACCTTGGAAACAAATTCGAACCCATGCAAACATATTGTATAAACTATTTTTTATAGAAAAGGTCTAGGATTTCAATGTCAATTTGTAATGCAATTGATCAGAATGTCAAAAATGTAAAGAATGATGAAAAACTAGGCATATTTGTAAAACCCAAAAAAAAAGATAAGTCAATGAAACAAGCTATGTCTAGTGTTGCTAATGCTATTGATTTTATTGAGAAAAAGAGTCAGTCTAAAGACAGGAATGCAATACGATGAACAATAACAACTATTTTAGTTAATAAATCAATTTTGAGCAAAAGAATGATAAGTAAGACGAGTGGATTTTTAAACGTAAATGCTAAAATTTTGAGAAGAATAGTAAAGAGAAGAGTAAGTATTGAAGATAATCTAATTAGCCAATGTTGAGCTTTTAGTGGTAGACTCCAAGGTCTTACATGAAATTAAATAATGAAATCAGGTCTTCAATTAAAAATATTGGCATGATAATACAAGGGTATCATCTAATGGTAGAGATGTTTAGAAATTAAGATTGGGGTCAAAAAATCATGATCCTCATCAAAAGCATCTATTAGACATGACTAAAATAGAATTATATAAAAAATTCTAAATGATTCAATTATAGAAATTTTTAGCATAAGTCAAAGATCATTTGAGAAACATAAACCTTGGTATGTCAAAATTAATAAACAAAAAATCTTTTGTTGTTGTAAAACTCATGTGCAATTCCATTATTATTATGATATTTTTTGATATATACGTTGTACTTTGCTTACTAACCAAATTATGCAAAAAGGTGGTATTAATATGCCACTTAAAACAATTAAGAAGTTTATAACAAATTTATTTTTTGAAACACCTGATGGACAAAGATTTTATTCAAAAGCATGTATTTTTGGACAATGCAATAGATGTGGTAACATTTTATTGTTAGGAAAATGCATGCATGAAAGTAGTTCACATGATTTTGGACAACAATTGTGGATGTGAAGAGGTTAAACAATGTTCAATATCCATTAATGATAGAAAATTTGGAAAGTGTTGTGAAGTAGTCACATAACAAAGTAGTGTGCATGCATTCATCACATAATTCAAGAATAAGATTGTGTAAAAATATGTGAAATACTCTCAATATGCTTAGTGGCTTGATGAACAATTTCACATATGTAAAAATACATTTCCAATTGGAACTATTTCAATGGTTGAATTTACAGAAAATTATCCTCTTGCTCCACAAGAAGAGATTTAGTCTCAATATTATAATTTGGTATAGGTAGTCATCTTTGTTTATATTGTATACAGACATGTAGAAGATAGTACAGAGGATGACAATTTTTTTTTGAGGGAGTACCATTTCTATTTGAGTGATAATTGGTTACATTCATCAGAGTTTGTGTAGTACTGTTTCAAAGTATTTTATGACAATTTTAAAGAAAGAGAAATCCGTATGGCACAACATTTCATATGGTTAGAGAATTGTATAGGACAATTAAAAAATGCTCAAATGTTTTATTGGCTATGTAGGGCCCATAAAGAAAATAATATCTAACAAATGTGAAGTTTCTTTGAAGTTGGGCATGGTAAAGGAGAGCATGATGGAGCTAGAGCATGTGTGAAAAGAGCTATTGCTAGAGAAAAACTAAAATTTTTGGATGCAACAACGTTTAAAGATGCACGTGCAATTGTGGATTGGTGTAATGCATGATTGTCTATAGGATCAAGTGAAAACTTGTTAGCCTCACTTTTGAATCCGACCAAATTTAAACTTTTCACTTCTTATCAATGTTGGCATATGTCATCACATTTAATCCATTTGCCCTGACGTCCTACTTGAATCAGTTATCACTTTTAGGTTGTTTGTCGAACTCAATCGTTGGTTTCCAGTCATGATTGTAAACAGATATGTCGTAAGTCCTCCACATCATATTATTGCAGGTTATTGGTACCATCACATCTCTATGAGGTTATCGCATTAATTTTAGGTGATTCGGTGCATCATATCACTTAGAGGAAAATTAATCCATCGTTGCATTAGTGTCAGGGACAAAGCAGTTTCACAGAGAGGGATTTCACGGAAACAATTAAATATGAAGAACCGTGTGGGCTCAAGTAAAATCATCTTACAAAAAAATTCTTGACTCAATTTCTGCTAATGTGGTTGAGATTTCAAGGTCAAATCCTTCATGGATTGGGAGATTTTAAATTTTCCTGTTCTAGTGCACCAATTTGCAGAAAACATTAAATCTGAATTTTTATGAGGGCTAGAGCAACAGAAGGTTGGCAGGGTACTTTGTGGAGTTATTTCATATTCCACCGCCAATTTTCAAGTTAAAATTTGTCTCTAGTCAAAAGTTTTTGAATCGTTCATCTACCGGGCAGTTTGATTTTTAAATAATGAGGCATAAGTATAACTGATAAATATCCTACAGTTTGCAAATAAATAAAAAATACACTTCATCCAAAGAGGTTTATGCGGGAGATGAAAATTTTATCTACCCTTTATGTGAAAAGTTTGGAGAATGTCAAAGTTGTTGGTTTACGTTTTATCAATTTGTTTGGAAACTTTATTGAAAATACGAAAATATTTTATCAGCAACTTACCCAGTTTGTGAACTTTTCAAAAGTCACCCGAGGTAAAATATTTTATCGGCATATTTTATGGATGCCTAACTAGAAGTTCCCCATTCACTTCATTAAGGTGAACTTTTCTATATGGAGTTCCTTATTGGCAAAATTGTGACCTTTTGAACGATGTTTTTATCAGGAAAATTAAAGACTTTTGAACTTAAAAATTCCCTGTATGGGGAAGTATTAAAGTTAGCAAATCTGTTACTTCACCGTTTAACCTTTATCGGCGAATTCAACATTTTGAGAACCTGGGATTATAGATGTCGGTAAATACCAAAGTTTGCGAACTTGATTTTTAAGCGACATATATGCCCATCGGCTAATTTGGTGGTCAGCAAACTCATTTAATTCTGAATTAGTTGCTCTATCGACAAAGTCTCTCCTTTACCAAGTTGAGTTATCGGTAATACTAAGGCTTTGCAAATTAAATTTTTATCCGATTATTGCCTTACCGGGGAAGCTAAAAGTTCTCAAAGTCATCTTGGAGTCGATAATGTGAATTATGGGGATTATTTGTGGGCATCTCCGTATCGGCAAAATTAAAAGTTTTGAAACTTCTATATTCCCTGATTAGGCTTTTATGAACAACTTTTAGGGTTTTCAAATCCTACATTTCGCGGATTTTAAGTTTTCTCCACAACCTTCACCAACGTCCTCCTAGCACATCAGAATGGGACTAAAATGATCGCTGGAGGTGACTTAAATGAATTTTATGGAGACGCATTTGAAATTTATAAGAAAATGCAGTTGGTGGGTGTAAAACCGAACCCCATGGCCTCGGCCAATGCCCTTCTATCCACACTCTACTTAAATAGCATCTATTTTAATGGTCAAACATTCAATAGCAATTTTACATATCATTCATAACAAAAAGTGGTAAATATTTGTTCTATTTTTATTGGTCCAAATTAACCTTTGACTATTGAAGTAGATGATATTTAAGAATAGCCACCTACCGCACCAATATGAAAAATTTGGATTAGGAACTTGGATTTTTGTCAAATATTATAGCTTGAAATGCTCTGGTAGGTAGAATTTAAATATACCAGTTGGTGTCGGCCAGCCGTAAACAGCCCGTGCGTTGTAAGTGACCGGTTGTACGGCGTTCGACACAAGTCTTGCAGTCGACAAATCCTAACGACCTGTCCAACTCAGCTGCTCTCCACATTTCCAACCGTACTATTGGTCAAGCCGTACACTTTTCGACGAGCCGGTCGCTTACAATGCAATGGCTGATTAAGACGTTCCGTTGGTACCACCCCAAAAGAATGCCCCAATAGAAATGTCTTCTCATTAAATGCAATGATAGCAGATTTTACACAAAATGAATGTCTGAAAAAGGTTTTATAGAATTTCAAAAATAAAATGTAATGTATGCATAATGTAGAAGCATGGACATGGTGCCTAAAATCTTCAGCAGTTCGCCTCAAGGAAACATAATCTCATGTCTTTCATGATTGTAGGATATGAATGAAATGCATTTGTTACAAGTCTTAGAAACTTTTGAGCAAATTGCAAATAGCAAATTTATACGCAAAACGAAGATACACAGATAAGACGCCCTCAAGTTGTCATAAAGGCGTTTCATCTCATGGGATGCAATGATTTCACAATAGTCATAGAATTTTTTTTATTTAAAAGGCTTTACAAACGTTCAACAAATGCAATTGGTGGTGTAAAGCCAAAATCCACGATGTCTTCCAACACCTTTCTACTAGTCCCCAAAATGGAAGATTTGCAACGCGTTCATGCCATTATGGGTGGCAGTATAATATACATTTTGTTTTGTAATTTTCTTGTGCTAATGAAGAAGCTCTGTTGAGCAGGGTGATGGGATTCAGATTCAGCAAGAATTAAACACTGACATTGAAATAAATGTCTCAAACAACAGGGTGGAATTAGTGGCTGCACCATATGTGGGTTATATTGCTTAGATTGTTGCCTATATCATAGAGGAATTGGTACCTCACAGCATTGTTGTTGGATCAACAAAGATACAAATTTTCATAGAAGTGGGATTAAGCTATATCAAGGTAAAAGATGACGGACATGGCATTAAAAGAGATGATTTGATGCTCCTCGATGAACAACATGCTACTGTTAAGAGATGAAGCCCAATGGACACATTGTTTTTCCCTCCAATTATTTGTCTATTCACATTCTTCTTTGGTATGAAATGAAACATTATAAATGCTGCACATCTCATTGTAAAATCATTCTTTGATAGTAATAAGAATTCCTCTGCTCAGTGTGGATGTAACCATATTTTGCTGAACCACGATAAATACGAGTGTCTCGTCTCGTTTATGTTTCTCTTACATGTTTATACTCTATTTTCTGCACTTCCATTTCGCTCTTCTGTCACTTACAATTGGTATCAGAGTTGTACGGTGACAGTATAGCTAATTGAGAAAATCAATGTTGGTTTTTTGAGTCATGGAGGAACTGAAGATTGAGAAATTCTCAGGTCAGAATTTCAATTTGTGGAAGGTGCAAATGGAGTCATTGCTCATAAAATAGGACCTCTCACTAGCGCTTGATGGAAAAGCAAAGAAGCCAAGTTCGATGTCGGATGAAGAGTGCGAGAAGATGGATAAGAAGGCAAAAGCTATGATTTTACTCTCGATGTCTAGTAATGTATTGTTTAATGTTTTAGTGGAGAAGACTTCGAAGGAATTGTGGGACAAACTTTCTTTGATGTATGAGATGGCTTTAGCGTCTAATAAGGTATTCACCATGAAAAAGCTTTATAACCTAAAAATAAAAGAAGGTGGAATTGTATCCAACCATCTTAATGAGTTTAACACATTGGTTACCCAATTAATTTTAGTGGGTATCATCTTGGATTATGAGATTAAGGCAATTTTATTATTGTGTTTGCTACCTAATAGTTGGGAGGGAGTTGTCATGGTTGTGAGCACATCAGTGGCTGCCAAAAGTAAGTTAAAGTTTGACAATGTTGCAGCTACCCTCCTTAGTGAAGATATGCGAAGAAAGAACCAAGAAACTTCTTCCGGTGAAGCCTTAACTACTGTCAGTAGAGGAAGGCCTCAGAATAGAGGCAAAGATAATAACAAAAGTGTTGACAAGAGACACTGCTACACATGACAGGTGTTGTCATTGATGGCAACTAAGTCTATCCTACACATCTGTATTACATGATCTGTTCATACCGGAAGTCAGGGTAAGGATTTGTCTAAGTTCAGATGTCAGAGACAGAGCATGTGACAGGGTCTGGTATCTTGGTCCAGATCTCTCTGGTAGTAAATCGTAGTGTGTTGCAGATCTAAGGGAGTGATAAGGATTGTCAGGACTATCTAAATCCAGAATCTTAGCATCCAGTGATGAAAGATTCAAAAGTTATAAGCATCTAAATATCAGGTTCCTATTAGTTAGCATAGTCAGAAGAGGAACAAGCTGACCTAGTATTTGATCTAGGTCCAAATGCAGAAAAGTTGTTCAATTAGCAATTAGTGATAATCAGTGGTATTGGCCGACATGATCGATGACTTGAGAACACAAGTTTTTGGTCCGCGTTATTATTTGTGCATGGATTCAGCTTATAGAGCAGACTTTTTAATAAAAGTTCTAAGTTTTCTTCAAGCCGACTACAATTGATTGAATTTCTTGATGCGGATATATATAGTCGATGGATTTGAGTGTTTTAAGTGTGAGTGTGTGTTGTGATGATGGAGTAAGTGCGGAAAGGTAGAAAGAAGAGCAAAAGCGAAGGAATCTAAGGTCTGGATCATGGTAGAACAGTAAATAGGGCAGAGTAAGGATAAAGTGTGTAAGATCAGTATTATGTACTTAACCGGAAATGAATTCTTGCATTGGCAAATGCTATTCATTAGTTCAAACATTTTGTAATCTTCTCATAATCATTCCTGTAGGCAGTGAGCCTCTTTGAGTAGTGAGCTATGGGCAGTGAGCCCGAAGGCATGTGCCTTCCCCATTTGTAATACTTTTAACAGAGTATAATTTCTTGTGGGTTAACCCCCACTGTGGTTTTTCTCTTAAATTGGTTTCCACATAAAAATCCTGGTGTTCATGTGTTATGATCTTGTTGTTTCTGTTCTTATGTTTATAGTTCTTTATTTGAATGTATGTGGAAAATAAATTAAGGAACAATCTAAGAAGTATTGCAGAACACTGATTCACCCCCCCCCCCTCTCAATGTTTCCTAATTCCAACAATTGGTATCAGAGCAAGGTTCCTTGAAAGAAGTTTAACAGCTTAAGGAAGATCTGGGAAGGTATTAAAATGGATTCATACAACCTTCAAGAACAACTTAAACTTGCTTTAGAAGATCTTGATTAGTCCAGAGCTGATGTCAAAGAACTGCAAGAAAACCTTAAAGATGCTGAAGACTTCATTGAGACCTTAAAAGAAAAATTGAGCAAATCGAATGAAAAGAGAAAGGAGCTACTTCTTCAACTAGGGAATCAGAATGTAGACAGTCACATGAATGAGGCTCTAAAGAAGAAGACAAAGGAATGTGAGAAGCTGACAAAAGAAGTTTCTGTTCTAAAACATGAAATGGAATCTGGGGTGATGAGGTTAACCAAAGAAATTGAGGAAAGAAAGAAGACTGAAGAAGACCTGAAACAAACTCTGAAAGAAAGAACAGAAGAATACTGTAAATTGGATGGAATTGCTGGCCATCTAGAGTTTGATCTACATGAAAGAAGAGACAACAAAAAAGAACTTGAAAGGCAAATTGTCATTCTCAAACATGACCTAGAAGTTGCTAATGAATATAAAGAGAAATTCAAGATAAGCTCCTTTAAACTTGAAGTGTTGCTTGACAGTCAGAAGAAGGCAAATGATAAGCATGGTCTAGGATTTGAGAAAGGTGAAAACTCTAGATCTGGTCAAAGAAATCCTGATACAAGAAATCAAAGAAGGAATCCTAGAAGACCTCCGGTAAGACAACCCAATGCTCAAAGGTATCGATCTTTCAATGGCAATTGTTTCAAGTGCAATAAATTTGGTCATAGGGCTACTCAATGCAGAAGTAGAGTGAATCAAAGTAGTCCATCCTTCTCTGGTCAATGCTTCAATTGTAAGAGGTATGGTCATAGATCTAATGAATGCAGAAGTATGATAATGAATAACTCTAATAATAGAGGAAATGGCAATTCCTTTAATGGCTACTGTTTTGCATGCAATAGATTTGGACACATGGCCAATTAGTGCAGATCAAGAAGGAATCAAGTAAATAAGCAAAGAAATGTTGTGTGCCTTAATTGCAATAGATCTAGTCATATTGCAAGATTCTGCAAAAACAGGAATAATAGAAAAGGTTCGATAAACATAAGCCAAAACATGTAGAGACAAGACAAAGGAAAGGGTAAAGTTGATGTGAATGAGGTCTAGAATGAAATGAGCAAAACATGGGTAAAGAAAGGTGAAATGAATGTTGATAATGGATCCGCACCGGAATCTGGTGCTGATAATTCCTTCAAAAATTGAATTAGGAGCTCTGGCTTAGGGGGAGCTGCTTTGAAAATCTAATTCCCCCAGCCAGTAAGTGGGTGCTTGAATCTGGCAAAATGAATGAAGTTAAAGAAGGCTATTGCAGATCTATTGAAGCTAATTCCAGAAGAAAAGAAGATAATGTGACTGATTGAGGAGCAATTAAAGATTGACTGGATGCAAAACAGTGTAATCAAATGTGTTAGGGTAAAGCATTTATTACAATGAAGAATTAGGTTTTGCAGAGGATAAAAGGTTATTCATTCAAGCATTTGGATCACTTTGAATTCAAAGAAAGGAAGTAGAAGAGCACCTAAGCTAAGATTTCAAGGATTTGAGGTGCAACCGGCGAATTCATCTGTTAACCCTAACTCCGTGAAGAAAAAGGTATTTTATGCGAAACTTTGAACTTGTGATCTTTTGCAATGGCTACACCATTGGTTGTTGATATTACTAAAAGGTCCTGACCCAAATTCAAGAAGCATCCATACAAATCAGTAGAAGTCAACCCATTAGGTGCATTTTCAAGTATTTCGTATGGCATATTACATGTTGAGGATATTAGGGCCTACATTCATGCTAGCATAGATGAATTTGGAGACTCAAGGTTTGTAGATTTGTTTAAGAATCATCTGAGGGATGAAATTCACGATCTTAAACCTGAGTATAAGGCACTGCATGATAAACATTTCATTCAGATTATAGGGTTTCCATGCTTCGATGAAGATGAACGGATCCGGTATGTTTCAAGCCATATGCATGATGAGTTTATGTGGCTAATGAAACCTTTCAAAATGACCAAGGACGCCATCAAAGTCGTGACAGGTTTAAACTTATCCGGTGGACTGCCAATGTTGAAGGCTATAAAAAATCAAACTGTGACTGATGCTATCGGTTCAAAGTTTGACAAAAGGGCAATGACTATCAATGACATTATTGATCCGGATGTTAAGTTTGCTTCAATGGTGATTGGATACAAGATTTATCATTCCAGTAAGGAAAATTTTGTATCTGGTACGGCTATCTATGCATCTTATCAGATGTTGAGAGAGAATGTTGATTATGACTTATGCAAATTGTTGCAGAACCAGCTGATGGAAAATTTGAATAAGGTAAAGAAGGATAAGAAGAACACCTTCAAATATGGTACACTGGTCTTATGTTTGTTCTTCTATTTCATGAACGAGTTAGCTGGCAAGAAAAGCATGTGTTGGACCAGTAATAAACCTGTTGCTATTCAAATAAGAGAGCACTTGAATAGTATTAGAGATGCCAATTCCCAAAGGACAACTCTCTGGGGATTTTTCAAGAATTTTTAGAGCATGATGTATTCAAGGGAGAGAATTCCTTCTTCTATAGTTGAAAAATACAAGGATACAGTATGTTTTATGGTAGATATAGATTAGTGTTTAATGGAAGATGTTGAACCAAGAATGGTATGGATTATGCATATGGGTTATGAAGTTGATGGGCAAGTATTAGACATGTATGCTCAACACCTTTTAAGCAAGCCAACGGATACCACAGTTGAAAGATTTGGAACGTATAAGGAGCTAAGTATGAACTTGCATGTTGAGCTCAGAAAACTAGAAATCAAAAGGAAAGCTCAGAAGCAAGTAGAGATGTATGTTGAAAGTATTGGCATAACTAAGGAAGCTGTGAAGTAGAACAGAGAAAGGATAGAAAAAGCTGAGAAGGAGAAGCAGGATAAGAAACAAGGAAGTCCTCCAGAAGTCTCCTCCAGCTAGCCTAGAAAAACCAAAAGCTCTACTGCTACCCCTGTTCCCCAAAAACCTGCCAAACTTGAGAAACTGGAAGGCAAATCATTCAGAAAAGAAGGAAAAATGGTGAAAACTAAGGCCTCCCAGACATATTAAAGCATGAAGAATGATGAAGAAGAAATTGATTCTGATGTTGAAGTCAAAGAATTAAAGGCATTAGGTACAAAAAAAGCCAAGGTGTCTAAGGAGAAGCCCTCCAAAAGCAAAAGAGCAAGCAAGAGGCAAAAGACTAAAACATATGTTGAAAAGCCTACTCTCTTTGTGGATGACATCATCAAATTAGTCACTGTAGATGGTAACTTAAGGCCAATGACTGAATTCTTTGATCATTACAGTGATGCTGATAAGAGGGTTCTAGAAGAAGCAATAGTCAAATATTTGAACATCTACAATAAGGCTTTGATTGAAATAACTTCTAAAATCCCAAAAAGTCTTACAGGTATTCTGAAGTTAAGAAAAGAAATTGTAAAAGGTAAAGACATTGAGATTAGGGAGCATGTGTTGATAAATTTGTGCCCTCAGATTACTCCAGATCAGATGAACATGATATTCAAAGAAGTGAAGGATGACTTCAGGAGTAAGAAGAGAATGAATAAACTCATGCTGGGTGAAATAGATGAGATAGTCAAAGATAATCAGGAGATTCTTCTGAATGCATTAAAAAGACATAACCTTCCTATTGTTGAAAAAGAGATTGATGATGGGATTGACTCCTCAATTCTGGATGTTGAAGAATTGAAAATTAATAAGCAGAAAAATGAGTTAGATGACTCCTTTGTTCCGAAAGAGGAAGATGTAAAGATGAAAGATGAAACTGATGATACAGGAGGTATTCAAACTCCTCTGGATCAATCTTGCAAAGAAGATACAGAGATGAATGTTGAAGCAGATGATCAAATTGAAGATGATTCATTGAAGAATAAAGAGCATGAATTAGAAGAAGGCAAGGACCAAGAAGCAGAAAAGGCCAAGGAGAAAAATGAAAATGAAGAAGAAATTGCAAACGTTGATGAAGAGCTTAAGTAGGACAATCCGGTCGACAGTACCGGTAAGGATCAGATAGATACATCATCATTTTGGGCAAGAGACACTGCAGAAGCAGTGAAGGAAATTATGGAAAGAGACAAACAAATTGAAGAAGATCAAGACATAATTCAAGGTCCAATAAATTTTGATACCTTATCTCCAGTGCAGAAGATAAAGTTGGCTTCTATAGCTCAATCCAAAGCAAGAGAAGATATACTAAAGTCTCACATAGAAGACAGTGAGCTACTTGGTCTGGCATCAGGGATCTTGGAGAAGATCATCCCCACTTTTCAGAAGGATTGTTCAGCATCCCACTCCAGACATTTAAAGAACTTGACAAACTCTGTAAGTACCCATTTTGAATCTCTTGAAAATTTTGCAGAAGTCAAGGTTCAAAAGGAATTTAATGATAAAAGATTTGATGCTTTAAAGGGGTTGATTGAAGTAGATAAAATGGTGTTGGATGCCAGTGCAAAGAGTATTCAAAATGCTCTTGCAGAAGGAGGAAACATATATAAATTTTGCTTATCTTGTCCTAAAGTTATAGAGGATATTGAAGATAAAATAAAAGTATCTAAGCAAAAACTATCTAGTGTATCCAAATCCTTTGATCTTGTGACAACATCAGTGGCAAGCAAGGAGGGTCAAGGGATCAGCTTGATTGAAGATATAAAGAAATCGACAAAAGAAAAGGAGAACATAGAGGCAAGAATAAGTGAGCTCCGGGGACTAATTTCCCCCAAAATGGAAGCAATGTTCAATGCTCTGACCGAAGCCCAAGTTGCAGCTCAATCAAGTGACCCCATTGATCTGCAAACGGCAGAATCACAGGCATTCCTATTCAGTGGCCACCTCTCAATTTTGAACACTATGAAGAAGAGATGGGATAGCAAGCTGGCACGATTAAAGAACATTTTTGGTGATGTACTTAAGTTTATGTAAATAAGACTTAAGGATTGTTTGTACATATGTGGCCTGGTATGTAGAATTTTTGTGTAATTTTTGGTTTGAGGACCCCACCCTTTGCCATTGATGTCAAAGGGGGAGTGAAGAGCATTGAAAAATGAGGAATCCAGCAAAGGGGGAGCATTGGAGAACAGTGAAAAGCATAAGTATACTTAGTAAGGGGAAGTTGTTCCGATAGTCATTTTTCACTAAGTGTTGCCATCAATGCCAAAGCGGGAGATTGTTGGCAAGAGACACTGCTACGCATGATAGCTGTTGTCATTGATGGCAACTAAGTCTATCCTACACATCTACATTACATAATCTATTCATACTAGAAGTCAAAGTAAGGATTTGTCTAAGTTTGGATGTCAGAGACAAAGCATGTGACAGGGTTTGGTATCTTGGTCCAGATCTCTCCAGTAGTAAATCACAGTGTGCTACGGATCTAAGGGAGTGATAAGGATTGTTAGGACTATCTAAATCTAAAATCTTAGCCTCCGGTGATGAAGGATTCAAAATTTATAAGCATTTGAATATCAGGTTCCTATTAGTTAACATAGTCAGAAGAGGAATAGGCCGACCTAGTATTTGATCTAGGTCCGGATGCAGAAATGTTATTGGATTAGAAATTAGTGATAATCAGTGGTATTGGCCGACATGATTGATGACTTGAGAACACAAGTTTTTGGTCCGCGTTATTATTTGTACTTGGATTCAGCTGATAGAGCAGACTTTTTAATAAAAGTTCTAAGTTTTCTTCAATCTGACTACAGTTGATTGAATTTCTTGATGTGGATATATATAGTTGATCGATTCGAGTGTTTTGAAGTGTGTGTGTGTGTGTTGTGATGATGGAGTAAGTGTGAAAAGGCAGAAAGAAGAGCAAAAGAGAAGGAATCTAAGGTCTGGATCATGGCAGAACAGTAAACAGGGCAGAGTAAGGATGAAGTGTGTAAGATCAGTTTTTTGTACTTAACCAGAACTGAATTCTTGCATTGGCAGATGCTATTCATTAGTTCAAACATTTTGTAATCTTCTCATAATCATTCCTATAGGAAATGAGCCTCTTTGAGCAGTGAGCTCTAGGCAGTGAGCCCGAAGGCATGTGCCTTCCCCATTTGTAATACTTTTAACAGACTATAATTTCTTACGGGTTAACCCCCACTGTGGTTTTTCCCTTAACTAGGTTTCCACGTGAAAATCCTGGTGTTCATGTGTTATGATCTTGTTGTTTCTGTTCTTATGTTTATAGTTCTTTCTTTGAATGTATGTGGCAAATAAATTAAGGAACAATCTAAGAAGTATTGCAGAACATTGATTCACCCCCCCTTCTCAGTGTTCCCTAATTCCAACAAGAAGAAGATCAAAATCTGTGAAAAGGTCAAAATTGAGAGGTAGAATTGGCAACTGTTGGTTTTGTGGTAAGACTGGTCACACCAAAAAAATTGTTATTCCTATAAGAAGGCAAAAGAGAAGGTTAAAGACAGTGAGGCTAATGTTGTCTATGACAAGGATGATAGTGTTTTGGTTTTATCTGTAAGTGAAACCAATACAGATTTGTGGGTTCTAGATTCAGGTGCATCTTTTCATGCCACCTCTTGTACAGATGCCTTCTTAAATTATCAAGAAGGACGGTTCAGGAAAGTTTACTTGTGGGATAACAAATCATTAGAAATCATTGGTAAAGGTGATGTTCTCTTACAATCCAAGAATGGAAGGAAATGGCTTTTGCAAGATGTTAGACATGTTCCAAAACTTAAGAAGAATCTAATTTCTATAAGCCAACTTTTTTCACAAGGTTGCAATACTTCTTTCTTTCCAGATTCGTGGAAGGATACTAAGGGTGTCCTGCAGATTGCCAAAGGAAATAGAGTGGGCAGTTTATATGTTTTTGAGAATGATTCTCAAGTGGGAGCTGCTATGGCAGTGACAGACAGCGAAACTGAGCTTTGGCACCAACGGCTTGGACATATGAGTAGGAAAGGTCTTGAAGTGATGATCAAAAGAGAACAATTACTTGGATTGAAATCTGTGGATTTGGAGTTTTGCCAACATTGTCTTTATGGCAAGCAGAAGCGGGTCAGCTTCTTGAAGATGGGTCATGAGAAGAATACCTTACCTTTGGAGCTTGTTTATTCGGATGTCTTTGGGCCAACTAAGGCAACTTGTTGTCGGCATCCATGTTTCTGCTAGTTCGCAACCTCTTGCCCATGCTCAATCATTGTCGTCTATTGGTTTGTAGCCTCTAAATATTAATGTGCAGCCTCCTAAATTTAATACACAGTATTCAAATGCAAGTATGCCACCTCTTCCCTCTCTGTCCACGCAGGTTCCCTTGGACAACTCAGTTTCAACGCAACCTGAAAGTCAAACAAATTTGGAGTCCTTGTTCCATTCTAATTCATTGTAGCCAATGTTGCATAGACTTTTTCATCTGCTAGCACCAATCTCCTTGGTCCCTCACCATTGCGTGAGCCTCACGACCCAAGGCACGAGACATTGCAACAAGTGGGAGATTTAAATCCCAAGCATAATTTGTAAGAAACTGCATGTGTACAGAGTCAAATTATTGTAGATAGAGTGCAGGAACAGGGGAGTTTAGATATGCAAAGGTAGAACATTGGAGAATTTGCACAAGCACAAGGAAATGTGCAGATGCAAGGGATTGTGTAACAGGGAAGTGTACAGAGGTAGAGTTATGAGGCCAATGTTCAGAATAGAGATAATTTGCAAAGTCAAATAGAAAATGTTCAAGATCAGTTACATAGGATGAATCTGGATGATTCAAATTTGCAACAAGAGGGTCCTCACTTAAGGAGGTCTACCCAGGAGAGGAGACGTCCTTCTAAATTTTCAAATTATGAATTGTTATATTCAAAGGAGGTTGAGCCTGAACTATTGGTTTCTGATCAACCTAAACTAGCTACTTATAAACAGGCTTGCAAGGCAATTGATTCTTTGAAATGGCAAGAGGTGATGCAAGATGAAATGAGTTTGTTGCAGGCTAATAACACTTGGGATTTAGTGTCGCTTCCACCTAATTGAAGACCCTTGAATAATCGTTGGGCATACAAGTTGAAAGAGGAAGATGGGGGCAACAAACGTTATCATGCTAGACTGGTTGTCAAAGGGTATGATTAATAGAAAGGTATAGATTTTAATGAGATTTTCTCACCAGTTGTGAGAATGACCACAATCCAAGTAGTTTTGGGATTGGTTGCAATTTGGGATCTTGAACTTGACCAGTTGGATGTCAAGACAACCTTTCTACATGGTGATGTTGATGAAGAGTTGTACATGGAGCAACTGGAAGGATTTAAAAATAGGGACAGGAACATCTTTATTGTAGGTTGAAGCGCAGCTTGTATGGACTCAAGCAAGCCCTGCGACAATGGTATCTCAAGTTTGATTGCTTCATGATTAATCAAAACTTCTTAAGATGTGAATCAGATCCTTGTGTCTATTATAAGTAGCTTCCTAATGGTGAGTTTTTTATTCTTTTGCTCTACGTGGATGACATGTTGGTAGCTAGTACTAGTATGAGGATTGTTTATGAGTTGAAGGCACAATTAGCTAAGAGATTTTCTATGAAAGACTTAGGTGCATCCAAGAAGATTCTTGGAATGACCTGTTGGTGCCTAAATTGACTGTCAGTTTTTGAGCAATTTTTCATGCAGGCACCTTCCCAAAAAATCCAAAAAATTTCTAAGTTTTGGGGCCTCCTCAGCATGTTTCAGCATCAGCATCATATTCTGATGGGAGGGGGTCATCATAATGTGCCATCAGTATGATATTGCATATCGGGCAGACCGGGGAGAGCTGATCCAACAGGGTTGGTCTGGCCGACGGGGTCGAGACCGGTTGTAGAAAGTCAAAATAATGTATATCGACAGTGTCGGAGTGACCAAAGGCATCGGGCTGAGGAAATTACGTTGGGCCGACAGTGGGAGGTCTGGCCAATGGGATGTGCTATCGGTATGATGGATGATATGGTTTATCGGCGAAGGAAATTTTGCATCCTCCGATGTGTTCAGTCTGGCGATGGAGTTGCCATCGGTGTAGCTTGGTGTATCGGCAGAAGTGTTTTGTGGTCTGCTGATGGTTGGTGTCTGGCCGACAAGGGGTGCAGAGGCTTCATCGGTGAGATCAGTGATATCGGTGGGAGAATTTTTGGGTGAGCCAATGGAAGTGGTCTCGCCGAAGACCTGGAATGCGAAGTGTTCATCGGGGTGACAGACTATCGAGCGAGCCAGCAAGGGTTTCACTGATGATCTATGTCTAGCCGATGGGGGATATGAAGTGTCTATCGGAGTGAGTAGGTGCATCAGTGAAGGTGGATTGCGCTGGGCTGATAGTAGTGGTCTTGCCGACTAGGGTAGTATGGAGCTGCGGTGGGAGTGACTCGGTTTGTCGGCAGGAGGATTTTAGGGTTTGCCGATGGCTCATGTCTTGTCGAAGGTTAGCCCATCGGTGAGAGTGGTTGTATTGGCGTGGAAGTTTTTTCTTGGGCCGATGGTTTTGGTCACGCCGATGTGTTATTTGGTTGGAATGTTTTTAAGGTTGTTGTTCATCGGGGTGACATAGTGCATCGATATATCTATTAGAGGTTGCTCTGATGGTCTAGGTCTGGCCGACGAAGGGGATGTGAAGTGTTCATCGGTGTAACATATGGTGTCGGCCAGAGGGTTTTTGGTTGCTCCGATAGTGTATGTCTAGGCGATGGGTTTTTGGTGAAAGTTCCTGGGTCAAGCGGGGCAAAACGCTCGACACTTGGTTTGCTAGCGGTCCTGCTTATATGGTGTTAGAGTGGTCTCTGCAGGACAAATGTGGGATTTTAAATCATGCGGACATAAAGGTCTTCCTGATAGTCTTGGTCACGCCGATGGCGTGATATGCAGTGCAGAGCATGTATGTATCGAGTGCCTACATGGCACATTCTCACAGGACGATGACTTTTCAACATGAATTTGGTGCCATCGATTTTCAAGCGATGGAAGGATCGACGACCGTGTTTTAAAGTTGAAGTGTGGGTTTCTCTTGTGCCTTCAGGTGTGTTTTGAGTGGGAAATTTCCATGTGGGCACTGCGACAGTCTCCATGAGAAGATGTGGGTGGTTGAGCCATTAATGGCAAGATTATGCAGGGGCATGGGCTGGCGATTGACAACCATGTACCTGATTTATGGCAGGAAAATTCTCCAACAGTGGCACAAGGCTCGAGTTCATCTGCTTCTCGTCCTTCTTTTGCTTCTCCATGTTTTGTCCCCTACCGCATTAAATCTTTAAGGCCATTTCCTCAAAATGAATGTATCTGGCGAATTTTGGACTAGCCATGTAATTAATTGTTGAAGGTACACTTTCTGGCTATTTTAAGCAGATTGTGTCACTCTTTCTGTGGTTGTTGAAAATTGGACATACCTGGCTCTATAATAAGATACAACTAGTTTTGGCTACTCTGTGCAGGAGGTCTTGTGAGTCTCTTGTTGTATGTCTCATGCATGAATCTACTAATTTCATGATTGATTTTATATGAGTAATGCTCTATTTGCATTGTTTTGTTAATTCTATCTCCAGTATTGCATGTGTCCTTCTGAATCTAGATATCTAAGGGGTGTCTAGTATTCTAGAATATAGAATTCCTATATTGAATGTTTGATCTTTTAACTTCTGCTCAAGGGGTAGATTAAAGTGTTTTCAGATTGAGTATTGGGAAGAATATACTACAATAGGGATACCATAAGTATTGATAACTTAACACTCTATTTTTGGGAGGTATTTGTAAGGCAGATACCACAACATCCCCTTGAAGTCTAGTTTTATTGTGTTCATGTTGATCATTCACAGGTGTATGTCTACTGACTCCAAGCCCTGGATAGGCACCAGTCTAGCTCTGCATCGAGATTACACACCAGGTCCTAGTTTTGCATCCATATACAAATCAAATTCAAACTTCAACCACAACCATTAGGATATTAGAATTAGTTTTAGGACCTAAAGTCCTCTGTCTACAACTGAACATAGGCCCAAAGCTAGCCCCTTTGCTCTTATCTCACAGTTTTGGTCTACTTATAGGAGGATCTATCTGCTTTGTGTCAACATCCCAGTCTTTCCAAAAGCATATTCTCATGGATGTTGAATAGGGAATACCCCCCTAGGTTTTGCAGAGCCTGAAGAAGAAGAGGAGATAAAAATAGAGTCTATCTCCTATACTGTTGGCCCCTGGCCCAGAGATCCTGTTGATCACCGATGGCTACCTTGTAGGGATATATGGGAGAAAGTATCCAGTCAGGGAAAAAACCAACATGACCATCACTAGGGATAGACAAAAGAAGGAGATCATGTTGTCACAAAAGGCATATATTGACAAGGTTGTAGATAGATTTGGTATGGTTGATGCAAAGGTTGTTTCTACTCCTCTTGCTGCCTATTTTCGTTTATCTTTTGATTTGTGTCTGAAAACATGAGGATAAGGAGTTTATGCAAGGTATCCCTTATACATCTGATGTTGGCAGCATTATGTATGCTATGGTCTCCACTCATCCTGATATTGCTCATGCAGTGGGAGTTGTGAGCAAGTTTATGAGAAATCTCGGTAAGCCTCATTGGGAAGAGGTCAAATGGATATTAAGGTATCTTAAAGGTACTTTCGATTATGCTTTATGTTTTGGTGGCAATAATGTACAACTATAAGGTTTCACTAATTTTGATCTTATCAGAGATTTAGATAAAAAGAGATCTACTACTGGCTATGTTTTCATGTTTGTTGGAGCTACCATTAGTTGGGTCTCGAGGCTGCAACATTTTGTTGCTCTTTCTTATGCTGAAGCTGAGTATATGGCTCTTTTTAAAGGTGCTAGGGAGATACTTTGGTTACAGCGATTGTTTAGTGATTTGAGATGTCAACAAAGTTATTATGTTATATTTTGTGATAGTCCCAGTGCCATTTTTATGGCTCACAATCATTCATCTCAGCATCGTTCTAAACATATTGACATACATGCTCATTTAATTCATCATGTGGTTGAAGAGGGCAAGTTACAAGTTACAAAAATTGACACAAAGGTCAATCCGGTAAATATTTTGACCAAGGTTGTTCCCAAAGAGAAGTTTGAATGTGCTAGGACTTCTCTTGATCTGGTTAAGAAGAAGTGACAATAAGTTTAGAGCAGGGGAATGTTTGGCGAGTTGTAGCATCTATTGGACTTCAAGTGGGAGATTGTTAACAGATGAAGCCCAATGGACACATTGTTTTTCCCTCCAATTATTTGTCTATTCACATTCTTCTTTGGTGTGAAATGAAACATTATATATGCTACACATCTCATTGTAAAATCATTCTTTGATAGTAATAAGAATTCATCTGCTCAATGTGGATGTAGCCATATTTTGGTGAACCAAGATAAATATTGGTGTCTCATCTTGTTTATGTTTCTATTATCTATTTATACTCTGTTTTCTATACTTCTATTTTGCTCTTCTGTCATTTACAGCTACTTCAAACTGCACACTTCAGCTGAGCCCATTTCATGGATAAAAACCTTAGGGTTTCATGGAGAAGCTTCGAAGCTCACTTTCTGATGTTGCTTTGCTTGAAGTAACTACAAAGGCACGTGGAAGTCCAAATGCTTACACAAAAATTATTAAAGATTGCAAATGTTTGCTAATTGGGTTTTGTCATGCCACTCGAGCACTTGGAACAACAATTGTTGCTAGTGATGTATTTTATAGCCAACCAATTCAAGGAAGGTTGCTTCGATCCAGTCAACAAGAAGCATGTTCTCCAAACTACTCTTATTCATTACCGTGTGGCATTTAGAGTTATAGATGTGGGAAGGGAATAATATAAAATCTAATTTGAATTTACTTTTGGATATTTTAGCACCAAAGTGAATAGAAATAGAAATGATGGATCTTGCACTGTGTTTAATAGTGTAGCCTCCATACTTAAAGGTGAGACGGTTCAATTGTTATAGAGACGAAAAAACTGTACACAGATTACTATTCCAAATTTTTTTATGCTTGCAAAAGAGTTCGTTTGATGGAGTTGTTTTCTGTTGGAGACGAAATTACAAGAGATCTACTTTTCTTGCACGAATCAACATTGTGAACTTACTATTAAAGGCATTTTATTACTTCAAATTTATCAAGTTTCAAATGCTTTGGAAGATAAATTGTTGGTTGGGTCTTAAATGAATACATGGTTGATTTAGAATTCTTTGAAGTACCTAATATGGTTCTTTCAGTTGCGTAGAAAGTGAAAGTTGTGGCACTGTGGAGATTGTGTTTTCTCAGAGGGATAGGATTTCAAAAACTTCATTGCTTCCCTAGGTCTCAGAAATACATCAGTAAACTGAGTTAGCGGCAATGTCTGGAGATCTATCAGTGTGATGTGGATTTGTTTCATTAATCTCACACTTATAGCCTATGAAGGATGCAATGATGAGCACTCTAGCAGTCAGATTTAAACTAAAAAGTACCTTTTAATATAAAGCTCACCAAGTGTAATGTTTTAACTTATTTATAAGTTAAAATATTTCGTGCTCAGAAAAGAAAGAAAATTGTTTCATTATTTGTAATAAACCTTTGAGAGGTAGTTATCGAGAGGAAAGAAGGAGGTTATAAATTCATTAATTTCCTATTGGAGGCGGTATCTTTTTCAATTTCTCAATACGAGAGTTGGAGGAGAGGGTTCTCCTTTTCTAAAAACTTCATCATGTTGTTCATTTTCTAGCACAGTCATTTGTACAGGGATTTTAGAGAAGCTTTGAACTCTCATTTAATTGAATAATAGGAGTGTTGCAGATCCTTGTATTTTTTTTGTTCTTTCATTAGTTGCTGGTTTTCGTATGTTGATCTGTAACTACTCTTCAATGGTTTCCTTGATACATTAAACTGCATTAATTTCACATAGAAACTTTGTCTTCTGAATGGTTGCATATTTTTCTTATGTCCAATGTGCAACCTATTTGCATGTTGGGTAATGATAGTTATTTATGTTCATGAGAATGAAATTTGTGAACTTTGTGTCACTGATTTCTGTTCATTTTTCATTCTAGATTCTTCTTGGGAAAATGTAGGTGTTTTTTGTATGTCTCACACCTAGGGTTTTCTTTCACTCTTTTCTTTTTCTGTAGTTTCCTTTCCTTCTTTCTAGTTAAAATCATACCCTAAAAATCCTAAATAGATTATACGAGGGAGTTGCCCCTCTTAACACATAGGAAGATCACCATTCATTTGGTGATCTATCCGATTGTTGTAAATATTTTGTCACATTCCATTAGGTAGGTCGTAGTTTTATTATCAATTTCTGAAGTGACAATTTTTTTTACTAACAAAACTCCAAAGTTCAATGGTTGTTTTGGTTAGTTGAAGACTAAAACATTTTTCCTCGATATGATTGTGAGACAATTAGTGGATCAACAAAATGATATTTGTTTACGAGTTCAAATGCAAGCACATAGACTATATGGACTAGGGAGCTTGCCTATTTTTGTCAATTTGTGTATTGGAGGTGAGTGGGAAGCATGTGAAAATACAAAATGGGTTGAATAATGAAAACATAGATCCCTAACACCTATACAAACACATGATCAACATGAGACAATGTTTGATGAAGATAATCAATTATTTACACCATATGACTATGATTGTGTTTTAGACCTTGTACAAGAAGGTACATTAATTCAATATCTAGTTTCATTATATTGTTTTGTAATTTATAATTCTATACATGCATGTATTTTTGTGAATTATATATTGTGTCCTACTTTATTAAATTTGTAATTTTTTTGTAGGACATGTGTATGTTGTTTTTGTGTCTAAGGGCAATGAAGATGAAACATAGTATTGGTTGGCTTGATGTGTTGAGATAAAACATAAGTTGTTATAGCCTAGACTAGATGATAACTATGAGTAACCAACACATTCTATGGTTTTTGTTGGCACTTGGCTATGGAAATATATGATAAGGAAGAATGGTTTACCTGCATTTGAAGATTATGAAATACATAAGAAAATTGTGCACTACTCACATTTGGTTGTGGCAACAAATATACAATTAGTGAGATATCAAGAAAAACCTATTACAAAAGAGTTATGGACACTTTATATGGAAGAGAATGAGACAATTATAGATGTGTTAACAAAAAAGAGGATGTAGATGGTACAATGGAGCAAAGTTTTTAAATGGTTTGCAAGTATGTAGAAATTTCTAAACTTTTAATCTTTATTTTTTTACTAATCTATAGTTGTATATATTTACTTGATATCTAATTGATTCACTATCATGCTCTAAGAAAATTAGTAAGTGATTTCATGTCTCCTTAATTCATCCTCTTAACTCCCCTTAAGTCATTCCCTAGCTATGTTCCATAAATTAGGTAAATACAATTTAGTTTAATAACTTTGGAATTTGGTTTGGTAAGTTTAAGATTAAATAGATCTATAGTTAATTGGTTTATTAGCACACCCTTAGAAAATTAGTAGTTGATTTTATGTCCCCTTAATCCATCCTCTTAACTCCCCTTAAGCCATCCCCTAACTACATTCCAAAAATTAGGTAGTTTAATATACTTTAATAACTTTGGGATTCAGTTTAGTAACTTATTTAAGATTAAGTAAACTTATAGTGGATTGATAATTATTACCATGCCTTTAGCTAATTAATAATTGGTTGAATGTCCCCTTAATCCATCCCCTTAACTTGCCTTAAGCCATCCCCTTAACTATCAAACATGTTACAATAGAATACTTCACTCTTTTTGTAGATAAATATTTCTTTTTTGGCTTTGTGCTCCTATGTTCATTATACTTTTTATGATTTTTATTTCAGGTCTCCTACAACTAGTTGGCATGATTGTCACTACTTGTGCATTCAATGTGTGACAACATATTGGATTTCCCTATGCTAGGCATCACTTGAATGTAAGGAAATTATATTGTAATTTTCCAACTTGATTCATTGTAATTTTCTCACTTGACTTATAGTTAGGACTCATGTGTAGACACCTAAATTTGACTATATCTTACGACATTACATTTAGACATTTTTTGTCCTAGGTCCTCTTCCATGACCCCTTCCATCACTCCTATTAGTTAAATAAATTATATTTATTTAATTAATTCCTCTTATCCATTTATCCTCTTCTTGCATCAAATTAAATAAATCTTATTTATTTAATCTCATTTTCCCCCATCATCCAATTTAAATAAATTAAATATTTATTTAACTACCACTTGTCTCTCATGATTTAAATAATTTTATTATTTAAATTACTTATTCACACTCACATCCCTATTTTTATCCTCATTCATTGTGTGTCCTAAGCACTTCTTCTCCAAAATAAATAAAAAATTACATTTATTCCCACTATTCTCCTAATTTTGGCCTCCTGCCATACCCATTTAATGTGCATCATAAGCACTAAAATTACCTTTTAATCCTAGCCATCCACATCACACAATTGGCTTCCAATCCTAGCCATCCATTTGATTCCCTCTCTATCTATAAATTGAAACTCTTATTTCAATTCCAAACCCTCTCTGACTCACTCACTGACTGATTCACTTATACAAGTCATTTTCATACAACGCTTGAGCTCTGTTATGTTGCAACAGTGAGCAATCAATAATACTTCGACATCATGCATTATCATGCAAGATCGAGAAGAGCCATGGAGATCAATGAAGTCTAACATGGATTCGGTTTGCATTTGAGTTTGTTTGTTTTCATTTTCATGCTAGTTTGTCCTTCATGGTGCTTGTTAGGGTTTAGTTTTTTTTTTTTGTTTTTGGACACTAAATCCAATTTTCCCTAGCTACATCATGTATTTATAGTTAATTTATTTACTTGTTGATTGTACACATATTTACTTATTCAGTATACTTTTTATCATTTTTATTTTAGGTCTCCTACAACTAGATGGCATGACAATTTACTATAATCTAGGCTCGTCTAGAACTTAGAATTAGGACTCATGTAATTGTAATTTTGACTATATAATTTGAATTAGAATTAGGACTCCTATAATTGTAATTTTCTTAATTCTAGAATGTTATAATGGTATTGTTGATTCTTTGATAACATTTATTGTAATTAAGTTTAACTATTTGTAGACAATGTCTATATTAGAATGATTAAATTGATAGTCCAAAGAGCCTTACCCATCATAATATAGACATATATTTTTTTCTCATTCATCATTCTTTCTTAATTAACTTGTTCAAAGATATCAACCATTGTCACAATGTAAATATCAATAACTTGACCGTTTTAGTTAACAATACAAAATCAATTGTTGTCCCAATTTTGAATAAAATACTAGAATGCACTAATGTTTATTCTTACATACTACATCTCTTTGACTATGTTTATTCAATTTAGAACATTGAAATTTACCCTTAAGCATCTTAGCTAAATTAAAATTAAGTCTAAACATTGAAATACAAAATATTAAGCAATATCATTTACTCTAGAGTTTCACATTCAATTATTTATGTCACGGTTCACCATGTCACTATTTTCTATTTCAAACTCATACTTATAATTCACTATACAAGTATACCAAACAAGAGGTAATTTTTCTATGTAACTTTTGTCTTATCACAGTAACATACATTATCAATACAAGATATCTCAAAGTAAATGGTAACTAAAGTAAAGATACATTGTCTCCTATTTGAGGTGTCAAATTGTTAGGCCATGAGTATGTGATAACCATTTAACATAGTAAAACATTATTGTCAAGTGTCACATTAGAGCTAAGATTTGCAATTAAGAACTCAATGTTTAAATTTTAATTTTGACTACCACATTAGAATTAGGACATGTAATTGTAATTTCATCTTAGAATTGTAATTAAGGCTTGAAATTAGGACTTTAATGTTTAATTGTAATTTTGACTGTCACATTAGAATTAGGACATGTAATTGTAATTTTGAATTAGAATTAGAATTAGGACTTGCAATTAGGACTTCAATGTTTAATTGTAATTTCAAGACTGCCACATTAGAATTAGGACATGTAATTGTAATTTTGACTTAGAATTAGAATTAGGACTTGCAATTAGGACTTCAATGTTTAACTGTAATTCCAAGACTACCACATTAGAATTAGGACATGTAATTATAGTTTTGACTTAGAATTAGAATTAGGACTTGCAATTAAGACATGGAATTGTAACTTTGACTAAGAATTAAAATTAGGACTTCCAATTAGGACTTCAATGTTTAATTGTAATTTTGACTACCACATTAGAATTGGGACTTCAATGTTTAATTGTAATTTTGACTGCCACATTAGAATTAGGACTTGCAATTAGGATATTTAATTGTAATTTCATCTTAGAATTATAATTAAGACTTGCAATTAGGACTTTAATGTTTAATTGTAATTTTGATTGTCACATGAGAATTAGGAATTGCAATTAGGACGTCAATGTTTAATTGTAATTTTGACTACCACATTAGAATTATGACATGCTATTAGGACATCTAATTATAATTTCGCTCTTAGGATTGTAATTAAGACTTACAATTAGGAGTTTAATGTTTAATTGTAATTTTGACTATCATGTTAGAATTAGGACTTGTAATTAGGACTTCAATGTTTAATTGTAATTTTGATTGCCACATTAGAATTAGGACATGTAATCATAGTTTCGTCTTAGAATTGTAATTAAGACTTGCAATTAGGACTTTAATGTTTAATTGTAATTTTGACTACCACATTAGAATGAGGACTTGCAATTAGGACATGAAATTGTAATTTCAACTTAGAATTAGAATTAGGACTTGCGATTAGGAATTTAATGTTTAATTAAATTTTGACTACCACATTAGAATTAGGACTTATAATTAGGACATGTAATATTGTCTTAAAATTGTAACTAAGACTTGTAATTATGACTTTAATATTTAACTATAATTTTGACTGTCACATTAGAATTAGGATACGAAATTGTAATTTTAACTTAGAATTAGAATTAGGACTTGCAATTAGGACATCGATGTTTAATTGTAATTTTGACTGCCACATTAGAATTAGGACTTACACTTTTACAATTAGATGCATGATTTTAAGTAAATAGTCCATGAAATAAAAACATATACACACATAGTCCATTTAATAAATACTAAAATAGTCTATGAAATAAATATTAAAATAGTCTATGAGATAAATATTGAAATAGTCTATGAAATAAATACTAAAATAGTCATAGTCCATGAAATAAATACTAAAATAGTCATAGTCCATGAAATAAATACTGAAGTACTCACAGTCCATGAAATAAATGTAACATCACAGTCTACATTCTATCATCATCAAATTGAAGAGGCCTCTTAGTTCTTCTTGAAATAGATGGTGGCCCACATTGTACAAGAAAAAGAAGCTTCAAATCAATTAATGTCAAAATTGCATGCATATTATTTAAATCAAATATTTAAAACAAAACCATGGAATTAAATATTTAAATCTAGACTTGTGTGCACGCATACCACATGGTTCGCATCATCTCCCACATCCTGTTTGCTTGGTATAACTATCAATTGTGTACCAAAAGTCTCAATTGATAATTTTTATATTTAAATAAAATACGAATTAGACTTGAGCATTTACAAAATTCAACCATAAAAGACCTAGAAATTGCGTAGGATTTACTAGTAGGATATGAAATGCTATGGATGACTTGTGAATTTGTCCAGGCTCATTAGTGGTAGGACATGTTATTACCCTAATAGTGTTACCATCCTCTATATATGTACATGTATATTTTCAACAATGAAATTAAAATTACAAAATTATACTTAAGTGAATTCAAAGTACAAATGTAATTTTCAACTACACACCATGTATGACTCAGACATAGAAGTTGATGTTGGAGGAGCACTTGCCACACCTTCTGGTTGGTCCAGCACGGAAGTGTTGTGACCCCCTAGTTGTTATAAAAATAATTCACATTTGAATTATTATAGAATTATTATAATGTATCTAATTTTAAGAAACTAATTAAACATATTTAATGAACTCTATATGATTAAGGGAAATTTATTGGTCTATTGTATAAGGTGTGTTGAGTTGTACAACCATTGACACCAAATGATCTAACTGAGATGATGTGGTTGACCTAATCATCTGCACCAAACAACACAATATATAAGTCATTAAATAAATTGATAATTGATATTTTAAAATAGATCTATATTTATTAATTTTAATATGTACATTATCACGTACATAAAATGTGGCATACCTCTATACCTGAGGAATGAATAGTGTAGCCAAGAAAGACTCCTCCTCTATTGTAGCCCCCAAAGTGGATGCATGAATAGGACCATAACATGGGCAAATGCAATTCTAAAAGAATGGGGTGTAGATTGTAATGGTGTCAACATACATGAGGTGCTAGGAGCAACACCATCTCCTCCATGCTCTCTATCACTAACTTTAGTTGTCATGCATGTAGCTTGGTTAGTTGAGTTTCCTAAGAGCATACTCAATGCTCCTAATGTTGATACCACTACCTATTGGTGAATGGGTGCAGCAATAGAAGGCAAAGAAAGAACAACAATGGGTGGAGTGGGCATGTGTCGATTTTGATCAACATGTGCCCCTAGCCTATGTTGTGGCATGCCACCATTAACACCCTGGAATGATTTGATATCAAAATAATTAAATTTTGAACCTATTCCAAAGTCAACCCATAATTTTATTAAAAAATATAATGGCACCTCAAAATTGATGCATGTAGTGGATGGTCAAAGACCATGCACCATTGCTCCCAAAAATTTGTTACAATTTGAGGATGCCTACACCTTTTAATTGAAACTCTTTTTTATTTGGAGGGATGGGTTGGTTTGTCGAAGTGTCAATAAAATACGGGGCTAAGGTATGCTTAGAAATGTGTAAATCAAGGATCTATCTATATGACAGTTCATCTGAATGGAATTGCCTCCTCTCCTCCCTCCAAAGATAGAATTTGTGTCATGCCCACATTTGCACATGGACATGAAAACATGGACCAACATTTTTTTAAAGAAAGCATCACACAAGCTTCTATCATGCTTTGTGCGATAACATAATGTGCACACTCAAGCACGTGGCATGTGTAATGTTATGAAGAACACACCACATCAAGCAAAAAGGGAAACTAAAGCAAGCGGGTGTGGAGAACTCACTCCACACACCCTATGAAGATGAGGGTAACCTAATTAGGGCTTGGTGTCATGTCGCATGATGCCACAAGGTAAATTTCTAAAATATGATTTCCCTCTAGGTCCCTAAATGATGAGGAACAATCTTGCCTCTACAACACAAGACCTAAACATTTAAAACTAAAGTTTAATCCTAACATAGCAAACTACACTAGAAAAGCAACTAGGACTTAAATAATTCCCAATTAATATGACGTATAAAAGTGAATAAATGTGATTAATTACTATTTCAAAATTTTATGATGTTTTCAAAAAATCAACCCCTATTTCAAAAAACATAAAATGAATTAGCACAACTAGAAGTTTCCAACATTATAATTAAATGCAATATTTAAATGATGAAATTATTAGCAAATTTACTTATTTATTTCAACAATTAAAATTAATTTAACAACTTTCAACTATATAAAAGTCTTTTAAGAATAAATTTCAAATTAAATTAAACCACCCATTAAGTTCTCGCACTATAACTCTAACTAGAATAACAATTTGCCAATTTTTGGAAAGAATATAATATTGAACAATATAATTACAACAATTGAATTGCTAAAGTTCCAAAGATATTTACTTTGCCAAACTACATATTTATCCCCACTAGAGTTAAAATTAAAACCATGACACTACAACTATCCAAAGGAGCTTAAATCACCTAAGCAAGATTAAGCAATCTAAACCCGCTTAAGGGGTGTAACCCAATTAGGACAACACTAAAGCCCTAGATTCAGGTTTAAAAAGGGATACCCTTCCTCTCTTTTTCCACACACAACAAGAAGGTTTAGATTTGAGAGGGAGAAGAAGGGGAAAAGGAGGAGGCAAATTTGCAAGGTGAAAATAGTTTCACAAGTTTTGTTTTAGTTTTCTAACTTATTTGTTTTCTGTAACTTGTTCATTTACTAACTTGTTTAATTTCTCTAATGCTTCCATTTTCCAAATGAATCTATTGACTTCTTCATGTTCTAGCATTCTCTCTTTTTTACAATATTGTTATTTGGCTAGAATCTTAAGAGGCAATTTTAGACAATGAAATACATATACACATATATAACTTTGCATATATGTGTATATATATAGGCACACACACACACACACACACACACACACACACACACACACACACACACACACACACACACATAAAGATATAAAGGGTGATAATATAAAAGTTTTACCAAATTGTGTTTAAATATAAAAAAATCATTTAAAGTATAATGAGAAGGGCCGAAGCCTTGTGTTAACAATGGCGGTCATTGGGGGGCACATGGCCCTGCTATGGGTATCGTTGCCCCGCTAAGGACCTGCATCACCCACAGGGAGGGGAAAAGCCCCCAAACCCCACAAGCCCTTGAGCTTGTTATGTTGGGGGTTCTTCCCCACCACTAGAGTTCGCAACGGTGCCCTTAGAACCTACCACAAAACCCTACGCATTGTTTAATAAGATATATAAAAAATGACTTCAATCTTTATTCATTCTTTTTCCTTTGGGGTGTTAATTTATGTAATATATATTCATGTTTTAACATAGATAAAATTAATATATATTAAATCTCTTCCCCACTTCAATATAGAGATATAATAATGTCTCAAACACACACACACACACAAATGCATGATTTTAAGTAAATAGTCCATGAAATAAAAACATATACACACATAGTTCATTTAATAAATACTAAAATAGTCTATGAAATAAATATTTAAATAGTCTATGAGATAAATATTGAAATAGTCTATGAAATAAATACTGAAATAGTCATAGTCCATGAAATAAATACTAAAATAGTCATAGTCCATGAAATAAATACTGAAATACTCATAGTCCATGAAATAAATGTAACATCACACTCTAAGTTCTATCATCATCAAATTGAAGAGGCCTCTTAGTTCTTCTTGATATAGATGGTGGCTCACGTTGTACAAGAAAAAGAAGCTTCAAATCAATTAATGTCAAAATTGCATGCATATTATTTAAATCAAATATTTAAAATAAAACCATGGAATTAAATATTTAAATCTAGACTTTTGTGCATGCATACCACATGGTTCTTATCATCTCCCACATCCTGTTGGCTTGGTATAATGATCAATTGTGTACCAAAAGTCTCAGTTGATAATTTTTATATTTAAATAAAACACGAATTAGACTTGAGTATTTACAAAATTCAACCATAAAAGACTTAGAAATTGCATAGGATTTACTAGTAGGATCTGAAATGCTATGGATGACTTGTGAATTTGTCTAGGCTCATTAGTGGTAGGACATGTTATTGCCCTAATAGTGTTATCATCCTCCATATATGTACATGTATATTTTCAACAATGAAATTAAAATTACAAAATTATACTTAAGTGAATTCAAAGTACAAATGTAATTTTCAACTACACACCATGTATGACTCAGACATAGAAGTTGATGTTGGAGGAGCACTTGCCACACCTTCTGGTTGGTCCAACGTGGAAGTGTTGTGACCTCCTCGTTGTTATAAAAATGATTCACATTTGAATTATTATAGAATTATTAAAATGTATCTAATTTTAAGAAACTAATTAAACATATTTAATGAACTCTATATGGTTAATGGAAATTTATTGGTCTATTGTATAAGGTGTGTTGAGTTGTACAACCATTGACACCAAATGATCTAACTAAGATGATGTGGCTGATCCAATCATCTGCACCAAACAACATAATATATAATTCATTAAATAAATTGATAATTGATATTTTAAAATAGATCTATATTTATTAATTTTAATATGTACATTATCACGTACATAAAATGTGGCATACCTCTATACCTGAGGAATGAATAGTGTAGCTAAGAAAGACTCCTCCTCTATTGTAGCCCCCAAAGTGGATGCATGAATAGGACCATAACAAGGGAAATTGCAATTCTAAAAGAATGGGGTGTAGATTGTAATGGTGTCAACATACATGAGGTGCTAGGAGCAACACCGTCTCCTCCATGCTCTCTATCACTGACTTTAGTTGTCATGCATGTAGCTTGGTTAGTTGAGTTTCCTAAGTGCATACACAATGCTCCTAATGTTGATACCACTACCTATTGGTGAATGGGTGCATCAATAGAAGACAAAGAAGGAACAACAATGGGTGGAGTGGGCATGTGTCAATTTTGATCAACATGTGCCCCTAGCCTATGTTGTGGCATGCCATCATCAACACCCTAGAATGATTTGACGTCAAAATAATTAAATTTTGAACCTATTCCAAAGTCAACCCATAATTTTACTAAAAAATATAATGGCACCTCAAAATTGGTACATGTAGTGGATGGTTAAAGACCATGCACCACTGCTCCCAAACATTTGTTGCAATTTGAGGATGCCTACACCTTATAATTGAAACTCTTTTTTATTTGGAGGGATGGGTTGGTTTGTCGAAGTGTCAATAAAATACGGGGCTAAGGTATGCTTAGAAATGTGTAAATCAAGTATCTATCTATATGACAGTTCATCTGAATAGAATTGCCTCCTCTCCTCCCTCCAAAGATAGAATTTGTGTCATGCCCACATTTGCACGTGGACATGAAAACATGGACCAACATTTTTTTAAAGAAAGCATCACACACAAGCTTCTATCATGCTTTGTGTGATGACATAATGTGCACACTCAAGCACATGGCATGTGTAATGTTATGAAGAACACACCACATCAAGCAAAAAGGGAAACTAAAGCAAGCGGGTGTGGAGAACTCGCTCCACACACCCTATGAAGATGAGGGTAACCTAATTAGGGCTTGGTGTCATGTCGCATGATGCCACAAGGTAAATTTCTAAAATATGATTTCCCTCTAGGTCCCTAAATGATGAGGAACAATCTTGCCTCTACAACACAAGACCTAAACATTTAAAACTAAAGTTTAATCCTAACATAGCAAACTACACTAGAAAAGCAACTAGGACTTAAATAATTCACAATTAATATGATGTATAAAAGTGAATAAATGTGATTAATTACTATTTCAAAATTTTATGACGATTTCAAAAAATCAACCCCTGTTTCAGAAAACATAAGATGAATTAGCACAACTAGAAGTTTCCAACATTATAATTAAATGCAATATTTAAATGATGAAATTATTAGCAAATTTACTTATTTATTTCAACAATTAAAATTAATTTAACAACTTTCAACTATATAAAAGTCTTTTAAGAATAAATTTCAAATTAAATTAAACCACCCATTAAGTTCTCGCACTATAACTCTAACTAGAATAACAATTTGCCAATTTTTAGAAAGAATATAGTATTGAACAATATAATTACAACAATTGAATTGCTAAAGTTCCAAAGATATTTACTTTCCCAAACTACATATTTATCCCCACTAGAGTTAAAATTAAAATCATGACACTACAACTATCCAAAGGAGCTTAAATCACCTAAGCAAGATTAAACAATCTAAACCCAGTTAAGGGGTGTAACCCAATTAGGACAACACTAAAGCCCTAGATTCAGGTTTAAAAAGGGATACCCTTCCTCTCTTTTTCCACACACAACAAGAAGGTTTAGATTTGAGAAGGGGAAGAAGGGGAAAAGGAGGAAGCAAATTTGCAAGGTGAAAATAGTTTCACAAGTTTTGTTCTAGTTTTCTAACTTATTTGTTTTCTCTAACTTGTTCATTTACTAACTTGTTTAATTTCTCTAATGCTTCCATTTTCCAAATGAATCTATTAACTTCTTCATGTTCTAGCATTCTCTCTTTTTTACAATATTGTTATTTGGCTAACATCTTAAGAGGCGATTTTAGACAATGAAAAACATACACACATATATAACTTTGCATATATGCGTATATATATAGGCACACACACACACACACACACACACACACACACACATATAAAGATATAAATGGTGATAATATAAAAGTTTTAGCAAATTGTGTTTAAATATAAAAAAAATCATTTAAAGTATAATGAGAAGGGTCGAAGCCTTGTGTTAACAATGGCGGTCATTGTGGGGCACATGGCCCCGCTATGGGTATCGTGGCCCTACTAAGGACCTGCATCACCCATACGGTGTCATGGCCCCACAGGGAGGGGCAAAGCCCCCAAACCCTACAAGCCCTTGAGCCTGTTATGTTGGGGGTTCTTCCCCACCACTATAGTTTGCAACGGCAGCCTTAGAACCTACCACAAAACCCTACGCATTGTTTAATAAGATATATAAAAAATGACTTCAATCTTTATTCATTCATTTTCCTTTGGGGTGTTAACTTAATTTATGTAATATATATTCATGTTTTAACGTAGATAAAATTAATATATCATTAAATCTCTTCCCCACTTCAATATAGAGATATAATAATGTCTCAAACACACACACACACACACACACACATATAATACAAATGCACAATTAAATATATATTTTCCTTTACAAAACAAGATAGGTTTACATATTTAAATATGGTCAAACTTACAAACTATATGATCTTTTGAAAATATCATACAAATACACTTACTTCCAATTCTTATTTAAGAAATGCAAATAGGAATGAGATATTACTTGAACATACAATTCCATTTATTCTTTAAGAGCCAAAATTTTTTTTTTAATTCTATTCAAGAAATTTAAATCAACATTATTGAAATAAACACAACACTAATTCATTTCCTTGAAATATCATGAACACATTAGTTACATGTCTAAAGAGAGATTCTATTATTCTTTGTCCAAGGTAACATATTCTTATGCAAGATTTAAAGATAACATATATATACATATATACATATATATATGTATACGTATATACGTATATATGTATATGTATATACGTATATGTATATATACACGTATATACACACGTATACGTATATATATATACATATACGTATATATGTGTATATATACGTATATACGTGTATATATATACGTATACCTATATACGTATACGTGTGTATATATATATATATATACGTATATATGTATATCTATATATGTATATGTATATATATGTATGTATGTATGTATGTATGTATGTATGAATGATAGCTTTTTTAATAGAAAATTTAAGTATGAAGAATAGTAGAGGAAAAACACAAAACTTGAAAAAATAGATTTATTTTCATATGAACCCCATGTTTTATTTTTGACTTTTATCAAACTTTTCCAAGTAGGAGAGAGAGATTTACATCTATATTTTCAATAACTAAAATGCATTTGTTCATTCCCCCTTTAATAAACAAGCCCATTTAGTGTATTATAAAGAAAATAAGATACATATTATTTTTGTTTTCTAATATATAGACAAGACACATGGATACACCACTTGATATTTAAACTAAAATAAGGGTGAAATGGTAAACTTTGCAACTTGATACAACTTTATTATGGAACCATAACAACCAATAGATCCCATTATTATAACTTTCAAAACTCTATCTCTACAAGGTTAAATGAGGCTTCTTCATGGCTCTTAAAACACAATACCATACCATTTTACATATTTCTCTCCTCATGAACAAGGACTCATACTACTCCATAAATAAGAGACTCTTTTCCTTTCTTTTCCTACTTCCTCAAAACCTACAAAACCAGAACCACAACCAAGTCAATGGAGGTGCTCACTTCCCAACCATGGGCTTGCTCACAAGGCACCCCTAATCTAGGAGGCCTTCAAGGTAACCCTAGGCTCATACACACAACAAGGTAAACACTCAAAAACTCAAAGAAGCAAATAACACTCCAACCCAAGGAGACTCACAAAACACAATAATCCTTAAGAAAGGATTCAAAAGGGAGGAGTAGAGTGGACTCTCTCCTTCAAGAGGAAAAGTAAAATATATATCACATACTCAAATACCTCTTCACTTCAATTAAACCCACGCCATATTTCCTCCACATTCCTCTTCTTAAAACACTAAAACTCATGCAAAACCAAGGCACTCATGCCACAAATTCCTCTCTCTAAAACACCAAAACTCATGCAAAACCAAGGCACTCTTGCCACAAACTCCTCTCCTCAAAACACCAAAACTTATGCAAAACCAAGGCACTCATGCCACAAACTCCTCTCAAAGGAGTGACTTTTCCCCGAAGAGGTTCTCACCTCTCTCAACCCTAAACTAGGGATTTTATCTCACTAAGAGGGAGGGCATCTCCCAATGCAACCCATTTACTCAACTACACCAGACACAATATACACATACACATTATACAACCATCTACATAGCTAAAGCACTCACAAGAATGCATTAACAACAATATACCTCAATGGGACTTAAGAACCAACCTCTCAAGCCTTCAATGATTTGGTGAAGATTGATGTAGCTTCCCTCAAGGCTTCTCTCCAAGATCTTCCTCCAAGCACAAGACTCCAACTAGCATTTTTCCTCTCCAATGCAAGACCCAAAATAAAAATGAAAAAAAGCCCTTCCTTCCCCCTTAAGAGGATGATAAATAGGGATTCAAAATTTAAACCCCTTCAATGGGGAGGTGACACTTGTCACCTTCTCATTCACTCCCAAGAGCACATGTCCCCACATTGCTCTCACATTTGTGAGACATTGGGGAGTGGGATGTACTTAGACACTCTTCCCATAAAAAATCTTCCAAGGTGTGCTCACACATGTGTGAGACCTTGGGATCAACCCAAGTCTGAGCATGACTTTTAGAGAATGGGAATGGGATGTGACAAGTTCACCATCCCTCTTCCAAAAACTCCATTTTTGTCACTTCCTTCCCAAGGGACTTGGGAAGGGTCATATCTTGGCCAAGACCCAAGATAAGTAGCCCAACAAGTACCTATTCTGTAGGTACTTGCCTTAGGCCCTTGAAAACACCAAAATAACTTTTAAAAAGACATTTTAACACCATTTAAAAGACCCTAATTCACAAATTTGAGTTTGGACAACTAGGATGAGAACACAACATCGAACTCAACCTAAACACCCTTAGAACATTCACACAATAAAATATGTACATAAGACTTAACACTTTTCAACATTCAAATTCAAACGTAGACCTTAGTCCACATTAGGGACTAGGATCAGTGTCATGGGGTTAATTCACAGGGGTACCTTGATTGACCTATGTATTTCCATTGGAAATGGAAATAACCTGCACACTCAATTACACCCATCAAAACATTCAACATATATATAGTCGAAGCAACTTAAATTGAAATCAGATATTCAGTCACATATTCATACAAGTGTTCATATTTTAAAATATAATCAATTTAATTCATCAAGATGCATATCATTAATCCAAATTAGTTTCAAATCAAATCATCTTCCATTAACATCAGATTCTATTAAACATACATATTTAGTTTCAATACAATTAAACTAAGTAGAAAGATCATTTTCAATCACAATTAGGGGACATACAATTAGTCCAAATCAAGACATGTATCTCTCATACTTAACTTGAATTATACCATGACTATCTTCTAATTAGATCCACATCATTATATGCAATTAAATTAACTATTCCAATCCCACATCAATAACTAATATATTCTATCAATTTAAGGATCATAAGTCCATATACAATATCCAATACCTAGGTGTATCACAACATAATTAAGTCTAACAGTGCAAATAAATATGCCACACAAGGGTGGGCTTCACATCTTCCCCCTAGGACTAAACTTCCTCCTTGAAGTTAATAAGGAGGTGAGGTAGAGTAACCCATCTTCGATCCATCCCCTCATGGTGATGAAGTCACAATGATCCTCTAAAACTAATGGTACGAGGAAACAATTAGTCGCTTAAAAAGATTTCCACTTAACAAGCATCCTAGATGATAACCTTCTCCAAGGCACAATCCTCCAAGAAACTTAGAACAACTCTTGTATTAGCCAACTCTAGTTACGTTCTTAATAAAGGATAAGGGCATCATATCTCCTAACCTAGCTCACACAATTGAACTATGAGGTCACCAATGATATAGTCACACCAAGGAAGGTTAGAATCACAATCATCCTCTTTGCTATCACTTATCAATCTAACAAGATGTCTAACCTCTCCTATCCATTAGGAATTAGCTTAGGCTAAATTATATGTAGAACAAGGAAAGTTGGACAACCAACGTGTCATCAAGACATCATAACTGCTCATATCCAAATGAGCATTTAAGCCCTTCTTATGAAAGTTACTATTTTACAACTCTCAACTCACATGCAACACACACGATACACACATGCCTTGACCAAATTCTTCATCAAAATGACTTCGCTAGACTCCCAAGGTAAGATTTGTAGGGTTCGACAAGAGCTATAGCACATTCAATAAACCCTAGGACTAAGGAACAACGAATTGAATGCCCACATGGTAGCAGTACCACTGAGTCAACTTCTGAACGATACAAAATCCATGTAACCTTCGATACAAAGGAAGCAATACCACAAGTAATATAGATTTACATCACAATAGGATGGTCTTGGGATCCTCTTGAATATCCTTTCATACCTTTACTTGTACCTTTCCCTTGTTTGTTTATAGAGTTACTCTCAAAATAGAGGCACATGAAGAATCATCCACCTAGAACTAGGGAAACGAGAGGTCAATGACTATCCCTTATTGGTCCTATCTACATTTTCTAACCATACAATCTCATACTGCAATCTATTTACTCCCCTTTACATTTTGCCAAGTACCACTTATGGATATGATAGTTCACATAAGTCACATTACTACACATGTACCAACAGTAACAAACATTAAGAAAAGCCTCAAACAATAAAGTTTACAATAAGATAAGATTTCAAATTAAATTCATCAATAAAATTTCCAAAGAAATAAAGTTCAAAAAAGGAAATCAATTTCAAAAGTAGCCACCAATGCAACATCCAAAAATTTGAACAAAAAATATGATTAGACAAGTCCTCAAGGAAAGAGGGCCATTTTAAATAAACTGGCCAAGTAGCCCAAGGAAATTAAAATTTAACATTATTGGTTTCACATTTAAGAAAAATTTGCCAATAAATAATAAATAAATAAATAACAATTTCACAAAAAATTGCACATTACAAACACCGCATTATTTAACAAAACCACAAAAAGGGGAGAAGAGGAATGGTGGTCCCAACCATGTGAAGATCATAAAGCATCTTATCCTATGAAAATCCACATGTCCCATGAACCCTAGGACATGCTTTGATACGAATGACAAGCACCACATGTCCTGAAGTATCACCTATGAAAAAGTGTCTTTAGTTCTTTTTTGGTAGGGATATAAACCAAATTCCCTCATGGTTACTACCAGAACCATTCAAAACCCAAGTTGCCTCTATATCAAAGTGACAACACAATTGCAATCCCTATACACACCCTATCATCAAACTCATGCTACCAGGATAATAGGACAAAAACGAACCCATATTAACTCAAGTTGTGACTACCAACACAAAAACTATCCTAGTAGAAAACATTTATTTGACATAGTTGAAGATCATCAACCAAAGCATTTGCAATAAGTTCAAGATTTCATGACCATTGCCATAAGAATGCCTGAATCCAAAATGGTGCTAAGGATCCATATAAGATGATAGTTCCAAAGGTTAGTACCTATGAAGACTCAAGTACACAAAAGTCAACAAATGTCCCTAGTACTCATACCAATAGGAAGTCCAAGAGTTTGATCTTGTTGGAAGAATAGGATCCAAGTTCAAAGGCACGTTAGCATCTATCCTTAACCAATAGGACATAAGTGATACAAAGTGGATTGAATGTGTACCAACTAGTGTGGCCCAAGAGTGTGGGGAGGTCTATAAAAAGCAATACATTCAAGGGAAAAAAATATGACCTTCCAACAGGGCCTTTCTCTCTTAACTCCTAATTACACTAGTGTACCCTTAGTCTAGAGGGAGATTTGACACTAGGGAAGATGTACACCCTCAAAAATAAGTTAAAGACCATGAAGAGAGACACACAGTTTTCTTTAGGGCATACTCATGCAATCATTCCAAAGGAAGCACATATGTGGATCACACATGTCATCCGCAACACTTATCCACTAGATGCCTAAAGGTACAATCACAAAGTTTATTGTTACACACAAATCACACTCTACATCCCAAACACATACTCCCAAAACCCAACATCTTCTTAGAGAACACTCAAGTGGCCACTTGTGTACATTAACGTGAAGCAAGGAGTGTGAATCCCTATCTGATTCAACACCTAGAATTATTATAATTGCAATCTATGACAAAATTCCTTCAAATTCACTATGACCAAAGATGCGGGATTGTGGAACCAATTGCACTAGGAACTCATTTTTGAGACCTTTCAATATGCCTTAATATCCATGATACAAGATAGAAGGGGTGACATAAGATTATCTTATCACATCAACTACTTAATCACGTCAAGCATCACCATGAGTCTTTCCATCCTTATCGGCAAAAAGGTTCTAAAGGAGGGGTTTTCACAACAACCTTAATCTAACCAAGCATCTATTAGCACTTAATTTCCTTTCAATAGTCTAGCTCATCATCACATAGATTCAACTAAAGCCTTTTGTGCACATAGAAACACTTTGCTTCCTAGAGTTATTCATCACCCTATCAAGAATTATATACTTAAATGAAACAAAGGCAACAACATGAGGATCGAGTTACTCTTAAATCCTCATTTAATAAACAACTAGAATATTATTCACACAACTACATCTTATTCCTATAATATCATAGTATGGTTCAAATACCATGCGGTTATCTTCCTTTTTTTGTATTGAACAATGCTAAAATTACATGGAAAGAAGGCAGTCCTCAAAAGAGAGACTGCACGTAAAGAACAATATTACACAGTCCATATAAACAAAGAACAACAACATTACATAAAGCATGGATGCATTGCTTCCTATCAACAAAAACAATAGAATTCCATCTAATATACAGTGTCAACAAAACTAACAACATCCAACAATAAATTTGACCCTTATAATAGAGAGATGTTGTATTTCCTGTAGTTTTCAAAAGATGACCTTGTCTATTAACAAATAGAGTTGTTTGACAGGACAATCAATTGTTCTTACACAAGGAACTAGCCATGTAAACATCTAGCAAAGGAAACTGGATGAGAGCAAAAGAACTGTACACTTCTAGCATCCTTTATACGAACACCAATCAATGTATCTATCTATAAGAGAATTAAGTGCATTGCAATATAATGCTTAAAAGCATTGCACTACATTTTCTAACCTAGACATAATTACATTACTAGGAGATTATCCTGAAGTGGCATACCCGGTGTCATAAGGTTCATTAAAATGGAAGTGGGTTACCAATCCACTATTATTGTTTCACTAAAAAAAGGGGTACACAAGGCAATGGAAATTATTAGGTCCTTACACACTACACACTTATAAGGTCTACTAACCCTCCTCAAGGCATAGGTAGCTTAAATACATCGCACAAAGAGATAGACCATTGCCCAAATCACACATTAAGGTGGCATAAATCCAATAGGGTAACTTAACACTATAACACAAGACAAGCGTCATCTAAAGTCCTTTAACATATTAACAATCTTAGTAAGGATCCATTTAAAATAGATAGAAAATTACTCCCACATTATCTAGATTAACTAATCCATAACATGGTGGGGGACAAATGAAAATAGGCTACATAAGTCATTGTCCAAAGTTGGTATATCTTTTCAATACAAATCTTCCTCCTACATGGTAGAATATACACGACTCAACACATGCATTCAGGTGAGTCTAATAAGGCATGAAAGTGCCCACATCTTGCAATGTGCAAACATAAACATTCACAAAAGCAAGCCTTCAATGTGTACTATTAGACAATTGTTGCAAAATAAACCTCTTTCCTAAGGATATGATGTATAAGGTTGTCAAAAAATTGTATCTCAAGGTTGAAAATGTGCCACTTGCTAGGAATAAAAGCAATGCTTTGCTAAAATCTAACACTAAACATCTCTTATCCAATAAAAGTTTTTCCTAGGATAACATTAAAATGCTATTAAACTTAGGCAACCAAGACTTTCAAGGTCCCTCAATCACTTATTCATCATGATTGTACATCTTAGTGCTTATGACACCAAGTCATACATGTATGGGGGATAGCAAAAGCAAATTTAGGGAAAACTAGTTGTTCCCATGCAAGGTGTCTTACGACCTCATCAAGAACATAGCTAGAACTAGACACATGTATCTTGAATACTTGCCACCAACAAGTGGCCCAACACATACGCTCGTATATACCCATAGTTCCCAGAGTTGAAACTCGAACTCTAATACCAAATTTCATGCCCACATTTACACATGGACATGAAAACCTGAACCAACAATTTTTTTTAGAAAGCATCACATGCAAGATTCTATCATGCTTTATGCGATAATGTAATGTGCACATTGAAGCACGTGGCATGTGTAATGTTACGAAGAACACACAACATCAAGCGGAGAGGAAAATTGAAGCAAGTGGGTGTGGCAAACTCGCTTCACACACCCTATGAAGATGAGGGTAACCTAATTAGGGCTTAGCATCGTGTCGCATGATGCCACAAGGAAAAATTCTAAAATATGATTTCCCTCCAGGTCCGTAGATGAGAAGGAATGGTCTTACCTCTATAACACAAGACCTGTACATTTAAAACTAAAGTTTAATCCTAACATAGTGAACTACACTAGAAAAAGAAACTAGGACATTTAAATAATTCCCAATTAATATGACATCTAAAAGTGAATAAACGTGATTAATTACTATTTCAAAATTTTATGAAGTTTCCAAAAAATTAACCCCTATTTCATAAATACATAAAATGAACTAGCACAACTAGAAGTTTTCAATATTTCAATTAAAGGCAATATTTAAATGATGAAATTATACACGAATTTATTTATTTATTTATTTCGACAATTAAAATTAATTTAACAACTTTCAACTATATAAAAGTCTTTTTAAGAATAAATTCCAAATTAAATTAAACTACCCATTAAGTTCTCGCACCATAACTCTAACTAGAATAACAATTGACCAATTTTTGGAAAGAATATAATATGCAACAATATAATTACAACAATTGAATTGCTAAAGTTCCAAAGATATTTACTTTCCCAAACAACATATTTATCCCCACTAGAGTTAAAATTAAAATTATGCAATTATCTAAGGAGCTTAAATCACCTAAGCAAGATTAAGATTAATCAGTCTAGAACCACTTAAGGGGTGTAACCCAATTAGGGCAACACTAAAGCCCTAGATTCAAGTTTAAAAAGGGATACCCTCCCTCTCTTTTTCCACACGTAACAAGGTTTAGATTTGAGAAGGAGAAGAAAGAAGGGAATAAGGAGGGAAATTTGCAAGGTGAAAATAGTTTCACAAATTTTGTTCTAGTTTTCTAACTTGTTTGTTTTCTCTGATTTGTTCATTTACTAACTTGTTTAATTTCTCCAATGTTTCCATTTTCTAAATGAGTCTATTAACTTCTTCATGTTATAGCATTTTCTCTCTCTCTTTTTTACAATATTGTTATTTGGCTAACATCTTAAGAGGCAATTTTAAGCATAAATATTTGGGTTTTATTATTTCTACCTTTTAACAAAAAATACAAAATATATACATATATGCTTTAACAGAACTACATAATGAATAAATAAATCATTTTACATATTGAACAACGTGTTAGGATGAAAACAGGGGGGTTTTAGTTTCAAGCGTAAATCCTCCTTTCACACCAACATTCAAGGACATAAATCGAGTGAAGCCACAATCTCTTGCAAGAGGGCTTTGCTACACATTTAGTGTCCCTTAGAATGAAGAGGAAACTTGGAATTTGCTAACTAATTAATTAATTAAAGTCCAATTATGCTCAAAACCCTAATTTCATAAAATCGTAAACAAATAGACAAATCATGACAAATGCTTGCACACAGAGATATCAAATGACAATCAAATACATACCAGATTTTAGGATTTCAAATGCGGAATAGTTGGGGACTAATGAGCAGGTGGCCGAGTCCAAGGTACCAGTTTTTGTCAGGATCTCTAAAGAATGTTTGTAACTTATTTATGTTGTTCCATAGATTTCACTATTTCAGGACCCAGAGGACTAATGAGCGAGCACCCTAGTCCAGGTCCTTCTTTGCTGCTTTCCTCTACACTTATGACACTCTACTTTGCTTCCCTGCAACTCCACTTCTACTTCCACAACATATAACCTGCAATCATAGAAAAAGGGGTTGGAGGTTGTAGTGTTTAGAGATTTGCCTCAGTCAAGCCCCAGAGAGACATTCAAGTCTTTCAAACACCATTGTCAAATAAAGAGTGTGTATCCCTACGAGATAGAGGCAAAATCCAAATGCTAAATGGTTGAAAAACACAAATAAATGTCACCTTGGAGGTGTAACTCGCATATAGATGAAAATCCTTCACATCATGAGAAGATGAAGCCAAATCTGCATAACAAACACAATAACAAGACAAGTCTACTCTGTAACAATGAATATCTTGAATGCTCTAAAATCAAAAGTGCACCAAAAGTTCATAATCATCTTATAGTCTACAAATGAATCCTAAGCATGCTTATATATGCATCTAAACACATTCCCGCTAAGACTTTTGTAATTCAAACTTAAGGTGTCGGCATAGGACCTAATTAATGATCACATAACCGATACTTGAATTTAGGTCCTGACCTAAAATAGGGCAGGACTAGGGCGCAGGTGCCCAAGTCCTCACTCCCTATTTCAGTCAAGATTCATCACAATAGCATCCCCTAGGTCCTATTTGCCACAAAACTTAAGGGTTTTCTCATCGAGAGTTAACATGAATATGCAAGATGATAAAAATGCTCTCTAAAGGACTTGAGAGCTAAACATGGGAGCGAAAAGTCCTAGGGGGATATTTTCTAACCTAACATTTAGCCCCGACTTTAATGTATGCATGAACGTAAGGCCCATACATGCATTAAAGTATGGTCAACAAACACAGCAAACATGCCAGGCACTTAGAGCTAATGCATACACAAAGATTGAGAACATTTCTAGCCCCCAGTCTTAGGTAGACATTAGAGAAGACATGTCACAGACATGCCAAACACAATGAATATAGTAACAGGCATGCAAAACATAGAGAATATGGTAGCAGTCACCTTAAACACAAAGAACACAACATTGAAGACACATAAAACACAGTGAATGCAATGATTATTTCTTTTTTCATTTTCTCATATATGAATGCAAATGCAAGTACATCGAAATTAAACACACAACCCAAAATGAAGGAGGGACTCATCGCCACACATCTTTAGACTGCATATGGGGTAATAGACATGCAATACAAATCTCAGAGTGTAGGAGGGACTCATCATCACATGCATTTAGACTACACTTGAGAACAAACACACCATACAAATCCCAAAGCATAGGAGGGACTCATCGCCACACATCTTTAGACTATGCTTGGGAACAAACACACCATACAAGAGGAAAACACATGGAAAACACACGGAAGACACAGAGAAAACATGACAAACAAGCAATGGAAGGAGTCTATTGCTAGGTTCACCACCATCTCAAGCACATTATAGGCACACTTGATAGTTGTTCTTTGCCACAACAACTACCAAAGACATGCTTAAGGGAGGATACACCAACCCCGCCTACTTGGAGGACTTTTAGAATAAAAAGGATGTGCACTAGCTCAAGAGATACACCATCCATGCCTCCACAGAGGGCTTTCAAAATGCAAGCCCACCCACATCATGGAGACACCTTATAGTGAAAAGGAAACATGTGCTCAAAAGTATACAACCCCACCCACATCATGGAGATGCCTTACAATGCAAATGAGGTATACGCAATATATCAATGTATGCAAACACGCTTTATCAATATCAATATCATCAGACAACTTACCTTATATATGCCCCCACCTTAAGGTGGTTGATATCATGTACTGATGTCAAACACATTAAGGTAGAGAGAAAACACAAAAGGGAACATGAGCTTTCACAAAGCCCATGCCCCCAGAGGTGACATGTACTTTACGATCGCCAAATGTTCCCACAAACACACAATTTCCTACAAGAAAAGGTGTTAGAAACCACATAATCATGATAAACAACAATTCATGTAATCATTCACATACAAAGCCAAGGTTATACTACGGGTCCAAGATCTGAGTATAACCGTGGGCCTATACTGCAAAAATCTCAAAACCAAGTGTAACCAAGGCGAGATTCAAAGATAAACAAAGTGCACAAAGCAGATGTATTGTTATGGTTTGTTAGTACTATAAGACAAGATCAAAATACCACATGGAGTGATTCTACTAGCCAAGTGTCAGATAATATATATCAACACCATCATCATGTATGGACTAGGTCCATTTTTGCTTACTCACTGAAGGGACACTTGGTCCCTATCAGTTTTATTTGTTTTTCATCATCCACCAACTAGATAGAACAATTAGAGGAAGGTAAACAATAAATCAAGAGAGGAGAAACAAGTGCCTTAGGGTCATCACGTAGGAAGGTGCCCCCAAAGTCACCAACCGCAATGCTATGCCCCTAGGACACAACACACAACAATGAAAATAGAGGAGAGGCAATATAGAAGAATGATGATACAAATAGAATAAGAGTCATAATAGAGGTTGTCTCCCAGTATCCTTGACCTTACAAGAGTATCAAGAATCATCCTAGGAGGACTAAACAACACATAACACATCACGAGGGAAAAACAACGCGGAGGTAAAGGGTTAGAAATACTTACCTGCAAAGACAACTGAGCTAGCAGTCATCATCATCTTCCTAATCCTGAATGTTAGAAGAAAGAGGTACATAAGGTATCATAGCCCAACTTTTGTTCTTGTCTTTAGGTTGTTCAGTCTTAAGCTCTTCTTGGTTTCATTCAATGTTAGGTGGAATGTTTTCTTGTTGATGTTCATTTCATTGGGCAAAAGCTTGTCTTCTTCTCCTTCTTTCTCTTGCTTATCAATTTCTTCTTGTCCTATTGCTTATATCTTCAAAAAATTTATCATGTTTTTTCCATAGGTTTTTGCATGTTAGAGGAGGAAGCACCATGTTCAAATCTGATTTGTCTTGATAAAGTGTTTTGCTCTTGACATCTCACTCCTGATCCTTATAAGGATGGCGAGGGAGGAACCTCAGCATAGGGTCCTTTTCCTTTTTCTCTAGGAAGTTCTTCTAATGTAGGTTGTTCCTCTCTTATTGTTTCTTAAATAGAAGGACCGGCCACTTGATGTAATAGTTTTTCTTTGTATTTTCTATATCCCAAGAAGTTAAAATTTGTTCGTAGCTCTGGTTCCTCATCAGATCATTGCCAAAAGTAATCAAGGTTGAAATGTTGTTTGCAACCAAAGATTTATATCTATTGCGAGGAATAGTATACACTTGTCCATTCAAAGGGAATTTTACACAGTTATGAATTGTTGAAGGGACAACTTTCATAGCCTTTAACCATGGCTGTTCTAATTTTATGTGAAAAATCTCAACTAGAGGGACAACATCAAATAGTTGTTCTACGAATTTGTCAATCACCGTGACCAATAAAGATATCTTCCCATAAGTGTTTATAAAGGTTCCCTTTTGTGTCTTAATCATCATGTCAGAAGGACCATAGAAATCTTGTACCAAACCATGTGAATAAAGGAATTCCTCTGTTGCCACATTAGTCATGCAATTAGGATCTACAAGTGTTCCATCTACCGAATTTTCCATTATCTTTACAATGATATAAAGAGGTTCTTTAGTTTCTCTAATTGTTTGATCATGAGGTGTAAACACAATTTCAGGTTTAGGGACCTTTCTTTTCATATAAGGCCTAGGAGGGAACCTAGTGTTATTGTTGTGATTAGAAGCCATGTGTATATGCTTTTAAATCAATGTAAAATCATATTTCAAAAGGTTTTCAAGATTTATGCAAAGAACAAGTGCAAACTATATATGCTTATGACCTAAAATGCTTGATTTTTCAACCTTTTTCAATGCAAATGAGTAAAAGAAGAGGTGTTGTGAATAATTTTATGAGGGTAGTGAATACTAAGCTATATATCAATCCAATAATGCAGCAATATCCTTCACAACATGCCTATGATGCAATTATATATGCAAAGTAAGCCAAAATCTAGTGAAATGCACGATTTTTAAACCCTAGACATGAAATTTTGCAAGAAAGACGCTATGATGAAACGCTACAGTTATAAATCGGACCTAAATGAGTGTTTAAAATAGTAGTAAAATCTGAAACAAGATTTTGACTACAAAGCCTAGCTAATGCAAAAACTAGGTTATATGAAAATGCACAATATCAAGCAATTTTTAACAAATTAAGCATGAAAAATGCAATGCAAATGAATGATAAATGATGAATTTCTATAATTTAAATCAGATATAATTAAAATAAGAGAAAATAAATGAAATTAAATGCAAATTACTTCAAATTATTTGAAAATGCCAGCCTAAAATGCCAATTTTTTCAAAAAATTTCAAATTTTTCAAAAAAAATTTGTAGATTTTCAAAAGCAATAAGATGATGATGAATGAAATGAATGCAAATTTGAAGCACAACACTCAAAAAGATGCAAAATTCATTAAAAACATGGGCTCACCAAAATGTTTAGGATGAAAAGAGGGGGATTTTAGTTTCAAGGGTAAATCTTCCTTTCACACCAACATTCAAGGACATAAATCGAGTGAAGCCACAATCTCTTGCAAGAGGGCTCTGCTACAGATTTAGTGTCCCTTAGAAAAAAGAGGAAACTTGTAATTCTCTAACTAATTGATTAATTAAAGTCCAATTATGCTCAAAACCCTAATTTCGTAAAATTGTAAACAAACACAAATCACGATAAATGCTCACACACAAAGATATTAAATGACAATCAAATACATACCAAATTTCAGGATTTTAGATGCAGAACAGTCGGGGACTAATGAGCGGGTGCCTAAGTCCAAGATACTATTTTTTGTCGGGATCTCTGAACAATGTCTACAACTTATTTCCGTTGTTCCAGAGATTTCACTGTTTCAGGATCCAGAGGACTAATGAGTGGGCACCCTAGTCTAGGTCCTGCTTTTCTACTTTCCTCTACACTTCTGACACTTTGATCTACTTCCCTACAACTCCACTTCTTCTGCTTTTGCAACCTATAACCTACAATCACAAAAAAGGGGCCATGTGTATATGCTTTTAAATCAATGTAAAATCATATTTCAAAAGGTTTTCAAGATCTATGCAAAGAACAAGTGCGAACTATATATGCGTATGACCTAAAATGCTTGATTTTTCAACCTTTTTCAATGCAAATGAGTAAAAGAAGAGGTGTTGTGAATAATTTTATGAGGGCAGTGAATAACAAGCTATATATCAATCCAATAATGCATCAATATCATTCACAACATGCCTATGATGCAATTCTATATGCAAAGTAAGCCAAAATCTAGTGAAATGCAAGATTTTTAAACCCTAGACATGAAATTTTGCAAGAAAGACACTATGATGAAACACTACAGTTAGAAATCAAACCTAAATGAGTGTTTAAAATAGTAGTAAAATCTGAAACAAGATTTTGACTACAAACCCTAGCTAATGCAAAAACTAGGTTATATGAAAATGCACAATATCAAGCAATTTTTAACAAATTAAGCATGAAAAATACAATGCAAATGAATGATAAATGATAAATTTCAATAATTTAAATCAGATTTAATTAAAATAATAGAAATTAAATGCAAATTACTTCAAATTATTTGAAAATACAAGCCTAAAATGCCAATTTTTTTCAATTTTTTTTTTGTAGATTTTCAAAAGCAATAAGATAATGATGAATGAAATGAATACAAATCTTAAGTACAACACTTAGGAAAGGTGCAAAATTCATTAAAAACACACATTCACCAAAATGTTTAGGATGAAAAGAGGGGGGTTTAGTTTCAAGGGTAAATCCTCCTTTCACACCAACATTCAAGGACATAAATAGAGTGAAGCCACAATCTCTTACAAGAGGGCTTTGCTACAGATTTAGTGTCCCTTAGAAAAAAGAGGAAACTTGGAATTTGCTAACTAATTGATTAATTAAAGTCTAATTATGCTCAAAACCCTAATTTCATAAAATCATAAACAAACAGACAAATCATGACAAATGCTCGCACACAAAGATATCAAATGGCAATTAAATACATACCAGATTTCAGGATTTCAGATGCAGAACAATCGAGGACTAATGAGTGGGTGCCCGAGTCTAAGATACTAATTTTTGTTGGGATCTTTGAAGAATGTCTGCAACTTATTTCTGTTGTTCCAGAGAATTCACTATTTAAGGATCTAGAGGACTAATGAGTGGGCGCCCTAGTCTAGGTCTTGCTTTTCTACTTTCCTCTACACTTCTGACACTCTGCTCTGCTTCCTTGAAACTCCACTTCTTCTGCTTCCACAACCTATAACCTGTAATCATAGAAAAAGGGGTTGGGGTTGTGGTGTTTAGAGGCTTACCTCGGTCAAGCCCCGAAGAGACATTCAAGTCTTTCGAACACCGTTGTCAGATAAAGAATGTATATCCTTGCAAGATAGAGGAAAAATCTAAATTATAAATGATTGAAAACACCTCAAAGGTGTAACTCACATATAGATGAAAATCCTTCACATCAGGAGAAGATGAAGCCAAATTTGCATAACAAACACAATAACAAGACAAGTTTGCTCTTCAACAATGAATATCTTGAATGCTCTAAAATCACAAGCACAAAAAGTTTATAATCATCTTCTATTCTACAAATGAATCTTAAACATGCTTATATATGTATCTAAACACATTCTTGCTAAGAATTTCGTAATTAAAACTTAAGGTGTGGGCATAGGACCTAATTAACGGTCACATAACCGATACTTGAATTTAGGTCCTGACCTAAAATAGGGGAAGACTAGGGCACGAGCACCCAACTCCTCCCTCCCTATTTTAGTCAGGATTCATCACAATAGCACCCCCTATTAGCATAGAATAAGTATTACATTGTACATGTATTACATTGTAAATTGTTGTTCGCTAGTTAGTTCTATTAGTTCTACCAACCAGTTATGCAGAATTATGATGTTATAGTTAGATAATTGTATATCATTGTTTATATACGTGTGGATGTATTGAATACAATAATGAAATATATTTTGCCTATCTTCCTAAGCTTTCTCCATTAAATGGTATCAGAGCCTGGTGCTGAATGTGGAGGCATGAACTGAGTGAGGAGTGCTGAATGTGGAGGCAAGACCTGAGTGAGGAGTGCTGAACATGGAGGGACAAAGTGCTAGTCTGTCTGTTACCAGTGTGGAGGAGACTCCAGAATCTGCCCATCGTGGAGGAGACCAGTAGGCATTTGAAGTGTGATTTGTTAAAGACCATTAGAAATCTCTTGCTGAAAGAAGAGGCGTTTAAACCTATTATAAATGATATGTCTCAAAACAAAAGGAATTATAGAATGTTTTGATGCTGGAGGATATTGTGGAAAAGCTCCTAGTGGATCAAGTGGCTCCAAGACCAAAGGTGTATTGCTTATTAATATTTGAAAGGAAGATTGAGCATAAAGAAAAACTTGAAAGATTACATATGTGATCTGCAATTATAATATGAAATATCAAAAAGTGTGCATAAATAGAGGAGAACATGGAAGGTTTTTTGGAGATCCAATTCCCTAATTGTCCATCCATCGCCAGATTCAATCGAATGCCATCATAGCTATTTAGAATAGTCTAATCCATTTATTGAAAGGTGTTGAATAGCTTGCCTCAGAAGGAAAGGTCAGTCGAGAGTGAAAAGGACTAAAATGACTTAGGTAATGTATAGTTTTTACTGCATATAAGGAGAAAGTATTTTATTTTTTCATTAGTTTGAAGGAGATTGCGTAGAGGAAGAATAGATAAGAATAGTGTTGGCAGAGTATAACTAGCACAGTGAAGAATATTATAATCCTTTGAATGCAGTTTCAAACTCAGAGAAAAATGAGGTGTTTTGATCTAAAGGCATTTTGAAAGCACTTGCTTTGTATAAAATACAAGATAAAAAGGGCATATGGTAAAGTAAGTACAAGAGAAGAAACCAACAAATAGATCAATTGGTGAAAGATATATAACTTTTTTAAGTGATCATAGGTTACAAGTTCAAAACTCACAATGATCTAAGAGCATTAATTTTGTGCTAAGAACTATTTGAAATGCTATGATTTTATTTGGAGTAATAAGGTAAAAATTGTTGAAGGCTTAATTTGATGAATGTTTAATAATACCTTGGAGGTATAAGGTTGACTAGTGTATGGGTCCATTATTGATCGAAATTGACATCATTATTTTTAACATTTCAACATGGCCACACATTATGTTTGTATTCCCGATGCCATCCATGCTATCCATGATAGAAATTTGAGAATCGCATACTTGTGCTATTGAAGAGTCTAATGCAAATGAATAGAGTGTAACCACATCAAATTGGAGGCAGGCGACATCGGAGGATGGAGGATTTTCCATCATCTCAAGTTAGCTTCTCGCATTGAGATGATGCTTTGCATGAGAGGCATTTTTGGTTTTGGTTGTTTTGATTTTCTTTGTTGATGTTGACAGATTTGAAGAATGTATGTTTTGTGAAGATTTTGTTTTGGAGACAGGTTTGGGATTTGGTGTTGAGCTCAATATGGATTGTTGTCTAGCAAGCTTCAGAGTATATGATTGAGAATTATACCTTTTCATGGTCACTAGACAATGATAGAGATCTATTGTATCTCTTAGGGATTGTTGTCAAATATTTCAAGACTCTGTGATTTGAGAGTTTGAGACTGAGAGCTCAAGAACACAGCTCAAAGCTACACCTTTATGAGGGTAGATGAGATAGCATGATGGAGCCCCGCTTGGTTCAGGATTTGTTCTTTGGGAGAAGATCTTCTATAAAATATGTATTCATATTATGTAATCAGCTTTGTTGAGTATGTTAGCATTCAGGGGGGTTCCTTGGTACTATTACAGGAACAATGTAATAATAAGGGGGGAATATTAGCATAGAATAAGTATTACATTGTACACGTATTACATTGTAAATTGTTGTTCGTTGGTTAGTTCTATTAGTTCTACTAACTAGTTATGCACAGTTATGATGTTACAGTTAGATAACTGTATATCATTATTTATATACGTGTGGATGTATTGAATACAATAATGAAATATATTTTGCCTATCTTCCTAAGCTCTCTCCATTACTCCCTAGATCCTATTGGCCATAAAACTTAGGGGTTTTCTCATCGGGAGTCAACATGAATATGCAAGATGATAAAAATGCTCTCTAAAGGACCCAAGAGCTAAACATAGGAGGGAAAAAAGTCCTAGGGGGCCATTTTCTGATGTAACACAGAGATAGACAATGAAATAAATACACACATAAATAACTTTATATATGTGTACAAACACACACGCGCGCACGCACACACACACACACATCGATATATTCTATATATATCCAGAAAGATTTACAAGGTGAGAATATAAAAGTTTTAGTAGACTATGTTTAAATATAAAAAACTCATTTAAAGTATACTGAGAAGGGTTGAAGCTCTATGTTAACAATGGCAGTCGTTGGGGGGTACATAACCCCCCTGTGGGTACCATGGCCCCACTAAGGGCCAATGGCACCCACAGGGTGTTGTGGCATTATGGGAGGGGTGGAGCCCCAAAACCCCATAGGCCCTCAGGCTTGTGGGGGATGGGGGTTCTTCCTCCACTGCCATAGTTTGTGACGACAGCCTTAGGACCTGCCACAAAACCCTATGCATTGTTTAATAAGATATATAAAAAAATGACTTCAATCTTTATTCATTGTTTTTCTTTTGGATGTTAATTATATATATATATAGTCTTTTTTGATAGAAAATTTAAGTATGAATAATAGTAGAGAAAGAACACAAAACTTGAACAAATGGATTTATTTTCATATGTACCCCATGTTTTATTTTTGACTTTTATCAAACTTTGCCAAGTACGAGAGAGATATTTACATTTATATTTGCAATAACTAAAATACATTTGTTCATTTCCCCTTTAATAAACAAACCCATTTAGTGAATGATAAAGAAAAGAAGATACATATTCTTTTTGTTTCCCAATATATATACAAGACACATGGATACACCACTTGATCATTCAAACTAAAATAAGGGTGAAGGGGTAAACTTTGCAACTTGATACAACTTTATTTATGGAACTGTATCAACCAATAGACCCCATTATTATAACTTTCAAAACTCTCTCTCTACAAGGTTCAATGAGGCTTCTTCATGGCTCTTAAAACACAATACCATACCATTTTACATATTTTTCTCCTCATGAACAAATACCTATACTCCATGAATATGAGACTCTTCTCCTTCTTTTTTCTATTTTCTCAAAACTTACAAAACAAGAACCATAACAAAGCCAATAGAGGTTCTCACCTCCCAACCATAGGCTTTCTCACAAGCCACTCCCAGGCTAGGAGGCCTTCAAGGTAACCCCAAGTTCATCCACACAAGGTAAACACTCAAATAGATAAAGAAGCAAATAACACTCCCAACCCAAGGAGACTCACAGAACACAATAATCCTTAAGCAAGGATTCAAAAAGGAGGAATATAGTGGACTCTCTCCTTCAAGGAGAAAAGTAAAATATATATCACATACTCAAATACCTCTTCACTTCAATGAAACCCACACCATATTTCCTCCACATTCCTCTTCTCAAAACACCAAAACTTATGCAAAACTAAGGCACTCATGCCACAAAATCCTCTCCTCAAAACACCAAAACTCATGCAAAACCAAGGCACCCATGCTACAAAATCCTCTCCTTAAAACACCAAAACTCATGCAAAACCAAGGCACTCATGCCACAAACTCCTCTCCTCAAAACACCAAAACTCATGCAAAACCAAGGCACTCATGCCACAAACTCCTCTACTCAAAACACCAAAACTCATGCAAAAACCAAGGCACTCATGCCACAAACTCCTCTGAAAGGAGTGACTTTTCCCCAAGGTTCTCATCTATCTCAACCCTAAACTAGGGATTTGCTCTCACTAAGAAGGAGGGCATCTCCCAATACAACCCATTTACCCAACTACACTAAATGCAATACACACACATTATACAACCATCTACATATCTAAAGCACTTAAAAGAATGCAATAACAAATGGGACTTATGAACCAATCTCTCAAGCCTTCAATAATTTGGTGAAGATTGATGGAGCTTCCCTCAAGTCTTATCTCCAAGATCTTCCTCCAAGCACATGACTCCAACTAACCTTTTTCCTCTCCAATACAAAGCCCAAAATAAAAATGAATAAAAATCCCTTCCTTCCCCCTCAAGAGGATGATAATTAGGGATTCAAAATTCAAATCCCTTCAATGGGGAGGTGACACTTATCACCTTCTCATTCACTCCCAAGAGCATATGCTCCCATATTGCTCTCACATGTGTGAGACATTGGAGAGTGGGATGTACTTGGATACTCTTCCCATGAAAAAGCTTCCAAGGTGTGTTGACATATGTGTGAGACCTTGGGATCAACCCAAGTCCAAGCATGACTTTTGGAGAGTGGAAATGGGATGTGACAAGTCCACAATCTCTCTTCCAAAAACTCTATTTTTGTCACTCCCTTCCCAAAGGACTTGGGAAGGGTCATATCTTGGCCAAGACCCAAGATAAGTAGCCCAACAAGTACCTATTCCATAGGTACTTGTCTTAGGCCCTTGAAAACACCAAAATAGCTTAAAATATATATTTTAACAACATTTAAAGACCCCTAATTCATAAATCCGAGCTTGGACAACTAGGATGACAACACAACATCCAACCCAACCTAAACACCCTTAGGACATTCACACAGTAAAATTTACATAAGACTTAACACTTTTTAACATTCAAATTTAAATGTAGACCTTAGTCCACCTTAGGGAATAGGATCAGGTGTCACGGGGTTAATTCATAGGGGTACCTTGACTGACCTCCATATTTCCATTAGGCATGGAAATAACATGCACACTCAATTGCACCCATCAAAATATTCAACATATATATAGCTGAACCAACTTAAATTGAAATCAGACACTCAGTCACATACATACAAGTGTTCACATTTTAAAAGATAATCAATTTCATTCATCAAGATGCATATCGTTAATCCAAATTAGTTTCAAATCAAACTATCTTCCATTGACATCACATGTCTAATAGTACGATCTATTTAAACATACATATTCAATTGCAATACAATTCAACTAAGTAGAAGGACCATTTTCAATCACAATTGAACAACATACAATTAATCCAAATCAAGACATGAATCTCTCACACATAATTTGAAATGTAACACAACTATCTTCTAATTAGATCCACACCATCATATGCAGTTAAATTAACTATTCCAATCCCACATCAATAACTAATATAGTCTATCAAAAAGGATCATAAGTCCATATACAATATACAATACCTAGGTGTATCACAACATAAGTAAGTCTAATAGTGCAAATAAATATGTTACACAAGGGTGGGTCTCACAATTTGTCTAGATCTACATCAATCGATCTAACAAAATCAACAATATTTTGCATTGAAGATGCAAATTATGCAATATGTGGGGGTATTTTGGCTCATTTTGGATAAAATCATGTTTTTCTTGTAGTGTGGTTATGTTCTCATTTATAATTGCTCGCAAGCGACCCTCATCAGGTGGAGGGAGTAGGAGGTTGTGTGAGGAGGAGTGGGGTTTGGGGTGGCGGGCTTTGAGGTGGGGGGTTTTGAGGTGGGGGTTCATTTTGTAAAACTTATTCTAGTAAAAACTCATATTTTGATAAAGGGTTCATATGAGTAAACTTGAACTAGTTGCAATTAAAAAATATATACAAATTTAATTACTTGTACATTGAAATGTTAAATGCACAATATTTATACATTTAAAACTTGCAAATAAATAAATAAATAACTCATTTTTCAATTTAAATTAATAAAAAAATTGTAACACTTGAATTGTTTAAAATAAGTATCATCAAGAAATATTTATCTATAGTTTAAAATAATACATTACATTTGAATTGTAACAAGTATCATTGATTTACATAAATATGCATTCGAAATATAAATCAAAGCATTGTATAACAATCATATTTAATTACACAAATGTAATGATTAATATCAATTGATATTTCTAGGGTTTCTAAATTGTATCATATTACATTTTATATGTATCAAATTATTGGTGTACAAAGCAATTAATTTGATATATCAATTTATATATCGATCGATATCAATTGATATTTCTAAGGATTCTAAATTATATGATGTGTTATAGATTATTCAACTAAACTCTAGTGCTTCTTGAGCTTTGTCTTTGGTATTTTTTTAATTTTAACCAATTCATCCACCCAGTCATGCAAATTAACATAGACAACATATAATTAATTTAGTACCTCTTCTAAAGTCCAAAATAATTCTCTAAACAATTGATTTTATTTCTTACACCTTTTATTTTAGTAATTCAATTTATTTCTAATTATTTCCCTAAATTCCTCTTTCTTTTTTGTCCTATTTTACTATTGTAATGTGCTTATTTTGTGTAATACTTGAGTTTAATAGTTTGCTCCCTTAGTTCATTACTTGAGTTCAAGAGTTTAATATTTAATTTTCTTATATTTTTTACCTCTGCATACTTGAATTCCTAGGCTACATTCTAATATGGAACTAGACCCCCTATGTTTGAACAATTTTGAGAGACAAGGGGAATAATCTTAGGTTCAATCATATCTACAAGGATGTGTATTTGATAAAAATTTAAGATACAGAAGGAATATAAGTTGAGGTATAAATAGCATATCAAAGGTCTTTGTTATGTTTTCAAAATCTAATGGTAGTTCTACATATAGATATGTGGAGTGGAAAAGTATTTAGATCCCATAAGCAAGTTGATGGAAGTATCTAATCCTTTATATAAAAATCCACTACTTCATGAAGTTGAGGTTTATGTTCTGCAAGTGTTATGGTGAACATCAAGCCCTTGCTTCAATATATTGTTCAAAAATTGCCTATTGTGCAAATGTATATGACAAAGGATATTATGAAGAATGGATAATAAAGTTATATTGTAACCAAGGAGGAAAATCTCCAAGATTGTGCCACCATTGTAGTCACACGTTATTCTTGAGTAATAAAAACTAAGGGGAATAATCTTAGGTCTGAGCATATCTATAAGGATGTGTATTTAATTTTTTTTTAAAGATGTAGGGCGAATAAAAGTTGAGGTATAAATAGCATATCAAAGGTCATTGCTATATTTTAAAATCTAATGGTAGTGCTACATACAGATATGTAGACTGGAAGAGTATTTAGATCCTATAAGCAAGTTGATGAAAGTATCTAATCCTCTATAAACATCAACTACTTCATGAAGTTGAGGTTTATGTTATACAAGTGTTATGGTGAGCATCAAGCCCTTACTTTCATATATTGGTCTAAAATTTCCTATTGTGCAAATGTATGTGACAAATGATATTATGTTCAGAAGGGATAATTTGGTTATATTGTAACCAAGGAGGAAAATATCCTAGATTGTGCCACCATTATAGGCACATGGTTTTTTTGAGTAATAAAAACTAAGGGAGAAACCCTAAACAATAGTTTGGGGATCTTCTCATCCTATCCTCTAAGCTACTCTCAATGCAACCTATATCTCTACATGACCCTAAGTATCATAATAGATTCAAGCATTTAGAAACTCTTGATGTTGATACTCAAAAATTATCTTAGGTCTAAGGGATAATAATTATCCGCTCACATTTACATGGGATCCCACTTCATAGGATTAACATTATTAAAATGATAGGCACTAATTTTAGTTTATTTAGCTTGAATTACCAAATAATTATAGAAAATATGCACTCTATGACTAATGTCTAAGATTTAGGAAGATCTCTAATGCTCTTTCCCTCAATGCACAAGCCAAATATATTAAAATTTTATATTGTACCTCTATAAAACTACCTATAATGGAAATGAAAGGATAATTGGTCAGGTACTTCATCACCCCCTTAAATTTTAATTAAAATTCGTTGGGGTTAAAAAACTCTTTAATGGCCTAAATTGCTCTTGACACATGTGGGAATATCCTAGGGTAATTTTATGATAGATTAATGGTAAACACGAGTGCTAAAAAGATCGCATCTAAATATAATGATCAAAGTGTCAATGTTTATATAGTTTAGCTCAATAAACATGAGCAAGGCCTTCCACTTGAGGATTCTAGGGAAAAATGACCCTTGGTTAAAACTTAATGTGAAGTAAATCCAATCTATGAAATAGGATCCTACACACATAGATTACCTTTGTTCTTGCATTGTTGTCTTTTCTTTTGTTGTTAAAAGGAAATTACTCCACACTAATTTTCCATTACTCATAATGGATTTGCATGATTTGCGTTTGGGACTCCAAACTATTTTCTTAGAACCATCCCTTCTCTTATGGAAGTGTTCAATAATCTAACAAGGCATAGTTTGGGTCTAAGCATTTCTTCCATAAGTTACAATCTTGAAATAAAACCCTCATATTTTCAAATATGTCATTCCCAGGCTATTCCCCTCCCTCACCTAGTTGGCATTATAGTGAAAGTGTGCACGAGAAATCCTCAATATAAATTAGATTTAATAACATAAATATCTACAATTGGTCACATGACATATATGAGTGTATATTTACTCTTTCAATTATATAATTGCTTTAAAATTATCTTTAATCTATTTCATACATCAATTGATATAGATTGATATCAATTGATATACACCAACAATTGAAATACGTATAATTTATTCAATATGTATTGATTGATGGTGTACACATCAATTGATATATCTAGATTGATATTGAAATTTATATTTCTACGGAGTCTTCTATATCATATTACATTTGATTTTATATATATTTTAATTGTTGGTGTATATATCAATTTATATTTCTAGGGTTTCTAAATTTTGTAGATCATATTATTAAATGTTCAACATATTATTTCTAGTGTATATCAACTGATATCGATCAATACATCAATTTGATATCGATATCAATTGATATATTGATCAATATCATTTGATATATAATTTATCTAGGGTTTCTATTGAATCATATTAAATTTTATATGAATTGATTGTTGACTAGAAATTTTGGTTTGTTTTTGGTTTTCTTTTCTCCCATTTTCTTTTGTTTTATTTTTGGTTTTCTTTTCTTTCATTTTGTTTTGTTTTATATTTCTAGGGTTTCTATTGTATCATAAATTAAATTAAATTAACCTCTAAGTTACAAACCTTAAACCCTAAATTTAGGGTTTCCATATTATAGTTTAAAGGTCCTAGGGTTTAGAATAGGTCGTAGGGTTTTTATTTTCAATAAACATAGTTTGGTTTAGGGTTTTAGGTTTGAAAACTAAATTTAAATTCAAGAATACGAAAAATACTATAAAAAAGACAAAAAACACGTAAAAAGGTTAGCCACCTACCTAAGAATACAACAAGTCAACTCTCATGGGGGGAGGAGGTCAAAAACAAGTGTTGTTGAGGTTGCTTGATGTAAGTATGCATTTTGGAGTGCTCTTTCCAATCGCCCTTGTTGTGTGAATAGAGGAAAAATGAGCTCACAAGGCAAAAAAACCTTTTAGGAATGCATACTTGTTCCTAAATGGGCACTCATTCTTTTTAGAAATGGGTATGCTTTCCTAACAGGCCCTTGTTTATGAATGAGAGCTTGAATCAGAATAGGTACCCATTCCATATGATTAGGAGTTTAGGTTCGGGCACCTATTTCTAAGTGAGTGCATTTTTTTATGAAACACATACCTGTTCCTATCAAGATTTTTTCCCCTCGTGAGACTTCCACTAAAAGTGAACCCAACTTCTTGCACCCACCTAGATGTTCTCTTGTTGCTCATGGGTGTGAATTTATAGCATGGCCATGGATGTATCATTGTGATGCTATTGGTTTGTCCATAGTGGGGAACATGTGACAAAGGCACAATTGTGGGCAAGATTGACTCTATGAAGTCAAACGTTGTGATCTCCCTATACTCATGTTAAAGCACTATAATTATACAAAAAAATTGTAACTGTCAGTTTATTTAATAATACATTGAATGTACTTTGGATGTTGGGTTTTTCTTGTAAGGGTTTCCTAGAATATATCATGTGTCATGTGTTTTTCTATATTGTTAGCTCTAGATCTATAACTTATTTGCATTATTTCTCTCATGAGCTTAATGTAGGAACTATTTAGCTTTCCTTTGTGATATTTATTTCCTTTCTTTTGGTATTAGAGCTTTGTTTTGAGCTTTTGATACTATAGATGTCACAAGAATAGTTCCTTTTTAGTTAGGGGTATGCTTTTCGTGATGCCTATATGTTTTCTAACCCTGACTAGGATGATCTCCCCTCATGTTTCATTGCTTTATCTTTTTCATGGAAATACCTTGGGATGCCCTATGGAATCACTCATGCCTTTGTACAATGCTATTTATGGTGGTACTCCTCCCTCCTCTCATGGTGATGACATGTATGATGATTACTTATATAATGTGCATAATGTAGTTCTACCTTCTAGTGATCCATCTAGTGATGATGCTTTATGTCATGAGGGTACACTTTATTTATCTACAAGTGTTATTATTGAGCCTTGTTATACTATCCCCACCTTTATATCCTTTTGTTCATGTTATCTTGATGGTGCATCCTATGAGAGGTTTATAAATAGTGCTTACTAGTGTGAGCCACTTGAATTTGTTCATGATGATGTTATGCCTTACGATGCTAGTCCTCTTACATCTCATGATTTTACATTGCATTGTGATTCATTACATGTTGATATCATGCATTATGATAGTTCACTAGCTTATCTCGATGCTCCATTATCTCCTACTACATTACATGATGACATTTGTGCTCTTGGTTGGGACTTATTAGTTGATGAATTTGATGGTTCTAGTGATGCATGTTTACATGTTTGGCCCTTTCTTGTTAATTATGAATACTTAGATGATGATATCTTATTGATAAGTGAATTTATACTTGCTTTGAGGGATAGAGCATTAGATTGGTTTGATTCCTCTTACATATTCTATCATTCCTTTATGGCTTTGGCACATGATTTTATAGCATATTTTTCTTGTCCCAATAGGCTTGAGGATAGTTTGGAGTTCTCTAGAGTTCCTATTGACATATATTTTGACCCTTGTCTACCATCTTCATCTATGATCCATATGGGTGATATTGTATCTACTCTAATGAGACTTAAAGTTATTGTTAAGGGTATACTCAATTCCTCTCCAATTCAACCTACATTCCATAGGGTCTTTAATTCAAAATTATCATATAATAGGTTATCATCGTCAATAAATGGCTCAAGGGTAGAATATTATACCTAAAATTCATTGTCACCTTCGTCACTTAAGATTACAAGTAAAACATCCATGGAATGTAATATTATTGATCAATTGCAAAATACACAAGCCAATATTTCTCTTTGAAATTTAGTGTGTACATCATTTGTATGTAAAGAAATCATTCAAAGAATCTTGAAGAATATACAAGTCTAATCTAATACCTCTCCATAGATAATGAATTCCTTGATTACATCCATTGGATCCCAATCCAACTGTTTTATTTCATTTGATGATGTGGATCTTCCACTTGACTTAGTTATTGATGAGCATCTACCTCTACACATTGTGGTGAAGTTTGTACATATAAACATTAAGTGTGACTTGGTTGATAACAATTCTAGTTTGAATATATGTAGTGAAGATTGTTTGAAACACTTGAATGTGGATACGACAAAGTTAGAGAAATTAAATCTTACCATTAAGGATCTTGATAATACTAGTTGACAATCTATGGGCATTGCTTGGCTTCCTATTACAGTTGGTCCACTTAATATTAATTCACCATTTCATGTGATGCCTCATTGGTTAGCTTATAATATAAATTATTAGATCACCCATGAATCCATTCCATAAGAGTTGTACCATCTACTCTTCATAGAATTATAAAGTTTACTTACAATAACAAGTAATGCCAGATAAATGTTGTTCCTCATCCATATAATTATTATTATATGGTTGATCAATCTAGAGTTGTTATCACACAAAGCCAATCTACTATAGAGGTGGTAAAACAAGAAGAATCTAAAGAACACAAACCTAAATTAGAAGAACTTAAAGAACAAAATCCCTCAACTAGTGATAGTGCTTAGATTGACAACAATTGGGTTACACTAGACTTCACACCTTGTGGTGTTGGAAAATACAAATTTAATCTTAGAGGTTACAACATGTCATTACACTTTATGGATCCATCTATGAATGGTTAACCACCCCTCAAGACAAATGATACAAAATCAATTTATACGTGTGATAGTGATGTAGAGAGTGATGTTTATATGTCCCAAAAAACTAAGAGGGGGGTGGTGAATCAGTTGTCTCAAAAACTTAAACACTTCTACAATTAAACATCAATCACTTATCCACAATTATTACGATTTAACAATGAATGCATGAAATTAGAAACTTAACCACAGATGCAACATCAAACACAAAAGACACCAGATTTTACGTGGAAAACCCCAAGGTGGGGAAAAACCATGGAGAGGATTAGCTCTCAATATATATTGCAATCTTGAAATAATTAGCTCTCAATATATATTGCAATCTTGAAATAATGATGTTCAGGCTTGGTCACTCCACGGGCCTAAACATAGTGGCTCACTGCCACGATCAACACCTTTTTATGTCTGTGATTGAAGTACAATAATTCATCTACTCTGCTCTGCCTCTTCTCTACTCTGTCTTTTGGACCTTTCTTATTATCTTTCCATCTTTGCTCAAGGACAACTTTTTCATAGCTCAACTACAAGTATTTATACACTTCATCGACCTTGGAATGATCATCAAGGTCGGCATTACAACCATCAACCATTGGAGCAATTTCCAAGGTCGATAATACAAGCATTTACAAAATAGGTCCTGACCTATTACAACATTATGCAAAGAAAAAGAAGTAAAGATGTATGCAGATCACGCCACGCCTTAGCTAGGCCTCAAACATAATCTTCCATGCTTCAACATGCTTTCATGATCTTCAAAGGATCTCCGCAATTACTAGAATTAACCAAGTTGGCTAAGTCTGGTTACACACTGCCTTATCTGGGAACAATCTTCAAACATGATCTCAATTCCTTAATGCGGGCCAACTTTAAGATAGGAACATGATTAGGAGACATCCACAAGCATGTTATAATCATCAGGATAAACCACATGAACCTTAACCACTTTAACAATAGGATCTTCACACCAGAACACACGAACTTCACTATCTTCAACTATCATAAGAGAAAGATAGCTTGCGAACCACCAGAACATGAACCACTTCAATTGCAGGCACTTATCATCATCCCAGAATTCCCTCTAGAATTACAGAACAAAATACTTTATTGTGGAGGAATGCAGAGCAAAACACTATCTCCCTGTCACCAGAGAATAGTCAGGAGCAGACTTTACTCTCGTGAATGTAACTTTCTCACAACTTTACACCTAAGGCTCAAACTTAGGATTTAGCATCTTTAGACATCCCTTTAAATAACTTCCAATCCAAAAACCAAGATCTGCATCCATTAAGAGATGCGGAGCAGTCTACCAGACTATTCTTTAGTATACAACTCTCTATCTATATTGCACTTCACTGTAACTCACTTGATTCTTCCGGAGAGGCCAATTTTCTCAATATCCTCAACACACAAGGCTTCTAAACAAGTAATAGAATAGAACACAATTGACACCAATGACAACAAAGATATGTTGACATTAATGACAACACCGATTAGGCACATACTTGCAACAATCTCCCCCTTTGTCATTGATGGCAACATATGATGTGAAAAAATGCAACAACCATCAAGACAAGATTCTCCCCTATCTCTTTACACATTTGCACTCTTTCTTCCTGACTCTCCCCCTATCTCTTTGTACTCTTTCCTTTTGAGTTTCTCACATGACTTCTCTCCCCATTTGACATCAATGGCAAAGGGCATGTACTTGCAATCTACTGCTTCTAAACCAAACTATTTCCATCTGACTACTCCTTACTTGATGCTTTCTCTGACAACAACTTTTGGTCTTTCTCATGAACTTCTTCCCTTATTCAGTTATTCAAATCTTGCTTATATTGTACTATTTCCTTTGTCAGTAACACTGCAACACTTACTGCTCTTTAATAGAAAATCATATTGGCATTATCTATCTACTTCCACTGGGAGATAACCTCATAATCCTCTTTGTCTTCAGCAACCATCTTTGATTTCTGCTTGCACTGCTACACCTTTTTCTTTTTATTGGTCTAAATACTCCTCTTAGTGGTACACCTTAGACTATATTTAGTTCACATTAGGACCTTCATGTGCATATCTTGTCTTCTCAAAGCCTTAGACTTGATGACATCCAACAAAAATGTTCCATCTTTTATCAACTTTCATGACAACTTATGAGAACAATGCATTTCCATAGATCAACACTTGTCTATAGCTTTTCTCCTATAGCCTTCCCTTCAAAACCATAGAACAAAATATGCAACAATGGAGAAATGTGGACCCTTGTACTCTGGTGCTGCACACTATCCTTGACTTATATTTATTCATCAGGACTTGGACAATACACAATGTGACTTCCTGGGAAATATGTTCACCAAGTGTTTATGAACAACATACTTGAACCGCATATAGTGATTTTCAACTACAGAAGCATACTAATCCAATCTCTGTTACTTACTTTGCATACTGCTCATACTTAGTATTTTAGGCTTCCGAACCAAAATCCTTTCAAGCGATCTGTCATATCATATCTTTGTGTTGGATCTCAGTACTGACTATCTAGTTGGGGGATTTAGAATTTTCAATACAACTCCCCCTCAGTCATAGTCCACAATTTACTTCCCATAGGAAGTATTTGTTTCAGAGCCTGGTGCAGACTCATCTCTTGCTTCATTTACTTCCTTCCTGACCCAAACCTTGTTCATCTCTTTTTCCACTGGTTTCCCCAGCTCTGATTGATTATCCTTCTTCATGTTCTTGCTTCTATAGGATCTTACAAAATATCCAGGTTTGTTGCAATTGAAGTACATAGTATTTTTCTGGCCATTGTTTCTTCCATTCATCCTTGACCTACATAGGTTGGCCTTATGCCCGAAATCATTGCATGTATAACAGTAGCCATTGAAGGATTCAATTGTCTTATTTGTGCCATAGCCTTTTCTCACTTGACTTCTAAACTCATTAGCCCTATGTCCCATTTTATGGCATGCATAACACCTAATAGAATTCTGACTTACTTTACTTGTGCATTCAATAACTTTATGACCAATTTTATTGCATGTGAAACACTAACTAGAGAATGATGGAACATTTTGATTCATCCTGATTCTACACCGAGTAGCCTTGTGACCAAACCTATTACAGGAGTTACAATGACCTTTGAAGGATGGGTACCTTTGAGCATTTGGTTGCCTGACTGATGGTCTTCTAGGTCTGTTTCTTTGATCCTAAACTTGTTTACCTTTGTCCTTTTCCTCATCATTCTCTTCTTGACCTATTTTGGAACCTTTATCTTTTTCAAGTCCCATACTTTCTTTGTCTTCAATATTTTTTTGACTAGCCATTAGTCTATCATATCTGGCAACACTCACATTGAATTGATCCCATTGAGCCCATGCATGTTTTAGATCAACTTTCAGATCCACAACTTCCTCTTCAAGCTTTATGCAATCTTTAGTTTTGTCTTTCAGACATTCCTTAATTTTTACTTTTTCTTCATTGTCCTCTTTTAGTTTTTACTGAAGTTGCCTGATTTTCTTTCTCAATTCTTTGATGTAATAATTTGCTTCTATTAGATTTCCCTTTAAATCCATATTTTCTTCTTCTGATTTCTTAAGATTTTCAAGTGTAGTTTTGGAACTGTTATTGTCAATACTGGCAATCAAGCAAAGATTCATTTGATTCACATCAGCTCTGTGTCCTTCCACATCAGACTTTGTTTTGTCATTAATGATCTGGGATCCTTCTTGTGCTTCATTTTGTAGATCCTCATTGATTGAGTGAGAGTACTTTTGAATGTTGTCATTTACTTTGACATTTGTACTTTCAACGATCTTTCCAAATCTATTGTTGTAATAGAGGTAAGCTCTGGTCCAAGATGAATAACCAAGAAAAATGCCTTCCTCGTACTTAGCATTATCCTTTTCAATTTTAATGAGGCATTTTCTTCCAAAGATTTTGAAATATCTCATAGTGGGTATTGATCCATACCACAACTCAAAGGGAGTCTTTACTTCTTTGGTTTTACATGGACTCTATTTAATGTATAGACAGTGGTTTGAATTGCCTCCTTCCAAAATGTATCTGGCAGATTTGCTTCTTCCATCATTAATTTTGTAGTTTCCTGAATAGTTCTACTTGCTTCTTCCATTATCTTATTTTTTGTAAAGAGTTATTTTCTATCCCACAGGTTTCACAAAACATGTTGAAATTGTTGGAGATGAGCTCTTCTTCTTTGCCAATTCTCAGACATTTGATTTTCATGCTTAGCTCATTTTCAACCGTTTCTTTAAAAACTTTGAGTGCATCTAGAATCTCTATTTTATCCTTTAAAAAATTGACCCAAGTCATTCTAGAAAAAATCATCAATAAAAAACATAAAGTACCTGTCATCATGGAGGCTTGGTATTCTTGTAGGACCACAAAAACTTGTATGAATCAATTCCAATCATCCAATGGAAGATCTTTCTTTATCTTGCAATATTTTTCTTGACAGTCTTTGACATTTCTTGCAAATGATGTTGTTCAAGTAATCAATTTCTAGTAGGTCCTTCACAACTTGAACTGATCTTGTTTTTATTAAGTCATCAAGATTTGCATGATAAAGTCTTCTCTGCCACACCCAACTTTCATTAGTCTGAGATGTGAACCCAAGAAAGTCACTTCTTCTGAGATGATAGAGATTCCCATCTATTCTTTTCTCAATTGCTATTGTAGCTCCAGACTTTTATTTGATTTCAAGGGAATCATTCTCAAACACAAACTTAAAACCCTTTTTGCATAACTGTCCAATGCTTAAGAGATTTTGTTTCAATTTTTTTACATAAAGAACATCTTTAGAAATTTGTCTATTGCCAAAATTTATTGACCCTATTCCACAAATTTCAGCAGTGCAGTCATCTCCAAATGTAACTAGCCCTTCATCACATCCTTCCAGACTTACAAACTTACTCTTGTCACCAGTCATATGGTTTGAGTAGCTACTATCAATAACCCAACAGTCTTCACTTTGAGACATGACTTCATCACTAGTGCATACTTCAGAACATATTTGATGAATCACTTCCTTGGACAATTTTTCATTACTTGTTGATGAGGATTCAAGTGTAATGATAAGTACCTATTTTCCTTTTGACTCCATTTAGGGTCTCCTTCAAGTTGTTAGACTCTTTCCAAAGGAACTTGGCTCTGATACCAATTGTTGATATGCCTCGAACAACTGAGAGGGGGTGGGTGAATCAGTTGTCTCAAAAACTTAAACACTTCTACAATTAAACATCAATCACTTATCTACAATTATTATGATTTAATAATGAATGCATGAAATTAGAACCTTAACCACATATACAACATCAAACACAAGAGACACCAAATTTTACGTGGAAAACCCCAAGGTGGGGAAAAACCACGGAGAGGATTAACTCTCAATATATATTGCAATCTTGAAATAATGATGTTCAGGCTTGGTCACTCCACAGGCCTAAACATATTGGCTCACTACCATAAAGAGCAACTAGGTCTAGCAGGCTCACTGCCTCAACCCTAAACCTAGCAAGATTACAATAAAGGCTGTTAAACCCTACTGGTAGCTCATTGCTAGGCTCACTGCCATGATCAACACCTTTTTATGTCTATGATTGAAGTACAATAATTCCTTTGCTCTGCCTTTACTCTGCTCTCCCTCTTCTCTGCTCTACCTTTTGGACCTTTCTTATTATCTTTCCATCTTTGCTCAAGGACAACTTTTTCATAGCTCAACTACAAGTATTTATACACTTCATCAACCTTGGAATGATCATCAAGGTCGGCATTACAATCGTCAACCATTGGAGCAATCTCCAAGGTCGGCAATACAAGCATTTACAAAATAGGTCCTGACCTATTACAACATTATGCAAAGAAAAAGAAGTAAAGATGTATGTGGATCATGCCACACCTTAGCTAGGTCTCAAACATGACCTTCCATGCTTCAACACACTTTCATGATCTTCAAAGGATCTTTGCAATTACTAGAATTAACCAAGTCAGCTAAGACTGGTTATACACTGCCTTATCTAGGAACAATCTTCAAACATGATCTCAATTCCTTAACACAAACCAAATTCAAGATAGGAACATGATCAGGAGACCTCCACAAGCACGTTATAATCATTAGGAGCAACCGCATGAACCTTAACCACTTTAACAATAGGATCTTCACACCGGAACACATGAACTTCACTGTCTTCAACTGTCATAAGAGAAAGATAGCTTGTGGACCACCAGAACATGAACCACTTCAATTGTAGGCACTTATCATCATCCTAGACTTCCCTCTAGAACCGCAGAGCAAAATACTTTATTGCAGAGCAATGCAAAGCAAAACACTTTCTCTCTGTCACTAGAGAATAATCAAAAGGAGCAGGCTTTACTCTGGTGAATGTAACTTTTTGACAACTTTACACCTGAGGCTCAAACTCAAGATTTAGCATCTTTAGACATCCCTTTAAATAACTTCCAATTTGCAAACCAAGATCTGCATCCAGCAAGAGATACAGAGTTGTCTACCGGACTGTTCTTCAGTATATAACTCTTTGTCTATACTGTACTTCACTGTAACTCACTTGATTCTTCCGGAGAGGCCAATTTTCTTAATATCCTCAACACACAAGGCTTCTAAACAAGTAATAGAATAGAACACAGTTGACACCAATGACAACAAAGCTATGTTGACATCAATGACAACACCAATTAGGCACATACTTGCAACAAGTGACACATCTACTACAAATTCTTTTACTCCCTCTATATACCATTTAATAAATTATATGGCCTAGGGTATAAGATTATGTAAAATAATGGACTTGGTCATTGTGAGCAATGCACTTTTATAGGAAAAGAAAGAACACACACACACACATATATTTATATATATATATATATATATATATATATATATATATATATATATATATATATATATATATATATATATTGATGGAGGTTGATTGTCATTGATGACAAAACTACATGATGCATTCTCTCTCTCATCATAACACAACCAAACTAGAGATTAGAGTTGCAACTGCAACAAGAAAAAGACTCCAAAGACAAAGCACTTTTAGAACTTGAAAGAGTATCTTCAGATCTTGAAGATGCAAGAAATCAGATTGTGAATTTAAGGACACATGTTGATGATTCAAACAAATTGATTATCAATCTAAAAACTAAAATTGAAGAAGCCAAAAGAATAATAGATGTAACAAAATCTAACCTTGAGGTGAAAAGAATTGAATATCTGAAATTAGAGGCTGAAATTGTCAATCTAAAAAAAGATTATGAAATTCTCAAGGTTCTGTCCAAGAAATATTAGGAGTTTGAAGAAAGCACAAACAAGTTGCATGAAATGTTGGGCAATAAAAGAATCATAAGGACACTACTAGTCTAGGTTATGAAGAAGGAGAGTGTTCCAAAGTCAAAGAGACTCCTAAAAGGAAAATTGATCTAAGTTATCATACTGTTGCTCCTGAAGGCAAAAAGAAGATTGAAGTTGAGGTGAAAACTAAAGATGAGTTTATCAAAATGCACAACCAAAGAAGAAATCTAAGAAGAGACGCTCCAACAAGACAAGCATATATGTATAGGTATAATTATTCATTTTTTGGTTATTTTTATACCTGTAATCATTTTGGACTCAAAACAGTTGATTGCAGAAGGAATACTAATCTTGTATGTTTTAAGTACAACTCTCCTGGTCACAAAGCATATAGTTGCACAATGTATGGAAGAATAACATCATCTGGTTTGAAAAGTTGGAAAAGAAAAGAGGTTAAAGAGGTTTGGAAGAAGAAAACTGAACAGAAGAAAGAACCTGTGAAAGTTTGGAGAATGAAACAAAGCAAAGAGAAGATATATTCTAAACTCGTGCATCTTGCACAAGTCACATCATCAATTGCATAACATATAGAATGAAGTGAGGGGGAGTTGTCCAATGTCCTATCACTTACCCCCAATAAGTTTCAGGAGGAGATCATTTGATGCTTGTCAATATGGTGATTTTGTTTTGTTTTTCATGCTATTGGATTCTTGCCTAATATTATTTGCTAAGATGCTATTCATATCAGTCTTATGAAATGTAGTTGATGATGGTGTCGATAACTATATTGATCTTCAGTGTCATTGATGACATAATGCATAGAAGATGTTTAGGGGTTCAATGCATAAAGAGTTTGATGATATTGAATGACCTTGTTTATAAATGATCCTATTTATATCTTGTTCATATCATGTTGATAATTACAAAGATTGAGTTGTCATGATGTTGCAGTTCAAAGTGTTCTTGATATGTTAGTGAGAATGTGAAGTGTTGGTTGTCATAACAAAGAGCTATTCAGTGGTGTCGAGGAGCACATGAAGGTAATTCCAGTTAAGGTGTACTCAAGGAGCTCTCATCAAAACATGTGTTATGGTTTATGTCTCTATGTATGTGTGTCTTAATGTTTTGTTCATAAAGTCATGTTCTCACTATTCATTGTCATAATTGTGTATATATGTTTGATAGATTATTGAAGTCTCTTTCATGTTCTGTCTTGTAAATAAAAAAGTGCATAAGATGTTAAGAATTATAGACCACTGATTCACCCCCTCTCTTAGTGGTCCTGTATTCCAACATATTTATCTTAAAAAAAGATTTAAAAAATGAAAAAGAAAAGGAAAAAAACTTACATAGTGAATTATATAGCTTTGACCTTTACATGATACCTTTTTATCATCATTACTTATAGATATTACAATACTTCATGATTCAATTATTGGTAGTTCAATTCATTCAACTATGTAGAATATTGTGATTGCTTTTAAGGATTTACATTATCTATCTTATGGTGATTTTGTATCCATTATGATTTACAAATTTATATAAATATTTTCCATAATTTATATTTATTACAATGGTTCCATTTCCAAAATAGGGTATAGGTAACATATTGTTACATATGGGCATTTCTTTTTAATGATACATTAATACATTACATTCATATGAGACATTCAATGCTTATAATCCTTCTTACGAGTATTGATTGCTACTGTTATTGACACACCTTTTGAGAGAATTTTGTAGGTGTAAATCACAATGAAATATTAGTTCACATAATGCTTATGGGATACACATATTTCCATATAATTACATATGCATGCCCATGGGGGAACAAAAGATCATTTAATCTCACCTCTATATGAGTATAGATGATCAATACACATGATTTGTTTATATAGATTTCATGTTCATGAGCCCTTCCCATGGGGGACACCATTGGAGGCATCCTCGTGCTCTTTATCATCTATGTTTACCTTGCTTATATGTTTACACTAATTACATGCTCACATATTTTCTTCTTACAACGATTGCACAACCTTCCATGATTACTAAACTTATATCTTACGATTCCTGCATGTTTATGCTAACCACAAGTATATATTATGTTAACATGTTTTATGTTGATTATACTTTTTTTTCTAATGCTTATTATGATGATATCTTGCACTTGTTTATGCTTATAAACTCCTTACTTGGAATTCATGGATTTGGGGCATTTGATTTATGGCCCTGAGTAGGGGCAACATTAGGGGTATCTTGCTTCTTATCATTATATATGGTTGTCACATAATGATATCTTTATATGCTTGCTTATTAGGATTACATGATTGCATCATTTAATAATCTTTTCTCCTTTACTCCAAATTAACTACATTTTATGCATGTAACTAATTGGAGGGGCATGTATTATTATTGATGCTCTTTCATGATTATGATTGTAATTATTGACTTATGGTCATGATGATTACAATTGCTATATATAGTACCTTATCATCTACCATGTGTCATTCCTTATCCATTGCCATGTACAATAATTTATCAACTACTTTGAGTAGTATCCTACAACTGCCCCTTGGTAGTTCTTTAGATAGTATCCTATTTTTACTTTTCTATTCATAGATAGTTTGATTATGTTTATGCTTATTTTTAGAATGCTTAATAGATGCTACTCATTAGACCCTTTTCATCTATGTTTGTAGGTTTTTAGATGGAGCACGCATTTCATGGGAGCGTGTACTGAAACAACATCTACATCCATAACTATATCCTGTTTATGAGTGCATGAATACTTTTATGCCACCTACTTTTACTTTGACATGCATCTTCATGGTAACTCACATGCAAGTCAAAGTGGGGAAAGTGCAACGTTGAAAATTACATACCTTGTACTTTCCCCCTTCATTTTGGACTCACTTTGACCCATTTGTCCCAAATGCAATGAATAGTGTGGAAAATGTTGCATTTCACATGGAAATTAGCAAATGAATTAATCCTAGCTTGAGCCCATTTGCACTTGAATTCATAGTGTCTGGACTTGATCCTCAACTCTATCCATTCCTCACCTAGGGTTAAATCTAAAGTTGCACAAATGACCTTAGTCAAATGCAAACTTGCAAAAATGATTCTAAATCTTGTAAATTTAAAATTTGGGCCTAATCTTTTCCCTTCATCTTGTCATTATGAGCCAACTTGAAGCACAAAATATTTAAATTACATGCCATGGTGTTGTATTTAAGGATAAACCCTAATTCATTTAAAACATCTAGTGAATCAATGTAATGAACACCTCTTGCACACACCAAGGAACCTCAACGATAATTTATTGAAATCACTGCTACATCAACATTTTAGGACATATTGCATGACTACTTGCTATCTTCGAACACTAATCAAAGCCATTGACTTGACATCCTTATGGGGTTTGATGCATGTGATATACAATCCCTATCACCTACAAACTCCTGACCACACGACTAAGTTTTTATGTAGGTTCAAAAATAGAGGCAAATAATTTCCAAGACTAAGGATTGTAATAGATCATACTCACACAAAAAGACCAAATCCATGACTACAAGGTTGATTCTGTAGTTGGGCAAGGCTTATTTACATTTGTAGAGGTGACCCAAGCATTGAAACAAAATATTACTAATTCCAATGCACTCAATTCGTAGTTCCTAGTTTTTGGTAGGAGAAAATTGGTTTGGAAGACTAAGCAGAGTCATATCCGACATCAAACAAAGAGTTAAATCATACCATTGTTTTATTTATTTAAGTTAGCAAATTATTCAATATCTTTATTAGTCCCAACTCTAATTCCTATCTAATATTGAGAGAGAAAATAATCCCTTTTACATAGATCTATCTAGGCTAATTAAATAAATGCAACCAATAAGCAAACAACTAACCTAGATAAAAGAGAGTTGGATTTGATAATTATAATGAATATTTAGAAATTAAATGTTAGGAATTAGGGCACTTAGCTCTAGGAACAATGATGTGGAGATAATGCTAATGATGCATATAATCCATTCGTCATTGCCATTAAAATTATATCTTCTTTTCAATGACTACCTCAAGCTCTGAATAGGCATAAAAACTTTAAGGGTCAACCCCAAGTGTCATAGACTTGAACACTGATGTGTAGATCTGAACTAGCAAAACACAGGCTTATGAAACTTGCTCACACTATTTTCTAATATCTGATGTGCTTGTAAGGATTGCAATGTTTATAAACATCTTAGACGAGTCTATCAATTGCTAGGTTCAAGTTCTCCTAGGCCAAACCCTTGGTTGACTGACTTTACATCTCTTAGCAAAGGTTTCAAAGATAACATACACAAGCATGCAAATGGCTTATATGTAGATGATGTGGATTTTATTTTTTGTCCCTTTAGAACTTTAAGTGTGCTCTAATGATTTTTCCTTGTTCCACCTTATGATTTTTTGATATCATGATATGAATGAATGACACATTAAATGTCTTTAAATGCCAAAACATAGCACATGTTGCATAGATTCGTACCAAGTCGACTCACAACGACTAGTGAAAAGGGGTAGGAAAGTTGGAATTTGAACTAAAAAAATTAAATTTGAGGTTCATTACTATGTGTTTTGAGATTGATCCCCACCAACACAAAAATAAATCTAGGTAGTGAAACAATAATCTTGAGGCATGAAGTGAAGGTATGGGAATGAGGGTGAATGGGGTGTAATAAATGAGGGGTGAATGACAAATGTTAGGAATAAATGCAAATAATAGTCAATTTAGATGGATAGTGATTGAGACATGAGCCAGAGTTAACTTAAGAATGTGGTACTTTGAATATGAAGAATTTTAATAACGTCAGGAGGTTGCAACAACCTATGGGACCCAACAGTCGCACACAACCTCGTCATAAACGGAACAACAAACACAAAACGCCCCTAAGTCGCTTGAACCTCTTTCTTGAGATCCTCCCTTCTACTATGAAATGAAGTAATTGCATCTTGGACATTCCTCCACAACAAACACAAAATTAAATAAGAAATAACATAGATATACAAATTTCATCATTACAAAATATATTTTTCAATACTTATTTAATTGATTTATCTTAAGATTGACATAAAAATGTTATTTATTTCTTTGAAAAACAGAAAATTAAAACCTTTAACTAACTTAAAATCTCAATTCAATCGAGCCAAGAGGTCCAAAAGTTCACCACTTAGCCCCCTCGTTTAATTAGAGCTCGTGGGAACCCTTTACCATGTGACCAGAACCTAAATACTCTTATCACACAAAGCCCTAACCCTAAAACATAAACCCTAATGTACATATTACATGGATATGTCCAGGCCTTGTTTCTTTTAGCTGTTTCAATTTCTTTGGCACTGTGAGCTCGCCTGAATTAACCTACCTATCCACCCCTGTTTTCTGGGAAGAAGTAGCCATGGCGGACGGGTACTTTGCTTTTCTTTTAACCCTATTTTATTTGTTCTCTATACAAAATGGTTATAAAAATTCAATCTTTAATTAAATGGCACATATTAAGAATGTCTGCATTTTATTGCCAGTTATGGGTCGTTGTTCATCTCATTCTTACCCAGCTTTAGCAGCATTCCTGTAGCTGATCTTTGAAAAAAAAATTGAATCCTTAAACTAATCCTTAAATTTGGGTTTTTTTTATCGAATCCTAAAATTAATAAACCTAAAAAAAATTGTTTATAATTTTTTAAAAATTTGTTTGTTTTTTTGATTTAGTGGGCGTGTCACACCCATCAGGTTCAATTTAGTGATTTTACAGAAAAAGTAAAGCGCATAATGTGGTCAATCATAAAATTTCGATTTTGACTTGGATGCTTTAGGGGTTGCCTTTGAAATCTTAAGAACGCTCAAAAAAATCTTTTAGCCAGACGTGGCAGGAATTTTGGTTTGATGCATCTGTAAGTTGATAGCCCTAAGTTGTGGCGGAAATCATATAGTGGGTGTGCGCTTATATAGGCAACCTGTGGAGGAGAGTAACTTAATTAGCTAGTGAGTGTATGATAAACCAGTGTTCAGGGTGGTTGATGTCATATTTGGCCAGATAATTAAATTCTGTATGGTTATAATGCTTGTTGCGCTATGAAAGAGTATTGCTACAATAATAATAAGATCGCATTATTTGACTTCTCAGTTCTCAAATTAGAGTATTCAATTTTTTAAAGGCACACAAAACCTCAGATAGGCCTAGTTTCAAGCAACTATAGTCACTAAGCTGTACCCACAACTCCTTGTGACTATATTAAAATGTAATATAGATATATGATTGTGTACCAGATAAAATTATGTCCTCATATTTTGTACCTGCTTCAAAATTATGCCCCCATATTGCAAACCCTGTTTTAAAACCGTGTCCCCATATAAATTCTCCCATATTGTGGACCGTATTTCAAACTTGTGTCCCCATGCCCCACATCTCCTTGAGTATTTGAGCTGAACCTTAAATTTATAAAAAGTGTATTGTATTGGGATGATTGAAGAAATTTAGATGCGCTCTTGAATAGTAAATTATTTGACGTCTGCCTGGTTTTGGCCACATTTCCCTAATAACATTGTACTGAGTTTCTCACTGTTGGTTTTTACAGTAGAATAATAAGCTGGATGAGAGCTTGTGTATGTTATTGACGTTTGTGTAAGTTTAGAGTGCTCAATTGGTTGTTGCACTTGATTCGACAATCTCTTTATATTCTTTAGGCTTTGATCTGGAAATATCACATTTCTGGCAATGCCTATTCAAAGATTACTTGGAGGAGAAATGCATTAAGCTCCAAAGGTGGAGAGCATCGAGGTATTTGATTGCCTTGCTAGTAGTTTGATGAGAAGCATTGCTCTTTAGCAGGAGATAAAGTCACATTGAGAAACAGAGGGTGTGAAATCTACGTTACTGGGTTCTCCTGTTTTACTCGCCATGCCTGTATTGGTACCGTTCAGGTACGGGAGCTGGCACAAGACGTTGGGGGCGAACCCCCCTGGCATCTTGTGAGGATCAGGCGTATTCGGGTGAACGCCAACGAAAAAACGAAGCTCATTTTGCTGTCAGTCGTCACCGTTTCTGCGCGAGACATTATTGCGGTTAAATATTGACATGTGATAACTATTAAACCCTTTTCTGCGTGAGACATTATTGCAGTTAAAGATTGACGTATGATAAATATTAAACCCTTATTTGGCCCTGGTTCAAATGGCAGTGTCCATTTTGTGTGCCCTGGGGATTTCTTGCAGCAGTCCTGAATGTGTATTTTTTTTGACAATTTTGAGTATGACTGTTTATATATATATATATGGAGATCATCCACAAGTTCGTTTTTGCTAGCACGAGCCTTAGGCTGAACCTCTTCGGCTGAGAGCCAAGGATTGAGGGGTATCCATTCCTCAAAATTTGCTTGGGGCATGATCCCGGCCTCATCCCTTATGGTGTTGAGGGCCTTACACTCAGCAAGACTTGATCCCTGGTGGGCTCATTCAGAACTTTTCGGCATCACCAGTAGACCAAGGGCCCTTTGACGTTTTTATAATTTTTAATATATATAAAATTATAAATTATAATTATATATTATATTTTATAAATTATACTTTATATATAAATAACAGAGTTGCAGGATACGGCCAAGCCCTTTCCCCTGGTACGCGTACCACCGTACCTGGTACGGATTCGGGTACGGTACGGCAGGGATACGCCTCAAATACCGTATCTGTCCGTACCCAGGATTAGGGCAAATACAGACCCGTGCCCAATACGCCTAGATTCGGCTTCTGATAAGAGGGTGCCGTATTTTTTAAAATATCAGAAAACAAAAACCTAAAACGTTTAAATTTTAATGGCGTTTGCTTAAAGAAAAAGCACTGGCAAGGCTTACAGTCCGTCTGCACTTGCACCCGTAGGAGTACGCCGATAGGAACAACCAACGAGTTTAGAAAATTTTACTGCGTGATTTTTTTTAACGGCGTGAGACAATTTCGGGAGAACTATAATGCTCACATAATTAATATCCAATGTTGCGATTTCAATTAATTTTAATTTTCTTCTATGCTTAAAGGATATTCGTGTTTTATTTTAGATATAAAATGTTTTACACGATGATTATAGTTCTCGGTTGTTCCTATCGGCCATAAAAAAAAAATCACGCCGTAAAATTTTCTAAACTCGTCGGTTGTTCCTATCGGCGTACTCCTTGAGCCTCCTACGGTGCAAGTAATATTATCATATTATTATAGTATAAGAAGATCAAATTAAAATTATTACAGTATATCATACTATTAATTATTATATTACTCTATGAGAATTAAATTATTATATTATTAATTATATATAGTAATATTATCAATTATTATATTAATTATAGTATATTTATTATTAATTATTATATTACTGTATGAGAATTAAATTATTATATTATTAATTAAATATAGTAATATTATTATATTATTTTATATATATAAAGAGAGAAAGAGACCCGTATCCAGCCGTATCCATATTGGGGGGTCCTAAAAAATAGCCGTATCCGTATCCGATACCGTATCCGTATCGGATACCGTATCCGTGTCCATGCAACTTTGATAAATAATAAAATTATTTATTTAGTATATAGTTTATTATAGAATTATAAAGTTTATTATAGAATTATATAGTTTATTATAGAATTATAAAGTTATACATTTATTATATAATATATTATAAAATATACTATTTTATAATATATTATATAATAATTTAATAATTTATATATAAATTATAACTATATATTATATTATATATAGATGTTGCTATACCCGTACCTGGGCAAAAAAAAATTACCGTATCCACGTACCCAAACCTTGAACCTGTACCCGTTCCCGTACCAGGATCGGCAACTTAGTGTGAAATATAAGAGGTTCTATTTATTTGAAAAGCTTAAAATTAAAGAGTTGATGAGAACAATACATACTGTTTATGGTATCTCTTGAAGTAAAACAATACCAGAAAGATTCCATATTTTTTGCTCAGCACTTATTAATTTGGTGCTTTCCTATATTTATTCTGCATTTTTTACCAACTTTGTACAGCAGGATATGATGACCACGGAGTGTACTCCTATTATGCTGTGCTTGGTATATTTCTTACTATCCTGGGGTTGAGAAACCAGTTGATAATGTGGCCTGTTCAAGGAAAACAAACAATGCTGCCGCTTCCTATATGAGGATGAAACCCAGGAAGTATATACTGGGTTTTTCCCCTTGTACAAGATTTTTGGTAAAACTCTTGCAGAACTGAAACTGGTTGGTGGCCTATTAAAAAAGTCAGGATACCTCCTAGAAGCATGTACTTTCTTTTACCTTTTGATTCTGATGGTTTTAACTTTTAGTATATGTGTAACTCCTGCTATGCTGTAATGAAAAAACTATACCCTCTTAAAGAAAATTACAAATCTTCCCTTTGTCATGTCAAAGACAAATCATAGTTGTATGTGCATGCTTGATTTCCCAATACCACTTAGCTTTTTGAGGCAAATCTTGCAATGGCATAACTATGGTTTCGGTAACGAAAAAATTACCAGGTTTTCCTGGTGCGGTAGTGTGTCTGGAGTAAGTGCAGCCATAAGGTGCAGTACTTTTGAAACATGGATCTGTGTCTGTGTAGTGCAACAAATCACAACCTGCTTTAAAAAACAAATTATGTGGAACTCTATAAAAATCAAGGATAGGAACATTAAAAAAAGAAATAAAATTGAATTAATCAATTAAGTGAGCATATCAAAATTATAGTTCATTATTCAAATCTCAAACACAAAAATATTTGGTTCATTACTCAAGCACATCATGTTTATAGATTCATTGTTCACATAATTTATTAAGATTAGAAAAGAACTTTGTCACCTGTTCAGGCTCCCTGCAGCCTGGATCTGTGTCTGGTATGCATCTGATTTGGATTCTGATCTGGGTCCTATGTAGATCCGGCCAGGGGCCTGAAGAAGTTAAAAATTGCTGTCATTTCTCTGTTTGGCGAGGGACTATGGTGCAGTCTTCAAGATTCGCACACCTGTGTTTGGATATTTGCAGACAGCCTTTTTACCTGAGCTTACTCGTCATTTTATTTCTGTGCAGATGTCAATGTTTGCTTGCTCTTCTGTTCTTTTACCAATTTTTTAATTTTGTTTGTTCCTGTTTGCACTTTATATTTAGTTCACCACTCCTGCACCTTTCTTTCACCGCATTCATATTGTATTTATAAATTGAAGAACTATATATTTATAATAGGATCAAGTTTTTTTAGTTGATATATACATAATCGAGAGACATTAGATCTTTTTACATGGTTAAAGTATAATTTATTAATGATTTTTAAATGTTTTTTTGTATGAATGTACCCAAAGTTAGAAAAAGAACAATGGAAATTGAATATCAAGATTCATAACTCAAATTAGAAATTATCAGTACCCAGGGCATTGGGTGTGAAAACTTGGCGGCCTTATTTGATGGATTTATATAGAATTTAGAAAAGCAAACGAGCTTTGCCTTTTACACCATCAAGGATAGCTCTGAGATTTACATGTTTTTTAAAAATTTCCCTTCAGAGTTTCAGACTGATCTGTTTGGTATAGCTCCTGCGTTGCTGCAACCAAATTGTTTGATTGCATTTTGAGGCAAAACATTCAATCTTGCAAATTTGAGGCAAAACATTCAGTCTTGCAAGTTTATATTGTCAAAGACAATTCCAAGAAATGCACCCTTGATTATTCCCTTCCACACTGAGGTTTCTGGTATAACTCTCGCTAGCAACAATTAAGATGCTGGTTGGTGGTTAGCTCAAACAAAATGAACAATCTTTTTTGTTATCATGTCAAGTACAACTCCCAAAAGGAGATATTTGATTTCACATTTGAACAGTAGCAGCTCTTTTCCTAAAAGTTTGGTTACTGGACATTCTTTGGCGGTTATCACTAGAGTCTATTGAAGTACTTTGCTGGGATAATATTTGGGCCTTGGCTGATTTGTTTTATCTACAGTGTGCCATGAAGTTGAGATTTCTTCATCTTTCCCTGCTGCAATCAACAAATTATTCTCCCTTGAAAAGGAGACATTTTTTTTTTCACATTTATTTGTAATTGATCTTTGTTCTTTAACTTTAGCGGTCAATGGCTCTTGGTAAACTTCTTGGTTCATATAGGACAATTTAAAGCCCACTTTGATGTCACTGCTACCAATGGAGTAATTTGTTCTTAACTTCCTACATATTGGGCATATTTTTGTCAACCACAAAGTAGACATATGTAACTGTATACAGGAATACAATGTGAAAAGGAAACAAATGTCACACAAGAAATCTACCACAGTCGATCATTGGAGATACCACACATGGGTAACTGCTCGTGCTAAATGGACAAACCTCTTACTGTAACCCCATCCAATGGCTGCCATCCCATGTTCTGTGCATTATTTACTCTGGCACAGTTCCTGCTTCTTATGGAGCACAAGTAGCGATAACAAAGATGGAATCATAAGACCTATTTTATGGTTTCACTTGTAATGAACTTCTGTTAATACGTTTCATTATCATTAGGGTATGTAATAACTTGTGAGCTTGTCTCCCTATAACAATGCAAGATGGTGTATTTCTTTTCTTTTTGGAAGTTCTATTGACTACAAACCAATTAAAGTTTTGATATTAATACCCATGGGTCCTTCAAGGTGCAGAGATGTTAAAAGCAGATGTGTTTTTGATATTGACATAGGTTCTGATTGTAAACACTTTTATTGTTGGATTTGGATTATAAAGTACTGAAGAGGATAGGTAATGATATCTAATGCATGGGTTCAGAGTCAGTACTTCTGCCTTAAATCTAATTGATAAAATCTTTTATTTTAGAACTGCCCTAGATGTTATTCAATCAAAATTGGTGCCTAGTTTTGTCTAGGTTCAAAACGGATTATGATATATAACTGATAATACTTTCCTGGAATTTGCAGAGGAGATGGTGATGTTATTATTGAAGCTCAACCTGCTCCAGCATTGGGAGAGCCCATGGACATCTTAACTGCTTTGCAGCTTGTGTTAAAAAAATCAATGGCTCATGACGGTCTTGTTCGTGGTCTTCATGAGGGTGCCAAAGCAATTGAGAAGCACGCTGCTCAGCTTTGTGTGCTTGCAGAAGATTGCAACCAGTCTGATTTTGTAAAATTAGTTCAATCTCTGTGTGCTGAACACAATGTAAACTTGATTTCTGTGCCAAGTGCAAAAAAGTTGGGTGAATGGGCAGGGGTAAGCATTTACTAGTTTCTTAATTATTGATAGTGCTCTGCCCCTATCCCTGTCTAACATGTTTATGATTTTGTGCAGCTTTGCAAAATTGACTCAGAGGGCAAAGGTCGGAAGGTTGTTGGATGTTCTTGTGTTGTTGTTAAGGTAAAATAGAGACACTTTATTATTATTCTATAATTGAACACTAACCATGCAGTTGTCATTTGAAACAAGATTTCTTTATGTTTTTTCTCCCTTAATTCTGATCCTGTCAATTTCTTTTTTGAGCAAACAGGATTATGGTGAAGAGACTGAAGGCTTGAATGTTATTCAAGAATATGTAAAACAACATTAAGCTTCATCTCAACTAAATGGTTTTGGAGTTTTGCATGTCTCTTACTTGTCTTATATATGCGGGATTCAATTGTAGGGCTATGGGATGGACAACTTGACTTTAGCTCTATCCCTGCCCTCTTTTTAAATTGGTAGATTTGTTTTTGAGCACGAGTTAATGGTGAAATTCGGATTAATCATAAGTAGCATCAGGTAAAAGAAATTGTAAGCTAGATCCTTTTCCTTGTTATTGTTGAACAAATTATAGCCCAATGAATTGTGGTTTTTACAATTCAAATGGTATTTTGTGCCTATCAGGCTTTGCAGACTGACTTAGTGGCACAAATGAAACTCAAGTGCTGAATGTTACCGATTAAGAAAAAAACTATTGGTGGTTATTCGTCTTGTTTAAGCTGGTTGTGATCTGCTTTTATTATCCTTCTAAATGTTTGAAGTATACTCACTCGAACAGATTTTCTTCTTGGCATAGAATTAATGTTGTAGATATACAAAATTTAATAGAATATAGACTTCTTCCTTACTGGATGATGGATGATTCAAACAAGGTAACATAATGAAGAATGTGGTTGATTTGTTAGGTTATGCATGAATCTAATTGATCTAAGCTAAATGAACATTAGGCTTTAGATTTTTGATGGATAGAAGATGTGTGAAGTATTTTAACTTCTATAGATAGGCTGATGATCTACACCGACACACTGCTTGTTGATTCTGGCAGTCGCAGATTTCTGCACATTTGGTACCGTAACACAATTATTTCAATATCTGAGCATCAAAACTTAACCATGAAATTATTCATTTTCATTTTACATATTTTATCAGCACAAGTATTAATTGGTATTGATATGGTAATTGCAGAAATAAAGCAAAAATAAATACACAATGGATGGTATCAATAGTATTCATTATAATACCTATAGGATTCAATATATCAGACGGGTATGAATTCCTTTTGTGCCCCAGCAATACTCAACCTTTTTAGTCTAAATTTACTGCAATCTTGTGGAGAAACATTCAAAGAATAAGGTGATCAGAGCAACTCAGAGGAACTATATTAGGACAACTCAAACGATCCATTTTAATGAAAATATAATAGAATTTCATGGTTAGTCACAACTCTCGTCAAATGCTTGTTCTCACTACTTTTGGATTGGTGAAAGCTTTGCAATTTTTAATAAAAGTTATATAGTTTATAAGTTGAATGATACATTTCTAAAGTTCGTGATGCTTTTTAAAAGTAAGTTTTAATCTTAATGTGGAGAAAGGTTTTGAGAAAATATGTATTATTAATCAAGTTTTGTTTGTTAAAAAGGGATTTCAACACGGCGACATCATTTAGAGGAAGGTTATTTAAATGCTTGAACGTATTCAAATAGATTTCAGTCAAGATAGTATTGAAAAGAAATAAAATTGATTATTTGAGGGTAAAATAAATGCAATAAACAAGACAATCAGATAACCCTAACTTGATATAAGCGAGTTAGAAATATTATACAAATTTGTTTTTCATAATTGACAAAGGAAGTGCAAGATTTTAGCTTTGATTAACATGCACTCAATGATCCATCTTGCAATGCCCTGTTTTTGACCCCCGTGCCCTCCTTAACATATTTTTCCATCTCATTTTTGCGTGTAGAAGTCATCCTAGCAAGAGATGAAGAAAAAACAAGCTTTGCAACTCCTTGAGTATTGTCCACGGATTGGAGAAGTGACTGGGCATTGAAGGATTGAGACACACTGGGAAGATCTTTTGAGGACTTAATCAAGCATTTTTCTGCACTAATGCTTTATTACTTTGCACTGATTTTGCAAGGATGTAGCCTGCAACGTGAATAGGGTAGTGTTGTAATTGTTTTGTGTGATGTGTGTATTAGATTAGTGTGTTAATTTTGTTTTTGTGAAGTTGTTTTTGTGTTTGTGTGGTTGTTTTTTTTTTTTTTAAATCATTTTAAGAGTTTCTAAGCTTGTCTAGGTTATTGCTGGCCTCTCTAGAGGTCCAAATGAAAGGAGCGAGACTCCAACTTTCTTTACATATCCATAAACTTGGTGTAGCCATGTTGCACTCTGGTGCATTAACTTGTGAATTTAAGATGAGACACTTCAACTTTCTTCTATGTGCACTTAAATCGCCTCTAATGGTTGCTTATGCATCTGCATTAAAGGAATACAACAAAAACATTTCAAATGTGGAAAATAAAATACCATGGGTGAAACCCTCAAATGGGTAGAAAATTCTTGGAAGAGTGAACTATGCTTCTCCTGTCACTAATCTATTGTCATCAGGTTATATTGCCAGTATGGGCTGTCTCAATCGGCTATAATCCTACTTACATATTATCATAAAATCAACATGACCTGGACCTTCTATGCTAGGTGTAATGGAGTACAATACCTTAGACATAGGATTTGCTATCCACACTACGGTAGTCTTAAAATTAACATGACCTGCAACTTCTATGCTAGGTGTAATAATGGAGTACAATACCTTAGACATAGGATTTGCTATTCACGGTACGGTAGTCCAGAATAATTCATTGTATCAACTTTGCTGGCTCAACATGCAACATTTTGCTAAATTTAGATCCTTGAAACACCCTCTACTTAGACATTGTGTTGCAAATCCCTAGACATGTTTTATTGTATTTAAGTATTGTTGTTGATAAGTAATGTTGTCTCCAAGGATCGTGGAGAGGGTAGACATGGATGCCCCTCTTAGGTGGTAGGCAAATTTTTTTTATTATTATATATTCTCTCATAAGTACTTTGTAATGGCATTTAAGTTGGGAGTAAAATCCGAAGGATCTTGGAAATCAGTTTAGATTGGGAGATGTAAGAGGATGTAAGAAGATCCTCTACACTTGATTTTATGATAGATTTGGTCAGTCTTTCCATAGAGCACCTAGGATCATGATCGTTGTCAATTTGACCGTTTTGACATAATCTATAACGTTTATGACATGTAAGGCGGGTGTAAGAAGTGTAAGAGGAGCTATATTCTATTCTTGAAGGACACTCCTTGTTTATGGGGTGTTTGGATTTTGAGTTGGATTTAGGTGCCCAAGTTTGGGTCCATGGTTTTAGATCATGGTTTTGCATACCATTTATGGTTTGTAGTTTTCTAGTTAGCTCTATATATTGGAGCGTTTGAGATAGAATATATGAGATTGTTTTGTAAGTCATTTGAGCATTGTTATGTTGCTAGAACTGCTAGAATTTAGAGGGATAAGTAGATTGTATTGATGTAACTGTTTTCAAGATTAATACAGGCTTGGATTTCTTTGGGTGTGGAGTTTTTTATTGAAAAGGTTTCTTCGAGTAAATATTGTGTTGTGGTTTACATTTGTGTTTCGTTGTTGTTTTTTCCATCTTATGATCTATCATTGTTTAAGAATTTGGATGTACTAAAAGAACAACATTTCTTGTTGTATTATTTTACCCTGTTTCAACATTTGGTATCAGACCCACAGTTGATTTGATGAGAGAGAGAGATGCCTCTTTCAGAGTGTTTGATTGGGGTTTTTGTTGTAGTTAGAGCTTATTGTGATTTTTTTGTAGATTCAGATTTTAGGTGATAGTGATCATGTCTAGCTCATCCCATTTCAAGATTGAAAAGTTCAATGGCTCGGGTTTTGAGCTTTGGAAGCTAAAAATGGAGGATTTCTTGGAAAAAAGACAGTAGTGGATTGCCATGAAAAATGAAAGCAAACTAGAAATGAAGATTGGACAAAACTTGATAAAAAGGCCCATGGCACTATACAATTGTGTTTATCTAATTCTATTCTTTTGAATGTTTTTAACAAAATTACTACATATAACTTGTGGAAAAGAATAGGAGAAATTTACCAAACTAAAAGTCTCATTAATAAGTTGTTTTTGAAAAGAAAACTATATTCTCTAAAAATAAAAGATGGGGACTCAATTATAAAACATTTGAATGCATTTAATCTAATCTTGAGTTAGTTAAAGTCGATAGATGCGAAAATAGGGGAAGAGGATACATGCATTTTACTACTATGTTCATTGCCTAAATCTTGTGATAATTAGATTCTTGCACTAAGTGGCTCTAATCCAAAGATAGATGCTCTCGTTGCTAACTTGCTAATATAGGAAATAAGGAGAAAGTCTATGGAGGATGATGCATTGCATGTGTGGGGCAAATCTAAAGAGAAGGGAAAGAACAAGCATAAAGGTGGTAAGGATAAGTCTAAGGACAAATCCAAGTCCAAGGGTAGATCCAAGATGCCTAGTAAGTGTAGGTTGAGATGTTGGAACTATGGCAAATGCGGGCATCTTAAAAAGGAATGATGAAATAAGAAAAAGAAAGATCAAGATTCCTCTATTGATAAATCCTCTAATGATGAAGCTACTAATGTTTTTATTATTTTTGCTAACATGACTTCTGATGGCTCTTGGTTGATAGATTTAGGTGCATCCTACAACATGACTCCTCACAAGAAGAGATTTTCAACATATACAACTTACGATGGTGGAGAAGTCGTCCCCGGGGATAACAACATTCAAAAGATTATGGTCTAGGGGGAGGTAAATTTTATTTTGTGATGGGAGGGTGAAAACCCTCATGAATGAATTGCATATCCTTGGTTTAGGTAGGAGTTTGATTTCTGTATCTAAAATGAATGATTTAGGGGTGCATGTGAATTTTGAGAAGAGTGATTGCAGGTTGAGCAAAGGGGATCTGGTGTTGGCTAGGGACACATAGTGTGGCACCCTGTTTAGGCTAGAAGCATCCACTTTTTGTAACTTTGTGAATGTAACTAACAACTCTATTTTTTATAAACTGTGGCACCATACATTGGGTCACATTGGTGAGAAGGGTCTTAAAACCTTCATTAATAAAAAGATATTGATGGTTTATTTGGTTATTCTATTGACTTCAATTTCTGTGAACACTGTGTATATGACAAACAACATAAAGTTTCTTTTAAATCTAGTAGTACTAGAGCTAAACATGTTTTGGAAGTGATTTATAGTGATATATTTGGTCTTGTGGATGTTCCTTCCATTGGTGAGTCTCACTACTATGCTACATTTATCGATGATTTCTCTAGATATACACATTTACTTTATGAAGCACAAATCTATTGTATTTTATAAGTTTAAAGAGTTTAAAGCACTCGTTGAAAAATAGATAGATAGGAAAGTAAAGGTTTTGAGACTAGATAATGGTGGTGAGTATTGATCTAGAGATTTTGATGATTATTGTAGGCATGCAGAGATTATTAGACTGAAAATAACTCCATATACTCCACAACAAAATGGAGTAGTAGAATAAATGAACAAGACTTTGATGGATAGAGCTAGAAACATATGAAGTAGTGCTAAGCTTGAACAACTTTTCTAGGTTGAAGTTGTGCACACTACTTGTTATTTGATTAATAGATCTCCCACTTCTGCTTTAGTTGACAAAACACTCTATGAGGTATGGATAGGTAAAACACCATTGGTTTCTCATTTTAGAGTATCTGGCAGTGAGGCATATGTTCATGTTTCTAAAGAGAAACATTCTAAGCTTGATTTTATGGCTAACATGTGTTTTCATGGGTTATACTGAGAACTTATCCTATTAGTTGGATGAGCAAATGATAACCTACAGTCACATTGTCCATTATAGGAGAGTACATGGCTACAACACATGGTTGTAAGGAGGTAGTGTGGTTATAGAGGTTGTGTTTCAGTATTGGATTTTAGTGTAGACAAGTTAAAATTAGATATGACAGTTAGAGTGCCATCTATTTGGCTAAAAATCTAATGTATTGTGCCCACACAAAGCACATTGATGTACAATATCACTTTGTTCAAGAAATGGTTGAGGGTGGTAGAGTCATGTTTTAGAAAGTGGGCATCTTAGAGAGTGTTGTAGATTCTCTCACTAAGCTAGTGAACATGAAAAATTTAGTTGGTGCAGAGAGGCCATGGGTATCTTCTCTTCAAGAGTTTGATTTCTTAGGTTCATGATTATGTCATTGCAATATAAATGCCAAGTGGGATAATGTTGGGATTAGCCGTCATTCACGTTGCAAATCCCTAGACATGTTTTATTGTATTTTATTATTGTTGTCGATAAATAATATTGTCTCCAAGAATCATGAAGAGGGTAGACATGGATGCCCCCCTTAGGTGGTAGGCAAAATTATTTATTATTTATCATTTTACAAGTATTTTGTAATGACATTTAAGTTGGGAGTTACAATTGGAAGGATCTTGGAAATTGGTCAAGATTGGGAGATGTAAGAGGATGTAAGATTTTATGATAGATTTAGTCAATCGTCCCATGGATAGGCTAAAAGCAAACTAATAACCTAATTCTTGCAAGACAAAACCAAGTAAATTAGGTTGCTCAAAATAAACAAGAAGCATGAATTATTCTTTTATCTTGAGATTTAACACTTGACTCTATGCACAAGATATAGGCACCAATCTTAGCTCTTTTCTAATCACTCAATCCAAGTTTACAATGAACATTGTGATGGGAATAATTTATTTAACAATCATTCACAACAAGCATAATGAAAATAGTAGAGCGTTATAATTAGTTGTTTGTTTCTTATTCTTTCCCTGTGAGCATGTGGATTTGCATTTTTGCATATAGTAATCCTTCTATTGTCTGCTAAATGGGTTTGAATTTAAACTTCTTTCTTTCTCTGGAAAGACATATACTATGGACATCATAGTGGTGGATTACCCACCTAGGATTGCCCACCTAAGTGAGGAATGTTGTTATCAAGGACCATTGGGGGAAGCATTCAAATGGACTCCTCCTATGATACTATCCCCATTGATGGAAAAGAACCTAAAGTTAATGGGTGAGAAAAATGTTACATGTAGTGGAGTACTCTAAAAATAAGGCGAATGAAATATGCTATGTGGATAAGGGGATAAATTTTTTATAGGAGATTGTACCCTGAAATAGAATATGGTAGATCCAAACACAATGCCAAGAAATGAAAAACCATTCTAATGGCATTTGGAAGAGGTATTTTGATGGTGCTTGTTCTAAAGAAGGGTCTGCTGCAGGGGTTATGCTTATGTCACTAGATGAAAAGGATTTTAGATTTCCATTTAAGCTAAGATTTAATTGTATAAATAATGTATCTAAGTACAAGGCTTTGCTTCTCAGAATGAACATAGCACTTAGGCATGATATCAAGAATATGAATGTCTATGGAGTCTCTGAGTTGGTTGTAGCTCACATGAAAGGACATATGCAACAAAAAACCAAAGACTAAGGAAATATATAAATTTTGCATGGGATACCATTGATTTGTTTAGTACATTTGGAATTGAATGGGTAGAGAGGGAGAAGAATACCATAGTAGATGCACTAGCCACTTTGTCAGTTAATTTTTATGAGATTTGGACTTCTCCAATGTGTACAATAGGGGTGGAGGTGCTAACTAAGACCACTATACCTTATAATATTTACAGTTGACAAGTTTTTAATGATGATGACCAAATCTATGATTTCCTTAATTGTGTAGGAGAATTTGAGGAGCAGTCCATATATTGGGAGCCAATGGTTGAAGTCATAGATGGAAGGGAGTGTTTATGTGGTAATGAAGTCATCCAACTAAAAACAAATACAATTCCAAGGGATTGGTGGCCTTAGAAAGGGTGTTTGATAGAGTAAATAGATTTAAGGCTAAAGATCAGCCTATAGATTGAAAAGATCTGCAAGAAGTGAATTTATGACCTGAATCAACCCCTAGAAATGTCTGCATTAGAAGGAAGTTAAGCCCTACTCTTAGAAAAATTTATAATGAATTGCTTAGATAGTACAAAAGGGTATTTGCCTAGTCATATGATGAAATTAAATCTTTTAGAGAATATCTTTTTTAGAATGAGATACCAATGAAACTAGATGCCAAGCCATTCAAGTGAAAGTAGATGCCAATAAATACAACACTTTCTCCTAAAATGTAGCAGGAATTGATAAAACTTAGAGATGGAGGAATTATCAAACCAATTAGACATTCCACTTGGGTTTCAAACCTATTCCTAGTCAGAAAGAAAAATTGTGATATGACTGTGTGTGGACTTTAGGAATCTCAACATTTTATCTCTCAAAGATAATAATCCTCTACCCAACATGAAGCCCATGCTTCAAAAGGTCATAGGCTGAGTTGATGTCTATGATGGATGGGTTTTTAGGGTATAATCAACTTAAGATTAAGGAGACTAAATAATACAAGACTACATTCACCACTCCTTGGGACACATACATCTATGTGAGGATGCCATTTGGTCTAACAAATACAGGAGCAACATTTTAGAGGGCCATGGATGTGGCCTGTTTTGGGTTAACTGATAAAATTATTGTAGTGTATCAAGATGACTTAATAGATTATTCAATGTTGACTTCCTAATATTATGAGCACTTAGAGAAAAATTTTAAGAGATTTTTGGAATATGTGATCTCTTTGCATCCCAAGAAGTGTATCTTTGGTGTGTAGGAAGGAAAATTGCTAGGTCATTTTGTAACCAAATATGGTGTTAGAATTGATCCAAAAAGAGTTGTTGCTATCGACAAGATTCCCACATACCGAGACAATAAAGGGCATTCAATCTTTATTTGGATAAATAAACTTTGTGAGGATTGTTGAGAAGACTAAAGCTATTTCCAAGATGCTCAAGAAGGGACAAGCTATAGATTGGAATGGGGAGCTTGTTGAATCCCTTAAAGATATCAAAGAAGCCATTAAGCAAGCCCTTGTTCTAATCAGTCCAAATTTTTTAAATCCCTTCCAATTATTCTCATTTGCATCCTTTCACATTATTGCTATTATTTTGCTACAAAAGAATGATCAAGAATTTGAGTAGCTAATTTCATTTTTTAGCAAGTCCCTACAAAATGTTGAATTAAAGTATGACATAATGGATAAAAAGGCCTACGCTCTAGTTAAGGTAGTAAAGAATTTTAGGCCATTTATCATAGGGGAAAAAGTAATTGCCTATGTCCCCCACTCAATTGTTAAGGATATATTCACTCAATAAGAGGTCACAAGAACAATATGCAGGTCAATAAATAAGATTCAAGAGTTCGATATAGAAATCCAAATCACAAAATTGGTTAGGGAACAAGGACTTGCAAAGTTGATGGTAGAGTCTAACTTGGATGTAGTGGACATTAATGAAATCAATGTAGAGATAAATGACAACCTTTGTAATTTTTCTACATTTGATTGATATAGAGATATAATTCACTATTGGTGAACATGAATTTCCCATCAGGATTGGATAAAAAGAAAGAAAGAACTAAAATTGAAGTCCCAAAAGTATGTCTTGGTTTATAATGTCCTCATGTGGAGAAGTCTTGAAGGAGTGATGTTGAGACGTGTGTCAAAATATGAGGCCCCTAAGATAATTTCAAAATTCCATCAAGGAGATTGTGGTGCACATTTTAAAACATCTACACATAAAATTTTGAGGGCAAGATATTGGTGGCCAATAATATTTGCTAATATGACCAATGTAATCAGAAAATATGATCCATGCCAAAGATTTTTGGGGAAAATTAAGTATGTAGGATCCTTTCCATTAAAAATATTGAGTGTTGAAGCACCAATCTAGCAATGGGGAATCAATATCATAGGAGAAATAACAAAAAGGTCCAATAATGGATTCAGGTGGATTTTGGTTGCCACCAATTACTTCACTAATTTGGTTTAGGCCATCCCTGCAAAGAATGCCATTTCAAAGATTGTTATCAATCTCATTATGGACAATATTATGACTAGGTCTGGCATTCCTTGGAAAATCATAATAGATAATGCCATGTGCTTCAGAACTAAAGATTTCATAGACCTATGTAACAACTATGACATCTCCCTGACACATTCATCACTATACCATCCTCAAGGAAATGGTCAAGTTGAATCCAATAGTAAGAATATGATGAAAATTATTAAGAGGATGTTAGAAAATGACAAGAAGAGGCGGGATGACAAGTTGAAGTTGGTAGTATGGGAAGGTAGAATAACACCTAAGAAATCCATAGGCAAGTCATCGTAGGAAATAGTACATGGACTAAATGTAGTCTTACCCATGAACCTTCAACTCCCTATGTATCAGTTTGTACAATAAATGGGAGGGGAAGAGGTTGATGCACTAAACCATAGGTTCAATCAGTTGGATGATTTGGATGAGAAAAGAGGAGTTGACCATGCCAAAAATATGAAGAGGACAAAGGAAGTCAAGTTCTTGTTTGACAAAAAGGAAAAAGACAAAAGCTTCAAGTTAGGAGATTTCATGCTAACATGGAATGCAAGAGCAAAAGATAAGGGTAAGTGTTATCACATAGAATTGCACCTAACTTAGAGAGAGTCCAAACATTCTAATGACACAATGGGAATGATATCAAGGTGTGGGACCTTGCAATTTTAGATCAGACCTCCAGAGAAGGCTGGTTCCTCATTCTAAGCCTAATGCTTAAAGAAAATCATCTAAACCTTGTGCTAATATTACAGGGGAAAAGGGTTAGAAATAAACATGAATAGAAAAGAGGTGATGCACCAGATTTAATAAGTAGTAGTAATCCTGGAAGAGACACAACAATGATCTCAATCACAATGGGAGTTCACACAAACTTATAGGGCTGATTGAGGCTTTGTTATGAAGACCTAACCTATAGAGGAGCCATTTTACTCACATAATAGATCAAAACTTCAATTAAAACACAGAATTCAAAGCATAAGAGAGGTAAGATATTGTGCATATATTGATCATGAAGGCCAAAAACCATTACAATACAAAATAACCAGTAGTAGAAAAAGACATAGTATAGTTAATTACAATCATTAGTGGATTGATCAAAAGATAAACATAGGCCAAGCTATAGGCATAGTGAGTCAGATTCTGATAATCCTGCAATTACACTAAGAGGTCTGACTACAAGAAATTTGGCAACACAGCAACCCAGAAATTACTAACTCTTTTTCATAATGAGATTACAATGCATTTTATAGCAAGTCCATGTGCAGAGAATGCTGAAGTAGATGCATGGGATTCAAGACCACCAACACCACCATTAATGCAGAACCTGGATCCAATGGAAAAGAGGACAGAGGCCATGCTTTTGGAAGATCTGTAACCCTAGAAATGGTTGCCCATACGCAAGATAGGTCAAGGCATTAAAGATGAAAGCCCAAAAGTCATCATAGATCACAGAAATATCTACCACCGAGCCATAAGAGTCACCTCACATTGAAGAATTGCGCCAATCCCCGCGAATTTCATCTGCAGAGCCCACCAACTGAGATAAATGCCTTCACATCATCAGGAAGATTTGAAAACCCTGAATTTGAATCGGGACAATTGGATGAAGAAATGACTCGAAGATCAATAGCCCCATGAGCTCTACAACATACATTATACCCTTTAATTTTGGTGTCAATGCCTAGGACACGTGGCAAGATCTCGCAGGCGCACACTAGATTTATGACATCAGCAATATTCATCTACTATGCTGTGCGATCATTAGATTATCGGCCCCACCGCAGCCTTTCCCTCTTCGACACCTGGCACCAGCTTTGAGGCCTCAACAAACTTTACAAGCATCCTCCCCCCATTGCCCCGCAGAAGGAAGTGACATCATCTCAGGTAAGCAGCCGGCTAGCGGGATACTGCCATGTGGCACAGTAGAAGAGGCATCAAGGAGGCAATGAACAAAACAAGTCAGCGAGTCAAGGACTTTTATAACTTCTGAACCACAAGTCGGGAGTTCAGAAGTTAGGAAAACTCCCAACCTCCTGACAACAAAGGCTTGAAAAGGCCTAGAGACAAGTCGGGGAGTCAGGCGGTTCACTAACTTCTGGACTTGCCTATTTAGGTTATAAAACTTGAAGATTCCCCGACAACAAAGGAAAATATAAGGGGCCGGTCACTTCATAGTTTAAAAAGGCTTTAAGTAAAAACTTAAGTGACCGGTAACCGGGACAAACAGTCAATAATGAATTAGAACAAAGGTAAAGTGGCCGAGGATGCAAAGGTTTAGAAGCTAGTCGGGAAGTCAGGGATTTTCATAACTTCATAACCTCCGACCATAGGTTTGAAAGTTTGGACTTTCAGTGACCTCAGACAACAAAGGCTTTAAGGAAAGCAAAACACTTAGGATTTAAAGGTTTGGACTATTTTGGCCAAAAGGGCAAAATAGGTCAACATTTTGGTGACTTTGCAAGGGTGTTTGCCTCTCTAAACACATGAAAACCAGAGGCCTTATCAATCCATTGGGCATGGGGTCAAGGAGACTACGACAAGAACATAGGAGCTAGAACAACTAGGCCAATGCCACCAGGGCAAGACAAAACAAACAAAACAAGCATGCATCTTCCTATTGAGAATACATCAAAGTGCAAGAGCACTTATTGAAAGCAAACACTTAACCTATTTGCATGACCTCACAACCATGCTAAAGGAAAGGCTTGAGATGAATCCCATTAAATGGGATTGGCAGAACCTCTCCATTCATCTTGGATAATTGAAATACATTAGCCTGCTTGCAACTGATAATAATGTAGGGGCCACTCCACATGGCATCAAACTTTGAATGCCTTCCAGCTTTAGCTCTATCTGCATCCCATTTCGACACTATATCTCCTTCACTGAATGCTTTGTTAGTGGATTTTCTATCGAAGGTCCTCTTAACCTGATCTTGATGATCTTCAAGGGTCTTCATGGCAGTATCTCTCTTTTCCTCAAGCTCTAATAGCTCTGGAAGTTTGATTGTCATGGCATCATTTTCCATTAATTCCAGCTACTGTGCCAACTCAAGAGAAGGAAACTCTAATGACAATGGGACCCTTGCTTTCCTTCCATAAACAAGCATGAAAGGGGAGTTACCAATGGCTCTTTTGGGAGTGATTCTATTAGTCCAAAGAGTAGTCTTTAACTTGGAGTGCCAAGTTCTTTGGTTATCCTCCACTGTCCTTTTGATAATCCTGATCATATTTTTATTGGTGGACTCGGCCAAGCCATTTCCTTATGGCTAGTAATTAGATGAGGTCTTCATGTATACCCCATAGTTCAATGCCCATTCACTGATTTTCATGCCTATAAAGGCCTTGACATTATTTGATACGATGGTGGATGGCACACCAAACCTTGTGGCTATACCCTCAAGAAAGTCCACAATAGATGCTTCTATGGCATCCCTTAATGCAACTACCTCTGTCCACCTAGTGAAATAATCAGTGGATGTGAGAATCCACTTATGGCCTGCACTAGAAGGTGGATTAATTACCCCAATGAAGTCTAAACTCCATTGAGAAAAAGGCTGATCTGTTTGGATTGGATGAAGGGGAAGAGCTACCAGCCTCTGCTTCCCAACAAATAATGCACATTCTTTACATTTTTTGATCCATCTATGTGCATCATTGAATAGACTAGGCTAGTAATAACTAGCCCTCATGATTTTCATTGCAGTTATTTTGGGAGAATAATGGCCACCAATAGGGCCACTATGAAATTCTTCTAAGACTCTAGAAGTCTAATCTTGTGTTATGCATCTAAGAAGAACTCCATTAATGTCTTTTCTAAACAAGATACCATCAATAATAACATAGGGAATGGATTGGAGTCTGAAATAGCTTCTTTTAGCTTGATCCAATCCATTAGGACATCTTCCTGACTATAGAAACGCGAACATGTCATGATACTAGTTAGTTGGAGTATGAGGCTCAACTGATTGTGCCTGTCCTTGAACACACACGACCTCACTTCTATCTTTGACATCTGCTACCATTTGTTCACATAGGCCTTTGCCACGATCTAGTCTGGTAATGTTGATATTCATGTCATACTCCATTACCTTGGTGATCCACCCAGCCCTTTTCTCATTAATATCCTTGCTCAAGAGGAATTCTTTCACACCGGGGTGGTTCACCATCAACTAAATTTTGCTGTTTGAAATCATATGTCTAAACTTTTTTAGTGCCTTTAATACAACAAACACTTGTTTTTCTATAAAATCATAATTTAGTTCATATTCCTTGAGAGGATGGCTGAAGAAAGCAATTGGCTATTCCAATTTCTCCTTATTTTGTTGTGTTAGGACAACTGATATACCCTCCTTGCCCCTAAAGGCATGCAAAATGAAATCTTTCTCATAATTAGGGTTTATCAGTGTAGGAGCTTGAGAAATGGTTTGCTTGATAGCTTTAAAACTGTCCCTGCCTTCCTTGGACCATGTGAAGACAACATTCTTCTTTAACATAGCCGTGAGGGGTTTTGCTATTGAAGCAAAGTCAGGTATGAACCTCCTCACAAAGTTGATCTTACCCAGGAAGCTCTGTAAACTTTTCTTATGAATGGGAAGAGGAAGAGCCAAAATGGCACTTGTCCTTTCTAGATCAATGGCCAATCCCCTTTTGGAAACCACATGCCCTAGCAGCTGGCCCTCTGGGATGGAAAATACACACTTTTTAGGATTCAATGATATCCCAAATTCTCTGCATCTTTCAAAAAAAATTCTCAAATGACCCAAATGGTTAGCCGCACGCTTAGAATACACAGTCAAATCATCAAGATACACTAAAATAATATCATTGATCGGGCCTTTGAAGGCCAAATCCATTGCTCTCTAAAAAGTGGCTCCAGCATTTGTCAATCCAAAATGCATCTTTTGATAAGCCAAAGTACCACATTTGGTGGTAAAAGTTGTTTTATACTAGTCTGATTCTCTTACAAGAATCTGAGTGTAGCCTGAGTAGCCATCTAGGAGGGAAAACCTTTCAGCACCTGCTACTGTTTGTAAAATCTGTTCCATGGAAGGAAGTGGGTAATGATCCTTAAGTGAGGCCTTGTTCAAATCTCTAAAATCCACACATAATCTAATCTCCCCATTCTTCTTCCTAATTGGACCTAAGTTGGCTACCCAAGAGGAATGTTTGATGGGATAAATGATTTTAGCCTCTATAATCTTGGATAGCTCTTTTCTCATTAATGGTTCTATTTTAGGATTGATAGGCCTTTGTTTTTGGTAGACTGGTTTGGCATTAGGGTCTAGGTCAATAGTATGTTGGATTAAACCAGGATCAAAGCATTTTAAATCCCTATAATCCCAAGCAATTAGATCATCAAATTCATTGAAAATCTCAATAAAACCTTACCTTTCAACTTGCTCACATACCTTGCCATGTTTGAGAAATCCACCCTGCGCAATCTCCACTTCTTCATAGTCCTGCCTTTTGACTGTCATGTTCATTTTTCTCTCTTTTGCTGATCATCAACACCAAATATGCTTTCTAAGGTGATCAACCCTCTAGACAACTTGTTGGTCTTTAACTAGATGATCTAATCACCATATTGTTCTTGCAATACTGACTGATTTTTGGCAGCAAGCTCTACTTCATCTTGCAAGAAATTCACAATTTTTTGATCACTATCAAACACTTGCCAGCTTATCACATTGTCAAGTACTGCAGGTCTGACCACAATCTTTACATGCTAATATAAAACCTGTTTGACATTCTGAGGAATATAAAACTGTGCACCAATTGTAGCTAACCTATTAGCATCCTTGTTTTTCTGTCTGGGAATTGCCCGAATGTTTAAGGCATCAAAGTCTTCGATCAGTTCCCAAACTCTGTGTTTGTATGACTTTAGCAAGTCATTCCTTAAAGTGCTTAGTTTTTTTATTTGGTGGACAACCAATTCACTGACACTAAATACTTGTAAAAATTTTATCCCTCTTTTTTGAGCTAGCTGTATGCCCTAAATCAAGGCTTCATATTCAGTTACATTGTTAGTGTAACATAAAAAAATGTCCCCTTGGGGGCTTTTCCCTCATAAGGTTTAGCTCCCAGGTCTTTAGCATGCATTTAGGACATCTTAGTTCATATTTTGGCATCTTGATGGAATGAGCCCTAGGTAACATGAGAAATGGGACCTAGGAGGACCCCTTGAGCTGTACCCTTCCCAAAATAGGGAGGAGGACTTGGGTGCCCGCGCCCTAGTCTTGCCCTATTTTGGGGCAGCCCTAATTTTTAGGTGTCAGTTTATGACCATTATTAGGTCCTTTTGCTGACGCGGTAAGTTTTGATTTTTAAAATCTTGGTGGGAGTGCTTGTAGTTGCATATATAAGCATGCTTAGGCATTCATTTGTAAACTAGATGGCAATTGTAAACTTTAGGCATTCTCAAGGTGATACAAGGCTTTCTATTGTGTTGTAAGAGGAGACTTGTGTGTTGATATTTGCAGATTTGAGCATCAATTTCTTCATGGCATGAAGAGCATCTTCCTCCCATGAGAGCTTCACTACAAGGTGACATAATATTGTGTTTTCATCATTGATTCCTTTGGTTTTTGCCTCTGCCTCACAAGGGCACGCACTCTTTATCTAACAACGGTATTCAGAGACATAAGTGTCCTCTGGGGCTTAACTAAGGCAAGCCTCTAAACACCACAACCCCCAAACCAAGTCTTGTGATTGCAGGTTATAGGTGCCACATTTGGGAAAAGTGGAGTTGCAGGAAGGATTGGTAGGCATCAAGGATTCAAGATCTGAAAAAAAGGACACATAAGCACTTCTAGGACTTGGACACTCGCTCTAGTGTCCTCCGCATCTGAGTTTCAGGAAACAAAAGTTACATGGCTGATCAGTGTCAAAAGGAGGTCTGGATTCCGTGAAGAAACTGGTACCTTGGACTTGGGCACCCACTCCAGTGTCCCTGACTGTTCTGCCTCAGAACCCCAAAAATAGGTATTTTGTACTTTGGTATTTTACTCCTGTCTGCAAGAGCTTTTTCCGTCATTCATCAATTTGTTGTTGTATTTGCATAATTAGGGTTTTAGTGGTTAATTGGACATAAGAGAAGGAAAATTAATAACTAAATTCCCTAATCCAAGTTTCCCTACATCTGCAAGTGACCTAGGGTATGATAGTTCTCGTCACTCGACCCTAGATCCTTGAATGTATAGTGGAGAGGTGGATTTAAGCATCTAAACATTAGAACATTAACAAATCCAATTTTCCCCTAAACATTTTGGTGAACCCATGTTTTTGGACTTAAATTGAACTTACTGAGTGTGTGTCTTCAGATTTGGATTGATTTCATTCATTCATATAGTCATTAATTTTATTGCATTGAGAAAAATTCAAAATAATTGAAAAATTTAGAAAATACAAAAAAATTACATTGTTTGGCTTACTAAATTGCATCAATCCTTTCTAAATTTTCATAATTCATGATTTTTGCATTAGATCTAATATAAACTATAGAAAAATCTAAAAATTTAGAAATTTGCATTACATTTTCATCTTTTAATTGCTAGGGTTTTGTGAAAAATTTGACAATTTTATATAACCTAGTAATTCCAAAATCTAGGGTTAGTAGGCAAAATCTTTTTCTCATATTTTTATTCTAATTTTAGAGGCTCATTCAAATTAAAATTTGGCTTTAGTCTTGGATTTTAGTGTAAATTTGCATTTAGATTTAAAATATTTGTATTTTTGCATAGAAAATTTCAACAAAAACTAGCAATTTTGATGCATTTTCATTAAATTTGCATGGGCATTTTGCATGATCAAGCTTGAAAATTATTTTCAGATCTGAGAGTAAGTTAATTTCATCATAAATCAGACTTCAAAACATTCGCATAGCATTTTGTCCCAAGATCTCAAACCTAAGGCTTCAAAAACAACGATTTTCACTAAAATTGGCCTTATCAACTCTCCAAACTTGCACCATAGGCATGTTGTGAAAGGTATTTTGATATTATTTTTTTGTTATGAGGGAAATAATTTTCTTCCCCTCATAAAAATCTTTACAACACCCTTTTAACGGGCTCTTGTAGTGAAAATTCGGTGAAAAACTACACATTTTGGCTATTTTTGCCCTAGGGTTTGACCTAGTTTGCACTCCAAGCGTGTTGTGATAAATTTTATGGATTGAGGTGACTGATATTATTGATATTATTTTTTGTACCTCCTAAACTTCCTTACAACACCTCCTTTGCTACGTCTTGGAATTGAAAAACCGTGAAAAATTGCATATTTTACTATATTTTCACTAGGGTTTTACCTTAAGTGGCACTAAAAGCGTGTTGTGTTGGGTATTTTGGCACCAAGTGGCTGTTATTACTAATATTATTTTCTATCCATCATAATTTTCCTCACAACACCCTTTGTTATGCTCTTTTGCATTGAATTTTGGTGAAAAAAGTGCATATTTTGACATATTTTCACTATATTTAGACTTGGCATTATCTTGGAATCGCATCAAGAATGTGTTGAGAAGGATACTTTTGCTGTTTTGAACTGATATCAGACATATACCTTTCTTCCCTTGAATTAAATCCTTACAACACCCTTTGGTTCATTCATTTGCATTGAAAAAGTATTGAAAAATCAAGCATTCTGGGCTATTTTTGCTCTTGTCTTTGCACCAATTTTGAAAAGCTCTTAAAATCTGATTTTGCATCTCATTATGGCATCTTCATATTATTCATCTCTGAAATCTTTGCATGAGTATATCCTAGATTTTGAAAATTTATCTAATTTCACTAATGAGAATCCTCATGTTCTAGAGCACATAGCTTCTGCAAATGGTATTGATACTTCTATATGTTCTACATATGAGCTGCAATTATTTTATTATACACATGATTTTAATAGATTCACACTATTCATAGGAGCATATCCTTTGATCCTAGAAGATTTAACTAAATTCATCCCTAGGAATACTCATGAAAATGTTGATAATGATTCCATAGAGCATTCAAGAACCTTAGATGAGAAGACTAGGGATAGCTTTAGTAATTCCACTGCTCTCCCTGGCCAAGATGAAGCATTAATAGTGAATGAAGAGCTCCCTCTAACAAAGAGCATTCCATGGGGAGAATATGAGCATTCATTTAACAATAATCAAATTCCTACCTCTGTGGATCATCCCACCAACCTTGTTCCTTTAGTTGATTATTCACACACCTTGGATTTCACTAAGGAAGAGAAGACCTTTAATGTCCCTCCTTTGATTGAATATTCAAGTCATTTGGACATCACTAAGGATGTAGCACTAGTGGATGAGGAGAAGTCTCTCACATTGAATCCCTCAAGGATGGATGTTGAGATCTCTCAAACTAATTTGCTTCTCCCACCACCTAAGAGGATAGTGAATAAGTATACCAATGAACTCCAACAAGTGCACATTCCACCTAACATTGAGTCAAACCAAGAAGCATTTAAGAATGAACAAAAGAATAATTATGACTTGGCAATGGTACCTTATGTTTGCAATTGGAAAGAAAATGATTTAATTGTTGATGACTTCTAGCACGAAGACCCTATAGGTAAGTATCTCTGACCCTTTATCTCTCTCGTGATGTGTTTCCCCGTGATGTGTTATGTGTTGTTTAGGCCTCCTGGAATGACCTCAGATTCTCTCATAAGGTTCAGGATACCAGGAGACTACCTATGTTGTGACCTTCTTCTATTTGTATCATCATTCTTCTAAATTGCTCTTGCCGATTTCATTGTTGAGTGTTGTGTCTTACGGACATATTGTCATGGTTGGTGACCTGGGGGCACCCTCCTACGTGACTGTCCCTAAGACACTTGTTTCTCCTCTCTTATTTATTGTTTCCCTTCCTCTAGTGTTTCCACGTAGCGGGTGGATGACGACAAACATTTATACTGATGCGGACCTAGTGTCCCTTTTGAGAGCAATCAAAAAATGGACTTAGTTCCTAATATGATGATGGGGTTGTATATCTTATCCGATGCTTGGCTAGTGGAAGCACTCGTGCTTTCTACATGGTGAATTTGATGATGTTTCTATCGCATTTACAAACCTTAACAGTACTGCTACTCTGTGCACCTTTGTTTGTCTTTGAATCTAGCCTCGATGGTGCTCGATTTGGAGAGCTTCGTGATATAGCCCCACGGTTATCCTCGAACTTTGAATTCATAGTATAACCTTAGCTCTTTGTGTGGTTAATCATATGCATTGATGTTTTTGTTTATCATGATGTTGTAGACACTAACATGTTTCTTGCAGGGATGCGTTTGTGGGAACGTTTGGCGATCGTGGAGTACATGTCACCTTCGGGGGGCATGGGCTTTGTGAAAGTCCGTGTTCCCTTGTGTGTTTTCTTCCTACCTTAACATGCTTGATATCGATACCTGTTATCAACCACCTTAAGGTGGGGGCATATATAAGGTAAGTTGTCTGTTGTAGATGTTAACAATGTGCTTGTCCTTAGGTGTAGGCTAGTACGATGAGTACTTCCTGCATCCTGAGTTTGTTTGCAATCAATCAATCTATCTATTGCGTATACCTCATTTTCACCATAAGGCGTCTCTGTGATGCGGGTGGGGTTGTATACTTTTGAGCTCATACCTCCTTTTCACTGTAAGGCGTCTCCGTGATGCAGGTGGGGTGGTATGCCATGCTTCCTTTTCACTGTAAGGCATCTCTGTGATGCGGGTGGGGTTGCATTTTCAAAAGTCCTTTGCGGAGGCGGGGAGTGGTTCTGTGACTAACTCAACCCTTAAGCGTGTTTTTGACGATTGTTGTGGCAAAGCCCAATCGTCGGTGTGTGCCTGTAATGTGCCTGAGATGGTGTTGGACCTAGAAATAGGTACACTCCGTCGCTTGTCTACCATGTTTTCTCCGTGTCTTCAAGTGTGTGTGTTTTGGCATGCTTGTTTTGTTTGGCATGTTTGTTGCCCCATATGCAGTCTAAATATTTGCTTGATGAGTACATCCTGCATTTTGGGAGGTTTTGCGTGTCTTGTGTGTGTGTTACCCCATATACAGTCTAAAGACTTGCTTGATGAGTGCATCCTGTATTATGGGAGGTTTGTTTACTTTCCAGTACTTGCATTTGCATTTCATATATATGAGAAAAAGAAAAGAAAAGATATCATTTCTGTCTTCCATGCATTAATGTGTCTTCTATGTATTGACTATCTTCTCCGTGTTCTGCGTGACTATAATTGTCTTCTCCGTGTTTTGCGTGCTTGTTACTGTCTTCTATGTGATTGGCATGTCTTCTCTGTGCTTGGTGTGTTTGCTATGTTTGTGACCTTACTTTAATGCATGTATTGGCCTCGCATTTATACATTAAAGTGGGGGCTAAATGTAACGTCAAAAAATGTCCCCTTGGGGGCTTTTCCCTTATAAGGTTTAGCTCTCGGGTCTTTGGCATGCATTTAGGACATCTTAGTTCATATTTTGGCATCTCAATGGAATGAACCCTAGGTAACATGACAAATGGGACCTAGGAGGACCCCTTGAGCTGTACCTTGCCCAAAATAGGGGGGAGGACTTGGGCGCCGCGCCCTAGTCCTACCCTATTTTGGGGCAGCCCTAATTTCTAGGTGTCGGTTTATGACCGTTATTAGGTCCTTTTGCCGACACGGTAAATTTTGATTTTTAAAATCTTGGCGGGAGTGGTTGTAGTTGCATTTATAAGCATGCTGAGGCATTCATTTGTAAACTAGATGGCAATTGTGAACTTTAGGCATTCTCAAGTTGATTCAAGGCTTTCTATTGTGTTGCAAGAGCAGACTTGTGTGTTTTGTGTGCTGATATTTACAGATTTGAACATCAATTTCCTCATGGCATGAAGAGCATCTTCCTCCTATGAGAGCTTCACTACAAGGTGACATAATATTGTGTTTTCATCATTGATTCCTTTGGTTTTTGCCTCTGCCTCACAAGGGAACGCACTCTTTATCTGACAACGGTGTTTGGAGACTTAAGTGTCCTCCGGGGCTTGACTAAGGCAAGCCTCTAAACACCAAAACCCCCTAACCAAGTCTTGTGATTGCATGTTATAGGTGTTGCATTTGGGAAAAATGGAGTTGCAAGAAGGATTGGCAGGCATCAAGGATTCAGGATCTGAAGAAAAGGACACAGGAGCACTTCCAGGACTTGGGCGCTCACTCTAGTGTCCTCCGCATCTAAATTTCAGGAAACAAAAGTTACAGGGCTGATCAGTGTCTGAAGGAGGACCGAATTCCACAAAGAAATTGGCACCTTGAACTTGGGCGCCCGCTCTAGTGTCCCTGACTATTCCACTTTAGAACCCTGAAAATAGGTATTCTGTAATTTGGTATTTTACTCCTATCTGCAAGAGCTTTTTTTGTCATTCGTCAATTAGTTGTCGTATTTGCATAATTAGGGTTTTAATGGTTAATTGGACATAAGAGAAGGAAAATTAATAATTAAATTCCCTAATGCAAGTTTCACTACATCTGCAAGTGACCTAGGGTATGATAGTGCTCGTCACTCGACCCTAGATCCTTGAATGTATAGTGGAGAGGTGAATTTAAACATCTAAACATTAGAACATTAACAGATCCAATTTTCCCCTAAATAGTTAGTATAGCTAAACTACAATCTGAATGAAGAGAAATAACTTTCTCTTTGGGGTGAAATGAGTACAACCCCAACACCTACTCCATTTTTGCTTCTGGAGCCATCAAAATACATCTGCCATATCCCACTTGGATCTGATTCCTCTTTTTCAAGATTGGGGATAACAGCATCTTCCTCATGGATACAATAAGTACCCAACCCTGTCTCTTCTATGTGACCTGGAGTGTCAAATTGAAAACAATTAGCCCACTCATCAAGTAGGATATCAGGTATTTCATCCACAGGTGTGGTAGCCTCATGTCTATTGTTATCTTCTTCCTCCAACTCATGGATTGTGCAATTCATATTGCTAGGGTTTGGAGAGTAGGGTTCTATATGGTCGTTAGCAATAGGCTCAGCCCTAATGGTTACTTTGGTACCATATCTAGTTCTAAATAGCATATGGGACCAGTCAGAAGACAAATACCCACCTATCTTTGTAGTGAAATCCCTAGACAAACAAATACCAAAGTATGCTGGGAGGTCAATAACAGATATATCTTGTGAAACAGAGCAGCCAGGGCATGCATGTAAGGTGAGTTCTAATCCCCTAATAACACCTATTGTCTTGATAGCAGTACCATCTAACTAAACTACACCCTTGTTCATAGGTTCATAATTAATACCCAACCTATCAGTAATGTTTTTAGGCATGATAGAGGTACCTGCCCCTGAATCTATCATACAATTATGTAATAGTTTGTCACCTATGATCAGGAAAACATAAAATGGAGGAGGCTTACTAGTTTTGCTCGTACTTACTTCCTCCTTGGGCTGGCATAGATTGATTGGGGTAGCAGTCTTTTCACTTACCAACTCCACACCAGAGTCACTGAATTCAGTTAGGGCTTCTTGAAGAAGGTTCCTTTGGGATGGGATCAATAATGCATCCCACATGCTAACACCTATATTTGTTTTCTTCATCTGCTCCACTATGTTGAAAGGTGTTTGGTTGCCCTTTTGAAATGTTTTAGTGATTGTGGAGTCACTTTCTTTTGTTGCTCTTCACTTGGTTTGACTGTTGGGACTGAATTAGCCTTACCAATAGTTGGATCTGCTTGCTTTGAAGGGACATCAGACACCTTTTCCCTCGTAGATTGGATTGGAGTTGCATTAGGGACAGGTGCATGGCCAATTGTAGGCACTGATGTGTCTTCCACAACCCTTCTCTTTGATCTTGTATTGAATGCAACCAAACTAGCACTTTGATTAGCACAACAGTGGTCATCATGAGTCCAATTTATTAGGGTTGCATTGTTTTGCATAGGTTCTTGAATTTCAACCACTCCTTGGTTGAGGCTAACCTGCTATTCTAAACTTGATGGCTACTCTTGCACTGTCAGGACATGACTGAAATGTCCATCTTTGCCTAAGTTTTGGTCATATGGCTGATTGCAGGGATAACACCAGTTACTATCCTGGGCTAGATTGTTCTGAATTGGCACAAGAGGCCCTAAAGTGCTAGCTGCATTAGGCTTAACAACATTGAGTGGTCTGACCTAACTAGGCTGTCCCTACCTTTTGCCTTGGTATGGTGGTCTATTTTGTTGATAAACCTGATTGAAGGGTTGATATGTCTGGTTGGAGGGATGATAAGGCCTGTTTGATTGTGTATTCTCCCTCTTTATTGCCACTAACTTGTTAGTAATAACTTGTAATAGGCTTTTGACCTCCTGTAATTCATTTGAGCGCACCGATAAAGGAGCTGTGGAGGTGGTCGCTATAGGAATTGGAGCCACAATAGGCTGAATAGTTGGAGCCTCTGGAAATATAGGCATGGGTGGCCTTGGGGCTATCTTTCCTGCCTAAATCAAACAATTTTCTGCTCAAATGGCTGTATCATAGGCATCAGGCAAGACAATACCACCCATGGACTGAATAATGACTGCAATATCAGGATTCAAAGACCTTAGGTAGTAGATAAATGTTGTGTTTGGAAAGGGATTCACCATCAAGGGAATCATGTCCCATATCTTCTGAAATTTGTAATTGAAATCCACCATGTATTCATGTGGAGCTCTCTTGATAGTAGCTAATTGTTCCATAAGTGACAAGTGGTCACTTCTATCTTCAAAGTGTTGGCACAATTTAGTGCCCAAATCATACTAGTTGTGTATAGAGTTGGCTTGAAGACCTCTATACCACTACAAGGCCTTACCCTTGAAAGAAGAAGCCAACAATCTCATAGCCACATTATCAGTAGTAACATTGTGGACAGAGCAAACACTAGCAACATCTTGAATGTGCTCAGCAAGAGTAGTAGAGTCTTCACCAGTAAAGAATGGGATAGCCTTTAAGGTTGAAGTAGGGATGTCATCATATTGTGCTAGGTCTAGAGGGAAACCTCCATTAAATGCAACAAATGACATATTTCTTGCCATGTTAGGTGTTAGTAACAATTTGTGTTTGGGGTTTCAAGTAGGATCTCTTCCCAAAAAATCCAAAATTTCTGTGTCTTTCGGCCTCTGCAGTGCTAAAAATGCAAAAAATTAGATTGGTGCGGGTCAAAATATGCAGTGGCTGGTCAAAATTCTCCATCGGCCCCTGAAAAATGTTAAAAACTGGGTCAAATGCATAAAAATGCATATCAGGTCACAATTTTCAGTGTTTATGAATGTTTCTAAGTGTGGCTAGATGGGTCTAATTTTGCCAGCCGCGAGACCGCCAAGTTTAAGCCCCTGTTTCTTGCCGCGCCTTTGTTTTTGATTGCTTCCCGCGGAGCGTGCCACATGTCAGCAGCAGGGGCGGCCCCTTAAAGTTTCAAGACTACGCGGGAGGCGCCACGTGTCGGCTTCCGCCGATGTTTCTTTAGAGTTTTTAAATGTTTCAAAGTGGCGCGGAAGGCACCACGTGGAGGCACTTGAGGGACACAAAAGAAAGTAACTAAAGGCCCGCGGACTATGCCAAGTGGCGGCTTCCGCCAGTGTTCCTAAAGGACCCTTAATGTTTCTCAAAGCCTCGCAGACGATGCCAAGTGTCGCTGTCCACTAAAGTTTCTACATGTTTCAATGTTTGGCACAGATAGGGTGGGTCCCAGTTAAGTGTCTCAAGTGCCGCAGATGATGACATGTGGCAGCTTTCGCATATGTTTCAAACCGGAGCCTTAAAGTTTCTATGCTTCGGATCCTGCCAAGTGGCAGCCTCCGCTGAAGTTTCAAAAAGTTTCTAAGCAGGGGCGGAGCATACCACATGTCTCTTGTGGTTGCTGCGGAAGCTGACATGTCAACCTCCGCATTGTTTCTTTTTGCTTCAAGGATGAGCGGGAGGTTGTGGGCCCCGTTCCTTAATGTGTCTCATGTTTCAAATACCGCGGGTTGCGACAAGTGTCACATGCGGAGGCCACTTCAGTCTATAGACACATTTTAGTGAAGTATCGCAGGTCTTGACACGTGGCTACTTCCGCTGGATTTCAAGGAGGGATCTTTGAGTTTCAAGAGGCCGCAGAAGGTGCCACGTGGCTGCTTCCGCAGGTGTTTAAGGGAAGTTTCTTTGTGTGTTTCAAAGAGACCGCGGAGCCCGCCATCTGTCTGCCTCCGCGTGAGTCTCCTAGTGTTTCTAATGTTTCTCAAGTGTTCATTAGTGTGACCGAGAGTGTCGGCGAAGGAGTTTCATGCTAGCCCGATGGTCTATCTCTGGCCGAAGGAGGTGGTATCGGCAAGAGTCATGGCGATGGGCTTTGGGCGAAGGCTTATGGGTCGAGCGGGGAAAAAGCGCTCGACACTTAGTTTACATGCAGCCTTACTTTTAAATTGATAAAGTAGCCTCTATGGGATGCATGTGGGACTATTCTTCCTGCATATTTTGAATTTTCAATGAAATATGTTTTGGCGGGAAAGTGTTAAGGGCTTGCTGTGGCTGCGTTTCCAATGGCTGTGGGTAGCTGAAGCATTAATGGCAGTTTGTGCAGGAAGGCATGGGTTGAGTTAACGGGTCAACCACCCGATTTATGAAGAAAGTCCCTTAGCGGCGGCCCTGATCCCAATCTCACCTGCTCTGTCCTCTATTTCTTGCTGCAGCATTTACTGTTTTGAGCGCCATTTTTCAGTGCAATATATCTGGTGAATTTTTGATGTGCCATGTAATTAATTTGCTGGGTCCATTCTCTTGCTATTGAAGCAGACTGTGTGACCCATTTAGAGGTTGTTGAAAACTGGACATTTTGGCTCTGTAATAAGATACAACTAGTTTTAGTTGCTCTGTACAGGAGGTCTTGTGAGTTTATGTATCACTTGTTGTATGTCTCATGCATGAATCTACTAATTTCATGATTGATTTTATATGAGTAATGCTGTATTTGCATGTGTTTTGTTAATTCTGTCTCCAGTATTGCATGTGTCCTTCTTTTGAATCTAGATATCTAAGGGGTGTCTGGTATTCTAGAATATAGAATTCCTGTATTGAATGCTTGATCTTTCAACTTCTGCTCAAGGGGTAGATTAAATTATTTTTAGATTAAGTATTGGGAAGGGTATACTGCAATAGGGATGCCATAAGTAGAGATAACTTAACACTTTGTATTGGGAGGTATCTGTAAGGCAGATATCACACAAATCCCCTTGAAATCCAGTTTTATTGTGTTCATGCTGATCATTCGCAGGTGTATGTCTATCGACTCCAAGCCTTGGATAGGCACCAATCTAACTCTGTGTTGAGGTTATACACTAGGTCCAGGTTTGCATCCAAACATTAAATCAAATCATTTCATATCTTCAACCTGTTAGTTGTAGGAGTAGGATTAGGAACCCCCTGCATACTCTCATACCCAACCAGACACATATGTCCAAGAATGTTGCCAACCTTGTGATCTATCATATAGATCTTGGTCCATACATGAGAGTATTCTGCCTGTTATTATCAAGTTATAACAAAATCTTTCTATCATTGAGCTAGTCAAGGTCATATCTTGAGTTATAGGGATCCCCCCTTGGTGCTGCAGAACTAGAAGTGAAGGGGAGGCAGCTCACGCAACCTCCCGTAATCTGTTGGCCAAATCCGCCTATGCATTGGAGCTGGCAAACCCTCTACAGATTTGGTAACCACCAGATTTTGGCGACTCTACTGGGGATGTGAAGTCAAAGTACTATCTAGTCATCTCTGGTGATATATTTGTGGCCCATCCGAGTCACCAACAGATTTTGGCGACTCTACTGGGGAGAGAGAGAGTCAAGTGATTGGAAGGCTGGAAAATCTAGTTTCCAGTGAAGTTGTTGCAGCAAAATAGAAACCATATGGTGCTCTGCTGGCATGGTGAGTACAGAAAATACATGTGCCTTGTTGAATTTCTATCCTCTCTGTGAGAGGTGGCGACTCTGTTGAAAGAACCTATCAGTGCTACAACATATTTCCAGGTATTCATCTTTAATTCAAAATGTTGAGTTTAGGACAGCAAACCTGGTTGTGCTCTCAAAGAAGACCATTTTTTATTGAAAGGTATAAAGCCCTAAATTTCAGAGGAATAGGTGGTTATCCAAATGTTATTCCCAATAAAATTAGAAAATGTTTGCCAAAATATAGTGGATCAGATTCTGAATCGGCAAACAAACATCTGCAAAAATTTTGTAATTTAATAGAAGAATATGAGGTAGAGGATGAAGATGTAGTAATGAGACTCTTTGTTCAGTCATTAGAAGATGATGCTAGGATATGGTTTTCAGACCTGCCTGTTTGTTCAGTTTCTTCATGGATAGATTTAGAAGTTGCATTCCTAGAACAGTTTGGTGAAAGGTTTGATGTGGCCTCATTGATTATACATTTTATGAATATCCAAAGGGAAGATGAGGAGCTGGTTCCAGCCTTTAATCTTAGGTTTATTAAATTGCTTAGGCAGATCCCTGAATATATGAGACACAATAATGCATTATGCTTGACAATTTATTTGGCTGCATTGATGAAGAAATGAGTTATCTATTGAGAGAGAAAGAACCAGTCACACTTCACCAGGCTTTCCAATTTGCCATGGACATAGAAAACAATGAGAAATATGGAATGCCAGTAGGTTTCATGGCTGCAAGTTGTAAAAGCAGTTATCAAAGTGAATATATTTCAGCTCTCCCAGTGTGTGCATTAAAAGATGATTGTGTAAAGGGAAATATATTTCAGAATAATGTGTGCAGCCATGATATGATGCATGAAGAAAATGTTGTAGAAGATATAGGCACATCCTATAATGATGTGAACAAAGATTGTTATCAGCCTCCAGAAGACAAGCCTGTAGATGCAAAATGCTCTTCAAATGATGAAATGAAAGATATACATGAGGTTACATCCTGCAGTGATAGGCATATCCCAGTTATTCCTAATTATTTATATGAGGTGGATGTGCAGAGCTTCACTCTGAATATAGAAAACATTGATTCAAGGGATGGCAGTGAATATTCTAGTGACTGTCAGCATTCAGATGCATATATGAGCCTTTCAGAAGATGAAATATATATGGATGCTGAATATGAGTGTTTCCTTGAAGATTCTGACCACCTTCACAGTGCAGAGGTTGAAAAATTTGCTTTTGATTATCAGTGCAATGGTGAAGAGGAACAGGGTCACTATTTAGAGGTGGACAGACAAGTTGCAGATGTGTGTGCTCATACAGTTGGAGGTAATGTTGATTGCATGGGTAACTACAATGCTTTAAGTGTAGGGCTGCATTCTGAGTTATCTCTGCCTTCCTTTGAGACATTCCAGGTGGACATAAATGACAAAATTGCTTAGCACAATGATGATGAATATCTGTATGCTTATGAAGATAAATTTGATTATGAGATGTTCCTTGTGCCTGAATATTACATGTTTGATACAGAGGAGCTCTTATTTTTTGAAGAAGGGCAAAATTCTGATGTGGATTCATTTGTTTCATGTGAGTCTGTTATTTTTCCAAGCAACATCAGTGACTTATATGATGATGACATTCTACAACTGATAATAATGTATGCTGATAAAGCTAGTTGTAGATTTGTTGAAGAAAAAGAAATGAGCAGCAGCACAAATAATTGCCAAGGGGCTTGCTGCAGATAGTTAAATGCTTTTAGGCTTCATTTGAAGAAATCAAAAGAAAATCAGGTGTTTGACAAAGGAAAATTATGGTTTTTCCTTTTTGGTGGCCCTGGGCCACCATGTTTATTTTGAAATAATGTGTTTGGTGATGCAGGTTAGTGCAATATTTGACTCTATGCCCAATGAATAAGGGACTGGTCTGCATCCTAGAGATCTGAGGTTCTCGCCATGCCTGCAAGAGGCATGCATTCCCAATCGGAGCCACTGTTAGTAATAATTTATGTTTGGGGTTTCAAGTAGGATATCTTCCCAAAAAATCCAAAATTTCTGTGTCTTTCAGCCTCTACAGTGCTAAAAATACCAAAAATCAGATTGGTGCGGGTCAAAATATGCAGTGGCGGGCCAAAATTCTCCATCGACCCCTGAAAAATATTAAAAACTGGGTCAAATGCATAAAATGCATATCAGGTCACAGTTTTCAGTGTCTGTGAATGTTTCTAAGTGTGGCTAGATGGGTCTAATTTTGCCAGCTGCGGGACCGCCAAGTTTAAGCCCCTGTTTCTTGCCGTGCCTTTGTTTTTGATTGCTTCCCGCAGAGTGTGCCACGTGTCAACAGCGGGGGTGGCCCCTTAAAGTTTCAAGAGTACGCGGGAGGCACCACGTGTCAGCTTCTGCTGATGTTTCTTTAGAGTTTCTAAATGTTTCAAAGTGGCGCGAAAGGCACCACGTGGAGGCACCCGAGGGACACAAAAGAAAGTAACTAAAGGCTCGCGGACTGTGCCAAGTGGTGACTTCCGCCAGTGTTCCTAAAGGACCCTTATTGTTTCTTAAAGCCTCACAGACGATGCCAAGTGTCGCTGTTCACTGAAGTTTCTACATGTTTCAATGTTTGGCGCAGACAGGGTGGGTCCCAGTTAAGTGTCTCAAGTGCCGCGGATGATGACATGTGGCAGCTTCCGCATATGTTTAAAACCGGAGGTTTAAAGTTTCTATGCTTCGTGGATACTGCCAAGTGGCAGCCTCCGCTAAAGTTTCAAAAAGTTTCTAAGCAGGGGCGGAGCATACCACGTGTCTCTTGTGGTTGCCGCGGAAGCTGACACATGTCAGCCTCCGCATTGTTTCTTTTTGCTTCAAGGATGAGCGGGAGGTTGTGGGCCCCGTTCCTTAATGTGTCTCATGTTTCAAATCCCGCGGGTTGCGACAAGTGTCACCTGCGGAGGCCACTTCAGTCTATAGACACATTTTAGTGAAGTATCGCGGGTCTCGACATGTGGCTGCTTTTGCTGGATTTCAAGGAGGGATCTTTGAGTTTCAAGAGGCCGCGGAAGGCGCCACGTGGCTGCTTCCGCGGGTGTTTCAGGGAAGTTTCTTTGTGTGTTTCAAAGAGAGCGCGGAGCCCGCCATCTGTCTGCCTCCGCGTGAGTCTCCTAGTGTTTCTAATGTTTCTCAAGTGTTCATCGGTGTGACCGAGAGTGTTGGCGAAGGAGTTTCATGCTAGCCTGATGGTCTATCTCTGGCCGAAGGAGGTGGTATCGGCAGGAGTCATGGCGATGGGCTTTGGGCAAAGGCTTATGGGTCGAGTGGGGCAAAAGCGCTCGACACTTAGTTTACATGCGGCCTGCTTTTAAATTGATAAAGTAGTCTCTGTGGGATGCATGTGGGACTATTCTTCCTACATATTTTGAATTTTCAATGAAATATGTTTTGGCGGGAAGGTGTTAAGGGCTTGCTGCGGCTGCATTTCCAATGGCTATGGGTAGCTGAAGCATTAATGGCAGTTTGTGCAGGAAGGCATGGGTCGAGTTGACGGGTCAACCACCTGATTTATGAAGAAAGTCCCTTAGCGGCGGCCCTGATCCTAATCTCACCTGCTCTGTCCTTTATTTCTTGCTGCAGCATTTACTGTTTTGAGTGCCATTTTTTAGTGCAATGTATTTGGCAAATTTTTGATGTGCCATGTAATTAATTTGCTGGGTCCATTCTCTTGCTATTGAAGCAGACTATGTGACCCATTTAGAGGTTGTTGAAAACTGGACATTTTGGCTCTGTAATAAGATACAACTGGTTTTGGTTGCTCTGTACAGGAGGTCTTGTGAGTTTACGTATCACTTGTTGTATGTCTCATGCATGAATCTACTGATTTCATGATTGATTTTATATGAGTAATGCTGTATTTGCATGTGTTTTGTTAATTCTGTCTCCAGTATTGCATGTGTCCTTCTGCATCTAGATATCTAAGGGGTGTCTGGTATTCTAGAATATAGAATTCCTATATTGAATGCTTGATCTTTCAACTTCTGCTCAACGGGTAGATTAAATTGTTTTCAGATTAAGTATTGGTAAGGGTATACTGCAATAGGGATGCCATAAGTAGAGATAACTTAACACTTTGTATTGGGAGGTATCTTTAAGGAAGATATCACACAAATGCCCTTGAAATATAGTTTTATTGTGTTCATGCTGATCATTCACAGTTGTATGTCTACCGACTCCAAGCCCTGGATAGGCACCAATCTAGCTCTATGTTGAGGTTATACACCAGGTCCAGGTTTGCATCCAAACATCAAATCAAATCATTTCATATCTTCAACCTGTTAGTTGTAGGAGTAGGATTAGGAACCCCCTGCATACTCTCATACCCAACCAGACACATATGTCCAAGAATGTTGCCAACCTTGTGATCTATCATATAGATCTTGGTCCATACATGAGAGTATTCTGCCTGTTATTGTCAAGTTAAATCTTTCTATCATTGAGCTAGTCAAGGTCACATCTTGAGTTATAGGGATCCCCCCCTTGGTGCGGCAGAACCAGAAGTGAAGGGGAGGCAGCTCACGCAACCTCCCGTAATCTGTTGGCCAAATCCACCTGTGCATTGGAGCTGGCAAACCCTCTGCAGATTTGGTAACCACCAGATTTTGGTGACTCTACTGGGGATGTGAAGTCAAAGTACTATCCAGTCATCTCTGGTGATATATTTATGGCCCATCCGAGTCACCAACAGATTTTGGCGACTCTACTGGGGAGAGAGAGAGTCAAGTGATTGGAAGGTTGGAAAATCTAGTTTCCAGTGAAGTTGTTGCAGCAAATAGAAACCATATGGTGCTCTGCTAGTGTGGTGAATCCATAAAATACATGTTCCTTGTTGAATTTCTGTCCTCTCTGTGAGAGGTGGCGACTCTGTTGAAAGAACCTATTAGTGCTGCAACATATTTCTAGGTATTCATCTTTAATTCAAAATGTTGAGTTTAAGACAACAAAACTGGTTGTGCTCTCAAAGAAGACTATTTTTTATTGAAAGGTATAAAGCCCTAAATTTCAGAGGAATAGGTGGTTATCCAAATGTTATTCCCAATAAAATTAGAAAATGTTTGCCAAAATATAGTGGATCAGATTCTGAATCGGCAAACAAACATCTGCAAAATTTTTGTAATTTAATAGAAGATTATGAGGTAGAGGATGAAGATGTAGTAATGAGACTCTTTGTTCAATCATTAGAAGATGATGCTAGGATATGGTTTTCAGACCTGCCTGTTTGTTTAGTTTCTTCATGGATAGATTTAGAAGTTGCATTCCTAGAACAGTTTGGTGAAAGGTTTGATGTGGCCTCATTGATTATACATTTTATGAATATCCAAAGGGAAGATGAGGAGCTAGTTCCAGCCTTTAATCTTAGGTTTATTAAATTGCTCAGGTAGATCCCTGAATATATGAGACCTAATAATGTATTATGCTTGACAATTTATTTGGCTGCATTTGATGAAGAAATGAGTTATCTATTGAGAGATAAAGAACCAGACACACTTCACCAGGCTTTCCAATTTGCCATGGACATAGAAAACAATGAGAAATATGGAATGCTAGTAGGTTTCATGGCTGCAAGTTGTAAAAGCAGTTATCAAAGTGAATATATTTCAGCTCTCCCAGTGTGTGCATTAAAAGATGATTGTGTAAAGGGAAATATATTTCAGAATAATGTGTGCAGCCATGATGTGATGCATGAAGAAAATGTTGTAGAAGATATAGGCACATCCTATAATGATGTGAACAAAGATTGTTATCAGCCTCCAGAAGACAAGCCTGCAGATGCAAAATGCTCTTCAAATGATGAAATGAAAGATATACATGAGGTTGCATCCTGCAGTGATAGGCATATCCCAGTTATTCCTGATTATTTATATGAGGTGGATATGCAGAGCTTCACTATGAATATAGAAAACATTGATTCAAGGGATGGCAGTGAATATGCTAGTGACTGTCAGCATTCAGATGCATATATGAGCCTTTCAGATGATGAAATATATATGGATGCTGAATATGAGTGTTTCCTTGAAGATTCTGACCACCTTCACAGTGCTAAGGTTGAAAAATTTAATTTTGATTATCAGTGCAGTGGTGAAGAGGAACAGGGTCACTATTTAGGGGTGGACAGACAAGTTGCAGATGTGTGTGCTCATAAAGTTGGGGGTAATGTTGATTGCATGGGTAACTACAAAGCTTTCAGTGTAGGGCTGCATTCTGAGTTATCTCTGCCTTCCTTTGAGACATTCTAGGTGGACATAAATGATAAAATTGCTTAGCACAATGATGATGAATATCTGTATGCTTATGAAGATAAATTTGATTATGAGATGTTGCTTGTGCCTGATTATTGCATGTTTGATACAGAGGAGCTCTTATTTTTTGAAGAAGGGCAAAATTCTGATGTGGATTCATTTGTTTCATGTGAGTCTGTTATTTTTCCAAGCAACATCAGTGACTCATATGATGATGACATTCTACAACTGATAATAATGTATGCTGATAAAGATAGTTGTAGATTTGTTGAAGAAAAAGAAATGAGCAGCAGCACAAATAATTGCCAAGGGGCTTGCTGCAAACAGTTAAATGCTTTTAGGCTTCATTTGAAGAAATCAAAAGAAAATCAGGTGTTTGACAAAGGAAAATTATGGTTTTTCCTTTTTGGTGGCCCTGGGCCACCATGTTTATTTTGAAATAATGTGTTTGGTGATGCAGGTCAGTGTAGTATTTGACTCTATGCCCAATGAATAAGGGACTGGTCTGCATCCTAGAGATCTGAGGTTCTCTCCATGTCTGCAAGAGGCATGTGTCGCCAATCGGAGCCACTGTTAGTAATAATTTATGTTTGGCGTTTCAAGTAGGATCTCTTCCCAAAAAATCTAAAATTTCTATCTTTCAGCCTCTGCAGTGCTAAAAATGCCAAAAATCAGATTGGTGCGGGTCAAAATATGTAGTGGCGGGTCAAAATTCTCCATCGACCCCTGAAAAATGTTAAAAACTGGGTCAAATGCATAAAAATGCATATCGGGTCATAGTTTTCAGTGTTTGTGAATGTTTCTAAGTGTGGCTAGATGGGTCTAATTTTGCCAGCCGCGGGACCGCCAAGTTTAAGCCCCAGTTTCTTGCCACGCCTTTGTTTTTGATTGCTTCCCGCAGAGCGTGCCACATGTTAGCAGCGGGGGCGGCCCCTTAAAGTTTCAAGAGTATGCGGGAGGCGCCACATGTCAACTTCCACCGATGTTTCTTTAGAGTTTTTAAATGTTTCAAAGTGGCGCGGAAGGCACCACATGGAGGCACCCGAGGGACACAAAAGAAAGTAACTAAAGGCCCGCGGACTGTGCCAAGTGGTGGCTTCCGCCAGTGTTCCTAAAGGACCCTTAATGTTTCTCAAAGCCTCGCAGACGATGCCAAGTGTTGCTGTTCGCTGAAGTTTCTACATGTTTCAATGTTTGGCGCAGACAGGGTGGGTCCCAGTTAAGTGTCTCAAGTGCCGCGGATGATGACATGTGGCAGCTTCCGCATATGTTTCAAACCGGAGCCTTAAAGTTTCTATGCTTCGTGGATCCTACCAAGTGGCAGCCTTCGCTGAAGTTTCAAAAAGTTTCTAAGCAGGGGCGGAGCATACCACGTGTCTCTTGTGGTTGCCACAGAAGCTGACACATGTCAGCCTCCGCATTGTTTCTTTTTGCTTCAAGGATGAGCCAGAGGTTGTGGGCCCTGTTCCTTAATGTGTCTCATGTTTCAAATGCCGTGGGTTGCAACAAGTGTCACTTGCGGAGGCCACTTCAGTCTATAGACACATTTTAGTGAAGTATCGCGGGTCTCGACATGTGGCTGCTTCCGCTGGATTTCAAGGAGGGATCTTTGAGTTTCAAGAGGCCGCGGAAGGTGCCACGTGGCTGCTTCCGTGGGTGTTTCAGGGAAGTTTCTTTGTGTGTTTCAAAGAGAGCGTGAAGCCCGTCTGTCTGCCTCCGCGTGAGTCTCCTGGTGTTTCTAATGTTTCTCAAGTGTTCATCGGTGTGACTGAGAGTGTCGGCGAAAGAGTTTCATGCTAGCCTGATGGTCTATCTCTGGCCGAAGGAGGTGGTATCGGCAGGAGTCATGTCGATGCGCTTTGGGCGAAGGCTTATGGGTCGAGCAGGGCAAAAGCACTCGACACTTAGTTTACATGCGGCCCTGCTTTTAAATTGATAAAGTAGTCTCTGTGGGATGCATGTGGGACTATTCTTCCTGCATATTTTGAATTTTCAATGAAATATGTTTTGGCGGGAAGGTGTTAAGGGCTTGTTGTGGCTGCGTTTCCAATGGCTGTGGGTAGCTGAAGCATTAATGGCAGTTTGTGTAGGGAGGCATGGGTCAAGTTGACGGGTCAACCACCCGATTTATGAAGAAAGTCCCTTAGTGGCAGCCCTGATCCTGATCTCACCTGCTCTGTCCTCTATTTCTTGCTGCAGCATTTACTGTTTTGAGCGCCATTTTTTAGTGCAATGTATCTGGTGAATTTTTGATGTGCCATGTAATTAATTTGCTGGGTCCATTCTCTTGCTATTGAAGCAGACTGTGTGACCCATTTAGAGGTTGTTGAAAAATGGACATTTTGGCTTTGTAATATGATACAACTAGTTTTGGTTGCTCTGTACAGGAGGTCTTGTGAGTTTATGTATCACTTGTTGTATGTCTCATGCATGAATCTATTGATTTCATGATTGATTTTATATGAGTAATGCTGTATTTGCATGTGTTTTGTTAATTCTGTCTCCAGTATTGCATGTGTCCTTCTGAATCTAGATATCTAAGGGGTGTCTGGTATTCTAGAATATTGAATTCCTGTATTGAATGCTTGATCTTTCAACTTCTACTCAAGGGGTAGATTAAATTGTTTTCAGATTAAGTATTGGGAAGGGTATACTGCAATAGGGATGCCATAAGTAGAGATAACTTAACACTCTGTATTGGGAGGTATCTGTAAGGCAGATATCACACAAATCCCCTTGAAATCCAGTTTTATTGTGTTCATGCTGATCATTCACAGGTGTATGTCTACCGACTCCAAGCCCTGGATAGGCACCAATCTAGCTCTGTGTTGAGGTTATACACCAGGTCCAGGTTTGCATCCAAACATCAAATCAAATCATTTCATATCTTCAACTTGTTAGTTGTAGGAGTAGGATTAGGAACCCCCTGCATACTCTCATACCCAACCAGACACATATGTCCAAGAATGTTGCCAACCTTGTGATCTATCATATAGATCTTGGTCCATACATGAGAGTATTTTGCCTGTTATTGTCAAGTTAAATCTTTCTATCATTGAGCTAGTCAAGGTCACATCTTGAGTTATAGGGATCCCCCCCTTGGTGTGGTAGAACCAGAAGTGAAGGGGAGGCAGCTCACGCAACCTCCTGTAATCTGTTGGCCAAATCTGCTTGTGCATTGGAGCTGGCAAACCCTCTGCAGATTTGGTAACCACCATTAGGTATATTTAGATTAATGATTATAGGTATATGTAGGGCTCTAACTGAATGTTGGGAACTAACTTGAAAATTGAATGGAGAAGGAGCAGACCGAGCTTTTGAATGGTATGAATTATTATTTCTGCTTGTCCTCATAGGGGATCTAGACAATCTTTTTCTTATTCTTCTATTAGCAAAGGAAAGTTCAACAAATTGGAAGTTACCTCTAGAAGAAGACCTTGTCTACACTCCAGACATGAAATGTTGAATGCTTGCATAGGAACTTGATCAACAAAGTCACCAGGTGCCTGCTGAACACTTTCACAGCAGCAAATGAACCAAGGACAATAGCAAAATCCTCGATCTAGCTCTGACTCAGAGTAACATAGTCCCACAAGGCATGCCAAAAACTATTATCACATAAAATTGCACCCAGCTTGGAGAGAGTCCAAGCATTTTAATGACACAATGGGAATGATCTCAAGGTGTGGGACCTTGCAAGTTGAGATCAGACCTCCAAAGAAGGCTGGCTCCTCATTCTAAGCCTAATGCTTAGAGAAAATCATCTAAACCTAGTGCTAATATTGTAGGGGAAAAGGGTTAGAAAGAAACATGAACAGAAAAGAGGTGATGCACCAGATTTAATGAGTAGAAGTAATCCTAGAAGATACACAACAATGATCTCAATCACAATGGAAGTTCACACAGACTTATAGGGCTGATTGAGGCTTTGGTATGAAGACCTAACCTATAGAGGGGCCATTTTACTTACAGAATAGATCAAAACTTCAAGTAAAATATAGAAATCAGAGCATAAGAGAGGCAATATATTATGCATATATCGATCATGAAGGCTAGAAACCATTACAATATAAAATAACCAGTAGCAAAAAAAGACATAGTATAGTTAATTACAATCATTGGTGGATTGATCAAAAGGCAAACAGAGGCCAAGCTATAGGCACAGTGAGTCACATTCTTATAATCTTGTAATTATACTAAGAGGTCTGACTACAAGAAATTTGGTAGCATAACAACCCATAAATTACTAACTTTTTTTCATAATGAGATTACAATGCATTTTATAGCAAGTCCATGTGCAGAGAATGCTGAAGTAGATGCATGCGATTCAAGACCACCAACACCACCATCAATGCAGAACCAGGATCCAATGGCCAAGAGGATAGAGGCCATGCTTTTGGCAGATTTGCAACCTTAGAAATGGTTGACCATACGCAAGATAGGTCAGGGCATTAAAGATGAAAGCCCAAAAGTCGTCGTAGATCACAAAGATATCTACCACCAAGCCATAGGAGTCGCTTCACATTGCAGAATTGTGCCAATCCCTGTGAATTTTGTCTGTAGAGCTGAATTTTGTCGGTAGAGCCCACCAATTGAGATAAATGCCTTCGCACCATCGGGAAGATTTGAAAACCCTAAATTTTAATCAGGTTGGACGAAGAAACGACTCGAAGATCGATGGCCCCACGAGCTTTGCAACATACACTATACCCCTTAATTTTGGTGTCGATGCCTAGGACACATGGCAATATCTCGCAGGCATGCATTGGATTTATGACGTCAGCAATATTCATCTGCTACACTACACAATCGTTAGATTATCGGCCCCACCACAACCTTTCCCTCTTTGACACTTGGTGCCAGCTTTGAGGTCTCGACAAACTTTACAAGTGTTTGTTTAGTAGTGTTTTTTTTTTTGTTAAGAGGGGTTTATGCTTAATCCTCCTTTCACTACAAACATTCCAAGGGCTTATCAACCGAGTTGAATCTCCACTAAGTGAGAGCAATCACCTATCAGGTTGAGTTGCCACTTGAGAAGTTGTGGATTCTTGGATGTGTCAAACAATGTCTCTATCTAATGCTCAAATGTACTTAGAAACCCTAATTATGTAAATCCATAGGCAAATTATCAAATTATGGCAAATCCTTTTAGACTGAGATAAAGGACATAGATATTTAAATTACTATTTTTTGAAGTTCAGAAGGCAAAGAAGTCAGGGACACGGGGACTAGCGCCCTAGTCCAAGGTACCTGTTTCTTTGTGGGATCTTGATCTCCTTCCGACACCGATCTACACTGCAACTTCCATTTCTGGTGATTTAACTGCAGAGGACACGAGGACTAGCATCCTAGTCTAGGAAAAGCACCAGTGTCCTGCTTCTTTTAGATCCTGAATCCTTGATTCTTGCCACTCCTCTCTGCAACTCCACTTCATGAAACTTGAGACCTATAACCTGCAATCACAAAGAGTGTGGGAGGGGGTTGTGGTGTTTAGAGGCTTGCCTCAGTCAAGCCCCAAAGAGACATTCAAGTCTTTCGAACACCATTGTCAGATAAGAGTTCGTATCTCGACAGGATATAGGTAAAAATTCAAATGATAAATGATTGAAAACACAATAGATATCACCTTGTAGTGAAGATCTCATAGAAGGAAGATGCTCTTAATGCCATGAGGAGATGGATGTCAAATCTACAAACACAAACACAATAACAACAAAGTACTGATTTGCAACACAATGAATGCCTTGAATCACTTTCACATAAGCTTGTCCATCCAAATGTCCATCTAGTTTGCAAATGAAACCTAATCATGCTTATATATGCAACTACAAAGATTCCCACTAAGAATTTCATAATTGAAACTTTAGATGTCGGCATAGGACCTAATTAACAGTCATAAAACCAACATTTGAAATTAGGGTAGACCCAAAATAGCGCTAGACTAGGGCGCTAGCGCCCAAGTTTGCCCTGCCATTTTTGCTCAGGATTCATTAAAGTGCAGCCCCCTAGGTCCTATTTGTCACAAGACCCAAGGGTTTTCTCATCGGGAGTTAGAAATAACATGCAAGATGCTCTAAATGCAATTACAGGACCCGGAAGCTAAACCTTAAGAGGGAAAAGCCCCAAGGGGACATTTTCTGACATAACATTAAAGTATGGTCAACAAACACACGGCCAATACATGCATTAAAGTATGGTCAACAAACATAACAAACATGCCAAGCACGGTGAAGACACACCAAACACATTGAAGACAGTAGCAGACACGCAAAACACAGAGAAGACAATTACAATCATGCAAAACACAGAGAAGACAACATTGAAGACATGCAAAACACAATGAATACAGTGAATGCACTGATTATTTTCTTTGTTCTTATTCTCATATATAAACACATAACCCAAAATGTAGGAGGGACTCATCACCACCGGTCTTTAAGACTGCATATGGGGAAATAGACACGCAATACAAATCTCAGACTACAGGAGGGACTCAACACCACTAGTCTTTAAGACTGCACTTGAGAACAAACATGCCATACAAATCAAGCATGCCAAACAAATACTGGAGCATAGGAGGGACTCATTGCCACTAGTCTTTAAGACTATGCCTAGGAACAAACACGCCATACACACACATATAAGACATGGAGAAAACATGATAAAAAAGTGATGGAGTGTACCTATTTCTAGGTTCATCACCATCTCAGGCACATTACAGACACACACCAACAATTGGGCTTCACCACAACAATCGTCGAAGACACGCTTAAGGGTTAGGTTAGTCACATAAATGCTCCCTACCTACTCGAAGGACGTTTGGAAAATGATAGGATTGTGCACTCTCTTCAAGAAATACACCATACCAGCCTCACACAGAGGGCTTAATATAAAAAGCATATGCACGATATCCTGCCTCCATAGAGGGCTTAAGAGAAAAAGGATATGCACGATATCCTACCTTGGCAGAGGGCTTAAGTGATTGCAATAGATTCAAGATTCACAAACACACATTGCTAGCATCTACAACAGACAGCTTACCTTATATATTCCCCCACCTTAAGGTGGTTGATGTCATGTACCGATATCAAGCACATTAAGGTAGGAAGAAAACACACAAGGGAACATGAGATCTCGCAAAGCCCATGTCTCTCAGAGGTGACATGCACTTTACAATCGCCAAATGTTCCCACAAACACATTCCTGCAAGAAAAGTGTTAGTGTCCATATAATCATGATAAACAAATGCATATGATCAATCACATAGAGAACCAAGGAATGCAAGATTCAAGATAGACAAAGTGCACAGAACAATAGTATTGTTATGTTTTGTAAGTGCGATAAGACAACATCAAGATCATACAGAGTGATTCTACTAGCCAAGCGTTGGATAATATATATCAACCTCGTCGTCATGTATGGACTAGATCCATTTTTTATTACTCGCTAAAGGGACACTAAGTCCGCATCAGTAATATGTGTTTTTCGTCATCCGCCCACTAGATAGAATGACTAGAGGAAGGGAAACAATGAATCAAGAGAGGAGAAACAAGTGCCTTAGGGATAGTCACGTAGGAGGGTGCCCCCAAGTCACCAACCGCAACACTATGTCCATAAGACGACACACAACAATGAAAATAGAGGAGAATCAATATAGAAGAATGATGATACAAATAGAAGAAGGGTCACAATAGAGGTAGTCTCCTAGTATCCTTAACCTTATGAGAGTATCAAGGGTCATCCTAGGAGGCCTAAACAACACATAACACATCACGGGGGAAACACATCATGGAGGTAAAGGGTTAGAAATACTTACCTATAGGGATACCCAAACTAAGGGTTGTCATCAAGCAAATCATCTTCTTCCCAATATCAGATGCTAGAGGAAAGAGGTGTGTAAGGTACCATAGCCCAACTTTTGTTCTTATCTTCCAATTCTTCATTGTTGAGGTTTTCTATGTTTGTTTCAATGTTAGGTTGAATGTTTTCTTGTTGAGTGGCAAATCGTTGGGCAAAAGCTTGTCTTCTCCTCCTCCTTTCTTTTGCTTGTCTATTCCTTCTTGTCTTACCACTTATTTCTTCAAAGGCATCATCATGCTTTTCCATAGAGTTTTACACATTAGAGGAGGAAGCACCATGTTCAAATTTCATTAGTCTTAGTGGAATGTTTTGTTGTCTATGAAAGCCTCCCGATCCTTGTAAGGATGTCAGAGGAGGAACCTCAGCGTAGATACCATATCTCCGTGGACAAGGTGAGTTATGAAACTTCTCCTTATCCACATCTATCACTCCCATTATTTCATTATATCCATAGTAGTCTTGTGTTCGTTTTCCTTTTTCTGTAAGGGGATCCTCAAACACTTGTTCATCCCTCATTGTTTGTAAAGGAGGCATGGCCAGTCTAGCTAGTTGTTTTGCTTTATATCATCTGTAGTTTAGGAAATATTGGTCTCTTCATGGCTCAGGTTCTGTTTTAGGTTGCGCCCAAAAGTAATCAAGGGTGAAATTCTTTCTCTTAGTCGGAGGTTGGTATGTGTTACGACGAACGATACATATCTCTCCATGTAAATGGAATTTTAGACATTTGTGAATAGTTGAAGGGATGACATTCATAGCCTTAAGCCATGGGTGTCCTTGTTTTACATGAAAGAGGTTGGATAAGGGGATAACATCAAATAACTGATCCATGGCTTTATCATAAACTGAGATTGATAGTTTTACCAATCTAAATGTTTTCATCAAAGATCCATTATGCGTTTTAATTCTCAAATCCGACAGGTCATAATAGTTTTGTGCCAAATCATGTTTAAGAAGGAACTCTTATGTAACCACATTTGTTATGCAATTAGGGTCTACGAGTGTTCCATGCATAGTTATTTCCATAATTTTCACTGTAATGTAAAGAGGCCCTTCAGTATCTACCATTTCTTTGTCATGAGGTGTGAATGTTATTTCAAGTTCAGGGGTTTGTCTTTTCAAATGCGGACTATGAAGAAGTCTAGAATTATTGTTGTATTGAGAAGCCATGTATATGTTTTCAAATTAGTGCTAAATCAGATTTCAAAAACTTATGCAAGAGCAAATGCAAAAGTATGTGTGAAAATGACCTAAAATGCTTGATTTTTCAACTTTTTTCAATGCAAAACACTAGGACAAAAGGTGTTGTGAAAAATTTAAAGAGGGAAAACAAATAATATGACTACTAACAGTCCAATAATGCAGCAATATATTTAACAACATGCTTTTTATGCAAACCTAGAGTGATGACAAGTCAAAACCTAGTGAAAATGTGCTAAAATATGCAATTTTTTAACAATTTTCCATGCAAAGGCCTAGTAAAAAGGGGTATTGTAAAGAATTTTAGGAGGAATAGAAGATTATAACAGTAATATCATCACCTAAAGCCATAAAATCTATCACAACACACTGGGAGTGCAAATCTAAGTCAAACCCTAGTGAAAATGTAGCCAAAATATGTAAATTTTCACAAAAATTCAATGCAAAGGCATAAAAGAAAGGGTGTTGTAAGAAATTTGAGGAGGGGAAGCAGATAATAACCCTAGTAATAGCCAATTAATTTAAAAAATCCCTTACAACATGCTTGTAGTGCAAATCTAGAGAGATGATAAGGCCAAATCTAGTGAAAATGCAAGGTTTTCAAACCCTAGACATGAAATTTTGCAAAAAAACCACTATGATGCAACATGACTATTATAAATCAGTCCTAATGAGTGATTGAAAATGGTACTAAAATTTGAAACAAGATTTTGACTACAAACCCTAGTTAATGCAAAACTAGGTTTTCATGAAAAATGCACAATTTCAAGCAATTTTTGTCAAATTAAGCACAAAAATGCAATGCAAGTGAATTCTAAATGATGAATCTATGTAATTTAAATTAGATCTAATGAAAATGACATAAATTTAATGAAATTAAATACCAAATAATTTAAATTATGTCAAAATGCAAGCCAAAAATGCCAAATTTTCAATTTTTTCAATGTTTTTGTAATTTTTCGAATGCAATAAGATGAATGAATGCAATTCTATCAAACAACACTCAGCAAGGTGCCAAAAAGTTAAAAAACACGGGTTCACCAAAATGTTTAGTAGTGTTTTTTTTGTTAAGAGGGGTTTATGCTTAATCCTCCTTTCACTACAAACATTCCAATGGCTTATCAACCAAGTTGAATCTCCACTAAGTGAGAGCAATCATCTATCAAGTTGAGTTGCCACTTGGGAAGCTACGGATTCTTGGATGTGTCAAACAATGTCTCTATCTAATGCTCAAATGTACTTATAAACCCTAATTATGAAATCCGTAAGCAAATTATCAAATTATGGCAAATCCTTTCAGACTAAGATAAAGGACAAATATATTTAACTTACTATTTTTCAAAGTTCAAAAGGTGGAGAAGTCGGGGACACGGGGACTAGCGCCCAAGTCCAAGGTACCTATTTCTTTGCGGGATCTTGATCTCCTTTCGACATTGATCTGCACTACAACTTTTGTTTTCGGGGATTCAACTGCGGAGGACATGGGGACTAGTACCCTAGTCCAGGAAAAGCACTAGTGTCCTACTTTTTTCAGATCTTGAATCCTTGATGCCTGCCACTCCTCTCTGCAACTCCACTTCATAGAACTTGACACCTATAACCTGCAATCAGAAGGAGTGTGGGAGGGGGTTGTGGTGTTTAGAGGCTTGCCTTGGTCAAGCCCCAGAGAGACATTGAAGTATTCTGAACACCATTGTCAGATAAGAGTGCATATCTCGGTGGGATAGAGGTAAAAATCCAAATGATAAATGATTGAAAACATAATAGATATCACCTTGTAGTGAATATCTCATGGAAGGAAGATGCTCTTCATGCCATGAGGATATGAACGTCAAATCTGCAAACATAACCACAATAATAACAAAGTACTGCTCTGCAACACAATGAATGCCTTGAATCACTTTCACATAAGCTTGTCCATCCAAACATCTAGTTTGCAAATGAAACCTAATCATGCTTATCTATGCAACTACAAAGATTCCCACTAAGAATTTCATAATTAAAACTTTAGATGTCGGCATAGGACCTAATTAACAGCTATAAAACTGACATTTGAAATTAGGGTAGACCCAAAATAGGGCTGGACTAGGGCGCTAGCGCCCAAGTCTGCCCTACCATTTTTGCTCAGGATTCATTAAAGTGCAAGCCCCTAGGTCCTATTTGTCACAAGACCCAAGGTTTTCTCATCAAGAGTTAGAAATAACATGCAAGATGCTATAAATGCAATTACAGGACCCAAGAGCTAAACCTTAAGAGGGAAAAGCCCCAAAGGGGACATTTTTCGACATAACAATGTCCACCCCCCCGCTACCTCGTGGAAGGAAGTGATGTCATCTCAGGTAAGCAATGGGCTAGCGGGATACTGCCACATGACACAACGGAAGAGGCTTTAAGGAGGCAATGAACAAAACAAGTCGACGAGTCAGGGATTTTCATAACTTCCGAACCACAAGTCGAGAGTTCAAAAGTTAGGAAAACTCTGACCTCCCGACAACAAAGGCTTGGAAAGGCCTAGAGACAGGTCAGGGAGTTGGGCAGTTCGCTAACTTTTGAACCAACTGACTTAGGTTCTAAAACTTGAAGATTCCCTGACAACAAAGGAAAATAAAAGGGGCTAGTCACTTCACAGTTTAAAAAGGATTTTAGTGAAAACTTAAGCGACTGACAACTGGGACAAACGGTCAATGATGAATTAGAACAAAGGTAAAGTGGCCGAGGATGCAAAGGTTTAGAAGCTAGTCGGGAAGTCAGGGATTTTCATAACTTCATAACCTCCGACCAAAGGTTTGAAAGTTTGGACTTTCAGTGACCTTGCGACAACAAAGGCTTTAAAGAAAGCAAAACACTTAGGATTTAAAGGTTTTGACTATTTTGGCCAAAGGGGCAAAATAGGGCAACAGTAAGCATAACAAGTTTCAAGCCCTCTGGTTGGGCCTTTATATCATTGAAAAACACTTTAGTAATGAAACTTTCTATTTGAGGAGTATGAACAAAGAATTCCTTGAGTTGTTAATTCATGGGCAATATCTGAAGCACTACTTCTGAGCTATTTCACACAAACTTTTGTAAGTATTCTTAACCTTTGTATTTTATAGGACATCCTTGACTATTGTTATACTTAAGGTGAAGTGTTTATTTTAGGTCTAAGTTTTCTTGTCTTTGTTGTCACTCAATGGTCTATTTTCCTGGATTTATCTAGATTCTTGCTATGCCTTTTCAAGGTTCACATCCCCAAACATGAGCCATTGTTGGCACTTTGAAAATTTTTAGGTCTTGTGCTCTATTTTGTCAACCTTGTTGTCCTTGTTTGGTCTTAAATGATGTTTTGGTCTTGAAAATGAACTTGCTTTTGATTTTCCCTTATTTAAGGTCAAAATTTTAATATCAATGTCAAATTCTATGTCTTCTTCACTCTATGTGACTGCATCAAACATTCAAGTTGTAGGCACTTTATTTCTTTTACCAGCACACTAAGCCTAGTCCTTCATATGCATTAACTCTATGTGTTGGCATGAAGCCCGTTCTTTGTAGGTCCTAAACTATGGGCTTAGCATTGTCACATCTTTTGTTTGATCCTTGCCACTTGTCTTATTTCTAAAAGTTATGTGCTACCACCAGTTACATTTTTTTTCCTTGGGCAATCAACTAAACACATGTCACCAAATAGTGTACTCCACTCGCCTTTGCATAAGATTGATGTTACCCACTATTGTTTGTCTCAGCATGGTGTCAAGTCTTGTATTTTTATATGCAGTGACTAAGAATGGTGGGTCCCAGGTGCTAATGAACAAGGATTACAATGAATAAAACATTGACATGTGTCTTCTCAATTCTTTGGGGCCATGTGCAAAATTCTAATTGGCTGGTCTTGACTTCAAAGGTCCTATATTATATAATGGATAAATTATCTCCTTGCTAAAAATCATTGTTGGCAACATGACACTTTCTTATTGTTGTGCTTGAGGCTTGGAATTTGTGCTAAGTTTCCAAGGGACCGCTTCTTCCAACTCTACATGGTTGCACAACTATTGGTTTCTTTCCACATGGCATGTGCATTGTAGATTTGTTCTTGTCCATATGGACCTATATCCTCTACCATGTACAAAATGAGACCCACACACTTTGAGCTATTTAAGGCACATTATTTTACTTGGTGTGAAGTCATATGCCATAGTCAACCAACCACAACCCCATGCCAAGGTTCTTATATGTGTTAAGTCCCTACCCCTCATAATGAGTGATCTAGTGTGGCTATGTGGTATTGTTGATCTTAAGGAAATAAAATAATTGATGGACAATATTTAATTTTCCTTTAAATGGTTTATCCCACACATGTTTCTAACAAACACTCACACACTTGACTCCACTAACAAGTAGCTTGTTTGTGTGTGGTGAATCAAATCAAAATAAAAATTGGGCTATAAACACCTCACCGTCTTTCCCTAATCTCATATTGCATTCAAAAAATTTAGTGAACAACTTCAAAATGACCCACAAACTGAAGCAGTCAAACTTGCAATCTATTCAAGAATTTGCTACCATAAGGTAGGTTGTTCTAGCATTTGCAAAGAGCATACAAGTGAGTTACTTTCTCTTCATTGTATCTCTCTTATTTGAGTCAAGTATAATTTGCTCTTTTTTCATAGTCAAGGTTTTTAGTGTGTTGAATTCCCTGTGGATTATTTTTAAGCTATAATTAAGTATCTAAATTAAAACTCTATCTAACTAGGTTTTGCTTACAAATGACAATGTCCTCCAAACAAAATTCCACCCCATAAATAATTGAATTACTCCCTTGGGTAATACAATAGTTCAAGAGATCCACTAGTAAAGGGGTTTTAAGCAACCAACTTGAAGACTACAAATATGAAATCTAGGATCTTGTTACATTCAAGAGCGGGGGTGAACTTTTCAATTCTTTCTTCAAGAAATCTTGCAGTTGAATCCTATTATACAATGATTAGAAGTTTTATTTAGGGAAAACAATGGTCCCCAACTACTTTTTAACCATTAATTGGTTGAATGGATAGCCAAAATGTACAACCCTAGGGACCATATTGTATACGATGCCAAGGGTGGTAAGTTGTTCACAATTAGCAAAGAATTATTCCAAAAGGTCATTCTCTTGAATCCTTATGCTAAAACCCCCTTGGATAAGAAGAGACCAGGTTTAGACTATAACAAACTAAGCTATACAGGAAAGTGTTTACCCAATTACAGAGATAGGGGAGAGGGAGAGAGATTGGAACAAATCCCCAATTCAAAAATTGAGCCCCTAGATATGCAATATTTTACTGGGTACTTTCAACACACATAAAAATGCATGTGCCTAGTCATAGGAGTTGATGTGCATCCTATGATCTCTAAAGGTACATTAGTCTTTACCTATTACATCCAAAACTTGCACATAAATACTCTATATTGTTGCATATGTTGTCATTGATGTCAAAGGGTTATATGTTATGATTGATGATGAAGTTATAGTTGTTGCATTGTTGCATATGTTGTCATTTAATGAAAAGAGTTGCATGAGGTATGAAGGAAATTGGTTGAGAAGTTATCAAGTTATCAAGAATGTCAAAGGGATAGAAGATTTTTTTGCAAAGGCACAAGAGGTTGTACCGCATTCTACCACAAATAAAGATATGACCTCGCAGTTTGAAGGATAGCTAGAAATAGCTATGAGGTATGTGTCATCCAAATTTTAGAGCATATGAACTACCACAAAGACATATCGAGTCAACAGAATGAAAATAATGTTGTTACAATGTAAGGTTATCAAAGATGAAACAGAAAGCTACCGCATTCCACCGCATCCACACATACAACTTGGTGGTTTGGAGAATATGCAAAGCAAAGAGGGAATTATGATATATTCAAGTTTTAAAGGGTATAAATCACCACAAATGCATTTAATAGTGTTATGAGTTGAGACTATGCGATTGGCTTGTGTAAAGGACACCGATACCGATGTTTGAATGCTTGCGCCAGCAAGCAGAAGCATGGACCAGAAAAAGGAGTTTATGAGAAGGTTTTTTAGGTTACATAGTGTTCGTGGTATGAACTGCTTGATGATATTTCACTCCTTCAATACCGCATAGGGTCTGGAGCTATTATATGGAAGGCTAAGTACTTGTGGAGCCAACATGGTGTATCTGAGTGATTGCGCCATGTGTATGCAAGTGTGCGCCAACAAGAAAGTTTGGGAGGAAGGAAATTGGGTCTAGTAGATCATTTGGTGTGAACCACATAATGGGATTTCACTCCTACATTACCGCAGATGATTTGGGAGCTGACAAGTAAGGCCAGTTACACGTTTCATGATACACATTACCTTGAGGCCGACATAGATGATGTTTAGAAGGCTTGCGGAGGATATATATGAAGGATAATAGATTGTTACAATTTGATGACATGCATATGATGAAAATCAAATGATCTGAAGATAGACCAGTAACTCTGTAAGCAATGATGTATAACTCATAGTAGAGTTAGTATTGCGGAGGTGTTTGAGTCATCAGAATTAGTCAGATGACTAGGAAGATAGCATGGATAATAGTGCAGAGGTATCTAATTCATCAGAGTAAGTCAAGGATCTGAAGGTGTTAATAGAGTTAGTATTGCGGAGGTGTTTGAGCCATCGAAATCAGTCAGATGACCAAGAAGATAACAGGGATAATAGTGCAGAGGTATCTAAGTCATCTAAGTAAGTCTGCAAGGATGTCAAGGTGTTAATAGAGATGATGTTGTGGAGGTGATTTAACCATCAAATCAGTCAAAAGTTTTAGAGTAGAGGTTGGTGCCTCATCTTGTAAGTGTTGTAGCACTTTAGGGAGTTGGTGCTTCTTTTGGGTTGGTGCCCACAAAACATTGTATCAAGGAGTTGGTGCTTCCTTTGGGTTGGTTCCCATAAAACATTGTATCAGGGGATTGATGTCTCCTTTGGGTCGATGCCCATAAAACTGATTGTATACTTCATTTTATTTGTGAGGCTGGATTTGGACAGTAGATCCAAGAAGCTGACTCACCGTGGTTTTTCCCATCTTGGGTTTCCATGTAAATATGATGTTATGTGTGTGTTCTTTTGCTTCATATAGTTTAAATGTTTACATTGGATTGAATACATCTAAAGGCTAAGAATTTGAATAAATACTGATTCACCCCCCTCTCAATATAACTATGTGTTCAACAATTGGTGTCAGATCAAGGTTCCTTGATAACGTCTACCAGTTGGAGGTAGATCTTGGATTGGAACACATGGCATGTCATGAAGAATCAACGTCAAATAGGGCACCATTTTTTGATGGATCAAACTATGCATTATGGAGTATAAGAATGGAATCTTATCTAACCTCATTAGGGTTTGATGTTTGGTAATCAGTTGTGGATGGCTACACCACTCTGGAACCTCCTCCAGACCAGGCTGACAAGAAAGCATGTGAGAATAATGCCAAGGCTAAGAATGCAATTTTGTGTGGACTGATAAATACTAAATTTGTTAAAGTGATGCACTGCAAGTCTGCTAACATTTATGAAGGAGATGACAAGGTAACACAAGCTAAACTACAAACATACAAAGGAAAGTTTGAGAGCCTGAAGATGAAAGAAGAAGAAATCATTGCTGACTATTTGCTCCAGGTGGTTGAAGTTGTCAATTCAATTAGAGGGCTAGGCAAAGAAGTAAATGACTCAGTGATTATGAAGAAGGTTATGAGATCTCTCCCTCATAGATTTGATTCAAAAGTTTGTGCTATTAAAGAAGCCAGAGATCTGGGCAAATTCACCATGGATGAACTATTTGGTTCTCTCACTACCTATGAGATGAGAAATGAAATCAAAGATACATACAAAAAGGAATTTTCTTTCAAAGCTTCAAAGAAAGAAGGAGCATCTAGTCCAAGTAGTGAGTCTGAGGAAGAAGAAGCAAACTTTGTGAGAAAGCTACCTTTCAAAAGTTTTAACTACAGTAAAATTGGTCATTATGCATCTTAATGTCCCTTTGGAGAAAATGAAAATAGCAACAAGGTTTTTAAAATGAACAACTTAAAAAAGAATCTCTTTTCTAAAGAGGACCACAACTCTTCAAAAGAAGCAAATCACTACTCATCAGAAGATGAAAGGGAAGAATCCCTATTCATGACTATGGAAGTCCTTGATAATTCAGACAATGCTGCTAATGATGAAGAAATCATGATAGTCATTGATGAAGAAGAATGTGAAGTTGATCTTGAAAGTGAACTCATTTACGCTCTTGAAGACTTGAGATGTGTAAGGAAAGAGAACAAAGAACAAAAGGCAAAGATTGAAGAATCTGAGGAGCTGACTACTAGTTTAAAAGTCCAAATTGAAGCCAAGACAAATGAATGTTTGAAACTTGAGGAAGAGATTGTTTCACTCAGGAAATAATTGGAGAAAGTACATGATTAGTTGGATAAGAGTGTCAATTTTGGAAAAGCCCTGAAAATCCTGATGACATTGAAGAAGTTGATTTCATTCCTGTCATTTCTCAAAGAAGAAGATATAGGAGACCATTTCATGCAAGGCAAACCTTTAAGTTCAATCAACCATTTTTTGGTTATTGTTTTATCTGCAATAAGTATGGTCACAAGGCTATTGAGTGCAAGTCTAGGATGAATAGAAGAAATTTTGTGAGTAGGAATCCTCTTACTCCCCTGGTTTATTTCAATGTGATATGTCATACCTGCAACAATTTTGGACACATAGCAAGATATTGTAGAAGTGGATTGACAAAGTCAGATACTCAAATGACATACATCAGTAAGAAGACAAGGAGAGTGACACTTCCAAAAGATAGGAAACAAATAATGAGCTTAAAAATTTAATGATTGTTTGAACAACATTTCATACAAGGGCAAACAAACCCCTGGGTTATAGATAGTGGATGTTCAAGCCACATGACAGGTGATAAGAGGAGATTCATCAGCCTTGCAAAGTGGAATGGTGGATTAGTCAAGTTTGGAGATAATACAACTGCGAGAATTTGTGGAAAGGGAACCATAAATATTGATGGAAGGTCTAAAACAGAAGATGTACTATATGTAGAAGGTCTCAATAATCTTCTCAGTGTAAGTCAGATGTGCAACAAAGGATGTCTTATATCTCATGCACAAGGATGTGAAATTAGAAGAGCAAATACTGGTAAACTGGTGGCAGAAGCTAGTAGGATAGAAAATAACTTGTACAACCTAAATGATGTTAATGGAAAGAGTTATCTTCTAGGACAGACAAATGAATGTTGGCTATGGCACAAAAGGATGGGACACATCAATTTTGACAGCCTTGTGAAAATCAGCTCCACACAGGCAATAAGAGACATGCCAAAGATTGTCAATCTTGCAAGCACCTTATGTAAAGAATGCCAAATTGGGAAGCAGACAAGAACAATATTCAAGATCAAGGAGTAATCTTCTACAATGGCATTAGAACTAATCCATACTGATCTGTGTGGACCTACCAAAACAAAGAGCCTTCAAGGTGAGAGGTATTTTATGTTGCTCATTGATGATTACTCTAGGATGACATGGGTTGCATTTTTGAAAGAAAAATCAGAAGCTTTCAGTAGGTTTAAGATTTTCAATTCTATGGTTGAAAATGAAGTGAATTCTAGAATCAAGTTCTTAAGGTCTGATAGAGGTGGTGAGTTCACATCAAATGAGTTTGAGGAATATTGTGAAGAACATGGAATAAGGAAGCACTTATCTGCTGCAAGAACTCCTCAACAAAATGGAGTTGTTGAAAGGAAAAATAGGATGGTGCATGAGATGGAAAGAACTATGCTTAAATATGCAAAACTTCCTAACATATATTGGAATGAGACAGTTCACACCACAGTATATTGCAGGTTGCTCGGAAGATGCATAACTCCAATGTTGAAATCTCCAGGGAGCATAATTGAAAATGAAATTGGTTTTTATAAAGTTGGGTAGAAGTGGTTCAAATGGTTAAATGGTAAAGTAGTTGAACGGTAAAGGTAGGTAAAAGGGTAGGTATAATAATGGATTTTGATTTATTTTTAATTTTGCAAACGGATTAGTTTTTAGGTTTTTATTAATAATAAATCAATTTGATTAATTTATTATTTAGGGAAGGGGGAAAAAGATTTAATTAATTAAAATTAATTGAAATTTAGGATTAAGGGTGAATAGATTTAATTAATTAATTAAAATTAATTAAATCTTAGGTTTAATGGTCACTTAAGGAATAATTAGGGGTTTTGGGTTGGTCAATGTTTTGATGTCTACAGATACCATCAAACATAAGCACCATTTTGTTCAAAAGGATTTTATTTGTGAAGACCATAATAGCCATAGAGATCATGGTGTTGCCCATATGGTGCTTAATATATTAAAGAGATAATAAATTTAAAATTAATCACTGAAACATTGGTCAATAACTTGTTGTGGAGACAATAATATGCAAAAATTCATGGAGGCAACCATTACTTATGGGCCACGGAGGATGATTTTGAAAGAAAATATTCTGAATCAAGTCTTAGAGATGCACATGAAATAGTGAACCAAAAACTATAGATGAAAAGGCAATAGTTCACCAAGTACTATCATTGGCATGGCATACATGGTTTCCACTAGGTGGCCAGGACCATAGAGAATAAGTTCTCAAATAGAAGTCCTAGGAGAGATGTCATAGAGTAACAGATCAAAAACACTGATTCAATTTGAAAATAGAGAAGTAGAGTACTGATATAGAGGGATGCACATCTCGTCAGGCTTTGGAATAGCAAAACAAAGCAATGTGAAAAAGGCCTAGATACAAAAAGGTTGGGAATATGATAACAGTCGCAAAAAAGAATAATTTTTTTTGTAGATTTAGCAGATTTGAAGGATGCAAGAAGCAGAAATGTAGAAATGCATTGGATAACACTTGCATAAAATGACACAAAAGGATAATTATAAAAATGCTTGTGCACCCATATAAGGTAAGTTGTGCAATTAGGAAATATTTTTGGGGAATAGCCAAATAAGGTGCATAGTGTAGTTCAAATTTCTTGGTGTTTTGTCCAAGAACAAGTGACCATTGCTGCACACATAAAACTAGCAATTGGACCCATAGGTTCAATGGGCAGGCTAAAAACTTTATGAAGAAATTATAGAATTTGTTAGATATTTTTTATTATATATTAATTTATAATTATATTGAAATTTTATCACATTAACTATTAACTATTGTCTTCTTTCACTTATATTAGTAAATTTCTTTTTACATTACATATTGAGATGAACAAATATAGTTGAGTAAAAGTAGTAAATTAATTGAATCTCTTATTGATTTTTATATAATAGGCCATAAAAACAAATGCATATGTATAATAGATTTATATTCTACAATTTATATCTAATATTATGCACATAAGGCATAACTATATTTTTCTATTAAATACATACTAAGATGGCTCATAATAAAAAATATTAAATTTATAAATAATATATATACAATCAATCAAAATTAAATAATCACATTAATATGAATATTATATTAATATAAATATTACAATTTTGTTATAATATTTGCATAGATTTAAAGAAAAAATATTTTTTGTTTAACATTAAAATAAATATTATTTCTTTAAAAACTAAATTCCCGCTTGTGTTTGTTTTATTCAAAATAATATTTCCCAAAAAATTTCTCATGTAAACCTAGTGAAAATTAAAATTTGTTCAACATGAAAAACAATACTTTGTTTTGATTGGTTAAAAAAAATCATTGCAATAAAATAAAAAATTACAATTTATCCATTGTCAAAGTGATGAAGTAAAGGGATTTTTTTGTTTTTTATTATTTATGACATTTTGTAGAAAAATAAAATAAAAAATTAACAATTTATGAATCGTCAAAGTGATAAAGGTAAAGGGAAATTTTTTGTTTTTGTCATTTATGACATTTTGTAGAAAAATAAAATAAAAAATTAACAATTTATCAATTGTCAAAGTGATAAAGGTAAAGGGATTTTTTTTTTTAAAATTTTTATATTATCATTTATGATATTTTGAAAAACAATCAATGGACAAGATTGATTCCATGGTAGTTCTTTTAATCTAGGCCCTTCATCTATATAATTGATCATGTGATGCTCACATAAGGAAGGCTTTCAACCTAATTAAAACTAGCAATTGGACCCATAGGTTCAATGGGCACGCTGATAGTTTTGAGAAGAAATTGTAGAATTTGTTTGAATTTTATCAATTCTAATTGAAATTCCATCACATTAAAGGTTGTATTCTTTCACATATATTAGTAAATTTTCTTTTACATTACATATTGAGATGAACAAAGATAGTTAGGTTTGAGTTTGATTTTGGAACAAGATAAAATGAAGACTACTGATTGTGGTAGAACAACTTTACTATTATCTTTTAATCCCATAAAGTTTCCCTCTTTCAAATGATATTTTAATGTAGAACAACTAAATATTACTATCCTTTAATCCCACAATATTAAAAACCTGCATACATCATTCATTCACCCATGTATTCATTCTCTATCACACAAACATTTCATTTATTCATCCTTATTTCATACCCACACACATACTCCCTCTTAAATGGCAAAATTCTAAAAGAACAAAAAATAAAAACCCCTTAATATGGGGTCACAATAACTAATACACTCATATCTATATAAAATTAGACTATAGTGCATAAAGCAAAAAAAACAAAAAAGAAAAAAGATTAGAGATTAGGATAATAAGAATATATGTTTACAAACTCATTGTCACAAGCAACTTAAATATTCAATTTTATTTATTCTTTCACTTTAACTTGCATATAAATGTTGAGTTTATTTTTGTATATAAAGTTTCTAAAATATGTTAGAGGTTTAAGATGGAAATAAATAAATTGCTCGTATTAAATTAATATAGATTTTTCATTACTATTATTCTTAATTTATTTTGTTTATTTAAAAGAGAATAATTTCAAACCTAAAATCTAAGTTGAAAAATAAAATTAACATAGTTTTATTTTGAATTTTCTCAATTCATTTTATTAATCAAATGAAAAAAATAATACATTAATATTCAAAGTATCTTATTTCCTTATACTTATACAAAATATAGTTGCAAGTATTAACGTATACTCAAACGATTATTTTAAATATACTTATAAGGGAATCGCTAGGTAATTACAGTAATGGTTGATAATTTACAGCATAATCAAGAGAAGTAATCATAGTTGTAACTAACAGCAAATTTACTTATAAAAGAAACATTTCTTGTTCATAAATTTACAAAGGCTTCTCTTTAATTATTGTGATTGATTTCTTGACCATGCCAATTTTTGAAAATCAAGACCAACAAGATAGACCATGCCACATCTGCTATTTATTGTTCTCTGCCACCTTTCAAGTTTCTACAATACAACAAATTTACTTATAAAAGCAACATTTCTTGTTCATAAATTTACAAAGGCTTCTCTTTGATTGTTGTGATTGATTTCTTGACCAAAGAAGTGCAATTTGAGAACAGTCTTTTCACAATCAAGTCAATACAAATTACCCTGCACATTTTATTTATAATTACCTTGTTGTCAACACATTTGTTATTGTATCTTCTAAATCTAATATGAATATTGAGTTTGCACACTTATCTATTATTATATCCTTGGTATCTTGTGAATTTGATATGAATGTTGATTTGAATTACAAAAAATAAATTCAATACAAAATGGTCTCCTTACAAGGGATGAGATATGAGGTAAGAGGACACCAACAAAAGCTTTCCCTTTAAAAGCCATCTAAATCACATAGAACCCCTATATCAAGATGATGAAATTGTGACAAACATTATTATCTATACAGAAATCACTTTGTCCATATATTTATTATGCAATAAACTAATTTCTAAAATAATTAGAAAATGAAATTATGATAAACATTATCGTGTATAAAGAAATTTTGTATGCATTGTTAAGAAGAGTAAGTGTGCTTTCTCAGTGATTTCATGATTTTTGTCATAGAACTTAGCAATTGGACCCATAGGTTCAATGGGCACGCTGATAATTTTCAAAGGCAATTGTAAAATTTGTTAGATATTTTTTTATTATTTATTAATTTATAAGTTATTTAATCCACTAAATTATGTTATCTATTCTTTTTAAAATTCAATCATATTAAAGGTTGTCTTCTTTCACTTATACTAGTAAATTTATTTTTACAATGCATATTGAGATGAACAAACATAATTGAGTTTGAATTTGATTTTCATGAAGTCCTAATTCATTGATGGCTCCATGTTATTGAATTGAGTTAGACACATAAAATTATGATCATGTTAATGCCCTACTATGTATATAGTCCTTTTGTGCTACACATTGCCCATACAAACCGGGCATAATTAAGATACTCTGTCTCAGTAAAAGATACCCAATTTTATATTCTACAACACCATGAAAAAATATAGATGGCATAAATTTTTGTTCTGTGACAACACAATATAAAAAGAATGGTGTAAGCATGGATGGCTCATTTTTGTGATTTTGGTCAATTATTGAGTGATATTGCTAAGTATTTGCTCCTTATGATATTAATTACAACTATCATATCCATGTCTCAAATAATTTTGGGAGCAGTGAAGAAATACTAGTGTTGGGACACTTCAGAACGTTGCAACAAGCCAAAGTAGTTTGTGATAACAAAAGTGAAGAGAAGGTTAACGCACATAGTGAGTCTCTGTCCTGCAGATCTGGTTTCCAATGGAAATGTTTTGCTGGGAATCAACCATCCAAGAGCCCCCCATGACCATGCAAAGGCTGACACAAATGTGCATACCATCAACACTATCACAATAGTTGTGCCACGGGAAAGTTCTCCCTTGATGCAGAGCGCATAGTGGAAGCACAACAATTGATACCATACTTCACAACAATGGGCTTCAATTCCACAGTTCAGACAAATTAATGCTTAATCGGCTTTAAAAAACCCTTCTCAAAGCCCAAACATTACCAAAACCACATACATTCAGCACTATCAGTGAGATAACCAACATCGGATAACCAAACTTTCCCAGGTATTATTGCACATAAGGTAAATGAAATTAGAAAGTTAAGATTATTATTATTATTATTTTGAGTATAAATCTCCATTTGTGAATAATGAAATGAATGAAATGTCTGATTTATTATAACAAAATTACTCCTCCAACCTCTATTATAACCCCTGGATCTACCAGATGCAACAATAATGGTGGCCAAAATATTGTCCATATATTTGATAATACAATTTTTGACTATACAAGCATAAAAAAATAAATTCATCTTCTCCATGAGAACCAAGAAAAACAATTCTCTACCCCTAAGATAATTTTAAATGGATGCTAAGTTTAACCACAATATCAAAAGAACTCTTCAATAGGTAATATGGCCTAAAACTTGCAATAATATGTTCAATAAATATAAAATGATGGACATACCCACTTTACAAGATTAAAAACATAGAAATAAAAATAATAATATAAAAGAACTACATTGCAAACAATATATATGGTATCACAATGAACTTTTATTAGCTTATAAAGCTATCCCCATGAATAACTACCCAACCAACCCTCTTGTACATTTCAAAGACCCCTTGCTAAGAAGCATTGTATTTAGACACATCGTTGCTGTCCCCAATAATCAAGAAGTCTACTTCGTCATTTGCATCAGCTACAAAAGTGGTCTTTTTTAACAGCACCCTTGTGTATGTCCATTTACAGATGATTCATAGTGCAACAAATCTTTCATTGGACACATTCAAATCTTGGGCTACGCCTATAGCCTATTTTCCTCTCTGAAATGCCTCGTGTACATTTTGAATTGACCAGTTTAGAACAATTGTCTAGATTGCTAGTCTTCTCTTTCTTCAATTCTTTAATTCCGTGTTTTGCATTTTTTGGTTGTTTGGGCCCAGATGCTTTTGCTGACAAATTATTGACAAGATCTTCTTTAGAGAATTCCATTTTCTTAGGGGGGTTTCTAGGCAATGAAATGCTATCATTCAGTTTATTCACTTGTTTGATTTCCTCTTTAGCATCTTTTCCATCAGGTCTCAATGCTTTTGCTGACAAATTGATGGCAAGACATTCCCTAGAGACTCTCATTTTCTTGGAGTGATTTGTAGGCAATGTAATGCAATCACAATCACTCATTTTTTCCCCTTCTGTCCTCTTGGAGGGAGTACTCTTCTTGATAACCCTAAAAATATAGACTCTAAGCTTAATTTTCTGTATACTATTGTCTACATGTTCAAAGATGCAAACATCTCCTTCCTCCAGATTATTAGCTAGTGAAAAAGATCTCCACCCTTTACTGAGGGCAGCCTTACAAACATTCCACAGGAATCGTACATGCCATTCCTTACTGTTAGCATCCACAAGAGTTATCTCCATTTTTTCTCTCGGTAATCGGAGATGATCTATACATTTTTTGGGCATACCCTGCACACCCAAACCATCACAAACCACATTACAGTGACCTGTTAAACCCTATTATCAAAAAATACAGAAACTCAAGCCATCCCACAAACCACATTACACTCACATGTTAAACCTCCCTTAAACCCTCCTAATGCAGAAGAAACTAAAGAATGTAATACAGGAAAAGTTGATTGAATATCACCACAGATGATATCAATGTCCTCAGTACTCAAACAAACAGAGGGAGAATATCTTACGAGCCAGAATTTATGGTATACATGAGATGGCTTCAAACATATTAAACAAAAGGGTTTATCTGATGTGAAAGAATCAACAGCCTTGAGGGCCTTGTCCCCATGTTCACATAATGCAACAGTTTAGGGCCTGATGGCCGTATAAACCTATTTTATGTATTTTTACCATAAAATACAATCAAAATCTCACAACAATTTTGTCTTCTAACAATCTGATGATTTTCATCATTTTGATATGATGATGAATCTACCGCCCTCTCTATTATTATGCGGCCAAGTCCAAATAACTATAGAAAACACCAATTCAAAGAGAAACTGAGAACATTTGCTCAGGAAGACCATATAGATGTGAAGAGCACAACACAAATGAAGTAGCTTGTGTAAGCGCTTTCTGGCAACTAGCATGGTGAGCAAGCTGTTTATGTCATTCGACCGCTGGTAAAGAGGAGATGCTTTCATGTCATAGATGTGAATGACTTCAACGATGCTTTGCTCAAAAATTCCTCCACACAAAAGTATCTCTTGAGGCTGAATGTCCCTTTTGCAAGCTTTGGAAAATAGATTAGAGCGACCATTATTAGCAGAGAGAGACCACCAGTGCACAACAGATGATAGCCCATCCAACGAGGAAGAAACCACACATTGCACACAGTTCAAGCAATAGTAGATGTTCGCCATTCAAAAGCTTGTGTGAAGTCTAAACATAATTCCAGTGCAACCATCTTATTTTGACTATGGATAATATGATGCAGAAAGAGACCACCAGTGCAGCTGCTGGAGCACTAGCCTGGGAATGACATAATACCCTCTGTGCCGCCGCTTGTGAAGATCAACACACCACTTGCTATCAGAGATGCAAAGGCCACCAGAGCAGGTTCAGGTCTATAATTCGATGGAGAACGCAAGACTGGCAGATCATTTCTTTAGCTCCAACCGACCCTGCTTATAATTTATAGGATGTGATCTTTCCTAAATATCTTTGCTAAATATCTTTGCCAATATTACTGATTGTCTCTCAAATTGCCAGTAGTGGAAGGTTTAGATCATTCCATGTAGTGCAGACAGATATGTAAGGTGCAGATTCATTTGACGGAGTTTAGAGTGCATGACAGAGAGCACATCAAGCACCAGAAGTGACAAAAGTTACAAGTACCACCATCATGAATTGGCATTCTCCACATTATCTAGACGTCTGGTCACGCAGCCGGGGTGCGTAGTGGGAGTTAACCAGAGTTAATATTGGCAATAGATTGGCAATAGGATTTCGATTGCCATTTGCCAGCTTCATAGCTAGTTTCACAGCTTAAGGGCTAGTGGATCTATTTTTCCTAGAAGAGTGTTTCTATACGCTAACTGCCACCCACTGCCTCTGCCATAGCTTTTGTCAGAAAAAAAACAAAAACAAAAATAATAAATAGTAAAAGACAAAACAAATAAAAAAAATAAATTTTTTTAAAAAAATTGATGGCCCAGATTTATTCTATGGTAGCTTTTTTAATCTGGACCATTTGTCTATGTATTTTGAGGTAGTGCTGCTCACTAAGGAAACGCCTATTGGTGTAAAAATTGAACCAATTAGTATATTAAAATATAGTCCAACGCGGAATGGAATGCGTTCAGGTGGTTAAATCACCAGAGCTTCCATAACAAAGACCCATGTTTAAATTCGTAAAAATTATGTTGCATGTTTATATATAAATTTTAAATGTTTGTATATATTGAATGTTTAATCATGTAAAATGTCAGATGGAGAACAAATCCATTTGATTTTAAGTGTGACGTATCTGAATAAACAAAGTCATCTAATTTTGTTCATGGAATACCCAACGAACATAACCAAGATCCAAATCTCAATATAGGCCACCAAATTAAACAAGACCAAGCACACAAGATGCAGATAAATTTGATAATAAATAAATACCTTTATTAATGGCATCTACACCTGGGGCATTCACAGAAAAAATTTACCAATTAAAAAATTAGAGTGCCATTGAATTTTTTTATGGAGTTAAAGAAATAAAGGTTTAAGGGCATGCATTGCATGCACAAATGTCTGAGTGTCTTAATAGGGTGACCTACCAAATCCATGGGCAAATTGAAGAAAGCGATACCCTTACCTAAAAACCCTATCAATTTTAGCTACTTACTGCATATTTTTGCAGTGTATTTAAGTGCAAAGAAAAATGTTAAGCTACACAATATGTTACGAAACTGCAAAAATTGTGATGAAAGAAATGCCAAATCCCTAATGAACTCTAGAAAAGAAGGAGAGAATTTCAGGAGCTTACCGCAAATTTTTGCACTATATTGTTGCTTGAAGAAGTAGAAGGAGAAGAATCGAAAGGACTGCCAAGAGGCTTTTACTATTGAATCAATAATTATATTTTACTACACAATATCATCGCTCTAGAAACTCTAATAAAAGACTATAAGAAATTTAATACACAGTAAAAATGATAGAATTTCCTGGAAAAGAAGAGACTCTGCATCTTGTTTCCTGAAATAAAACAACCTAAGACACCCATACACATTGCGAACAATTGACAAGGGCCAAGTCCAAGCACTGGACAAGTCCATAAATGGTGTCCCCAGACAAATTGACGCCTTCTCTGAAGGTAAAACCATAGTTGCCAGGAAGAGAAGCCTTAAGAGCCATTGTCTCCATGAGAGCTTGAATAGTCATAAAAATACTCTTGCCCCGTGCAATTATGAATGTCTGTATAGAGACGAAGAACATAGACAAGGCATGTAAAGTTTTTTTCGGGCACACTTTGGGAAGCACCCTGCACAGAAGGTCGAGACACTTGTTCTCGACGATCCCTAGACATAGACACCTACACCCACACCTGGCCTGCAAAAACCATCCTACACATCCACCACCTGCTCACATCCACTTCGGCGCCCCGATTTCTCTGCACTTAGCAATAATAAACCACAGGGAAATTCTTCGCCCAATACCTGCACGCCATAGTGCGTGCAGTCCCCAAAAAATCGAAGCTAGATTATAGTTTTTCGAACAAAAGAAAAATGTATTTAGAGACTTGAAAACAATAGTCCCCTGCCATGGCAGGGATTAAAAATGTTGGAAGTAAGCCACCCCTGAACCGACAATGGAATGGCCACAAGGCGTTAGTAGCTCGGTAGAGCACTCCAACATCAAATGGAAGGTCCTAGGTTCGAGTCCTAGCTGGTCCATATGAGTTTTAGCTCAACAATTGGTACTAGGTTAGAAGCCCTAAACATCTGCAGTATGGCTTAAAGGGGGGTGTTGGAAGTAAGCCACACTCGGACCAATGATAGACTGGCCACAAGGGGCTAGTAGCTCAGTTGGTAGAGCACTCCAACAACAAATGGAAGGTCTTAGGTTCGAGTTCTAGTTGGTCCACATGAGTTGTAGCTCAACAAAAAATAGGGACTAGGGAAATTTACTACAATTGCAAACTCAAATATAATGAAGCATTACATAGTTGTACACTTCAAAGAGTTGTACAAATCTAAGTTAAAGTTTGTTAGACTTTAAACTAAGTATTGTCACAATTATTTTAATGTAAATAACACATCAAATCTTCTAACTATTCATTCCCTTTTTTATCTTATATTTCATTAGAGTTAATGTTTTGTTTAGATGAATTTGAATAACTTTGTAAGTCACATTCAAAATTTAATGTAACGTTTTATTTTATTTTTCAATTTAAATGTTACATTTAGATATAATATTTTAGTCCATTTTATAGTTAGATGTTACAATAGAGAAATTAAATGTCAAGATAGAGGAATATCTCTTTCATTAAATTCACTCATAACTTATGTCTCTAAATATATGTCCATATCAAAATTAATTGTAGTAATTTATCTAACCCTTCAATATTCCATCAAATTTAAGAGCACTTATATGTATCCATTAAAATACATCAAAATCAATATTAAATGATATGTTTTACTCAATTATATAATTTCGATGTTAGATTATATATCTTCCATCAAATTTACTAATAACTTTCACTTAGCTTGTTCATTACAATAATCACATCTAATATTAAATGTGTCATTTACTCATATTAAACACTTAACCTTTACCTATTAATATATACTAGTATAAATATCTTAAATATATCTATTTAAAAATGCCAAAACATCAATTATTTTTTATGGTGATCATCCACACGATGGTTTTGCCAAAACATCAATCTTGAGTTATTTTTGATGGTGATCATCCACAAGATGGTTTTACCAAAACATCAGTCCTCAATTATCTTTTATGGTGATCATTCACAAGATGGTTTTTACTACCTAATACAAGAACACGAGCCTTAGGGTGAACAGGGCACAATCACAACCTCATCCCTTATGGTGTCGGGGGCCTTGCACTAAGCGAAACTTGATCCCTTGTAGGCACCAAGGATCCTTTGAGAACTATTTTTTTAACTCTTATATTCTTGAAAGAAAGATCACAAATGCAAATCCCAAAAAAAAACATAGATATGCCTAGCATCATAAACTAATAAAAAGAAGTTTCGTTTCTTTAAAGAAAATAAAAAGCTTAAAAACATAATTTTCCACGTCGGCAGACAGGGCGATCAGGCGTCACTAAATTTATAACCCCAAAGTTGAAAATCCCTACAAATCTGTCGGATGTTTCTATTTGGGAGCGTCAAAATTTACGGCCACGTGTCGGTGGAAGAAAAGATATGTATTGCGTCTTAAGAAATTAGACGCAGGTTAGCGCACGTTGGGTCCCACTTGAGGGACAGCATGGCCGGTGAAAGATATGGCCCACACGATCCCCCCAAATTAGCTTTACAGTGCATTCTTGTAAATAAAAGATCAAAGTTTTCCAATAAAGGGCAATTGGATGTTGAAATATGATCTGCCTCGTGGGGTGGGGGGGCTTAATTTATTTGGGGTGGCATACTAACCTTTTATTTTCTAGCCTTTGCTTTGTCTCATTTTGTTTGTTTGAAAGGCACCTCTAAGATTGAATTATGGGGGCAACATTCTTCTTTTTTGACCACTAGGGGGGAGAGATTAAGTGGATTGACCACATGCTATTATTTTAATGTTTTTAAAGTTTTAATATCCAGCTATGGAACAACAGTCAAAATAGTAGATTGAGAAGAGTTTCATACTTCAAATAGAGATTAGGAAACAAGAGTTATGATAGTAATAGAACAAAAGCAACATAAATATAGGGTTTTGGATAAGTGTAGGTCCCATCAACCACGATATGGAGTGTGAATGTTATAGGCAAATAATAGATGTAAAAGTATGGATGTATTTTAAGTTTTAATGTAATGTAATTTAGTTAATATTTTTCTTTTTCATTTTGAAGTAAATGAGTTGAGTTACAAAATGCAATTTCTAGATTTCTTAATTTGTAAATGAGTATGCAAAATGGTCAGCTTTGTTGATAGGTTGACAAGTTATAGTTGAAGTTGGTTATAATGAGGTTGAGATTGAGGGAGACTTACAAATAGTGGTCAATACAATAAACTAAAAAGTATGTGCTAGTTGGCAATGAAAATTGTTTCTAGAAGAAATTCTAGTCTAGAAAGATAAATTGAACTCTTTTTCAACATCACTTTGCTCAAGAAAACAAAATAAAGGAGCAAATCTATTAGCTAATAATGGTGTCTCTCAAAGCTATTTCTCTTTTTGAGAACATCTTAATGACATTATAAATGAGTGTTCATCATAGTTTTTTATGGTTTTGTTATGCATGTTTGCTTTGAGGTGGCTAATAGCAACATCATAGTGATCGTGCATTGCTTGCACACAAAGCTCTTAATATTGAAGGAAGCTTGTGAAAGATAAATGATGAAAATGAGAGGATTTCTTTTGTTGATGATCTTATTAGTATATTTTGTATGGGAGAAACCATAGTAGCTAGACTTTGAATGCTCATGACCCATATGGAGGGGTCGTGTCAGATGATAGGCCAAGAAACATCTTCAACTACTTCTAATTGGTAAATTTACCAATTGTGAAAGTTATTTTAGGGATAAAGAGACTTGCAGATATAGAATTGCTATGTTCTAGGGCTACGATTATGCTAGAGTTCAAAGAAAATCTCAAGGAAATGGATAAAGACATGGAGCTCAAAGATGGTCTCTTGACATTATTGATCCTAGATGATTTGTAACATCAGGAGACAATATAGGAGATGATTGGTATTGGTCAAAGAGGAATGTAAAGCAAACAAAACTAAGATGGAAAGAGAAAAATGGAATATGAAAGAACATATGATTGAATTGGAGATAATGGAGCAATATTTGTATGATATGTATCTAGTTATTTATAATATGGCCATTTTTGTGCATAAGGGAGCACAAGAAATAATGAGTGGCTACACGATGCCCTATTTGGAGCAAGGCATTTTATTTAGGGTAGAGCTCATAGACTCCATTGTGCATGGTCTAAAATTTCATGGTTTGTCAAAGGTGGGTAAGCAATCAGTTTCTATAAAAGTGAAATTAATCTTAGTGTCTAGCCCGGGTGTAAACAATAGATCTTATGAGTACTAGCACTTTGGACATCTAGGAGGTGGTGCAGGGTTGAGCAATAACAAATATGTTCATTGATATGTTATAGTCAAGTTTATTGTGTGCTAATGTTATAATTATAGTATAGTTGTAATTTTTATGCTTTTGTCTATGCTACGTCCTTCTTATAGAGTTGCTAATGTAGCTTGTTGATACGATAGTTATATGGTTTCATGTGGTAGGGATGGGGACTCATATATAGATCCTCTATAACTATATTTAAAAATATGTATACACAATAAATTATCAAATACCCTAATAATGCAAATAATATAGTAATAAGGAAATTCATCCCAATGTTAATTTAAAGAATCCAAGAAATAGTCCCAATGTAATGTTAGTAACATTGATGGAATCTTAGAGTTTGAAAGCTTTGTAATAGAATAAGGTTGAAAGGTAACAATAACCCTATGGAAGGATGAATAACAACAACTTGATCATAAACTAATAAGTGTGCCAAGAGGAATGACCTAGACTAGCCAAAGTAGAGTATTGATAAGGAAATAATAAAAGTATATTAAAACTCGTAGATATATTTAAAAGTGATCTATAATGTATCTACTTATACTGTAACTAAAATTTGACATGGTAAAGCGATAGAGAGAAGTAGAGATAAATAGATCATATTATGATGTATAAATGGTTTTTAGAAATTCCTAATATATGGCCCTCAAGGAGTAGGAATGGGGAAAATAAACTTATCTCATGCCCAAAAATACAGGTCTAAAGATTTGAAAAAATAAAAAAATAGTTCTTAGACCATTCCAATTAGTTAAGGAGCAAAATTTGTAGGACCACTAGAATTTTTTTTAGGTACTTATAGTGTAGATGTGGTGACATTGTAAAAGTTTCATTTTCTCATACAAAGGACAAATAAGGGAGTACAAAACTTGATATAAAAAAACAACATTCCCTATGTGATAAAGCAATAATAATACATATTACTTAATTCACCACAAAAGTACTAGTCAAGATCCATATTAGCCCTAATTGAAACCTACTACTAGAAGACTCCATGATACAAGTGGTAGGTGTGCAACATATAGGATGTCATCACTAGATTCATTTTACCCAAGGCATGATTAACAATTCTATAAGACAATTAATTACCCATAAAAATAACATTAAACTTGCTCTAAATTTGCTTTAACATAACACCATATAATCTGCATATCAAATGTACACTATATATCACAAGTGCATTTATAATAATCATTAATTCATCACATATGCTCAATTAATAATGAAACTCATATAACATGTGGCATGCATGGAATTTTTAGTGGATAATTGTTGCCAATTAGTGAATTTTTTGTTTTTGAAGTCTTAAAAATGGCAAATAAAAGTTGTTTGGTAGCCTCTGCTTTTGTCCAAATTTTATAATATTTTTGTGCATGTAGCATTAGATCACCTTGGATTGGATTTCTTAATTTGTTAGAATAACATTCGATCATTGTTTTATTTAATCTAGTTTGTGCCCCATCCTTAGAAAGTTAGAGAGGAAACTTTTAATATGGGTTCAATCACCTATCATAACTTGAATTTTTATTTTTCAAAATTATGGTTCAATCACCTATCATTTTACATTTATATTTTCTCAAATTTTATGGCATCAACCCACCATTATCACTAATTTAGGGCAAAGGGTGGTGTGATCACCATAAATTATAAGTAATTAAAGGCATTTAGTGTGGTGTAATCATAAATAAAATCATAGGCAATTAAGGGCAAATGGTGGTGTGATTTCCAATGTAATTATAGTCAATTTAGGGAAAACATATATAATCACCATGCAATTATAAGAATTTTAGAGAAAATGTGTATAATCACCATGAAATTAAAAGAAATTTAGGGAAAACATGTGCCATAACCACATAATTATATGTGATTTAGGGTTAATGTGTTTAATCGCCATGTGAAACTTACTACATTTTTGTGGGATAGATGACCAAAAACTTAGTGTGACCATAGACTCCTATTTAAGCAAAAAAAACCTCTATTCACTCATTGCACATTCACTTCATCTATTCTTCACATTGTAAATATGCAATTTCTAGATTTTCCTTTGATCAATCCACTATCAACTGTGAGACAGGAGGGTAATTTCTCAAAAGTTGGTGAATAGACAAGTTACAACTCAACTTTAATCTCTCATTCCTAGTGAGTTTTAGAGAAATATTATACTTAAATTTTAGTTTTATAACTACATTTTTTATTGTGTGTTTCTCATGAGTTGATATTGATATAAATGTTATCATTATGTGGCCTTGTGTAGTTTTCCATTGATCTATATTTTTTTACATAGATTATATTAATGTTCTTGAGCTGCCAGTTGAGTAAAGTCCCTATTGTATTTACTTTCAAATGAATTCATATAGGAGATTGGTATGGGATTTTATTTTGTTTTAATGTCAAATACTTGACATTTATAGTCTAGACTTTACCTTTGTACTTCTTTTTTATCTTCATCTCAATGGTAAATTGCCTCAATGTGATCTTTGTTATGTTTCTTGAGTTGACTAAGAATTGTCAGTCTCTAAGAACTTAAGTTATTACCAACAATTGACTCTACATATTAGCCTCTTTGTTATATAATGACTCTTCTAATTATTATTTTAAGCCCACATCCCACAAAGCCTACAACATTAAGCCTTTTACATTAATATTTTTATAAAAAAGGGGTGTGTTGGCATTCATCTGGTTCCCTTTCATTGACTTAAGAGATGGACATGGAGACTTATGGAGTCCATGTGTTTTTTGTTTGGAATATGAATGTTGTCTAAGAAATGCTAAATTATAACCTACTATAGGAACACTATAGGTTTCATTTAGACCACATACCTACCTATAGGTTATTTATGGGTTATTATAGTTCATCTAGAAGTTGCTACAAATGTATAGGTAGTTGCTACATATATAACAAAGAAAAAAGACTTTAATTTCAAATTAATTTAAGAGATTGTAAAAATTAAACCCTTAAAGACACTTATATTTAGTGATACAAATAAATCACAATTTTTTGTTCTACATATTATTAACTCACCATGTTTCAACTAGAAATCAACTTTGTGAAATGAGTCCTTTGTGGGTTTCGCCCTAGCCAATATATAATTACCTTTTCATAACCTACAAAAATGCTTTATTAATACTTAATCTTTGAAAAAGTGCTTCATAATTGCAATTCATGATTGACTTACAATTGATAGTTACTATGCTATTTAAGTTGTTCTTTACTGCTTTGAGATAATCAATAACAAATTTTGTAGGTGAGGCCTTTTGTTGTGGTTAATGTTCAACTTTACCAATCACTAACCTTAATCCTGTAGTCCACAAAGCCTATATCATTAGCTTTATACATCATTACTATGATGCATTGGCATTGGCATGTCTATTGTTCATTGTTTGATGAGTTCTTAAGTAGACCATGTAAGCATCCAAGTATGATGACCAAGTTACTTCAAGATAATTACATGTCAGCTCAAGTGTTAAAACTTCCATGTTCTATTTTTTTATTCGTAATATTGATTTTGTATATATATGTAATTGAAAATTACATGATCAATGGCTGCCATAGACAAATTGCTTGAAATCCCTTTTCTAAATTACTTTTCTAAACCCCCCCAAAAGTGACCACATAGGGTCTCTAGCAAATATAGAAGAGGCCACATAGGGCCCTATCAAAACCCAAAATTTGGCCTTCCAGACCTAATAGACTTTCTTTACACTTAGAAACATAAAACATATGACTAAACCCTGATCAGAGCATGTGATTGTAGAAACCAAAATTGACTATTAAATAGTAGACTGGGAGAACAACACAAGGCAGAGAGCATTAAAAAACCTTCAAATTATGTTGAGACCATGCGCGAAGACTTGAAACTCTTGAACCCATTTGAATTGTCTGTCAGATGCATACACCTACAATACTTTCTTAAGGAAGGATATCCGTTTTTCTTCCCTTTCCCTATGCTCCAACAACACCAGACCCTTAAGATCAAGTAGAAAAGGATAAAGCTTTACCACTTCATCCAGATCTTGCAATAGGGGTGTATCTTTAGGGCAAGGCACCCCAACTCCAGAGAAGGCTACATTGATTGTTTCCATGAGACCGCCCAAAAGCTCTACCTTGAAGAGTTTTGAAACCATTAATTCTGCTTCCTCCTTAGGCATTCTTATGTCGAGCACCGAGGCAAGGAAATGAGAAGCAATGCATGTGTCTACTCTATAGAGTTCCCCTTCTTCCATAAAACCACTACCTAGGATGATTTTCACCGCCGCTATTGTCAATCCATCATTTCGTCGTAGGACTCTCTTTAGCCTTTGATCAATTACCATTCCATTGAAGGCCATCTGCCATACGGTGCTCTATAACTGGATTGGGGTGACTATCCCTAAATTTACAATGCCCTCCAGAGCTATGCAAGCCACAAATCTTGAGCCGCCTACCATGGATGCCTTGGGACATAAACATACAACTTCTGTTGAGAAAGGAATGAGATGAAGTGGGGACTTGCAGAGTAAAGAAAGGTATATGAGTAAGATTATTCGTAGGGCCACTCCCTCTGCAACTCGTGTCTCATCATATACCATGGTGGAGAATAAATGCTTCTCAATCTTTCCTTCCAAAGCACACTCAAACTCAATTTCATTCTTCAATGTTTGATCTGTTGAAGTTCGTGTGATGATGGTTATAAACCTCTTCTAACATTCCACTTGATGTTTTGTATGCCATGTCCCAGCCTTCTCCCTTGTCAAGCCATGACAAGTGAAGTCTGCAAATTCCTTCTGCCAGCAAGAATGCCACGAATCCTTTAAAAGATCAACCCTTCCACACCATATGTGTGGGAAGGGTGCCCTCCCTACCGCCCACAACTTCCATGTTCCATTCTTATTAATTTTAGGTAGGATCCTTCTTTTTGGGCCTAATTGCTTATGCAAATGCCATTTCTCCCTACAAACATATGAGGTGTTGTTCAAAAAGAAAATTAAAATGTATCCATTGATATTTTCAAATACTCAAAATGTTTAGAACTATTGTGACATCATCTCACATTCAATGCAATTCTTCCTAACTCCATTAATAATCCCTTCAAATTTCAAGTTTCTTACTCAAAGAAAAATCACTTGTACTCTTGTGAATTATGGAGCATTTCACTACCTAAACCTACCCTAGATTATTTGTTACCATTATCAGCCAAGAATGAGGGTTTACAAAATGTAACCAACACAACTTCATGAGTGTGTAATTTGGTTCCCTTATGTTTATTAAGTGTCAATTGCTATATTATTGTTAGGTGGGTTTTTCAAAAGCCATCAAAGTTAGGGTTTATATGTCACCCTAGTAAATTAAACAGTAGAGCATATCTAAACTGGGTTTTAATTCTTTCCTATAATGCATTTTGTGTACACCTTGCGCCCTAATCATACTAAAGCATTAGTTAAACCATAACCTTTCAAAAAAACCATAAGACCATAGAGATGGCACAAAAATGGGCTTCCAACCAAGATGTTACAAAGATCATTCCTTGAGCCATGAAGAAAGAAAAGAAGTCCACTAGTAAGGGGATATTTGTTAATCATTTTGAAGATGATAAGGGAGAAATTAGAGATGCTAAGACCCTGATACCTAGTAGATCATTCTTTATAACAATGTATAAGAAAGTATTCCTTGTCAAATCATTAAGCAATGGTAGGAATCTTGAGCAAGCCAAGTTAGTTGTCCCAAGTTATTTTCCCACCCCAAAAATTATGGAATAAACCACTAAAATGTATGATGAGAAGACTAGCATATTTAAAGACATTGAATTCTATCTTCATTATGAAGAGAAAACTTTTCCAAAAGGTGTTTAAATTAAACCCACAAATTGAAAATCCCCATCAACTTGAGGCTACTGGTTATTGAATATATGAAGGAATGAAAAAACTATAAAGAAAAATAGCTTCCTAACCACCAAATCAAGAAAGTGGCGAGTGGCATCACAATAGAGTGCCCTACTTTTTGGCCTAAGTGGGATGTTCAAAATTAGTATTTTTCAACATTTGTAATTCATGTCGATTATAGGGAACAAATGATCAAGAATTTAAGGATGATGTAAACTAACAAGTTATTGAACCTTGGGCTCTTTTTTTGCCATGTCCCACAACTAGGACACACTATTGTGGGATCACCCATTTACATAGCCCTTCCATTTAATTTGACCAAATATAAATGAATTTCTTGATTCAATTCCTTCATTCATTGTAACTAGCATAGCCTTGTATACTCATATACTCTCATGTATTAATAGAAGTTATGGTTTCACAATGTTCATTTTAGTCTTAAGATTCCCTAATCCTCTAATTTTATGATTTTCTTAAGTAATTTTTAAATTCACCTATTAAGTAAAATATCTAGTTTATTCACATTCTAATTTATTATAGAGATGGGTTTGTAATCCTTATCTTATAGACCAACTCACCTAGATAACTTATATAATTTCATTATCATTATATTAAAATAAGGTTTCCTTGTTTGTTGTACACAATAATCCTAATCAAGAATTGAGTTACTATTCAAGGTTTTCTCAAATATTCATGCCATTGCAACCAATTGAAAATATTGAAATTCCATTGAATCCTACTAGTGTCAATACTCTTGATAATCATTTTAAACTTTACTATTAAATTACAACATTTGACATAATTCTAATATTATTGATAAGCCATGGAGTTCATAATATTTAAATTATCACTTCACTTTTATTCTTCTAATTATTTAGGTCTAGGGTTCCTCCAATTTTAGATAATCATTCACATGTTAATCAACTTGTTACATTATCATTAACTGCATTACTAAAATTTTAGGGTTCCACTTAGGAGGTGATGACCTAATTTATAAAATTAGGTGATGAAGAATCCAATTTATAAATACTCATAACTTCACAATATTAGAATTCACCAAAAAATTAGGATTTACTAGTTAATTTTACTTCTTTAACAAATGACAACCCTAATTTTCAAAATTTGAACAATAATCTATCTATTATTTTTAACTTGAAAGAAAATTCAATGATTCAATATTCTCAATTGCAAGTTATGGTCCTAGTGTCAAATTTAATCCATACTTAATTTAACACTTATTTTAGGAGATGATTCTATTGGATTGTGTTTTCTAATGGCCTATGTCAACCATAATCTTCTTGTGTGAAAAATATCAATGGCTAAGCACTTGAGATATCTAATGTATTGGCATATCTCTTTGTCTCACTCGAAGCATGTGAGCTCTTCAACCCCTGCTTTTACCTACATACCATAATCTATATGCTAGTTCTTAACTAATCCATACATAGAATTACTAAAAAATCATGAATATCTATATATTTATTTCTCTACTATCAACTTTTTTTTATATCTTCTACTTTAAAATCACATGGTATATATAAGTTCCTATCCCCTAGCATTGCCCAAACTATGTATAGAATTATGCATAATCAAATTATAAAGTAAATTTGTTTTAAAGTGAACTATAGGTCATATGTATCCTAGAATACATTCTTTCTATAAATACAATATATATGTGCATGATTTTAATACCATGTACAATCTATCTATAGTTGGGAACTATTAGTGGTACAAATACAAATTATACACTATAGCACTAACATTCTCCTAGCACAATCATGTATTATGTCCTTAAAACAACAAAACTAGAGAATAATAAATCATTATGATAAGATAATCTCAACAATATGTAATCTCATGTATCCGCTCTGCAACTTTCCCACTTTCTCTACAACTTTCCTATTTGAACACTATTTGAACCTGCTTAGCTCATGGTGGTCACCAACCCTGGGGAGGCTACCCCCTTTTGGGCCCTTAGGTGGAACCTACTGATGTTTGTACTGCCTCGGTCAGTACTCATGAGAACAAATCTCCAACCTCAGGGTTGGATCCCAAGGCTTGGAAACAGGCACTGCTAGGGAGACTAGCAGGTCAGTCAAAGAATCTGCTGTCCCAGTGTAGTCAGAGTCTGTGAATGGAACAGACTTCCAGATCCTAGATTTGATGATGGATAAAATAACCTCAGCCTTGGAATTATCTTTAGTAGGTAAGTTACAAGCCTTAAGGCCCAACATTGACATGGTTCAGCGATGGGTAGCCTCGAGATGGCACCTCAAAGGAAGCGTAGTTACACATGCCATGACAGGTGACCTCTTCCTTTTTAAGTTCACTGCCAGAGAGGACTTGGTAGCAATGTTGGTGGGCGGCCCTTGGCTGTATGGAAAACACAACCTCTGCTTAGGGTGCTAGAAACTGGGATTTGATGCGGCTACGGAACTCAGTAGGTTAGCCCCAGTCTGGGTTAGGCTACCTGAACTTCCTCTGGAGTTCTGGGATGAGGAGATCTTCACATGGATAGGGAACTCTTTTGTGCGTTTCATCGCCCTGGACAACACAACTAAGCATAAGAATAGGTTAGTTTTTGCTAGATTCTATGTTAGTGTAGATATTCATAAATCTCTACCTAATATAGTTAACTTAAAGTCTAAATATGGTAGCTAGGAGCAACACATGGTATATGATAATGCTACCACTTTTTGCCAAAATTCCTCCAAAAAAGGGCACCTAATCAATGAATGTAAAAACCTAAGGAAGCAAAAAGATAAAGAAGTCTCTGAGGAGGAGAATATTGTGGAGGAATACCTATTCAAAGATGACTTGATTGATATCATCAAGTCCCCTCTCGTGACAAAGCAACTGGAAAAGGTCCAGACACAGGGAGACCCTAAAGTTGATCAACTAATATCAACCACTAAGGCCTCACCACTCCTTTTGCCTTAGATTTAGAGGGATCCCATAGCTAAACTGCCGAATCAGCAGAGGGGCACTTCAATGGGTTCAGTAGAGACAAAAGATGGGGAGATCCTAACCCCCAATGAGAAGACTCCCAAGCCTCAGATTGTTGGTTCAGGTACTAAGGTGTATGAAGGAGGACATACAACAGTGCATGCAAGCACAGAGAAATTTATTCTATCACCCACCAGGGTTTTATCTCCTGGAGCTAGTCCTAGTAACCAAGATGGGTGGGTAACGCCAAATAAAAAGGCGAAAGGCCATCACAAGAAGTCAACTGATGTGGGGACATAAGGAAAGGTGGGAAGACTATCCCGAAGAGAAACCAAAAAGAGAGAAGCAACCAAGGAAATAGCCATTGGGAGACAAAGCACACTAGAGGCTATCTCCAGAAGACCATGTAAATGAAGGTCCTCTCATGGAATGTGAGGGGGCTAAACAGTCCTCAGAAACAGTTCATCATTAAGAACTACATTTTTGACAATAAGGTGGATATCATCCTTCTCCAAGAAGTTAAGATGTCTAAAGATGACTTTAAAAAGATAGCTAATAATATCTAGCCTATGGCTGACTACATTATCATCCCTTCAACTAGGACGTCAGGGGGCCTTGTTACAATGTGGAATAAATATAACATCTCAGGTTGCTACTGCGTGCACAACAAAAATAGTTTGGAAGTTAAATACACTATGAATAAGAAAACTTGGAAGCTGATTAATATCTATGCCCCCAACACTAGGAATGCCAAAAAGGACCTTTGGGATGGCTTAATCCCTAAACTTAATGCTGAGAGAAGGACTTTGTGGATGCTGGGGGGAGATTTCAACACTCCGCTTTTCCCTTCAAAAAAATTTGGGGGTATCACAGACTACTTAGAAAACATGGTGGACTTGGCGGACTTCCTTAGTCAGACAGGGATTATGGATATAGAGGTCAATAATCAACTCTATTCTTGGACCAACAGAAGAAGGGGGGACCAGCTGATTTAGGTGAAGCTAGATAGAATGCTTGTCTCTTCTAATTGGGACATGGTGTAAAATTCTATTCTTACTGCCCTGCCTCGCACTATCTCTGACCACAATGCCCTCCTCCTTTCCTGGATTGATGGTGCTCCTAAGGGGCCTTCCCCATTTAGATATAAAATTATGTGGGCCTCCCACCTAGATTTTAGGGACTGCATAGCTGACTGGTGGAGTATCCCGATGCATGGGATCTCCTATGTTCAGACTCATCCAAAAACTTACCCATGTCAAGCACAAAGTTAAAGGATGGAAGCTATTCTACTTTGGGAATGTGATGAACCAGAAAAAACACATTATTGACAGCTTAATGGAAGTTCAAGACAACATGGCCAAGGGAGATGTGAGTGAGGATACTTTCAACATGGAAGAGTCTCTGCTAAAAAATGTTAAGTATATTATCAATAAAGAAGAGATCTTCTAGAAACAGAAGTCTAGAGCTCAATGGCTAAAGGAGGGAGATAAGAACACTAATTTCTTCCATCAGTCAGCCACGAAGCATAGAAAGAGAAACAAAATCACCAAGCTACTTGATGAAAACAACAGGAAAATTCTTGAAGACAAGGAACTAGGAAGCCTTGCCTCCAACTACTTTAGAAACTTTCTAGCAGAGCACCGAAACAATCCTGACAAAGGTAGGGAAGATATGTTGTTGGATAGTATTCCCTCTATCCTCTTAGAGGAAGATAATTGTATGCTTCTGAAGCTTATTACTGAGGAGGAAGTTAGGGTGGTTGTGTTCTCTATGGGGGCCTTCAAAGCTCCGAGCTTGGATGAGTTTCCCTCAGCCTTTTCCCAAGATTTCTGGGAGATTGTGGGTTATGATGTCACTACTGCTATCAAAGATTTTTTTAGGACTAGCAAAATCCTTAAGCAAATCAATGCCACTTTCATTGCGCTTATCCCCAAGAAGAACATCACAGAGTCCATGGCTGATTTATGCCCTATTAGCCTATGTAACACCATTTATAAGACTATCATGAAGACTCTAGTCCTCAGACTCCAACCACTACTGGACAACCTTATATCTGATTGCCAGAATGGCTTTGTCCCAGGTAGATAGATTATGGATGCCGCAATAACCACCCATGAGATCATTCACTTGATGGATAGAAGTAACATTCTGAGCATGGCTCTCAAACTAGATATATCTAAAGCCTATGACAGAATCTCTTGGGATTTCTTGTTCAAGGTCCTTAGTAAGTTTGGGTTTCAAGACAGAATGATTACCTTGATAAGGGAATGTGTTACCGCTATTAGGTACTCAGTTCTGGTCAATGACACTCCCTAGGGGTTCTTTGATGTTGGAAGGGTATCAAACAGGGAGATCCACTTTCACCCTACCGTTTTATCATTATGGCAGAGGTCCTAGGTAGAAACATCATTTCCCATCTGGATAATCATAACCTCAGGGGTGTCAAAGTTGTGTCCACCATGGGACCGTTAGCTATCCAACACTTTGTTGATGATACTATGATCTTTAAGGCAGCTTCGATGGTGGAGGCTAGAAGATGGAAAAATCTGTTGAACTCCTATGCAAAAGTTTCTGGCCAGTGCATTAATTATGAAAATAGTAATGTGTTATTATTCAATATTGACTTGGAGTTGCAAGATAAGGTGAGAAACATCCTGGAATGTAATAAGGCCAATCTCCCGGCTACCTACTTGGGTTTGCCCCTCACGGTCAAGGAAGTGACCCCGGCGTACTGGAACACTATTATGGAAAGAATTCAGAAGAAGATAGAGGGCTAGAAAGGTAAACTTCTAAGCCAAGCGAGCAAACATCAACTCTTGAAGGCCTCCCTACAGAGCATCCCCACCTATTTTCTCTCTCTCTTTAAAATGCCCCGATACATGGCAGAAAAATTGGAGAAGATTCAGAAAACCTTCCTCTGGACTGGGGTTGAGGAAAAAAAGAGGATCTCCTAGGTTGGGTGGGATAAAGTTTGTCAGCCCAAATTGTAAGGGGGATTGGGAATCAGAAAAATCTAGGTGATGAATAAAGCCTTACTAGCCAAGACTGGGTGGACTTTCCTTAAGGAAGAGAAAGACTCAGTGCAGATTATGAAAGCCAAATCCCTGCAAAATGGGGAAAAGTTAGGGCTTATTGATAGGGAGAGCCTTCCTAAAGGCTCTATTATCTGGAACAAAATGATCAAAACTAGAAGCACACTATCTCAAGGCATCAAATGGAAGCTCCGTAAGGGAGACAAAATCAGGTTTTGGGAGGATAATTGGCTTTGGGAGGGATCCCTATCTAACCGTAATAACTACATTACTAAGGAAAGAGTTAACCATTTTGGGAGCTTGGTCAACAATTACATCAATGGCCAAATCCACAGCCAAAGGAGTTGGAAGAACCTCTCTAATTGTTGGAATAGTAATCAACCTGAGAATCAGGAGTGCTTAGCTTTGCAAGTGGAGTTGAAAAATTACAAAATTCCTATATTTCCTAGGGAAGATGAAATGCCCTGGGGGAAGGATCAAAAGGGGATCTTCTCGGTCAAATCAACTTACAATCTGTTGACCAACAACAGACAAATGAGCTAGTTTTGGAAGAGTGTATGGAACAACAAGATGATCCCTAAAATTAACTTCTTCTGGTGGTCTGTAGCACATAATAAATCCTTAATACCGATAACCTCAATAAAAGTGGATTCTAATTAGTCAATAGATGTGTTCTATGTCTGAAAGAAGAAGAGTCCATCCAACACCTTCTTTTCCATTGTGATTTCTCAAAAGAGATGGGAAAAACTATAGAGAAACTTAACCTGGATTGGGCCTTCCCTGAAAACTTCCAGGATTTCATCCAAATCTAGCTTACTCCTTTCTCCCACCCTAGGATTAGCGATCTATGGAGACAAATTCCCCCACACCTAGGGTGGAGTGTGTGGAAGGAAAGGAACAATAGAATATTCAAAGAGAAAGTTAAAAATGCTAATAAGGTCTTCTACTCCTTTAGTAGGTTGGTCTCTGAGAACACGTCCTCTAGCACTCTCCAAGCGACCAAGGTACCCCCTACTCAAGTGGAAGTTTTGATTGCCAAGAACTAGGGTTTGACATCAGATATGACCAAGATTGACAATTCCATAAAGATGGCCAGACAAAACACCTTCTGGAGACCCCCTCCCAAGGACTGGGTCAAACTTAATTTTGACGGAGAAAGAAAAAAGAACACTGGGCTGGCTAGTGGTGGAGGGATTTTCAGAGATAGTCAAGGGGTGTTCATTGCTACTTATGCAGGGTGCATCAGTATACAATCCAATAATGTGATAGAGGGCTTGGCCCTATTGTGGGGGCTCAAAATTGCTCACTTTATGGGAATGGACAAGTTACAAGTGGAAGGTGATTCCAAAATTATTATTGATGCGGCTCTTGGCAGGTCCACCAGCAGTTGGAAACTGAAAGATATCATGGATGACATCATTTGATTAATGTTTGGGTTCAACCAGAAAGAAGTTGGGCACATGTATCATGAAGGTAATAAAGTGGTTGATGGTTTGGCCAACCTTGGGCAGAGCTTGAACACATGGAGATGCTAGAAAAGAAATGAAAATTTATCTGTTTAGATACAAAACCTTCTTGGAAAGGAGCGAGGTCCCATCCTTGGCCTCTCATGTTTGCAATTATAAATCCCTATATCCCTTGGCCTAGGGGTTACATTAGGTGCCAAATGGGATCTTGGTTTGATTGCCATCTAGCTTTGTGTACTAGGGGTTGGGTGGTGTGACAGCTTATGGCCAGCTCAAACAAGTCAGAGATTGGTTATGCCATCGTACAAAGGATAGCCATCTTGTCAGCTTGATGTGGAGCCTAGAGGTGGGGTTTCACATGGCCAGGCATGTGATCAATGGAGATATTAACTTGGCAAGCCTCCATAGACCTTGTAATTATGACCATTCAATGAATATCAATTATGAAAGGAAAGGGAAATCCCATTCACATATCGTGAACTTAAGAGAGTACGTCACCCCTGACTGCTGAAGGGACACTCTACTCATTAACTTGAGTGACAATATTGGTTTGTGGGATATTATTTGTAGATTGAAAATTTCTAAGTTAACCATTGCTAATTTGATTTCTTGTCTGCTTGTGAGAAATTGCTGCAACCTGAGAATGGGGGGTGATAGGTCTACCGAGCCTGAATCTTTTGAAGAGTTTAAGAAAAATGAGACCCTATGGCACATATGTTAGGAGGGCGGGGTGGCTTCTTATTTGGAATGCCTGCAAGGACATGATGAAAACCTTTCTCTGCAGTTCCTATAGTCATTGGAGGGCAGGCAAGTCAAGGTGGGTGGTGTGGGGATTGAAATCTTGGAGGAAGTTATCGAAATGGCGACGGGAATGCCTACTGATGGTATCAAACACAATAAAATGAGCAAAGTTTCTGATTCAGATGGTATGGCTTTATTCCTGAAGAAAGGTGAGGTCTTACGTAGTCTACAGGGAGGGTTTGATAGGCAAATGCTACCGAAACCTTGGGATGAAGTGTGCCACATGATTATCAAATACTTCATGCTTGAAGGTAAATTCTAGTGCTTCTTTCACTATCATTTCACTCTGTTAAACCATTTCCATCATAGCAAGTTGATTAGTTTTCCTTTTTACTTCTTGTCATCTCTGGAAGCCTCGATTGTGTATGTTATTGATCAGCATGCCATTGACCCTAACAAGCCCCTCATCTCACTCCATCAAGGGCTCATTTTCAGGCTTTATAAATTTCATTTATCCCTCTGTCCCCCTAAAGCCCTTATGGCTACTCATGTTGACCCTCCGTTGCTGCCCTGTTCTAACCTTGATAAGATTAGCCTGATGATTATTATAGAAATCACCCCGGAGAAGTACATACCAAATCCCTCAAGTCTAAAAAGAAGAAAATTGCCACTGGTAAAAGCCCCAAGCCTATGACTAGTGAATAGAACCCTAAGACCATATCCAAGATTTCTACCAAAAGAAAGATTATCTCTGGTGATTCCTCGCATGAGACCCCGCAAAAGAAGATTAGGGATAGTTTGGAGGAGGTAGTGTCTCGGACAATGAGGATAAGGCTAAAAATTAATCTTAGGTGGTGGAGGATGTTAGCTTCGAGGAAGGTGATGGTGGGAATGAGTATCGAATATGGAGTTTACCATGCCTAAAAGTAAACCCTGGGTGTCGTTGACTAGAAGGCCGATGAGGCTTGCTACTAAGCCTAGTCTTGTTCCCCAAAAGAAGGTGGTTGTTGAGTCAGTGGAGGAAGTGGCAGACCTGGGGGGTGTGGACATTACTGATGACAAAAACAACAAAGATGAGATGGTGGTGGGAGAGGTTGAACTGATGGGTGTGGACAATTCTGGCAACAAAGATAACAAAGATGTGATGGTGGAGGTTGAGGCTGATGACATCCCCAGTAATTTTCCTGAGCTCAATGTCTAGGGATCTGACTCTGAGAGTTCAAAGAAAGTGGTGAAGAATACTAGCAAGAAAAACATCAGTGGTAAGAAAATCATCAAGAACAACAAGATGGAAGCCCTCTCTGGTAGACTGTCCAAGTTGGAGAGGAAGTTCAAGATACTGGCTAGGTTCACATCAAAAGTCATGCACCGGTCGGCCACCACTCTTGTTGTCCTCCAGGATATTGAACTTACCAGACATGGGATGAAAGATAAAGAGCTCAAGGAGTATGAAGATCTTTACCAGTTCCTAACCGAAGATTGGGAGCAATTATTCAATTAGCCTTTGGAGCTTTTTCTGTGCTTTTTGTTGTTTGTCTATTGTCGGTCTGCTGTCAATCCTCTATGTTTTGGTCTGTGTTTTTTTGGTTGTTTCTTTTTGCCTGGGTCTGTATATCTTTGATGGAACTATGGTGCACCTTTATGACTGATGTGTAATGGGATCGACACCCTTTTATGCAGCTTACTTTATCAAAAACAAAACTAGAGAATAAGACAAAATGACAAGAATGAAAGTATATATCCCCAAATACTATACATGTGTAAGTTTTAGCCTATCTATCAAAACCTAATCTAGAAACTCACCATGCCAATGTGTAAGGATGGATGCCAAACACTCCTTAATTTTTAACAATGACACGTTAATATATTGTAAACTATCCTAATCCAACATTGTCAAATGTTGTTGTTTTACCTTCAATAGATTCACTCCCTATATGTGTGTGACTAAATCATTTGATATCAAATACAACTATGTGTAAGTTGGTATTCACTTGAGAGAGAACATAAGTGTATGCCCTCCTTTTTGAAGCCATGTGTTGAAGTAGATCTATATTCCACACATTTAGAGTATCCAACTTTGCATCTATAATATTCTCACAAATCAACTCATCTCAAAGCACATCAATTTGGAATTCATGAGTACAAGTCTAGCAGTGAACTAATCAAACCAATATGTTTATGCACAAATAACTTGCATGCAAGTGCAAGTTTATGAGCATAATAATTTGACTTATGCTCAATGGCATTAATGGTAATGCTAAAAAATTCTATGGTTGTTGTAAATTATTTCTTGGCCTTTTCTAATACCTACTTTTATTGTTTGCACATGATTTATTACTCTTGTTTATATTTTTTATCATATCTTGATTAGGATGTACATAGTGGTATATCTCTTTAATCCCACTAACCCACCCTTGGATAATCCATCATGTGGCTCCTCATAGGTTCTTTCCTTTAGCTAATTCACATGCATATAACTTATTTTAACATGTTCCTATCATTAGTTGCTTCTAGTCCTTCCATCCTCAATGTTATCATGATTTTTATACCATGAATGAGGATGCATTTTCTATAGAGGTGTTGTTCTATCATGTTCTATAGAGGTGTAGTGAGTTGGTTAGTGCTTATTCTTTCCTTTTAGATTCATATATATCAATTATCCCTGACCTTCATGTTGATCCTATTTCTCCTATGGCTTGTGATGGTGATGAGCATACAATTAGTGAGGTTTTACCTTGTGATGATAGTACAATTTGTGTGATGTATATGGATAATGTTGTACCTTCTTTACCTACAAATGAAATTGTTGCACCTCATGATGATATCTCTTACATTTCATGATATCCCCATGTATATCCCATGGCTTCATATTATTTAGATGAGTTACCTTGTTTCACACATGATGATATGTATTGTAATGATCATTCTTCTACATCTCATGCGAGTTCTATAGATACCCTAGTGATCTACATCCCATAATGATAGCTCTTTATATTTTCATGTGGATGTAAGAAACACTTTAACACATCCTTACTCATTAAATGATGACATTATTAACCTTAGTAAGCATTTTTTACATGATATTCATGATGGTTCTACTAATTAATTTTTACATGTGAATTTTTTTGCTAATTGTGAATACTAGATGTGATATTTCATTGATTAGTGAGTTTAGATTTCATTTAAGTGGTAAATAATTACAATGGTTTGATTCAACTTGCTTACATTATCATTAATTTATGGACTTATCACATGATTTTATCACTTATTTATATTCTCCTAGTGTGCTTGAGGGTAGTATGGACATAGTTTCAACTTGAGCCTTTTGATGACCTATCTTTCGGCATATGTTCACCTTCTTCTCCCACTATGTCTTATGCATCAACTCATCATACCTTTCATTACATGCCCTCTCCTCCTAAGGAGTTACCTATTTTTCATGATAAGGGTGCTTCACAAAGTTATCATATAGTTGGACATACACATCAAAAACTTGCTAGAGGTCAAAATGTTCCAACTTAACAACCAATTTTACTATCTAGTATAGTTGACATTCCTCCTATACCTAGGTTTACATCTAAGGAATGTACCATCATTCAATAATTGTAAATTTTTCCCAAGATAAAATATATCTTTGGCATCTTGTGTGCACACCACATTTCTATAGGGATATCATGCAAAAAGCTCTATAAAATATATGAATCAATTTTGATTCTACTCCATAGTTAATTAATTCATTAATGGAATCTCTTGGTAATAAGGACCAGCATGATATTTCATTTGATGGAATAGAATTCCCACGTCAGTTAGTTATTAATTAAATTTTACCTTTACACATTATGGTGCTCGATATGGTAAATTGAACATAAAACACTCTTTAGTTGACAATAGATCTAGTTTGAACATTTCCATTGATGATTGCTTGAAACAATTGAAGGTGGATACATCAAAATTATAGCTATCCAATCTTACTACTAGAAGCTTTAACAATGTAGGCATACATTCCTTGGGTAAAATTACTCTTCCTATCATGGTCAGTCCATACCCTTTTAGATACATGATTCCATGCGATGCCTAAAAAGTCATCTTACAAAATTTTATTAGGACACGATCCATGGATACATGCTGGAGAGTTAGGTCTTCTACCTTACATATATGTGTTAGTTTTGAAAAAATGGTTGAAAATGTCATATTTTAGGTTATCCTCATCCATTTAGTATTTACTAAATGGTGGATAACTTTATTTACTATTACAAAAAAAACCCTTTACATATGAACCTATAAAACAAGATTTCTTATCCAATGATAATGCATTTATTAGGGATGATTGTAAGGAAAGCAGAGGTGTAGAATACAACTTCCCTAATGTTAATTCAAAGGGGATAATGCAGACAGGTAAATTTTAATTTAAAAACTACAGATAAACACATCAGAAAAACATAATAAACATTCCAGACAACAAAGAATGACACCAGATTTACATGGGAAAACCCTTTCGAGTAAAAAAAAAAACCCACCACCACAAGAGAGACTATCTTTATTACAGTAAACTGAATAGTTACAATAAAGATCCTAGCTCAATTGCTCAGGTATCGATTCTCTACCATTATACAAAAAAATTGTTTTCTTACATCTGTACATCTACAGAAAAAATTGTATAATAGAATTGTTTCATCAATCATGACGAGCCCTCCAAATCTATATAAAAACCATAGCCTTCAAGAGCAAATAAAAAACCATTTTCACTTCTGCCCTAACTACTCGTTTCAACTGACTCAGCATCGTTGTCCCAACCGTCGCGTAACTGTCCTTTGACAGTTCACATATTCGTGACAAACATTAGTCCCACATGCATCAGACATCAGGCGTAGCAGTAATATATATACACGCCCAAAAGAACATTGATTGTCGACACATATGCCGACTAGACCAACGAGTTTACCATTTGCCGTCCATCAGAAAGACACTAGCAGTCAGAGAGATATCTCTAAACATCGCTGATGATAATTTTCTTACTGATGTCCAAACCTTCAATCTCCATCGGTTGAACCATTGAACCTATGGAACCATCGAACCATCGGTTGAACCATTGAACCTGTGGAACTATCGAACCAATGGTTGAACCATTGAACCACAAAACCTGTCGGGCAAAGTTCAAACCTTCACCGAAGTATCCAATGCATAAAGGTTGAACCATTGAACCCAATGAACCATTGAACCCGACGAACGAAGTTCAAGAGTTCACTGACAGTTCAACCTTTGCCAATGAACGATGATGAAAACCAACGAATGAATGAATGAGGTTCCAAGCAGTAACTTGAGACATTAATTCTCTTCAATCTCCCACTTGGCGAAGAGATTACTGCTACCTTGTAATCCTCATTCGATTATAGAAAATTATGGGCCCAAAGATCGATTTCATCTAAACACCATTTGAACTTGGCCGTGCTCACTGGTTTAGTTAAGGCATCAACGACATTTTCCAAAGTGTCAATTTTTTCCAGTTTCACCTTCCTGTCTTCCACCATATCATGAATAAAGTGATATTGGACATCAATATGTTTTGTCCTAGCATGAAATGTAGGATTCTTCACCAAACATATAGCACTTTGACTGTCACAGTGTATTTGTATCTGTGCAGCATTAAAACCAACATCAAAACACAACCTCTTCAACCAAACAACTTCTTGGCATGCATGAGTAGCTGTCATGTACTCTGCCTCTATTGTGGACAAAGTGACTACAGCCTACCGCTTGCTCATCCAACTGATAGCACCACCATTTAACGTGAATACATATCCACTGGTGGATCTTCTACTATCAATGTCCCCTGCCCAATCAGAATCAACATAACCCTAAATGCTTATAGACCTCTAAGATCCAACTGAGTTTCCATGATAGCAAATAGTATAATCAGAAGTTCCCTTCAAATACCTCATAACTCTTTTCACAGCATCCCAATGTGATCTGCCTGGATTCACCATAAACCGGCTCAAAATTCCCACTGCTTGGGCAATGTCTGGTCTAGTACAGACCATTGCGTACATTAAACTACCAACAACACTTGCATAAGGCACTTTTTTCATGTCGTCAATTTCATTCAAAGATTCTAGACAATCTTCAACATATAGTTTCATTCCCTGCAAAACTAGAACAACTAGTTGTTTGGAATCAGACATATTAATTTATCAAGAACATTGGTAATATATTTGCTCTCGCTGAGCCAAAGCTTTCTCTTAGATCTGTCCCTTTTGATTTCCATTCCCAGAATGTACTTTGCTGGCCCCAGATTCTTCATTTCAAATTTCAAGGACAACTGAGCTTTTAAATCTGAGATCATCCCCTTACCATTGCCAATGAATAACATGTCATCCACATACAGTGCAATTATAAGAATTTGATCACCATCAATTTTATAATAAACACAGTGATCAGATTTAGATCTCACATATCCTAAAGATAGAACATACGTATCAAATTTTTGATACCACATTCTGGGAGATTGCTTCAAACCATAAAGAGACTTCTTAAGTTTACATACCAGATGTTCTTTACCTTTTACCACAAAATGCTCTGGTTGGGACATATAAATTTCTTCTTCAAGGTCCCCATGAAGAAATGTTGTTGTCACATCCATCTGCTCAATTTCAAAATCATATGCTGCTACAAGTGACAACAGAAATCTAATGGATGTCAGCTTAGCTACAGGAGAAAAGATTTCTCCATAATCTATAGCTTCCTTTTGGGAATACCCCTTAGCAAACAGTCTTGCCTTGTACTTATCAATACTACCATCTGGACCATATTTCTTTTTAAATACCCACTTACAGCCCACAGGTCTTCTACCTTCAGGCAAGGACACTAGATCCCAGGTTCCATTTTTCTCCAATGATGACATTTCATTATTCATGGCTTCCAACCAAGAATCTGAATCAGATAAACAAATAGCTTCTTTCACAGTCCTAGGTTCATTAGTATCAGTAAGTAAAGCATAGGCACAACTTGAATCAAGTACTGAAAATCCATACCTATCTGGTTGTCTTCTTTCACGTGTAGACCGCCTTAATGGTTGAGGTGCAGGTTCAGGTTCTTGCTCTAGATCTGAATCTTTAGAGCTACTTGAACTCACATCTAAATCATCTACACTTGGGGTTTGTTGTTCCTCTTTTACAGGGGTCAAGGAATATTAACAACACTCTTTTCTTTCTTCTTTTCTGTCTTCTCCAGCTGAGGATCAATAACCAAAGGTTTCAGCTCTCTAAAAATTACATTCCTGCTATAAATTACTTTTTTAGTTTTAGGATTCCAAAGCTTGTACCCTTTAACACCGACTCCATAGCCAATAAAGATACATTTGACTGCCTTGTAATCTAGCTTAGACCTTTTTACCTCAGGAATACGAGCATATGCCTCACAGCCAAAGACACGAAGATGTCTCAAAGAGGGCTTCTTTCTAGACCACGCTTCCATAGGCATCTTATCAACCAATGCTAAAGTAGGAGAACGGTTCAGCAAGTAACAAGCTATAGCAACTGCCTCAGTCCAGAACCTTTCTTCAAGACTAGCATAACTCAAGATACTTCTTGCTTTCTCCATCGATGATCTATTCAACCTTTCAGCAACTCCATTTTGCTGTGGAGTATAAGGTGTAGTCTTATGCCTTTTTATACCATGATCTACACAATATTTATCAAAATCCACATTGCAATATTCACCACCGTTATCTGTTCTCAAGCATTTTATTTTTCTACCAGTCTGATTTTCCACAAGAGTTTTAAATTCTTTAAACTAACTGAACACTTCTGATTTATTTTTCAAAAAATATACAAATGCCCTCCTTGAATAATCATCAATAAACGATACGTAGTATCTTGATTTAGCTAAGAAGGAACATCAACTGGACCAAAGACATCAGAATGTACATAGTCCAAAACACCAGAAGATTTATGAGAACTAGAGTAAAAAGAAACACGGTTCTATTTTCCATATATACAATGTTCACAGAAATCAAACTCCAGATTACAATCAATCAACCCATCTACCAGGGTTTTGTTTTTCAAGGTTTTTAAACCTTTTTCACCTATGTGACCAAGTCTATGATGCCAGAGCATTATTTTCTCTATAGGAAGTTTAACTTCCATAGAGTTTGCATCATGTGTTACAATAGTAGCTTTTTCAGATTTTGCAGAGACACTATTACATCACACTGGTTTAGCATCTAACCTATATAGAGTTCCAATGCGTTCACCCTTTGCTAGTACAATAGAACCTCTAGTCATCTTACAACCACCATTCACAAAAGTAACTTGCACACCAACATCATTAAGCTTACTAACAGAAAGTAAATTTTGAGCCAGACTTGGGATGTGTAATACTCCATTCATTCCCTTTATCCTACCATCCGGGAACTAGATTCTGACTCGTCCTTGGCCAACAATTTCCAGTGTTGAATCACTTGCTAGGAACACCTTCCCACCAGCATACTGTTCATAAAGATGCTCCTGAATCCACCAACCACACATCTTCAGATGCAGGCATTGCCAAGGCAGCAATGAAGGCATCAACATCACTCTGAGAGGAATCATTGTCAGAAGAGTTCTTCTTCTTCTTCTTCTTTTTCTCCTCTTTTCTCTCTTCTGATGTGTCCTTTCTGCCCACAATTCCAGCACTTCACCTTGGACTTTATGCCAGGAGATTTTGATCTCCCCTTTGATTTGAACTTAAACTTCTTGTCCTTCTTGCCTTTTTCCTTTGATCTACCTCGAACAAACAAGGCCTCTTTGGCTATCTCAGAAGATTTCCTCCGCATCTCTTCAGATAACAATGAGGTAACAACCGCTTCAGTTGTAAACGTGGTTGTTATACTTCCAATAGCCATCACAAGATGATCCCATGAGTCAGGTAAGGAACATAATAGAAGCATACAACGGTTTTCCTCTTCTATTTTTACACCTATAGACGTCAACTGTGCAACAATCAGATTAAATGTGTTCAGATGGTCTGCTACAGATGCACCTTCATCCATCTTCAGAGAATACAACTTCTTTCTGAGGAATAATTTATTCACCAAGGACTTGCCCTGGTAAATATCTCCCAACTTCTTCCACAAATCTTTGGCTGACTTCTCTTCATGGACGTTCAATAGAATAGAATCCGCAAGACTTAATCTTATCAGTCCTCTGGCTTTTTTGTCAGCTAGGTCCCAATCTTCTTGTTTCATGCTTGTAGGTTCAACCCCAGACACAACAACCTAAAGATCTTTGTCGACCAGCAAATCTTCAGCGTTAATCTTCCACAACTCAAAGTTTGTGCCATTAAACTTTTCAATGTCTATTTTTCCTGATGTACTTGACATGTTATATAACAAAATAGACCTCTATAGAACTCCCACTCACTGAACTAACACAAAAAATCCAACCTACCAACAAGGATAACACAACTGGCTAGGCTCTGATACCACTTGTAAGGAAAGCAGAGGTGCGGAATACAGCTTCCCTAATGTTAATTCAAAGGGGATAATGCAGATAGGTAAATTTCAATTTAAAAACTACAGATAAACACACCAGAAAAATAGAATAAACATTCCAGACAACAAAGAATGACACCAGATTTATGTGGGAAAACCCTTTCAAGTAAAAAAAAACCCCACCACCACAAGAGAGACTATCTTTATTACAGTAAACTGAATAGTTACAATAAAGATCCCAGCTCAATTGCTTAGGTATCGATTCTCTACCATTATACAAAAAACTATTTTCTTACATCTGTACATCTACAGAAAAACTATATAATCAAATCATTTCATCAATCATGACGAGCCCTCCAAATCTGTATAAAAACCATAGCCTTCAAGAACAAATAAAAAACTATTTTTACTTCTGCCCTAACTGCTTGTTTCAACTGACTTAGTATCGTTGTCCCAATCGTCACGTAACTATCGTCTAATAGTTCACATATTCATGAGAAACGTTAGTCCCACATATAGCAAACATCGAGCGTAGCAATAATATATATACACGCCCAAAAGAACATTGACTGTCGATACATTACCGACTAGACCAACAAGTTTACCATTCGTCATCCATCGAAAAGACACTAGCAATCGGAGAGATATCTCTAAACATCACTGATGATAATTTTCTTACCGATGTCCAAACCTTCAATCTCCATCGGTTGAACCATTGAACCTGTGGAACTATCGAACCATCAGTTGAACCATTGACCCTGTGGAACCATCGAACCAATGGTTGAACCATTGAACCACAGAACCTATCGGACAAAGTTCAAACCTTCACCGAAGTATCCAAGGCATATCGGTTGAACCATTGAACCCGATGAACCCGATGAGCCTGACTCGTGAAGTTCAAACCTTCACTGAAGTATCCAATGCATAAAGGTTGAACCATTGAACCTGATGAACCATTGAACCTGACGAACGAAGTTCAAGAGTTCACCGACAGTTCAACCTTTGCCGATGAACGATGATGAAAACCAACGAATGAATGAATGAGGTTCCAAGCAGTAACTTGAGACAATAATTCTCTTCAATGATTGGGGACCATAATACTTTATGCCTTTGGGTGTTTTACAATATTGTGTTGATCCAAAATCTTATAAAATCCCATCACTCTACATGGGTCCATCCATTTATAGGAAACAACCTAAGGCATCTATAATGATGAGAAATAAACTTGTGTACGTGATTGTAATTTAGAGGGTGCTACTTCTATTGATTCATACTCTTACTCTCCATCACTTGAATGATTATATGGTCCTAGTTTTAAAATTATGAAAAAGATTGGATATAATGGTAAAGGACTTGGGAAATTTGAACAAGTTAGATTGAAATTGATAACATTACAAGAAAAATAAACAATATCATGGAATTGGATACATGACTACTGACATGGACCAATGGTTATAAGAGCGTAAACATAAAGGAAAGAATTGGTATATATGATTCACAATGACTTGAGGTTTAGTGACATATCTTATTCATCTATTCATATAGATAATACATTTTATCCTGATTATGGGATTCCTTTTAGTTTATTAATTGATTCATTTTATGAGGATTTCATAATGACATATAGTGTTCATTTATTACCAAAGTAAATTGTGTATTGATTATTAAAGCCATATTATTTATATATGCGTGCACATGCACATAGAAAGCACATAAAACATATATAAAAAAAAAATATCATAAAACTACATATGAAATCCATCTAAATCATTAACAAAGCCTATAACATAAATTGAATGAAAAAAGAGTCTAGAACTACATATCAAAGAGTCTTAATAGAAAATATCATCAACATAACAAATCATGACAACATATAAATCAATCGAAGGGAGATTGTCTCAACAAATCCCCCCAATCTCAAATCATCTATTATCATGTGTCCTCATCTGGGACCTTGACCCTAGGCTAGACCTCTCTTACAATACCAATGTCATGTCTTGAAGTCTACTAATATCCTCTCATGGGTTCTCTATCTATACCTACTCTACTCCAGTTTGTGCTTGAGATTCTACTAGATACTACAATACCATAATAGTAACAACATATCCTCCTAGTGAGAGTAGATCTACCTATGTATTGACTTGTGCTAGCTCAACCTCAAGTCTATCTCTCTATGTAAAAAACATCTAGATTAATACAAAGTCTCCTATGTTATATGACTACCACATCTCTCTTGGTCATTACCATATCTCTCTCTATAAGATTTCCCGTTTCAACCTATAAGGAGGAACACTCAGTTGCACCTCTCATGTATGTCTCTCAAGCCTAGGTAATTGAATTGAGAAAAATAGGAGTAAAATGGTTAGCATGAACATGATCGTGAATGATGCACATGACTAGTATTATAGACCTATTTTGCAATTCAAATGATCTATGGTGGAAACAATAAATCCAACTTACTCATTAGAATTTCCTATATATCATGTATATGATTACAACACTTGTCATGAGACATCTCATCACTTATATTATGAAGAAGCAAAAATGAAAAAAATTAAAAATAACTACTACATACCTAGGTCATCCCCTTATTTCCACCAATCTACTATAATGGGCTTATATCAAGAGGAACATCTCCTCAATCTACCTCCTCACTAGCTACCACTACTTATGCCTCACCCGCTACTAATCCTATTTCTACTCGCATTTAATGGATATAAAGGTGAGGAAAAATGCTCTTCCAATAATCTTAGTATGTAGTCAACATCCTATGTCATCCCCTATGATAGCTACTACTAGATCATCTACTTCATCATCATCCATCAAAGCATAAATAGAAAAAGATGGCCTATTAATCTCTCCCTGTTGAATAGGTGAACATTGATGTCTATTGTAGATATGTAGTTTTGGGATTACACCTTGCTAGATCATAAACTACCTCAACACTCACTAATAATTAAATCACTCTAAATGTGTTGTTGTGTGACTATAGTACCATCTAGAATAGTAAATCCTCCTCATCTTTAGTGTATCCTTTGTCCATCTTGACATAACTACACAAGATCTCTATGTAATGTTTGCTAGGTGCAACTTTTCAAATATGCACCTCCAACCAAACAAAGTGGTGTGCTCTCACCACATCCCTATGAAACTATTAGCCCATCTACAACACATGGGTCTCTCACCCCCAATAGCAGCTAGTCCACCTAGAGACCATGGAATGGAAATGTCCTCATATGCCTAATAGTATAATATATTTCTAATGTAAAGTGTAGACCCAAACCCTCCATGAATATGTGTGCATCATCATATAAATGAATGGACATGGTATTTGTAATGCACCATGGTAATAAGTCCATAGCTCTCTATCTCCAAAGGTGAATGTACAAATGAAATGTCACTATCATAGTTTAACCCTACATATAATGGAAGTGTGTTACCAATAAGCCATTCTTTTACTCTAGTGCTCTACACTTTACATGAGATGACATTATTAATGATTGAATGATGACATGACACATTAACACATTTTGTCATATCATTACATTCTTGTGCATTTATTATAGCCCTTGTTTTACCAAGACCATATTTATGACCATATTATCATGAGGGACTTCATTTTTATGGGTTATTTGACATTTTTTCATTGCTACATCTATCACTCTAAGTGATCCTCTCACATGATTACTTCATGCTCATAGTTTGTGACTATCTACCCATGATTACTTGATACGTCATTATTGCTTTGGTGCATATGATTGCCTTATTGCTAGTGAAAACCTTGGAGAATTTGATAGTTTTATCCTCTATGTTCCTACATGCTTCTCTTCCACATATCATGCAATGAGATTTCCATGAGGTTATATCATTGATGATTATTACATGCTTGATGTGTCTTCTATGATATTACTATTATTGCATTCTTAATGTACCTTACACAATGATGATTACTACATGATTGATGTGTTAACATGATTCTTATAGAGCTATTCTTGTCTTGTTATTTGCTTGTATTTGGGGTAACTTTATTACACATGCCTTGATGATTATCTCCAACTTATGTGCTTACATGCTTTTTAACTAATGGTATATTTTTCTATATTATATGCTTTAGCATGTTTATTTATATTTTCTCCTCTCCTCCAATTTATTGAATCCTATGTATGCAACCAATTAGAGGGGGATATATTATCACTAACATTCTTCATGAGTTTGATTGCAACGATGCAACTATGACCATTTTTTAGTACTAGGTAGAGCTTTATTATTGTATCCAAATGAAGCACATTTTTGTAGAGTTAGAGACCTTTTATCACACTATCTAATGACTTAGATCATGTTTTGTATCCAAATAGAGACCTTTGACACCTCATTCATATCCAAATAAAGTCTTTATTTTATATTCATTTGCATAGTAAGATCCCTTCTTATTAAACTATTGACAAAGTTAGATCCTTATACATATAGACAACTTATTTATCAATTTCTATAATAGGTGAAATCTCTAGCCCCACTCTTTTACTTTGAGAACAACTTAGAAAGTTATGATTTTCTCATTTTTAATACTTGATGGGCACTACTCATTGTAAAATAGTTATGCTTTCAGATTTTCATGATGGAACACTCATGGAGGTAGAGAACACATATGATAAACATTTATGATCAATTACTTTATGTGGATCAATATCCTAAGAGTGTGAAAAATATTTAATTTCCATGTTGGCTACTTGATTTTACTTTGAAATGCATTTCCATGTAGTTCACATTAAAGTCAAAATGGGGACAAAATGTGATGGTGAAAATTGCATACCCATGCTCTTTTCCCTTATGTTTTGGGCCCATGACAACTAATTACCCTTAAATGCATGGGCTAGTGTGTAAAATAATTTTTTTTGTGTTGAAGTTGGCAAATGACCTTATCCACTCCCATTGATCCCAACACCACCCATCCCCATACACTTGTCTCATGCCTAAAGCCATTGCTCATTGACATGGTTCAATTTTGTGTGTATAAAACATTGGTGTGAACAAACTTATATTACCTATCCAATTTCCCTTTTGGTTCATTTTCACACCTAGTTAGTTAAGTTTACTTAGGGAATTTAGTTTTTGTGTCTCAAGTCATGTGATCATGATACTTGTCACAATCACAAGTTGTCTCCTGTCTCACCCTCACCTAAATATATAAGGGTCTCTGTGTACATTTGCATTGTATTCTATTGTACTAGTATTAGCATTCTTTCTTTCTTCTATCTCTTGTAGAAGGTTCTTTGGTGTTGTAGAAGATTCCTGCTCCCGTGAAGTTCTTTTGGAAAATTCAACATGGTATTAGAGCCAACTATAAACAAACTATTAGGATGACTATGTATTAAGTAGAAAATATTGACAACCAACTATCAATATAATGTAGCATCAACTCTAGGTGTAGTGCAACTAGTAGACAATGTGACACTTGACCAAAATGTAGAGGGGGAAAGCTTGCAATTAGCTATGCCAAATTTGTAAATAAAATCAAGATTATACTTTTGTTGGAAAATAGAAATCCCTAGAAGACTAAAGAACCTAAAGACCAAGGGAAAAAAATAGAAGCCTGAGATCAATCATATCAAATTGTTCCATCAATGCTCTTTGAACACCCTAAATCATGGAGGAATAAATACATATAAGAATAAAATCATCTATATAAAGAGCAAGTATCAAAATATCCTCTCCATACCTCTGAGTGTAGACTGTAGGATTGTAATGGAAACATGTGAAACTAAAACCAAGAAAGAAACTATCCATATTCTCATACCAAGAATTGGGGGCTTGTTTGAGACCATAAAAGAACAAAGATTACAAACAAGTAAAGAATCTTGCACAAACTTGGAGGCTACTCCATATATATCTCCTCATGAAGATCACCATGTAAAAAGGCACTCTTCACATTTATCTAGTAAACTAACCATCCTTGTGATGCAACAAGTGAAAGTATAGGACAAATATATTCCATATTGGCAATAAGAGTAAAGGTATCAAAATAGTAAATACCCTCAACCTGTGGAAATCCCTTAGCCACAATGCATGCCTTGTACCTATCAATAAACCCATCTATTACATATTTGGTTCTATAGACCCACTTACAATGAACCAACTTTCTTCTCTTAAGAAGAGGTACAAGATCACATGTGTGACTCTTTATCAAAGAAGAATACTCCTCTATCATAGTACTATCCCACTTTGGAATACCTATTGCATCTAAATTTTTTTAGGGATCATCTGAAATAACATGACTCAAAAGACTGACACAAACTATCTATGAATGAGTATGGTGAGAGTTAGAGGGATCATTTGAAATAACATGACTTCAATGCATTTGTGGAAGAGGTAGATGGCAAAGAGACCCTTTTTGGAAAAGAAGTGGTCCAACTCAAAACGAATAAAATGCCCAAGGGTCTTGTAGCCCTAGAAAGAGTGTTTGATGGACAAGATAGATACAATCTCAAGCCTGCAACAATGGATCTTAAGGATGTTGAGGAGGTTAATTTGGGAACAGATATAGCCCCTAAAAAGGTTTACATTAGAAACAGGATCAGCCCAAAGATTAGAGAAATGCTTATAATCTTACTCAGAAAATATAACATGTGTTTGCCTGGTTCTATGATGATCTAAAGGCATATAGAGAAGATCTATTTCAACATGAAATACCATTGAAACCTGATGCCAAACCATTTAGACAAAGACAAAGGCTTATAAATCCTACATTGGCACCCAAGATGCAAGAAGAACTCATGAAGCTCAGAGAACGAGGAATTATCAAACTAATTAGGCACTCCTCTTAGGTATCCAACCTGGTGCCTATATGAAAAAAAAATGGTGATAGAATATTGTGTGTAGACTTCAGAAATTTAAACATCTCATCACTAAAAGATGACTATGCTCTGCCAAATATGGAGACAATGTTGCAACAAGTGACATGATGTGAATTACTATCCATGATGGATGGTTTTTCTGGGTACAACCAAGTAAAGGTCAAAGAATCAAAACAATATAAAACCACTTTTACAACACCTTGGGGTACCTATGTCTATGTAAGAATGCCTTTTGGCCTTACAAATGCTGGGGCAACATTTCAAAGGGCCATGGATGTAGCTTTTGTTGATTTGATTAACACAATAATGGTAGTTTACCAGGTTGATCTTACAACATATTCTAAAAAGGAAGAAGATCATTGTTCACACTTGGAGAAGATTTTTATTAGGGCAATGGAATATGGTATTTCTTTAAATCCAAAGAAGTGCCATTTTGCTATGACAGAAGGAAAATTGCTAGGGCACATAGTCACAAAGCATGGTGTAAGGATTGATCTTGAAAGGGTAGAAGCTATCGACAAGATTCCTATTCCAATAAGTGTGAAATCCATTTAATCTTTCTTTGGACAAATAAATTTTGTTAGAAGATTCATATCAAACTTTGAACAAATTATCAAACCAATCTCTAAAATGTTGAAGAAGGGCGCAAAGGTGGATTGGACTAAAGAGGTCATTGATGCATTTACATCAATCAAGAAAGCTATTAAAGAGGCTCTTGTATTGAAATCCACATATTTTGGTAAGCCATTCCACGTATTCTCTTTTGCATCTTTTCATACAGTGGCAGCTGTAATGTTGTTGAAAAACAATGAAGGATATGAATAGCCTATATCATTTTTTAGTAAATCACTTCAGGGAGCAGAATTGAAATATGACATTACTGAAAAACAAGCCTATGCCCTAGTAAAAGCAATAAAAGCATTCATGCCATATTTGGTTGGAGCCCATGTAATAGCATATGTACCAAATGTTGCAGTAAAGGATGTTTTTGTATAGAATAAAGTTAAAAGATGGAGATGTAGATGGATCAATACAATCCAAGAACTTAACATTGACATCCAAATCACCAAGCTTGTTAGAGGACATGGTTTAGCCAAATTGATGGTTGAATCAAACTTGGAGGCTGCACAAGTTTGCAACATACAAGAAGAAGATAATATTATTGCAAGCATTGAGCATACACCTTGGTACACCAATGTAATGTATTACCTCAAGAACATGAAATGTCCTCAGGGCCTGAATGATAATCAAACAAGAAATTTGAAACTTGTTGCATCAAAATATGTCTTCATGGATGGGGACTTATATTATTTGAAAAACAAAGATGGTATTTTAATTTTATGCCTAGATAAGACATAAGCTGAGAAGATGTTACAAGAGATGAATAAAGGTGTGTGTGGAGGACACTTCTCAGCAAGGACTACTGCCCATAAGATAATGAGAGCAAGTTACTACTAGCTTGAAGTCTTTAAGGATGCCCACAAATATGTGAGAAAATATGAATCTTGTCAAAAATTCTTTGGAAAATTGAACTATCATCAATGGGGAATTGACTTTGTAGGGGAAATCACAGAAAAATTTAGTGGTGGACATAAATGGATTTTGGTAGAAATAGATTACTTTACAAAGTGGATAGAAGCAGTCCCTACCAGACAGGCCACTAGTAAGGTGGTGGTTAATTTTCTAATAGAAAATATCCTCACTAGATTTGGAGTTCCAGTAAGGCTTATTACAGATAATGGCATGTGTTTCATATAAAAAAAGTTCAAAACATTTTGTGAATCGTATGGTATAACAATTTCATATGCCTCCCCATATCATCCCTAGGCTAATGGACAAGCAAAATCAAGGAACAAAAGCATCTTGAAAATAATCAAAAGAATGTTAGAAAATAACAAGAAGGCCTGGGACTCAAAACTAAGAGTGGCTTTGTGGGTAGATATGGTAACTATAAAGCAGAGCACAGGAAAATCCCCATTTCAACTAGTATATGGTGCACAAGCCAGGTTGCCTGTACATAATCTCTTGCTAGTTTATAAATTTATTCTCCAAGAAGACATAGATGTTTCTGAGCCCATGGAAGAGATAATGGAACACTTGGCTGAACTGGATGAAATGAGGGCCCAAGCTCAGGAACAAAATAAAAAAATGCAGTTACAAATGAAATACTTGTTTGATAAAAGGGCTAAGGAAAGAAAATTTAAGGTAGATGATATGGTACTAATGTGGAATGCCAGAGGATAGGATAAAGGAAAACATGGTAAGTTTGAGGTATTATGATTGGGCCCATTTATCATCACTAGTAAATGTGGAGAAGATTCTTATTACATACAAAATATGAGTGGTGAAGAACAGGAACTACCAGTGCATGGACAATTCCTGAAATATTTCTTCTCTTAAAAGAATTTTTTCTTTTTCCATGCACAGTAGAATAGGGTTTCCATTTCCCACCCCCTCACCATAATTAGTCTGCATCCTAGAGAATATCTTCTAAATTCTTTCAATGACCTCACGGCCATTCATTCCTAGTCAAAGCCACTATTGGAACTAAATTTTGACCTAACAAAATTTAGTTTGAAATAACCTATTTCCTACCATATTTCCATCCCCAAAATGTTATCTTAAATTTTTCCCTCAAAATAATAGATCCACTCGACTTTCAATCCTAACCCTAACAAGTCCACGACATGTCACCTCTACCCAAAAGAATGAAGTTATTTTCATATTATTAAAATTGACCCAAATATCCCTCTAATAAAACCATATAAAAGGATATTGATGGGAGACTACTACATCGGGAGAACTCAATTTAGAGTCTCTTCAATAACCTGAAGTGATGAAAAATTTCAAATATGCAACTTGTTTTTATATCGGGCTAACATCAGAAAATCAAAGAGATTAAAGGATTTCGAGGAGACTGATGGTTACTGGGATAACTCAATTATATGTCTCTTCATATCTCGATAACACCAAAACATATTGAAGGGACCAATGCATATCAGCGTGACACCTAAATTTGTCCCATTGATAGAACGATATTGATCCAGAATAAGCATTTCGAAGGGACTCTAGGGTATTGAAATGACATAGTTTCCAATCCCGCCGATATACTGATAACATTTGTAAAGGGGTATTTTGAATAGACTTAGGGATATCGAAGTGAGTCAATTCCTAATTCCCCCACTAAAGATAAAACCTCATAATAAATAAAAGGGGATCATGCAAAATCAAAGTAATAATGCATAAAGGAGCTATCGAGAGGACATAATGATATCGGGAGGACATAATGATATCAATATGATGCTATTAGGGGTCATTCCAACATCCTGAAAGAGATAAATTGAGATCAAGGAAAGAAAATGCAATCATCCCGATGAGTTATTGACATGACTATTTGACACAGATCAGATGACTCGTATTCAAATGAATTAATTACTCTTGCATTGATATTCAATTTGCCACAAAACACCATCAATGAACCAAAGCCGAGTATAGAAAAAACTAATCTGCAAAAGATTTTAGAAATCACTAAACAGTTGGAGAAAATAGAGGAGGCGAGTGACCGAAAGAGGCAAGTTGAAGACTAGTGAAAGCTCATTCAAGTAAGTACCCCGAGCCCAAGTCTGAATTTACAAAATACACCTAAATTTGATGATTCATAAAAACACTATGGAAATTGAGAATGACAACCCTAAAAAGAGACAAAGAACAGAGGAGAGACATTTAAATCAAGACCTGATAGAACAATGTCCGGGGTCCGGACAAAGGTCTAGGAGAAATGCTCAATTAAACCCCCATGCTGAAAAACTAGAAGATACTAATAGACATGTAGGAGATTCATGGACCCCTATAAGAGGGCACTACTTGTTCATATACCATTACAATAAAATGCATAGACATAGACCGGTCTCAAATCCATGGAGGTTAAACTTGGGAAAATTGGTGGTACCTAATGTATTTGTGAATGTGGAATTGCTTAAAATGTAGGTGGATTGTTATAACAAAGAAACCCATATGAATGGATATGGTTCTATTCCTATTACTAGGGATTATATTTCAATGGTTTTTCAATTGGACACAAGTTTTGATATGAAATTCAGGATTAAGGACCTCTTGAATGACTACCACAATCTGAGTAATACTTATAAAAGGTGGAGGCTGCCATTTCACATGCCTCGTGATGGAAATAATCAACTTAGAGTATTTTCTGGGATGGAGGATCCCCCTTATTCCATTGATTTGTTTGAGCCATATTTCAAATACACATATTATTTCATTTGTCAAGTATTAGGTGTGGATGTCCCAACATTTATGGAGATAGCACCAATGGTTTTAACCACGGATGTGCAAAGCCTGGATGCTAGAACATTAGATTATGCTGAGTACCTCACAAATGACCTTCACAATGATTTAAAGGCTATAAAGGATAGCCAAAGAGGTTTTAGATCTATGCACTATTCTTTGTTTATGCATCTTGTTTTATATGAAGGGCAAAATATGAGTTTGTGCCTAAGGTTAGGGATTTGGATAGAAATGGAGATATTAAGCCTATACAGATGTGGACATCCATATGGGATAGTAGATGTGATAGATCGCACTACTTGTACTTTGAAGAATATTTTGTAAAGCTACTATGCGCTCTGTTTGGTCGTCCATGGAACTATAATTTGTCACCTGACATACAGAAATTTCTCAAACCTAAAGATATGGATAAGAACAAGAAAATCAATCACAACTGGGGTGATTGGTATGCATACAAGGATTGCACCAAGATCAGAGTTTTTGGATATGAAGGAGCAACATTATTGCTCCCCAAAACTTACCCTGATAGAATTGTGTATTTGGAGATTGTTAGGCAATTGGCTTGCTTTGATTCCATGCATTTGAAGAATCATAACAAAAAGTCTTTTATGCCGGGTACCCTGTGTTTTGGAGATTTTACTACATTTTTTGAAAAAGGGTATGAAGCAATTGAAAAGAGATTAGATTATTTTGGGATGCCTAAAGGAAATGCTAGGGAAAAGTTTAACCCTGAGCATTTTATAAATCATGTCAAAACAAGTCAAAAGTTAAAAAAGTATTGACATACACTATTTGTAGATGATGTGATGAAACTTCTGCAATTGAAAGGAGACAGTTGTATCATAAAGTGATGATAGCTGAGGCTTGAAGGGTAGCCCAAAACCCCAATTATAAAGGAGCTTTTCTAGAAATCAATGATCCTATAGAAAGACTGAACATGTTAGTTTCACATGCATTAGATTTGATTTTGAATGTCCCTCTTGAGTTTTTTGAAAGAAAAGGTAGGAATATCAGGGAAACACAAGCAGAATATGAGGCTCCCCTGAGTCATCTTTCCCCTCAGCCCACGCCAGATATCAATTTTTCTATTGATACCAACATTGCTAAAGATGAAGAACTGGAAGGTGGAGATGAAATTGTACAAGGCTCTGAACCTGTAATTGGTAGGCATGAGCCTCATGTGGATATAGAAGCAGTCAATATGGAATCCCCTGATGAACTATCAGAGGATATAAGACATTTGACATGCAAAACATTTGTCTCAGATAACGATTTTATAAAAAACACTAAATTTAAGGCCTTTCTGTATGAATTCAAAGGCAAACAAGCTAGAGAGAAAACAAAAGATATTACCCCTGAGGTATAAGCTAAGGTATTGCATGAACTTCAAAATGAAATTGACAAATCAATGGATAACATGACCCTAGAAAAAAGGAAGAGTTGCTTGAAGAAGCAGGAGTGATGCTAGTCTCAGGTTGGGATATGACATCAGCTATTGTTTTTTATTCTTTTAGAAGAAACCAAGATAAAAAAAATTGCAACTAAGTATTGAAGCATTAGATAAGATCAAGATAGGGTCTAGCTATGATCCTAACAAAGTAACACTGTTGATATGGCCACTTTATCCCCCAAGCAAAAGACCTCATATCATTAATAATCCAAATGAGGTATTTGGTCACCTTGGGATACAAAGAGTTGAAGATACAGATCATCTTGAAACTGCTAATTTGAATGTTAATGTGGCTAAATTTACAAAGGCTCAGATTGAGCAATTGGTAAAGAAAAACAATACATATATGGCAGGAAATGCAAAATTGAGGCAAGAAATTGCCACCTATAAGGATAAGTTGCCAGTATTATCCAGCAGTTACTCACCTTATTTAGAGGCTGATAAAAAGGTGGTAGAAGCAAGAGCATATGCCAATTATTGGAGAATCAAAGCAGAGAAATTTTAGAAAAGGAGTGACCAATTAGAGGTGTTAGCACTAATTTTGGTCTGGATCTGAGCGCAGGATGTTGGAGGGTTTTTTCCTTTTTGGGCCCTAAGTTTCCTTGTTCATCGCTGTGATTTTCTCTATCGGCGAAACTTCTTTTTGGGTACTCAGATTTTGCTTGAACCATCGTTTTGAACCATCGTGTTGAACCCTTTTGGTTCAAGGTTCAACGGTTCATGGGCTTAGGCTCCATCTTTTCCCGTCAGTGAATTCTTTGTTCATCTGTGTTATCGGCATTGAATTTCTCGGTTGAACTTCTCTTTTGAACCATCGGATTGAACTGGTTCAAGGTTCAATGGTTCAAAGCCTTATGATTTTCGTCTTATCGGTGTAACGTTCATCATCGGGTGGACGGTGGAGTGTTGGCCAGACGGTTTGCCTCTGGCCGATGGAAGGTTAGCGGTTTGCAAGGTTGGTTTCGGCGTCACATGGACTATCGGGCTAACCATTGGAGGGTTCACTGATATACAATGTTTGGCCGATGGATATGTTATCGGCGAGAGCTGTATTGTCGGCCTGAGTGTTTTGAGTTATGCCGACGATGGGAGGTTTGGCCGATGAGGAGTCGTTGGTGTGTGTCTGGCCGATGGAGGAGCAGAGTGTAGCTCGTTGGTGCATCGGCGAGACTATTGTGATCGGCTGGGGAGATTTTGGTTACTCCGACGGTGTAAATCACACCGACGGAGGTGGTCTTCGGCGTGACTTGTGTTGTCGGTGAGGATGGATTGCGTTGGGCCGACAGTGGAGGGTCTGATCGATGAAGGGGGAAGCCGATATGTTATCGGCGGGAGTTGTTCTATTGGCAGCAGTCTTTTATGGTTTGCCGATGGAAGGAAGTCACCCTGATGGGGAATGCCATCGGAGTAAGGTTGCTTATCGGGTTAGCGGTTGGAGGGTCCGCCGATGGGGTAGTGTCAGGCTGATGAGGATTTGGAGTGGTCATCGGTGAGAGTTGGTCTGTCGATGAAGGAGCTTTTGGCTAGGCCGATGGTTCTTCTCTGGCCGATGGGGATGTTGGAGGCTTTTAGGAGTTGTTCATCGGCGTGATTGGCTGTGTCGGCCGAGGGGTTTTTTGCTTGGCCGACAATATTGGTCTGGCCGATGGTGGTAGGATGGTAACTGCTAACGGGGAGCGAGCTGGTCATTAGAGAGACTCATACTATCGGTGGAGATCTGGAGAGTTGGCCCGATGGTGCATCTCTGGCCGATGGAGGGGATTATAATGTAGCAGTCGGTAGGACAATTGAGGTCGGCAGGAGATTCGTGGGCTTGGCCGATGGTGTTGATCTCGGCGATGGGCTTTGGGTGATGGAGCGTGTGTCGAGCATGGCAAAAGCGCTCGACACCTATTATGCAAGTGACTATGCTTTTAAACTACTAAGGTAGTCTCCTCACCGTGCATGTGGGACTAATCTCCCTGTATAATTTGAAACTGCGATAGAACGCGTTTTGGCAGGAATTTCTTTTTTAAGGTGCTGTGACAGTTTTCAAGCGGTCGCGGGTGGTTGAGCCATCAATGGCAACTGTAGCAGGAGTATGGGCGATGGTACAAGCGATTAAACTGCCCGATTGTGAATGAAGACTCCCAGATGGCGGCGCAAGGCTCGAGGCCTCCCTTGTCTGCTGCATTGATGGATTCTGAGTGCCATTCCTTTTAAGGATCTGTATCTGGTGGATTTTTGTAAAAGCCTTGTAATTAATTGCTGTGGTACACTTTCTGGCTAATATAAGCAGACTTTGTTACCATTGTTTTGGTTGTTGAAAGTTGAACATTTGGCTCTGTAATACAATACAGCTGATTTGGTTGCTCTGTACAGCAAAACCTGTGAGTTTATGTATCTCTTGTTGTACGTTTTTGCATGAATCCACTGATTTCATGGTTGATTCTATATGAGAAATGCTATGTTAGCATGTGTTTTGTTAATTCTGTCTCCAGTATTGCATGTATCTTTCTTCTGAGTCTGGATATTTAAGCAATGTTTGAGACTCTAGAACATAGAATTCCTATGTTGAATGTCTGATCTTTTAACTTCTGCTCAAGGGGTAGATTAAATTGTTCTCATATTGAACATTGGGAAGGGTATACTGTAGTAGGGATGCCATAAGTATAGATAGCTTAACACTCTATATTGGGAGATATCTGTAAGGCAGGTATCATATGTATCCCCCTGAAATCCAGTTTTAGTTGTTCATGCATATCATTCACAGGTGTATGTCTACTGACTCCAGGCCCTGGATAGGCACCAATCTTGCTTTGTGTTTGTGTTACAACCATGTCCAGCTTTGCATCCAAACTTAAAATCAAAATCAAACTTTAAAACAACCATTAGGACAGTAGAATTAGTTTTAGGATCCAAGTCCTCTGTCTACAACTGCAAATAGGCCCAAAGCTAGCCCCTTTGCTCTTATCTTACAGTTTTGGTCTACTTACAGGAGGACTTATCTGCTTTTTGTCAACATCCCAGCCTTGTATGTATATCCTCATGGATGTTGAGTAGGGAATACCCCCCTAGGTTTTGCAGAGCCTGAAGAAGAAGAGGAGATAAAATATAGAGTCTATCTCCTACACTGTTGGCCCCTAGCCCAGAGATCCTGTTGATCATTGATGGCTACCTTGTAGGGAAATCTGGGAATAAGCATCCAGTCTGGGAAAAAACCAACAGAAATTGGCGACTCCACTGGGGATGGTGATTTGAAAATTGTTATTTTTGTCCTCCCTGGTGAAATATCTGTGTGTCCATCCGAGTCACCAATAGAAATTGGCGACTCCGTTGGGGAGTTTGTGAAAGAACCCTGATTTTCAAAAGAAAATAGTTCCTAGTAATAGGTGGCGACTCCGAAGTAATCTCCCAACCGGTCAAAGTAAAACTTATATGCAGGGGAGAAGATCCCAACAAAATCCTTTATTTGAAGAGTTACCAGTAACAAGAAGAATGATGTACAGAAGAAAGGGAGCTGTCTCAGTCAGTCATGAGGGTTCCCCCAGAAAAAATGATGATATGCAAGATAACCCTAGGCCATCAGGACAGCATGTGCCTTACTTTTCAAATGCAGAAGCTGATATTCAGGGTGCATATGAGAGGCAACAGGGTGGTAGCGTGAGAATGAGGTCAGAGGTGTTCCAAGAACGCCCATTTCTAGACCCTAGTGAAAGGTTTGAAGAGGCAAAGTCTCTAAGGGATGATGAAGATGAAGATCAGAATATGGTAAAACCATCCTCCTCTAGGCCTAGCGAGGAAGAACTAGCTGATGAAATTAGGAGCTTAAGGGCCGAGTTCGAATATCAGCAGGCAATAACAATCAGAGATGACCTGAGGAAGATAGTGCAAGCTTTAAGGGCTGCCCAAAATAATTCAATTCCTACCCTTGAGAATGCAAATGTGTAGAGACATCAACAGAGAAATGAAGTGCAACATTAGCATAATGATGAGAGACAAAATGTGAATGATGCTAGGATACCACTGAACAATGTAAGAAACCAGAATACAAACAGAAATATTAATATTAATCAGTTTGACAGACAGCCCATGCAGTTAGATAGATTCAGACAGCTGGTATTTGATGGTATTCCTGGGTATCCTAACCCCATTGACAAGCATCTGAGGCTGTAAGTGCCTAAATTTTCAGGAAACAACACAGTGTCAGGAGAAGATCATCTAAAGGCCTTTCAAAATGTCATGGATAACTTTGAGGTTGAACATGAGGATGTTTTCATGAAGTCATTCATGCAATCCTTAGTTGATGAAGCCAAGGAATGGTATAAGAATCTACCTGACCGGAGTATTTCCTCATGGGATGATTTTAAAAGGATGTTCAAGGAACAGTATGGTGACAAAACTGACCCTAGTTTTTTTGTAAATGAGTTTACCAGTATCACTAAAGGGTCAAATGAGCAGGTTGCAGATTTTAATGCAAGATTTACTAAAGTGTTAAACAAATTGCCACATCACATGAGGCCAAATGAACCTATGTGCATAATATTGTATATCAATGCCTTTGATGCAAAAACTGCATATGGATTAAGAGATAAAAGTCTTGCCACTATCAGGGATGCTTTCAGAATTGCAGTAAATATTGAGAACAACAGGAAAGCATCAGGCAAGACTAAAAGAAGAGATGATGTGAAAATTCTGCAGAATCCAAACAAGCCTCAGAACACTCAAGGTAATACATCTGCCCTTGAAGATAAGATAGACAAATTGGCAAATGTTGTTAAGGACCTAAGCTATAGACTAGCTAGAAGTGAAAAAGGGATAGGTCCTGGTAGGCAAGTCTATCAAAGGCAGGAAAAGAGGCCATCATTGCATGATATGCCTTATAATACCAATTGGCATAATGGTAAGCCTATATTCCCACATAACAACACAAATTAGAGGACTCAACATGTCAAAGAAACTCCTGATCCTCTAAAGAAAGCTGTAAATATTGTTGATGATACTCCATGGTGTATAATTTGTCAGATGCCACATTCACAGTCACAGTGTATGATTGCTCAGTCCTTATGTGATAATACTACATCTTGTAATGAATGCAATGAGCCACATTATGTGCAAGATGATGATGTTAATATGATGTCCACAAACAATGGATACCCCATTTATGATGCTGATGAGAGTACAGATGATGGAATTCGGGCATGTCAACTGGACTTTTATGATGAAGGTAATGAAGAGAGCTATGTGTATGCTCAGAGCTTGCATAATTTTCTGAGTAACTTACAACGACCTTCTAATGAGGAAATTAGGGCCTTCACAGCTGCAGCAGTTGCCCAAGTCAAGAGTAACTACAATCTCAGAGGTAAAGCTCAGATAAGCAGCTTGCGTCAACCAGAAGATGTTTCTGCAGGTCAGCCAGTGCATGGTAATAAAGGAATTGAACCACAAAAAAGGCAGTGGGGTAATAATCAACAGAATTTTAGACATAGAACAGGTCATGAATCCCAAGGACCAAAAAACAGAATCCCTTAGGCTGAAGATCAAAGTAAAGGTTCCCAAGACAAGAATGATGATCAGGGAACTATGAAAGTAAAAGCTAAATCAGTTCAGGATAAAAACAAGATTGTGGAGCAAGCTACAACTGTTATACAAAATTATGCTCCATTTGATATAGCTCAAGTCCTCTCCCAGGTAAAAGTCTCTGTTCCACTTATGGAACTGATGAAGGTTGAAGAGATCAAGAATAGGACAATATCCCTAATTTCAGGGGTGCTTCTTCAAGCTAAACAAAATGTTCAGACCTAGGGTGAGAAACATGTCATGTATAATGAAGAAGATGAGGCTCCTGAAGTCTATTTAGGAGTGACTATGACAAAGTGTCCTTCACAAGTGGAACCATTTTATGTATCCCTGGTTATAAATAGAAAAATAATCAAAAATTGTATGCTTGATTCTGGAGCATCTACAAATGTCATGCCTTTGGCCATCATGCAACAAGCTGGATTGAAAATTGACAAGGCATGTGGAAAATGTTATGCTATGGATGCTAGAGAGGTACCAGTTATTGGAATCATGAAGGATGTAGATTTCAAACTGGCAGCATTTCCTGAAAAGAGATATAAAATGAATATAATAGTGGTTGACATCAAGCCACAGTATGGTATGTTGCTGTCAAGAATATGGGTTGCACTAATTGGTGGAAGTATGCAGCTCGACCTGTCATATGCCATGATTCCAATGAATGGCAGGGATGTTAAGCTAATTAGATAACAGAGATCATCAGAGACAGTGGAAGACCAAGAAGCAGAGGAACAGATATGCTTTGTAAACACTGACTGTGATAATTTCAAGGTTGTCTCGGATGATAGAGAAGATAAAGAGAAAAATGTCTGCATTAAAGAGATGGACCAGAAAGGTTTATGGACCCTGTATTTTGATGGAGCTTGTGCAAAAGAAGGCTCTGGAGCTGGAGTTGTTTTCCTATCTCCAACTGGTATGCTCCTTAAATTTTCTTTCTTGCTGAGGTTTGTTTGCACAAACAATATTGCAGAATATGAGGCTTTAATCTTAGGCCTAAATATAGCTCTCAAACATGGAATCAAATTGCTAAGAGTATTTGGGGATTCTGAGCTGATTGTATCCCAAATTAGAGATAGGTATGCTTCAAAAAACAAAAGATTGAAACAATACAAGCATGCTGTTTGGGATACCATTGAACTATTTGATGCATTTTCAATAGGCTGGGTAGAGAGATCAAAGAATGTTATGGCTGATTTCTTAGCTAATGTTGCAATAAGGCCAGATGACATCACTCTGTCAGATGTTACAAATGTAGAAGTTAAAATCAGGCCTGCAGTACCAGAAAATATATGCAGTTGGCAAGTGTTTAATGATGATAGGGATTTGTTAAAATTTTTGCACTGCATAGATGAATATGAGAATCAAGAAATTGATTTCCAAGCTTTTGTACAAACTATAGATGGAAAAGAAACTCTTGTGGGAAAAGAGATAATTCAATTGAAGACTAATAAAATCCCTAGAGGGTTAGTAGCTTTGGAAAGAGCTTTTGACAGTAGAGACAAATTGGTCACAAGGACATCTCCCACAAATAAGGAAGATTTAGAAGAGATAAATTTGGGGACATCTCAGGCCCCCAAGAAGGTATACATTGGTAAACAGCTCAAACCACACATCAGGAGTATGCTAATTGCATTACTGAAAAGGTATAAACATGTTTTTGCTTGGTCATATGAGGACCTAAAAGCCTATAGGGAAGATCTATTCCAGCATGAGATCCCATTGAAGCCTGGAGCTAAGCCATTCAGACAGAGGCAAAGACCTATTAATCCTACCTTAGCTCCAAAGATGCAAGAAGAACTTAAAAAGCTTAGGGAAGCTGGAATAATTGTGCCAATCAGACATTCAACTTGGGTGTCTAACCTTGTCCCAATCAGAAAAAAGAACGGTGATATTAGGCTTTGTGTTGATTTTAGGAACTTGAATGTATCCTCTTTAAAGGATAACTATCCACTGCCTAATATGGAAGCTATGTTGCAGAGAGTGACTGGTTGTGAACTCTTATCCATGATGGATGGATTTTCAGGTTATAATCAGGTGAAGGTAAAGGAATCAGAACAGTATAAGACTGCCTTCACCACTCCATGGGGAACTTATGTATATGTTAGAATGCCATTCGGATTAACAAATGCAGGTGCTACATTTCAAAGAGCAATGGATGTTGCTTTTGCAGGTTTGATTGATTCAATCCTGGCTGTATATCAGGATGACTTGACTGCATATTCAAAGAAGGAAGAGCAGCATTGTTTGCATCTAGAGCAGATTTTCATAAGAGCACTAGAGTATGGTATTTCTTTAAATCCAAAGAAGTGTGCCTTTGGGGTAGTTGAAGGAAAACTCCTAGGGCACATTGTTTCCAAGGATGGAGTTAGGATAGATCCAGAGAGAGTGGCTACTATTGACAGAATTCAAATGCCAAAAACTGTAAAAGGAGTTCAGTCCTTCTTTGGACAGATAAATTTTATTAGGAGATTTGTTCCCAACTTTGCAGAAACTACAAGGAACATTTCTAAGATGATGAAGAAGGATGCAACTGTCAACTGGGAAAGTGAAGCAATAGAATCATTTTAGAGTATCAAAGAGGCAATCAAGATGGCCCCTGTTCTTAAATCTCCTGATTTTTCTAGGCCATTCCAAGCATTTTCATTTGCTTCCTTTCACACTGTTGCTGCATGTTTGCTACAGAAAAATGAAGATGGTTTTGAGCAACCCATAGCTTTCTTCAGTATGTCCTTGCAAGCTTCTGAGTTGAAGTATGATATTATGGAAAAATAGGCATATGCACTAGTCAGAGCCATCAAAAGTTTCAGACCATACCTAGTAGGATCAAATGTAATTGCATATGTACCCCATGCAGCAGTCAAAGACATATTCACTCAACAGGAGGTGACTGGAAGAAGGTGTAGATGGATAAACAAACTGCAGGAGTTCAACATAGAGATACAAATTACCAAGTTGGTAAGAGGACAAGGATTAGCCAAGATGATGGCACAGTCAAACTTGGAAGCATGCCAAGTTAATGCAGTCCAAAATGAGAGTGTAAATGTATCAAGATCTGAATGGTACAAGGATATTATCTACTATTTGCAAAATCTGAATTGTCCTTCCCATTTCAGTGACAGTCAAAAGAGGACTTTAAAGTTACATGCAATCAAGTATGTTATTGTTCAAGGTGAGCTATACTGGAAAAACCCTGATGGTGTGCTGCTGAGATGTGTGGATGAGGATATAGCTAACAATGTTTTGATTGATATGCATAAAGGATTGTGTGGTGGACATTATACTGCCCAAACAACAGCTCATAAGACTCTCAGAGCAGGATATTGGTGGCCCACTCTCTTTTCAGATGCACAAAGGTTAGTAAGGAAGTGTGACCCTTGCCAAAGATTCTCAGGAAAATTGAGATATGATGGTGCTTTACCCCTCAGAACTGTAACTGTGGATGCTCCATTTCAGCAATGGGGAATTGACTTCATAGGGGAAATTGCAGACAAGTCAAGTGGGGGACACAGTTGGATTTTGGTGGCAACTGATTACTTTACCAAATGGATCGAGGCCATTCCAACTAAGAGAGCTACAAGTAAGGTGGTAATGGATTTCATACTGGAAAATGTTATCATCAGGTTTGGAGTACCATTCAAGATAGTCACTGATAATGCTATGTGCTTCAGATCAGGTGAATTTGTTGATTTTTGTAATAGGTATGGGATAAATCTATCATATGCATCACCATACCACCCACAAGGAAATGGTCAAGCAGAATCAAGCAATAAAAGCATCATGAAAATTATCAAGAGGATACTAGACAAGAACAAGAGAGCTTGGGACTCAAAATTAAAGTTAGCAATATGGGCTGATAGAGTGACAGTAAAAAAGGCTATTGGAATGTCACCCTTTGAGCTAGTATATGGTGCATCAGCCAGATTGCCCATAAACAATCTCCTACCAGTTTACAGATTCATCCAGGAAAATGATGAGGAGATTGAAGACTCCATGACAGAAAGAGTGAATCAGCGAGTTGCATTGGATGAGAATAGAAGGAAAGCACACCAGATTAACCTCAAGAGACAACAAGATATGAAATATCAGTTTGACAGGAGAGCTACAAAAAGGAAGTTTCAAGTCAATGATCTGGTGCTCATATGGAATGCAAAAGGTCAAGAAAAGGGTAAACATGGTAAATTCAAACCCTTATGGATGGGCCCATATCAGATTTGCAACATTCATGGGGAGGATTCTTATTTCCTCTAGGCCCTAGATGGTGAATTTCTGGAATTGCCTGTGCATGGCCAATTCCTTAAGTTCTATTTTGCATAGATGACTTGTCGCTGTGCACATTTGTAAAAATATGTATATAGTGTAAATGTTCTGTACAGTTCATGCTTTTTTGGCTTTTTTTCCTGGTCTGCCCGGAGATCTGGTTCTCGCTGCAGGTTTTTCACCTGCACGTCCCCATTCAGAGCCAGTGTTAGCACTAATTTTGGTCTGGATCTGAGCGCAGGATGTTGGAGGGTTTTTTCCTTTTTGGGCCTTAAGTTTCCTTATTCATCGCTGTGATTTTCTCTATCAGCGAAACTTCTTTTTGGGTACTCAGATTTTGCTTGAACCATCGTTTTGAACCATCGCGTTGAACCCTTTTGGTTCAAGGTTCAACGGTTCATGGGCTTAGGCTCCATCTTTTCTCGTCAGTGAATTCTTTGTTCATCTGTGTTATCGGCGTTGAACTTCTCAGTTGAACTTCTCTTTTGAACCATCGGGTTGAACTGGTTCAGGGTTTAATGGTTCAAAGCCTTATGGTTTTGGTCTTATCGGCGTAATGTTCATCATCGGGTGGACGGTGGAGTGTTGGCCTGACGGTTTGCCTCTGGCTGATGGAAGGTTAGCGGCTTGCAAGGTTAGTTTCGGTGTCACATGGACTATTGGACTAACCATTGGAGGGTTCACCGATATACAATGTTTGGCCGATGGATATGTTATCGGCAAGAGCTGTATTGTCGGCCTGAGTGTTTTGAGTTAAGCCAACGACGGGAGGTTTGGCCGAAGAGGAGTCGTTGGTGTGTGTTTGGCCGATGGATGAGCAGAGTGTAGCTCGTTGGTGCATCGGCGAGACTATTGTGATCGGCTAGGGAGATTTTGGTTGCTCTGACGGTGTAAGTCACACCAACGGAGGTGGTCTTCGGCGTGACTTGTGTTGTCGGCGAGGATGGATTGTGTTGGGCCGACAGTGGAGGGTCTGACCGATGAAGGGGGAAGCTGATATGTTATCAGTGGGAGTTGTTCTATCGGCAACAGTCTTTTATGGTTTGCCAATGGAAGGAAGTCACCCCGATGGGGAATGCCATCAGAGTAAGGTTGCTTATCAAGTTAGCAGTTGGAGGGTCCGCCGATGGGGTAGTGTCAGGTCGATGAGGATTTGGAGTGGTCATCGGTGAGAGTTGGTCTGTCGGTGAAGGAGCTTTTGGCTAGGCCAATGGTTCTTCTCTGGCCGATGGGGATGTTGGAGGCTTTTAGGAGTTGTTCATCGGCGTGATTGGCTATGTCGACCGAGGGGTTTTTTGCTTGGCTGACGATATTGGTCTGGCCGATGGTGGTAGGATGGTAACTGCTAACGGGGTGCGAGCTGGTCATCGGAGAGACTCATACTATCAGTGGAGATCTGGAGAGTTGGCCTGATGGTGCATCTCTAGCCGATGGAGGGGATTGTAATGTAGCGGTCGGTAGGACAATTGAGGTCGGCAGGAGATTCGTGGGCTTGGCCGATGGTGTTGATCTCAGCGATGGGCTTTGGGTGAAGGAGCGTGTGTCGAGCGTGGCAAAGGTGCTCGACACCTATTATGCAAGTAACTATGCTTTTAAACTACTAAGGTAGTCTCCTCACCGTGCATGTGGGACTAATCTCCCTATATAATTTGAAACTGCGATAGAACGCATTTTGGCGAGAATTTCTTTTTTGAGGTGCTGTGACGGTTTTCCAGCGGCCGCGGGTGGTTGGGCCATCAATGGCGACTGTAGCAGGAGTATGGGTGATGGTACAAGCGGTTAAACTGCCTGATTGTGAATGAAGACTCCCAGATGGCGGCGCAAGGCTCGAGGCCTCCCTTGTCTGCTGCATTGATGGATTCTGAGTGCCATTCCTTTTAAGGATCTGTATTTGGTAGATTTTTGTAAAAGCCTTGTAATTAATTGTTGTGGTACACTTTCTGGCTAATATAAGCAGACTTTGTTACCATTGTTTTGGTTGTTGAAAGTTGAACATTTGGCTCTGTAATACAATACAGCTGATTTGGTTGCTCTATACAGCAAAACCTGTGAGTTTATGTATCTCTTGTTGTACGTTTTTGCATGAATCCACTGATTTCATGGTTGATTCTATATGAGAAATGCTATGTTAGCATGTGTTTTGTTAATTCTGTCTCCAGTATTGCATGTATCTTTCTTTTGAGTCTGGATATTTAAGCAATGTTTGAGACTCTAGAACATAGAATTCCTGTGTTGAATGTCTGATCTTTTAACTTCTGCTCAAGGGGTAGATTAAATTGTTCTCAGATTGAACATTGGGAAGGGTATACTGCAGTAGGGATGCCATAAGTATAGATAGCTTAACACTCTGTATTGGGAGATATCTATAAGGCAGGTATCATATGTATCCCCCTGAAATCCAGTTTTAGTTGTTCATGCATATCATTCACAGGTGTATGTCTACTGACTCCAGGCCCTGGATAGGCACCAATCGTGCTTTGTGTTTGTGTTACAACCATGTCCAGCTTTGCATCCAAACTTAAAATCAAAATCAAACTTTAAAACAACCATTAGGACAGTAGAATTAGTTTTAGGATCCAAGTCCTCTGTCTACAACTGCAAATAGGCCCAAAGCTAGCCCCTTTGCTCTTATCTTATAGTTTTGGTCTACTTACAGGAGGACTTATCTGCTTTCTGTCAGCATCCTAGCCTTGTATGTATATCCTCATGGATGTTGAGTAGGGAATACCCCCCTAGGTTTTGCAGAGCCTGAAGAAGAAGAGGAGATAAAATATAGAGACTATCTCCTACACTGTTGGCCCCTGGCCTAGAGATCCTGTTGATCATTGATGGCTACCTTATAGGGAAATCTGGGAATAAGCATCCAGTCTAGGAAAAAACCAACAAGAGGTTGAAATAAAAACTGTTAAATACAATTTAGCTTTAGAATTGATCAAAAGGAGATTTGAGAAGATAGAGGGGAATAGTGATAAAATATGGAAGTTGCATAAAAGGACACATAATATTTTCCAGGACCATAAAAGATTACATCTTAGGATGCATGAAAAGAAGGAGGAGCTACGAGCTAAAGTAGATGTTGAAGAAAAAGTATTCAAAGAATATGATGATCTGATTAGTGAGCATGAGAGATTTAATGATTTGTTGACAAAAGACTTAAGTGACTTTGATCAGCATCTTGACATGGGACTACACAGCTTCTTTGACACTGAAGGGAATTTGTAAGAAAAATATGTTTGGAAAAATGAATTAATCCAATTATTGCCCATAGCTCTTGAAAAGATAAACGATGAAGACATAGTAATGGAGAACACACATACCTGTTTAGATAAAATATTTACTCTGGAGTCAGCCATGAGCGACATTATCTCTACAGATACTTATGCAACTCAGGAATACATAGACCACCTCTCTAAAATAAACTTATTCATTACCAGAGCAGAATGAAGAGGTCAGGTTAAACAAGAATGAAATTTTGATGTTTTGACGATGTATTGCTTTCAGCAATAAGAACGGGTGAAGCACATTCAATAGAAACTGCAACATGGAGAGGAGTATCTTGTCAGGCCTACGGTCACGGGTGCTCCACGAAGATTAATAGATCCAGATTCTAATCAAGTTGTTTACACCCATAATCTATTTCTTAATTATGCTTAGTTATGAAAAACTACAATTTGTGAATAGTTGTGTCATTTCAAGCATGAAGCTTATTAGCTTCCCATATATATAAGGGAAACCAAGGTGATGAAAAAGGATCAATCAATTTGCAGCAAGACAATTTATATACTCAATATTATTATTTTCAGTCATATTTCAAGCATAAGATACTGAATGTCTATGATATTTTAATATTATAATGGGCAAGAATGATTTCATATGTGGATATACTTATGGTGTTCTTATATTATGTTGATATTCAAGTTTATGAGTTGCTTGACTATCTCCATCTTGGTTATTTCCAGTTATTTAAATCATTAGATTTATCAAGAGACATTTGTTGTCTTTGAGTGGTATATCTTGATTGGTTTCTGTTAGAAGTTGATTTAAGTCCTCCTAAATGGTTTACTTTTATTTGTCTCTGCCCTAAGTTAAAATCCTTTAAGTAAATCAATTTAGTTGGTTTCCTTCAAAGTAGAATTAAATCCTTTCAAATAATCGCAGTAATCTGGGAAAGTCAATTGGATTTTAAAGAAAAGCCTAACAACCAATAATCTTGCACGTTTACATAAGGTGTAAACATTTAAAAGGTGCCAGATATTCAAAGTTAAGCCAATTTGATCTGCAAAATATATGAATCTTGACCCTATTACCCAATAGCATTAAGCACTGGTCACAACCACTATATAACAATCTTTCACACTCTGCAACTTTATTCACACATTTAAAATCTCACTTATTAGGAGTAAGAATAATTCACATCCTCACATCTAATTCACACCCATATGCCATTGTGAAAGTCACACAAGTCCACATTAATAGTTAAGGTATACCCACCTAGGTCTGGTAGAGCCTGAAGTGAAGGGGGTGTTAACCATATTTGCCTCGTGTTGTTAACCAAAGGCGTCAAGAGAGCTTGGCAACCTCTCAAGGTTAAAAAACCTATGTTTTTGAGAACTAACAGAATTGGTGACTCTGCTAGGGATAACATAAAGGAACCTAGTAGGAGACCATATCAACAGAGTCAGGAAGTTAAAGTCATAACTTTACTGGTGGAAAAGACCTAGAAGATAAAATTATTCCTCTCCCAAAAGAGGTGACAACTCTACTCTAAATTTTAGATATGTTATGTGTTGAAGCATTACAGTCTCATACAATATGGTTGGTAGGACATCCAAAGCTGATGGTAAAAAGTTGCAATCTTTCCCACCTTTAAGGGCCCTTGCTAAGAGAACTGGGATATCAAACCAGTCTGAACACCTTAATAATCAAAATACTCATGAAGATGCATCAGAACAACCCATATTAACACATAACAGTTTCACTCCCCTACATGACTCAGAGGAATTCCAATCCAAGAGTTATCATGCCGCCCAGTTTGATCATAATAGATTTGATGATATTCTAGACCAGTTCAGACCTGACCCTCAAAAGTAGGTTGAATATGAGACTCAGATTGAAAGGGAAATAATGCAAAAATAAGCAGAATATGATTATAAAATGTCATTACAGTAGGGTGGAGAGATTCAAGATGAATCTATAGATCAAATGACATCCACAAAAACCCATGATACTCCACCAAAAGACATATAGAATAAGAGTGAGGTACAACAAGATTTGCATAAGTTATAGGAGGAACTTGAGATAGTTAAATTAAAAGAAGAGGAAAGGATAAAACAAGAATTGTAGCAAATAAGGTCTAGAACTATAGCAACTAGCTCAAAATGTACCTCCTCATAAGCAAAGTGGGCATGTTCTGACAAGAAATCTGCAAGGATCACATCAGAATACAAGTGGTTCAAATACTTCAAAAGCAACACATAATCCAAGCAATACTGGTTCTATGCCACAAATTATTCCACCAAGAAATCCAAGAACACATACTATCTATAATCCTTCCCAAGATATGACTAATACTTATCCACCCCCTGGTCATTAGCATATTCCACCCTGCCAAAACAATACAAATATGAATCCACACCATAATGTACAACAACATCCACCTCATCATTACCACCAACAATATCAACCAAATCAGAATTTGCAAGGACCCTTAAATATAAATAGATATAGGCAGCTGGATTTGTCTGGATACCAAATTTGTCTTGATCCCATTGACAATGATTTGAGAAATGCACTTCCAAAGTTTGCTGGGAATAATGCCATTTCAGCAGAAGAACATATTAGAAACTTTGAGATAGTTATGGATAACTATGAAGTGCAATATGAAGATATCCATATGAAATTATTTATGCTATCTCTGATTGAAGATGCTAGGGATTGGTATAAGAATTTACCTCATGCCTCAATCGGTTATTTTGAAGATTTCAAAGATCGGTTTAAAGAATAGTATGGGAGTCATGCTGATCCAAATTTTGCTATTCATGAATTGACAAGCATTCAAAAGAACTATAATGAGACAATAGTGGATTTTAACCAAAGGTTTTCAAAGATATATCACAATATTTCTCCTGAAATGAAACCTCCTGATGGCATGGCCCTAGCTTTATACTTGAAGGTTTTCGATCCTAAAACTAGATATCAACTACGAAATAAAACTCATGACTCTTGCAAAAGCTCAAAAAGAAGCTATGAGTATTGAAAATAATAGAAAAGTTGTTGGAAATTTGGTAAAAGAGAAAATATCAAAATTCCACAAAGCCCTAATAGCTAGCAAACTAGGCAAGCAAATTATTATAGAAACGAAAGGCCTAGATTATATGATATGCCTTACAACACTAATTGGAAGGATGGGAAGCCTGTAGATAACAGACAGAAGCAAAATTATAAGGATACTCCTAATCCTTTAAAGAAACATGGGACACATGTAATGGACAGCAACCCATGGTGTATAGCATGTAACCTACCTCATTCACCTGAATATTGTGTAGTAGCCTAGTCAGTACAAGAAAATGAAACAAGTTATGATCAAGACAGGGATGATCATACCATAAATATGTTAGGATTGAGACCTCACTCAATTAATGAAGGATACTCATCATTTGAAGAAGATGGATTCGAATATGATGCACACAATCAGAGATATAATGTCAACATGGGTAGACAAGAAGTTTTCTTTGATCAGGAAGATAATTATGAAGAAACTACTCATGTATCCAATATGGTCCCACATCTCCAATTAAAAAAGCCCATCGAGGAGGAAAGGAGAGCTCTTACAATTGTTGTTGTGGCTTAGGCCAGAAACAATTACAACCTGAGGAATAGGACTGTGAATGCTGACCAAGGAACACCCAGAGGTTTGTTTATCAAAGAACCAGATCATAAGAAGGGCACCTTGGATAACCATAAGAAAGGAGAAAATCAAAAAATTACACATAAGGAAACATCCAAGGCTAAACAAAATGAGGTGAAGGATAACAATAAGCATCAATCTGATGAAAAAGGTTCCAATAAAGAAAAGTCAAAATAGATCACTGCTACTCCTTCATTTGATATAACACGAGCATTATCCCAAATCAAGATATCAGTACCATTAATCGAAATGATGAGAATAGATGAATATAGGGACGGTGCTCTCAAGTTGATTTCTAATGTGACAAATCAAGAACAAGGTCACAACAAAAACAAAGGTGGACCAGAAAATAAGGTGATCAATCTTGGACAAGAGGTTATGAGAACTCCTGAAATTTATCTTGGTGATGCTATAACAAAAAATCCTTCCCAAGTAGACCCATTCTATATAACACTACTGATCAACAACAAGCTGGTAAGAAATTGTATGATTGACTCTGGAGCTGCTATGAATATTATGCCAATAGCTGTTATGAAAGAGTTAGGTTTGTGGGTAGACACAACATATGGCAAATGATATGCAATGGATAATAGGTCCATCCCTGTTGTTGGAGTTATGAAGGATGTAGAATTGAAATTGGCCTCATGTCTTGAAGCCACTTATATAACTGATATTACCGTAGTAGATACTCCACCATACTATGGAATGTTATTATCCAAATAGTGGACCGTTGCAGTAGGAGGAAGTGTCCAATTAGACCTATCATACACAACAATACCAGTAAATGGGAAGGAAGTTAAGTTATAGAGAGAGCCAAGATATGAGAACATAATAGAACGATTGGATCCAAACCAAATGAATTGTTTATGTGATATAGATCTTGGGAATTTTAGGGTTGAAAAATCACAACCTGAATTACAAAACATAGAACCAATAAAAAGAGAAGCTCAAATAGATGAACATGGTATATGGAGAATGTATTTTGATGGTGTGTGCAGCAAAGGAGGAATTGGGGTAGGGGTTGTATCCATTTCACCTACAGGAAAAACATTCAAATACTCATTCTTGTTGACCTTTGAATGCACCAATAATATTGCTAAATATGAGGCATTATTGCTCAGATTGAACATCGCCCTAAGACATGGAATCAAGTTACTAGCAGTATATGGCAACTTTGAGTTAGTTGTTTCACAAATCAAGGCAAAATATTCATCAAAGAATAAGAGGTTGAAGCAATATAGAAATGTTGTATGGGATACCATTGAACTATTTGATGCATTCTCTATAGACTGGATAGAGAGGTCCAAAAACATAATGGTTGATTTCCTGGCAAATGTGGCCCTAAAAAGAGATGATATTACATTGTCAGGAATAACAAAGGTAGAATTCAAGACTAGGCCAGCAATCCCTGATAATATTTATAACTGGCAAGTTTTTAATGATGATCAAGATCTCATTAAATTCCTCCATTGTGTGGACCAATATGAATCTCAAGAAATTGACTTCAACGCATTTGTGAAAGAGGTAGATGGCAAAGAGACCCTTTTTGGAAAAGAAGTCGTCCAACTCAAAACGAATAAAATACCCAAGGGTCTTGTACTTGATGGACAAGATAGATACAATCTCAAGCCTACAATAGTGGATCTTAAGGATGTTGAGGAGGTTAATTTGGGAACAGATATAGCCCCTAAAAAGGTTTAGATTGGAAAGAAGATCAGCCCAAAGATCAGAGAAATGCTTATAATCTTACTCAGAAAATATAAACATGTGTTTTCCTTGTCCTATGATGATCTAAAGGCATATAGAGAAGATCTATTTCAACATGAAATACCATTGAAACCTGATGCCAAACCATTCAGACAAAGACAAAGGCCTATAAATCCTACATTGGCACCCAAGATGCAAGAAGAACTCATGAAGCTTAGAGAAGGAGGAATTATCAAACCAATTAGGCACTCCTCTTGGGTATCCAACCTGGTGCCTATAAGAAAAAAAAATGGTGATATAATATTGTGTGTAGACTTCAGAAATTTAAACATCTCATCACTAAAAGATAACTATCCTCTGCCAAATATGGAGACAATGTTGCAACAAGTGACATGATGTGAATTACTATCCATGATGGATGGTTTTTCTGGGTACAACCAAGTAAAGGTTAAAGAATTAGAACAATATAAAACCGCTTTTACAACACATTGGGGTACCTATGTCCATGTAAGAATGCCTTTTAGCCTTACAAATGCTGGGGCAACATTTCAAAGGGCCATGGATGTAGCTTTTGTTGATCTGATTAACACAATAATGGTAGTTTACCAGGATGATCTTACAACATATTCTAAAAAGGGAGAAGATCATTGTTCACACTTGGAGAAGATTTTTATCAGGGCATTGGAATATGGTATTTCTTTAAATCCAAAGAAGCGCATTTTTGTTGTGACAGAAGGAAAATTGCTAGGGCATATAGTCTCAAAGCATGGTGTAAGGATTGATCCTCAAATGGTAGAGGCTATTGACAAGACTCCTATTCCAAGAAGTGTGAAATCCATTCAATCTTTCTTTGTAAAAATAAATTTTGTTAGAAAATTCATATCAAACTTTGAAGAAATTGTCAAACATATCTCTAAAATGTTGAAGAAGGGTGCAAAGGTGGATTGGATTAAAGAGGCCATTGATGCATTTACATCCATCAAGAAAGCTATTAAAGAGGCTCCTATATTGAAATACTGGATTTTGGTAAGCCATTCCAGGTATTCTCTTTTGCATCTTTTCATATGGTGGTAGCTGTAATGTTGCTGAAAAATAATGAAGGATATGAATAGCTTATATCATTTTTTAGTAAATCACTTCAGGGAGCAGAATTGAAATATGACATTATTGAAAAACAAGCCTATGCCCTAGTAAAAGTAGTAAAACCATTCAGAACATATTTGGTTGGAGCCCATGTAATAGCATATGTACCAAATGCTGCAATAAAGGATGTTTTTGTCTAGAATGAAGTTACATGACGGAGATGTAGATGGATCAATAGAATCCAAGAATTTAACATTGACATCCAAATCACCAAGCTTGTTAGAGGACAAGGTTTAGCCAAATTGATGACTGAATCAAACTTTGAGTCTGCACAAGTTTGCAACATACAAGAAGAAGATAATATTATTGCAAGCATTGAGCATACACCTTGGTACACCAATGTAATGTATTACCTCAAGAACATGAAATGTCCTCAGGGCCTGAATGACAATCAAATGAGAAATTTGAAACTTGTTGCATCAAAATATGTCTTCATGGATGGGGACTTATATTGGAAAAATAGAGATGGTATTTTACTTTTATGCCTGGATAAGACACAAGCTGAGAAGATGTTACAAGAGATGCATAAAGGTGTGTGTGGAGGGTACTTCTCAGCAAGGACTACTGCCCATAAGATAATAAGAGCAGGTTACTACTAGCCTGAAGTCTTTAAGGATGCCCACAAATATGTGAGAAAATGTGAAGCTTGTCAAAAATTCTCTAGAAAACTAAACTATCAAGGAGTTGTACTACTGAGGCCAATGTACGTTGAAGCTCCATTTCATCAATGGGGAATTGACTTTGTAGGGGAAATCACAAAAAAATCTAGTGGTGGACATAAATGGATTTTAGTAACAATAAATTACTTTACAAAGTGGATAGAAGTAGTCCCTACCAGATAGGCCACTAGTAAGGTGGTGGTTAATTTTCTAATAGAAAATACCATCACTAGATTTGGAGTTCCAGTAAGACTCATTACAAATAATGGCATGTGTTTCAGCTCGGAAGAGTTCAAAACATTTTGTGAATCGTATGGTATAACAATTTCATATGCCTCCCCATATCATCCCCAGGCTAATGGACAAGCAAAATCAAGCAACAAAAGCATCCTGAAAATAATCAGAAGAATGTTAGCAAATAACAAGAAGGCCTGGGACTCAAAACTAAGAGTGGCTTTGTGGGCAGATAGGGTAACTATAAAGAAGATCACAGGAAAATCCCCATATGAACTAGTATATGGTGCACAAGCTAGGTTGCCTATAAATAATCTCTTGCCAGTTTATAAATTTATTCTCCAAGAAGACAAAGATGTTCTTGAGCCCATGGAAGAGAGAATGGAATAGTTGGCTGAACTAGATGAAATGAGGGCCCAAGCTCAGGAACAAAATGAAAAAAAGCAGTTACAAATGAAATACTTGTTTGATAAAAGGGCTAAGGAAAGAAAATTCAAGGTAGATGATATGGTACTAATGTTGAATGCAAAAGGACAAGATAAAGGAAAACATGGTAAGTTTGAGGCATTATGGTTGGGCCCATTTATCATCACTGGAAAATGTGGAGAAGATTCTTATTACATACAAAATATGAGTGGTGAAGAACAGGAATTGCCAGTGCATGGATAGTTCTTGAAATATTTCTTCTCTTAAAAGAATTTTTTCTTTTTCCATGCATAGTAGAATAGGGTTTCCATTTCCCACCCCCCCCACCACAATTAGTTTGTGTCCTAGAGAATATCTTTTAAATTCTTGAAATGACCTCACGGCCATTCATCCCTAGTCAGAGCCACTGTTGGAACTAAATTTTGACCTAACAAAATTTAGTTTGAAATAACCTATTTCCTGCCATATTTCCATCCCCAAAATGTTATCTTAAATTTTTCCCTCAAAATAATAGATCTGCCTGACTTTCAATCCTAACCCTAACAAGTCCACGACATGTCACCTCTACCCAAAACAATGAAGTCATTTCCATATTATTAAAATTGACCCAAAATCCCTCTAATAAAACCATATAAAGGGATATCGGTGGGAGACTACTACATCAGGAAGACTCAATTTAGAGTCTCTTTGATAACTTGAAGTGATGAAAAAATTCAAATATGCAACTTGTTTTTATATTGGGCTGACATGAGAAAATCAAAGAGATAAAAGGATTTCAAAGAGACTGAAGGTTATTGGGATAACTCAATTATATGTCTCTTCAATATCCCAATAGCACCAAAACATATCGAAGGGACCAATGCATATCGGCATGACACCTAAATGTGTCCCACCGATACAATGATGTTGATCCGGAATAAGCATTTCAAAGGGACTCTAGGGTATCAGAATGACATAGTTTCCAGTCTTGTTGATACACCGATAACATTTGTAAAGGGGTATTTCGAACAGACATATGGATATCGAAGTGAGTTAATTCCTAATTCCCCCACTAAAGATAAAACTTCATAATAAATAAAAGGGGATTATGCAAAATCAAAGTAATAATGCATAAAGGAGATATTGGGAGGACATAATGATATTAGTATGATGCTATTAGGGGCCATTTTGACATCCTGAAAGAGATAAACTAAGATCAAGGAAAGAAAATGCAATCATCCCGATGAGTTATTGACATGACTATTTGACACAGATCAGACAACTCATATTCAAATGAATTAATTGTTCCCGCATTGATATTCAATTTGCCACAAAACACCATCAATGAACCAAAGTTGAGTATAGAACAAACTAATCTCCAAAAGATTTTAGAAATCATTGAATAGTCAGAGAAAATTGAGGAGGCGAGTGACCAAAAGAGGCAAGTTGAAGACTAGTAAAAGCCCATTCAAGTAAGTACCCTGAGCCCAAGTCTCAATTTACATGATACACCTAAATTTGTTGATTCATAAAAACACTATGGAAAATGAGAATGAGAACCCTAAAAAGAGACAAAGAACATAGGAGAGACATTTAAATTAGGACCTGATAGAACAATGCCCGGGGTCCAGACAAAGGTCTAGGAGAAATGCTTAATTAAACCCCCATGCTGAAAAACTAGAAGATACTAATAGACATGTGGGAGACTCATGGACCCCTATAAGAGGGTACGACCTGTTCATATACCATTACAGGAAAATGCATAGACATAGACCGGTCTCAAATCCATGGAGGTTAAACTTGGGAAAATTGGTGGTACCTAATGTATTTGTGAATGTGGAATTGCTTAAAATGTTGGCGGATAGTTATAACAAAGAAACCCGTATGAATGGATATGGTTTTATTCCTATTACCAGGGATTATGTTTCAATGGTTTTTCAATTGGACACAGGTTTTGATATGAAATTCAAGATTAAGGACCTCTTGAATGAGTACCACAATCTAAGTAATACTTATAAAAGGTGGAGGCTACCATTTCACAGGCCTCATGATGGAAATAATCAGCTCAGAGTATTTTCTTGGATGGAGGACCCCCCTTATTCTGTTGATTTGTTTGAGCCATATTTCAAATACACATATTATTATGTTTGTCAATTATTAGGTGTGGATGCCCCAACATTTATGGAGATAGCACCAATGGTTTTAACTGCGGATGTGTAGAGCCTAGATGCTAGAACATCAGATTATGCATAGTACCTCGCAAATGACCTTCACAATGATTTAAAGGTTGTAAAGGATAGAAAGAGAGGTTTTAGATTTATGCACTATTCTTTATTTATGCATCTTGTTTTATATGAAGGGAAAAATATGAGTTTGTGGAATGAAGCTCTTAAGGTTAGGGATTTGGATAGAAATGGAGATATTAAACCTATACAAATGTGGACATCCATCTGGGATAGTAGATGTGATAGATCACACTACTTGTACTTTGAAGAATATTTTGTAAAGCCACTATGTGCTGTGTTTGGTCATCCATGCAACTATAATTTGTCACCTGACATATAGAAATATCTCAGACCTAAAGATATGGATAAGGACAAGAAAATCAATCACAACTGGGGTGATTGGTATGCATACAAGGATTGCACCAAGATTAGAGTTTTTGGATATGAAGGTGCAACATTCTTGCTCCCAAAAACTTGCCCTAATAGAATTGCATATTTGGATATTGTTAGGCAATTGGCTTTTTCTGATTCCATGTATTTGAAGAATCATAACAAACAGTCTTTTATGTCGAGTACCCTGTGTTTTGGAGATTTTACTACATTTTTTGAAAAAGGTATGAAGCAATTGAAAAGAGATTAGATTATTTTGGGATGCCTAAAGGAAATGCTAGGGAAAAGTTTGACCCTAAGCATTTTATAAAACATGTCAAAACAAGTCAAATGTTAAAAAAGTATCAGCATACACTCTTTGTAGATGATGATTTGATTAGAAATGTTGATGAAACTTCTGCAATTGAAAGGAGACAGTTGTATCATAAAGTGATGATAGCCGAGGCTTGGAGCGTAGCCCAAAACCCCAATTATAAAGGAGCTTTTCTAGAAATCAATGATCCTATAGAAAGACTGAACATGTTAGTTTCACATGCATTAGATTTGATTTTGAATGTCCCTCCTGAGGTTTTCGAAAGAAAAGGCAATAATATTAGGGAAACACAAGCAGAATATGAGGCTCCCTTAAGTCATCTTTCCCTTCAGAGGACACCAGATATCAATTTTTCTATTGATACCAACATTGTTGAAGATGAAGAATAGGACTTGGTGGAGATGAAAGTGTACAAGGCTATGAACTTGTAATTGGTAGGTATGAGCCTCCTGTGGACAGAGAACTAGTTAATATGGAATCTGTTGATGAACTATCAGAGGATATAAGACATTTGGTAAGCAAAAAGTTTGTCTCAGATAACAATTTTATAAAAACCCTTGAATTTAAGGCCTTTCTATAGGAATTCAAAGGCAAACAAGCCAGATAGAAAATGAAAGATATTACCCCTGACGTACAAGCTGAGGTATTACATGAACTTCAAAATGAAATTGACAAAGCAATGGATAACATGACCCTAGAAAAAGGAAGAGAGTTGCTTGAAGAAGCAGGAGTGATTCTAGTCTCAGGTTGGGATATGACATCATCTATTATTTTTTATTCTTTTAGAAGAAACCAAGATAAAAAAAATTGCAACTAAGTATTGAAGCAGTAGATAAGATCAAGATAGGGTCTGGCTATGATCCTGACAAAGCAACACTGCTGATATGGCCACTTTATCCCCCAAGGAAAAGACCTCAGATCATTAATAATCCAAATGAGGTATTTGGTTACCTTGTGATATAAAGAGTTGAAGATACAAATCCTCTTGAAACTATTGATTTGAATGTTAATGTGGCTAAATTTACAAATGCTTAGATTGAGCAATTGGTAAAGAAAAACAATGCATATATGGTAGAAAATGCATAATTGAGGCAAGAAACTGTCACCTATAAGGATAAGTTGCCAACATTATCTAGCAGTTACTCACCTTATTTAGAGGCTGATAAAAAGTCGGTAGAGGCAAGAGTAGATGCCAATTATTGGAGGATCAAAGTAGAGAAATTTCAGAAAAGGAGTGACCAATTAGAGGTTGAAATAAAAACTGTTAAATACAATTTAGCTTCATAATTGATCAAAAGGAGATTTGAGAAGATAGAGGGGAATAGTGATAAAATATAGGAGTTGCATAAAAGGACACATAATGTTTACCAGGAACATAAAAGATTACACCTTAGGATGCTTGAAAAGAAGGAGGAGCTAAAAGCTAAAGCAGATGTTGAAGAAAGAGTATTCAAAGAATATGATGATCTGATCAGTGAGCATGAGAGATTTAATGCTTTGTTGACATAAGATTTATGTGACTTTGATCAACATCTTGACATGGCACTACCTAGCTTCTTTGACACTGAAGGGAATTTGCAAGAAAAAGATGTTTGGAAAAATGAATTAATCCAATTATTGCCTATATCTCTTGAAAAGATAAACGATGAAGACATAGTAATGGAGAACACACATACCTATTTAGATAAAATCTTTACTTTGGAGTCAGCCATGAGTGACATTATCTCTACAGATACTTATGCAACTCAGGAATACATAGACCACCTCTCTAAAATAAACTTATTCATTACCAGAGCAGCATGAAGAGGTCAGGTGAAACAAGAATAGAAAATTGTTGATTTGACGATGTATTACTTTCAGCAATAAGAATGGGTGAAGCACATTCGATAGAAACTACAACATGGAGAGGAGTATCTTGCCAGGCCTGTGGTCATGGGTGATCCATGAAGATTAACATATCTAGATTCTAATCAATCTATTTATGCCCATAATCTATTTCTTAATTATGCTTAGTTATGAAAAAGTACAATTCATGAATAGTTGTGTCATTTTAGGCCTACAGCTTATTAGCTTCCCATATATATAAGGGAAACCAAGGCCATGAAAAATGATCAATCAATTTGCAACAAGACAATTTATATACTCAATATTATTATTTTCAGTCATATTTCAACCATAAGATACTGAATGTCTATGATATTTTAATATTATAATGGGCAAGAATGATTTCATCATGGATATACTTATGGTGTTCTAATATTCTATTGATATTCAAGTTTATGAGTTGCTTGACTGTCTCCATCTTGGTTATTTCCAATTATTTAAATCATTAGATTTATCAAGAGACATTTGCTATCTTTATGTGGTATATCTTGATTGGTTTTTATTAGAAGTTGATTTAAGTCCTCCTAAATGGTTTACATTTATTGGTCTCTGCCCTGAGTTAAAATCCTTTAAGTAAATCAATTTAGCTAGTTTCCTTCAAAGTAGAATTAAATCCTTTCAAATAACCGCAGTAATCTGGGAAAGTCAACTGGATTTTAAAGAAAAGCCTAACAACCAATAATCTTGCACGTTTACATAAGGTGTAAACTTTTAAAAGGTGCCAGATATTTAGAGTTAAGTGAATTTGATTTGCAAAATATATGAATCTTGACCCTATTACCCAATAGCATTAGGCACTGGTCACAACCACGATATAACAATCTTTCACACTCTGCAACTTTATTCACACATTTAAAAGCTCACTTATTAGGAGTAGGAATAATTCACATCCTCACATCTACTTAACACCCATATGCCATTGTGAAGGTCACACAAGTCTACATTAATAGTTAAGGTATACCCAACTAGGTCTGGTAGAGCCTGAAGTGAAGGGGGTTCTAACCATATTTGCCCCGTGTCATTAGCCAAAAGTGTTAAGAGAGCTTGGCAACCTCTTAAGGTTAAAAACCTACATTTTTGATACCTAACAAAGTCCTCAAGAGATGATGAAGGAAGAGTAGGAAGTGAGGGAGAAGCAATTGATGGTGTATCCATATATGTGAAGTGCTCATCAAACTGTACATCTTGTTGAACCAAAACATCTCAAGTAGCAAGATCAAACAACATATAGGCCTTCACATCCTCATAATATTCAACAAAAATTAGGGGTTGGCTCTTCTACTCCATAGCTTTACGCTAACCATCTATAATGAATTCCCAAGCCTCACTCCCAAAAAATCTAAACGATGAAACATCAAGCTTCACATGGGTCCAAGCCTCTTCTATAGTCATATTCCACACATTTGTGAATATAGTAGGTACAATTCCCTACTTTAGCCCAAAAAGTGGGTGCTATGTTTTTGGATTGAATCATGTAATTGTCCATCTCGTATAAAGTTATGTTCTTTAGTTTGGTCACACCATTCTATTGAGGAGTGTAAGGAACCATGTGTTGATGCTGAATACCACACTCCCTATAAAGTTGATATTTCCTTTGTAGTTGACCTTATCTCTTGTTTCTCTCATGATCCTCATGAGAGTCATTAGAAGGAAACTGAGTGTATCTTTAGGTACATAGAAGGTACTTCACTTTTTTGCATTCACTACACATCAATAACTTCTCATATTATGGGCTTCATTGACTCTTGATGATCAGAAGTTTAGTTATGGTTTTGTCTACTACCTTTGTTCTTGTCTGATTGCATATTATTGTAAGAGGCACTCAACTATTGCATTATCATCTATGGAGGTTGAGTATCAAGGAGCATTTCTTACTAGCTAAGAGGCTCTTTGGATTTACCAATCAATGATAGTTTGATTTTCCTTTTGATCACCCTATTGCTCTTTGGTGTGATAATCAAAGTGTCATACACATTTCTTGCAACCTAGTGGAGTATCAACGAACAAAACATAGTGAGATCCACATGCACTTCATTTGGCAACTCATCTAGGATGGGGTTCTCACCTTGGAGTATTTACCTACTAAAGATCATGTTGTGGACATATTCACTAAACCTTTGGCATCATCTCATTATCTTCATTTGCGATCGATGCTTGGGGTAAATGGAAGTTGTTGGGGAGTCATCTTGAGTTCTCCTTCCTTCACATGTTTTATTTTCATGTTCTCTATCTTTTGGGGAGGATTTGTTTTCCTATAGTTTTCTCCTTTTCTCCATTTGTGGGAGACCTTTTGTACATGAGTACCTCATCACATGCCTAGTTGTTAAGACCCGTCTTTGAGTCTTTTTGCCTTTTCTTTCCTCCCTAAGTTGCACTTAAGAGGGGTGTTGGTGTAAATTGGTCTATGACCTATCTAATTTTTCTTTTGGGTCCTTTTCACACCTAGTTAGTGTATATATATATATATACGTACATATATATATATATATATACGTACATATATATATATATATACGTACATATATATATATATATACGTACATATATATATATATATATATATACGTACATATATATATATATACGTACATATATATATATATATATATATATATACGTACATATATATATATATATATGTACGTATATATATATATGTACGTATATATATATATATATATACGTACATATATATATATATATATATGTACGTATATATATATATATATATATATATACGTACATATATATATATATACGTACATATATATATATATATATGTACGTATATATATATATATATATATATATATATATATACGTACATATATATATATATATATATACGTACATATATATATATACGTACATATATATATATACGTACATATATATATATGTATATATACGTACATATATATATATATATACGTACATATATATATATATATACATGTATATATACGTGTATATACATGTATATATACGTGTATATATATATGTATATATACGTGTATATGTATATATATATATATATATATATATATATATATATATGCAAGGGTCTCTATGTACATTTGTATTGTATTCTTTTATACTAGTATTGGCAAGATAGTATTCTTTCTTAATGTAGACACTAAAATATGTCCATGTCTCGATACAACACATTGTCGACATGACCTTGTGTGTTTTGCCCTAGGTCCTAGGTCATCCAACCTCATCCCACTCACACATTCCACTTACCCCACTCCTAATCCTATCATAATCACTTAGCCAAATTAATTAAATAAATCATATTTATTTAATTAATTTCCCATCCCATCTTAATCATCTTCCTGATTAATTAAATAAACCCACTTTATTTAATTAATCCCACTTGATCACATTCCAATTAACTAAATAAGTCCCATTTGTTTAGTTAATAATCCCCCTTCACATGTCTCACATAATTCAAATTAAAAATTTGAATTATTCCTTCAGCTCTCATCACATTGCGACACATGTCGCATGTCTCCATCTTCCACTTAATATGCCTTCACATATCAATCTAATTCAAATATTTTGAATAGATTCCCCTTTATTCTCCATCGCACACTTGTCATGTGACTACAATCCCTCTTTGAGTGGGAAACCCTAATCCAACCCTAATCGATCTTGACCCTCCATATCCTCCAACATAACTCTCAATCACAATCGTCCATTCGACTTTGCCTTTTTCTATAAAGGTAGCCTCTCTTGAGCCATTTGTAGAGAATCTTCTTCTAGTATCCACATGCTGTCGAAATTTCTTCTCAATCTCTCATCTATCCCTCTTACATCATTCTATCCTCTGTCTATCAATCTCCATATCATGTTATGCTGCTGAATCGAGCAACCAACATTCATCTCTTTGGGTAAAGCTAGAGTGCTTCGAGTGCCACACTCTCCACCTCATCAATGGATCTTGAGTCGATATGAGGTTTGCATTCGTTTGATTTGCATTTGTTATCATTTCATTCATGTCGATTTTTCATGATTTCACTTACTTCTCTCCCTTGTGGAAGGTTCTTTAGTGTTGTAGAAGATTCTTGCTCCTATGAAGTTCTTTTGGCAACTTCAACACAAAAGTGATTTCAATCACCTCCATTGCAATGAATATAAACCCTTCATTTATTTAAAGTATAAATTCAAATTCAAAACTTTGTCATCTTTTCCACTAGTCATTATGAGCCTACTAAAGTGTGAATTGTGCCACATTGCATGCTAGAATTGTGTATATAAAGACTAACCCTAATTGAATGAATCATCAAGCATATATATGATCTAATATTTGAAAAAGAACACATCTAGAGTTCAATCTACAAGTGGACAAAATAATTTACATTAGTGTCACATTATCCTAGGATCATTGCGTGCTTGTTTGTTGTCCTCAATCTTTTTGCCCATATCTGTAAAGACGACCTGCTAGGGGTTTGACCAAGGAGAACATGACCCTCAAAATTTGATAGGTTCCTCAAAGGTGTTTGTAAAGACTACCTATCCTTACCAAATTCAGACACCAGACAACGAGGCGAAGCAAGGTGCAAAATGTGAAGATTTACCAAATCATCTTTGTAAGTCATATGTTCACATCTACATGTAGGTTTAGGTTTGCACACATAGAGATTAGGTCCGCATGTGCAAATCTAAACTAAAAAAAGTACAATTAAATTTTCATTTTAGTGACATAGCACAAAATTTTAGAATATTAATGAATAGATTCATGGAACTTAGACAGAGGCTTATGTAACAAAATAAGAGTTAAGTACCCTTATGATTAATTAATTTAATTTCCACATTTATTTAAGCATTTAATTTCTATGAATTTCAAGTATCAATCATAACTTGCAAAATTAATCTAGGTTAATTGATTTCTATTTGGTTGCATTTATTTAATCCACTAAGATTTATTTATGTAGAGGTCACTTTCTCTCTACAACTATTAAAAATATGGTAAGATGAATTTATTAATAATTTAAATTGCTTAATATAATAATAATTAGTTGATAGGTTTTTCCTTGTAGACTTTCAAGTCTAAAAAATTCACTGTCCAAAATATTGTTTCATACTTAAAAAATGGTTTCATGGTAACAAATAAAAATAATAGAAAAACCATGAAATATTATATTAATATATTTGTCAATAATACTATTATTTTCTTATCGAGACAAACATTACACCTCCTAACAAAAGAAAAAGAATATATATATATAAGTAACTAGGTACCTTAGTTGGCCACAACTTTCAGACTCATGGACCACATTCTCTAAGTGCTAAGCATGTCTGCGAGACAACTCATAAATTAAGCTCAATACGAATACTAGAGCAATTATTATAAACTCCAATTTCCAATTTTTTAATTATCACACAATGCATGCGGAGCCAGACGAAAGAAAGTTTACGTCAGTTGCCGTACACTTAAAACAGCTCGTGCAAATCTAATTATAATGTTTTGTCAGCGTTAACTGGCTGGCCGATAAAGTTTATTTGAATAGCTCAGCATTAACGATAACTTACAGAATTACAGTGATAGACAGACAGACAGACAGACGGTAAATTAGATAGTCAATTACCGTGTTTAGAGGTCAGACATAGTTAAAAAGGCGGTATTTTTGGTGGTGTGTCGAAGTTATGTTAAATTAGTCGTTGAGATATAAGTTTTAACGGTTTATAATTTGTTTATAATTTGTTTATATGGTTTAAAATTGTAATTTAAAATTAGTTTTTAGTAAATAGTAGATTTTGTGTAACTTTTATATAGAGTATGATTCAAAATGTTGATATAAAAAATTCTCACACTTTTTTTATTAAAACATTCAAATTTATTGACATGGTGATGAAGAAACAATAATATAATAATATACTTAGTTATAATATAATTAATATAATAATATATTTAGTTATAATATAATTATAATGGTGTACTTTGTATATCCATGTCATTTTTCATTTAGTTTTGTATTTATTTTGAAAGAATGGTTTAACATATCTACATATCGACAAATGGTGCACTCTTGTGCAAAGTTGGGTTCATTCCTCCATACCTTACTCATTCGATTACACACTTGTCCCCCACCTTATTCTTATACACATGCATTCCATTATATTCACCTAGATTAAGCATTTATTATGCCTATCCATGCATCCATCTCCATGCATTTATTATCCACTTTGAATTGTACCATTCTCATGTCTTGGGTCATTTCCATGAGCACAAGATTGCTTCCACACCCACATATCTAATCCCTAAAACTTTAAAATTCAAATTCAAGTTTGTGCCCAACTCCTACCCATTATGTTCCTACCTAGAGCCAATTAAACACACATTTTCTTGATTTATTGCTTGTTCCATACTTTGCCTTCCCCCACTTGGGGGGCATTTTTCCTTTCTTTTTACTTGACATGTTTTCTCTTATGCTTGTTTACATCTCCCTTACTTATTACTATGCCCTAGCATGCCTCATTCTTAATTTTTCTCAAGTCTACCACTTTGGTTTATAGTTTTTCTTTGTTGCTTCCTACCTTTGTGATTGTCATGCATCCTTATGATTATACTTATCGTGATCTTTGTTTTCTTTCACTCCCCATGATTATCCATCTATGCTCTTATCTTCCATACCATATGATCATCATCACATGCTTATGATACTTACATTTGCTCACATGTTTATGCTATCTTGCTTATGTGCCTTCTCATGCCCTTATCTTAAGTCTAGTTGGCCCATGCACTAATTGATTGTATATCATGTTTCAATATTGTGCTTTCATTGCCATATCTTGCTCCTAGAGCTATCCTACTATATTAGGGGCATCTTCCCTATTCTCTATTGTGTTATCATTACTTATCCTTTTATATTGGGGACATTATGCTTTCCCCATGTCATTTGTGATTACATGCCTGATTTTGTATCAATTGTTAGAAACAAAGGCAACAACTACCCAGATGGAAATATGTTTACAATATGTTAAAGCAGTGTAATATGAACATCTAGATTGCATACAGAAATGAAATTACAACACAGGAATAAACACCATAGAAGAATACACCATATCAACACCAGATATAACGTGGAGAAAACCCTTTCAGGTAAAAAACTCCACCAAGAAAAGAGGCTCAAGTTGTATTATCTTCAAAATCTGAAATACATAATACATGCACTTCCTCTATCTCTCCAACCTTCAATGCGACAGAACCTGTGTACAAGAAAACTGTATTGAACAACACAAACAAGACACTATATTTATAGAGGTATTTCACTCCCCAAACTAGGTGTCTACTTTCTCTCACCTTGGATACTCCAACATGCAACACTAAATGACCTCTTACAAGCTCATGACACTTGTCAATAGTAAACCATGCAAACTTGGGCGCCCATGGACAAGAATAGACACTTACGGGGTAATAAATGCTGTCATAACCATCATAGATTTTGTCATAACACCCCCTAGATAACATCTTCCCAATATGGGTGCCTAGAGCCAAGAATAGCAACTTACAACTCATAAATATCCATCATAAGTTGTCATATTGTCATAGAATCTTATGACAACTTATAGTTGTCATAGATTCTCTTACAACACTTACCAACTTTATGACGCGTGGCATACAATTTAAATATAGATTATTCCTCCAAGGTGGTGCCTACCATCAATAAATGTTACTCCGTAACTACCGTCGATAACTCTGAAACTTATTGATGTAATAATTCCATAATTACTGTCCCCAGTAATTAATTTTTGCCACTGCCGGTGAAACTTGTACATCCCTTATGGGTAATTTACAAATAATATTAGGAAAATAATTATAAGGATTTATAAGGTTAATGGCACCTAAATCCTAACATTCTCCCACTTGACATTATACATTGTAAATACCCATAGGAAAACATAAAACAACTAAGTACAAGAAACAAGGCCCATGGCCTCCTTGCACTAAGTAAACTTCTCTGTGCTCACATATTTGGTCAAAGCATCTGCAACATTATCCTGAGTGTCTACCTTCTTCAGCTCAATTTGTCCACTTGCAACCATTTCTTGAACAAAGTGATATTGTACATCAACATGCTTAGTCTGAGCATGATACATAGGATTCTTGGCCAAACAAATAACACTATGGCTATCACAACCAATTTGAATGACCTTGTAATCAAAACTAATACATGTACACAATCTCCTCAAATATCCCAATTTCTTCTAAAGGTTTGTTGTGGTGGTTTCTTCATGAATATTCAACAACACTAAATTAGCTAAACATAGTCTAATTTCTAGTCCAATATGTCTTAGTCTTCTTGTTTCATCGCAGTAGGTTTTGTACTAGACATTGTAACCCATAGATCTTTGTCTATGAGAATATCCTCCATTTTGAGCTTCCACAACTCAAAATTTGTGCCTGAGAACTTCTCCATTTCTATTTTTGATGTTCTTTCCATCCATTCTTGCAATAATATCAAAACTCCTTCTATTCAAGCTCCCACTCAATCTGATTAGTACAAAAAACCCTCAACCTAGCACCTAGAATCCAAGGTGATCAAGCTCTAATACCAAATGAAAGGAAGAAAGGTATGATGAAACTCTTCCTACAATAATACTTTAAGGAGAGATATGTGCAAATTTATGATCTTTACAATTGCATGAAAGATAAACACATAAAACATATAAACAATTATACCATAACATGAGGGTGTACATGGGGAAAATCCTTTTGGAAGAAAAACCCCACACTCCAAAAGCAGAACCACTTGTATTACAATACAATCAGTAGGCTATGAATTTTATAGGAGTATAACCAAAATGTAAATTTGGAGTAATTTTGGTAGCATAACAATACCTTCAAAATAAACTATACAACCCATGCATACTCCAACTCCAAGCACTAATAAATAGATGAAGCACAAACTAGAGACCATCATATGGTTTTGGAAAACCATTTGCAAACCCAAAGGAGGTATGCACACACATGGTCAAGGAGAAAAATCCAACACCCCTCTTGGTCTTGGTATCCCAAGCTATTTTTACCTTGTTCCTTATACTCTTGACATTGTCATATTTATCATATTTGACCCCAATTTATCTTCATCCTCCATTCAAAAATGCTCTATGAAATGCATCATAAGATTATAATTATTTTTGGTCAATAATCCAATGTAACTCCCCTCTTACATGCTCTTGTGTGTCATAGAATCTATCATAAATAACTCGCATCTTACAAAGTCATAATGAACCAAGATGCTCTAATAACTTCTTACACACTTCACAAGATGCTGACACATGAAAAAGAGTGTCACCTCAAAGTGGGGCACCCCACTCCACATGTGAGGAAAAAATAACAATAAATTATAATTAAATATAATTTATTAATAAATACCAACATTAGGAACACAAGTTTGAGACACCTTTTCCCAATAGGAAGAACATATGGAAGTAAATATGACTAGGGGAAAGTAAGATGCCCCCAATGTTGCCTTAAGTGAAGGCAAATAATAACAACCATAAATAGCAGATAAGGATCATGTAAGCACCAAAAAGATATAAGGATGATAGGGATCATAAACATATAATCATATGATATAATAATGATAAGGATCACAAACATATAGGCATGTGAGCTTAAGATAAAAATGTGAGCATAAACATGACATCATAATAGATTAGCATGATAATCATATGGAAACATGTAAATGCCATAAACATATAACATGTAAGTAGAATATGATGTAAACATGAGAAGCATATGATGATGATAAAATGTAAAGGTGATATCATAAGTATGTGTAAACATTAAGAACGTCATAATAAGCATGTGATGTAAATATCATAAGGGCTAAACATCCCAAGCATGAAATATATGATGCATAGGAACATGTGAAAAATTTAAGTGGTAGACATACAACATGGAATATAAGCTCGTCAAATAGAGAATATAAGCAAACCATGGAATCTAAACAGGTAACTTGGCAAAGCAAAGGATCTAAACATGTAACATAGGAAAAGGAATAGTTACCCCACATGGGGAAACAAACCATAAATCATAATATAGAGGGTGAAATAATAATAGGAGGGGCAAAACAAACATGGCATAAAAAAGGTCAAAGTGTATGGATTCATAGGAAAAAAGAAAGTAAATGCTAATATAAGTATATAAATATGTAAAACATATGAATGCTCAAGGTCTCAAGGAACCATCCAAGAGGTCATCCTTGTCTCAAAAAGTAACATCAAGATCTTACTCCTCAAGTGAATCGTTTTCATCTTGATAAGAAGTGGTGTTCTTAGTGGGAACACTAACAATAGGTGTAATTATTGATTTATGATATTTATTTACCCATTGTTCTTGCTTATTTGGAGGTAGCTCCATGGAGAGAGTTTGAATTTGCTTCACCATAACATATTTCTTAGGAACTCATGAGGAAGTAGTGCCTATAGAATGAAATGTGGATTTTTGAAACATAATGCCCTTATTCTTCTCTTGATTTCTTCGCACATTAGTGATTTATTCTTCATAAGGATAATTTGAAGACATGCATATATCCAAATCTTGATGATTAAATATTATAGGATGTACAACTTGCTCCATCAAGGTTCCTTATTCCTTCTATCTTCATGCTTTCCAATAAAAGTACCCTTGGATTTTATCTTTGTAGATCTAGTGTTGTTCTTCCTTGTGAATTTTATATAAATAATGTATACAATCATTTTTCTCATAAAGTAAAATTACTCAAATTGGATATTGGTTTATAGTAAGCTCTATTGATTTTGAACTCTTTGACTTCATGTACAAATTTAACACAATGATGTAAAACCAAAGGGACTACCAAGAAAAATACCAAATCTCTTAGAAGATGGAATAACATGACATGGTACTAGAAGCTCCTTAGGACGAACTATTAAATGTAGAATGATAGAACCCATGGTCTCAATAAAAATTCTACTAGTCATTTTCAATGAAACATTAGAATGTGTATAAGCTATATGCTTAATATGATGATTAAACAAACATTCTTCAATACATATATTAAATTGACAAGCCAAATCAATTAGAAATTGAGTAGGCAAAGTGTTTTTAACATTGCTAGTGATATACAACGAACCATATTAGATATTTTATGAGATTGCATCATCTGAAAATGTAATCAATGGAGTAGCATAAGAGGAAGAGGATGTGTCTCTTGAATTTAACATACCAATAAAATCATCCAAATGAGACTATGTATTTAAGAACCAAGATAACGATCATCCATGGGATCTCTATAAACATGTAAATGTGCTATAGTTAAAGGATGTTATTTAAGATGTTTATTGATATTTTTAAAATTCCTATGAAATAGATTAGTATAAATCTTTAATTTTTTATCAGGACGAGCAACCAAAGAACTGTTGAATTTGATAATTAATTCAAGCCACAAAGATAACCTGCAAAACCTAAGATTTACCTTCCACAAGAGAAAAAAGCAAAGAGGAATAATTTGCACAATAAAGATGAATTAATGAAATGGATTAAAGAATTACATGTGAGAACTTGCTTTTATATTTGCAAGTTAGAGAAAAACCCTAATATGACTTAAGAATAACCTAAGACTAAAATTAGCCCTAAGTAAACTTAATAAAGTGTAATTAAATATTTAATTACACCAACAAGAACTACCCCCATAATTGGCATCTTCTATATGAATTATATTATTATCAATAAAATCTTACATTTTATGTTTCAAATCAATGCAAACTTGAGTAGGATGCCCATTAATATTAAAGTTACAAAATGCATTTTCATTATAGTTCTTAGGTAGCCCTCTAATTGGGTCTAATGGATGGATAGGTGGAAGTATAATCAACTCGACAAAATTTGATGCATAGTATCAAAGGTGATGTAGGAGCATCCCTAGTTCAAGAGAAATCTTGCATCTACCAAAAATATTTGCATTTCAATTTGTTTGCATTTCAGTTTGTTTCTTTTCATTGTCCAGTTCAGTTCAGGCAGTTCAATCAGAAGCAGTTTCTATATTTTGGTCCACATTCTACTACAATTGCATCTCAGACCTTGTGGAGCTGGACTTAGACTTTAGACACATTCATATACATCATATCCAAATTTCAGAGCATTTGGATCACGTACTAGTAAGATATCGCTATCAGAAGATTGAGTGTTTTTCTCAAAACAAAGCATCCTGACAATTTCAGACAATTAGCTAAAGGAGAAGACTTGTGGAGCATTTCATGATTCATGAAGCTAAATTACACATCATTCAATGTTGTATAGTTCGTGGATGACCTTCCTTGAGATCCGCACATCATTTTATGCATTTGGGATCAAGTTCTATTCATTTAGGTCTAACCTATCCATGTATACACGTTACAACTCTTCATTAGAGTTTGTGATCTTCCTTGGTTGCGTGGAGGAATCATATGTTTTGGAGATGATATTTATTGATGTAATAGATGCCTAGGAGAGTAGTGAATTACATAGTGATAGTTGATAGTTTGAATTTCTTGCGAAGGAGCTTCAAAGCTATATCTTGTGCATATTCTGAAATCAGGCTTGTGAGCCCTAATTGTAAGCCCGCATGTTGTCAGCCAATTTCTATTTGAATTCTATGATATACTGAATGACTGAATCTGCATTTGCTTTATATCTTTGAGTTGTTTCCATTATGTTTACTCTAGCTACATGACCTGGATTGTTCATTCTGTGAACCCTCCTACAGTGACTACACCAAGTGGTATCAGAGCGAAAGTTTGAATCTTTGGGAGTGAATTGAGTGAAGTTGGCAAAGGAATTCTGTAAGATCTTGTTATGGGCAGATCACTAAATCTGAGGTAGGTTACTTGTGTTGCAATCGATCACCGATTGTGAGGCAGTTGTCACCTTGTAGCCCGATTGCCGAACCTGAGGTAGTTTGCACTTGATCCTAGGAAGAGATGCCACCGAGGAGAATTCTTGTTGTTGAAACAATGTATGGAAGAATGGATGAGATGATGGAGATGATGAAAACCATGTGAGTTCACTTGGATGTTGTTGAAGAAGATAGGTGAAGAGGATTGACACCTAAACCTAATATTGAAAGTGATGATGATGATGATGATGATGAATGTCAATTTGCTGAACAAAATGGCAAAACCCTAGGAGGTGATGAAGAAGAAGAATCTGATCAAGTCAAGATGTTGTAAGCTATTTCAAAGATTGGGAAAAGACCTAGAGTTGAAGAACTGAATTACACTGGCAATCTAAACCTTGAAGAATTAATTGATTGGATAAATGACATGTAAGAATACTTTGAGTCTGAAGAAGTTGAGGATCCAGAGAAGGTGAAATTTGCAAAAACAAAGTTGAAAGGACATGCTGCTATATGGTGGAAAAAAGTTCAGTTGGATAGAAACAAAAGAGCAAAGGAAAAGATTACAAAATGGGACAGGATGGTGAAAAAGTTGAAGAATCAGTTTATACCTGTTGACTATGAGTTGGAGCTGTTGAAGAGATTGCCAAACCTAAGACAAAAGGAGATATATGTGAAGGAATATACTGAAGAATTTCATAAGATGATCATAAGGACAAAACATAGTGAAGCAAGCAAGGAGAAAGTGGCTAGATACATCATGGATTAAGATTGAATATTCAAGAAGAACTGAGTTTGGTAAGGATGACAACTTTGGAGGAAGCATATCAGTTTGCCCTGAAAGTTGAAGAGAAGTTGAATAAGAGGCATGATCAGAAACAAAGAGGTAGAGGAGGTAAATTTTAGAGAGGTAGAACATTTTCCAGAGGAGAAAGATCATATGCGAAGAAGAATAGACATGACACCACATTCAAGGAGGATAGAGACAACAATGCATATCAGAGAGATGATAAAACTTTCTACCACAGAGGAAACCCTAGTCCGTATCAGAGTGAAGATTACAGAAGAGAAGGAAGAGGACCTGATAGGAGAACATTCAGAGGAACCTGTTTCAAGTGTGGAGGTGAAGGACATAGAGCATTTGAATGTAATCAAGGAAGTACAAGCAAGAGAACTGAGAATAGTGGAAGAGCAACTTATGTGGAAGAAGAACCTGTTGGATCACTTACTTCAGTTGGTAAAACTGAGAAAGGAGAATCACTTGTCATGAGGAGAGCACTATTTCAAGAAGAGATAGATGAGGAACCATTGCAGAGGAAAAGTTGTTTAGAACCAGATGCAAATCAGGAGGTAAATATTGTAAAGTTGTTATTGATAGTGGTAGTTCTGATAACCTAGTTTCAGAAGAGATGGTGACTAAGTTGAAGTTGGAAAGATTGAAACACTCTAAACCCTATCAGATAGCATGGATTTCAGGCTGATCATAAGGTACTGGTGAGTGAACAATGTTTGGTAAATTTTCATATTGGATCTTATCATGATGAAGTATTGTGTGATATTATGCCTATGGATGTATGTCATATCTTGTTGGGTAGACCTTGGCAGTATGATAGGAAAGATATACATGATGGAAGAAAGAATACATACACTATAATATCAAATGGAAAGAGAATTACTTTGATTCCTTTAGAAGATGATCATAAGAGTGAAGTACGTGAAAATGCTAGAATCTATTTGGTAGATGGAAGAAAAGTTCTGGATGCTTTGAGACATGAGAATATGTGTTATGCTTTGATCCTTAAGAAGCCTGAAACATTGAAGAAGGAGACTGAATAATCACAACTAGAGGAGATAACTGAGTTGCTAACAGAGTATGAATACATCATATCAAATAATGAACCTGAAGGATTGCCACCAATCAGGAGTATCAGTCATCACATGGATCTTATACCTAGAGCTAGTTTTCCTAACAAAGTAGCACACAGAATGACACCGACAGAGAATGAAGAATTGAATAGATAGATACAAGAATTGTTGAGGAAAGGTTTGATCAAAGAAAGTTTGAGTACTTGTGTAGTACCTACAGTGTTAGTACCAAAGAAAGATGGAGAATGGAGAATGTGTACTGACTCTAGAGCTATAAACAAGATCATAGTTAAGTATAGATTTCCTTTACCTAGGATGGATGCTATCATGTATTGTTTGAGTGGAGCAAAGTATTTCACAAAGATAGATTTGAAGAGTGGATACCATCAAATCAGAATCAGAGAAGGAGATGAATGGAAGACTACTTTTAAGAAAAATGAGGGATTGTATGAGTGGTTAGTGATGCCTTTTGGATTGACAAATGCACTGAGTACTTTCATGAGATTGATGAATGAAGTTTTGAAGAAATTCTTGGGTAAGTTTGTTGTTGTATATTTGGATGATATTCTAATTTTTAGTAAGACAAAAGAACATTTTTGGCACCTAAGACAAGTATTGCAGAGACTGAGAGAAGAGAAATTGCTGATAAACATCAAGAAGTGTAGTTTCATGAAGGAAGAATTGGTATACTTGGGATTTGTGATTTCTATAGAAGGATTGAAGATGGACCTTGAGAAAGTGAGAGCAATTGTTGAATGGCCTACACCAGAGAGCATTGGAGAAGTTAGATCATTTCATGGATTAGCTAGTTTCTACCGGAAGTTCATCATAAATTTTAGTTCAGTATGTAACCCTATGACAGAGACAATGAGAGGTGACAGAAAAGATTTCAAGTGGACATCAGGAGTAGATAAATGTTTTGAGTTGTTGAAGTAGAAAGTGACAGAGCAACCTGTTTTGGCATTACCAGATTTTAATAAGGCATTTCAAGTAGATTGTGATGCAAGTGGGAATGCAATTGGAGTAGTGTTAAGTCAAGAAGGTAGACTTGTAGCTTATTTCAGTGAGAAATGATGCAAGGAGAAGATATTCAGTTTATGATCAAGAGTTCTATTCCATAATTCAAGCCTTGAAGAAGTGGAGACATTACTTGTTTCCTAAGGAGTTTGTGTTGTATACAGATCATCAAGCTTTACAATATTTGAAGAGTCAAGGAAAATTGAATTAGAGACATATGAGATGGGTAGAGTTCATGCAAAGTTATACTTTTGTGTTAAAGCATAGAAGTGGAAAATCAAACAAAGTTGCAGATGCATTGAGTAGAAGAAGGAACTTGTTGACATAGATGAGAAATGAAGTGTTAGGTTTTGATGAATTGAAACATATGTATGAGGGAGACACTGATTTTGTAGAACCTTGGAAAGCATGTAAGGAACTTGTTGTAACAGATAGGAGTAAGTGGTTCGACTATTTCATTCAAGAAGATATGTTGTTCAAGGGAAATCAGTTGTGCATACCTAGGAGTTCCATGAGAGACAATTTGATCAAGGAGAAACATAGTGGTGGATTAGAAGGACATTTTGACATTGATAAGACAGTGGCTTTGGTAAGTGAAAATTAATTTTGGCCTCATATACATAAGGATGTTAGGAAATTTGTGCAGGGTTGTAGAGTTTGTCAAGTTGCAAAAGGAAGTAATCATAATATTGGATTGTATAAACCTTTGACAGTACCAAAGAGACCTCGGGAAGACATAAGTATGGATTTTGTGATGGGATTGCCGAAGACACAAAGAGGACATGATTCAATATTTGTAGTGGTGGATGTATTTTCAAAGATGGCACATTTCATACCTTGTAAGAAGACAACTGATGCAGTACATGTAGCTAACCTATTTTTCAAGGAGATTGTTAGATTACATATATTACCTAAGAACATAATTTTAGACAGAGACACAAGATTTATTAGATACTTTTGGAAGACACTTTGAAAGAAGATGAAGACATTTTTAAAGTTTAGTTCAACATTTCATTGACAGACTGATGGCTAGACAGAGGTAGTGAATAGGAGTTTAGGAAACTTGCTGAGATGTTTGGTTGGAGAGAAGACAAGCAATTGGGATTTGATTCTTTCACAAGCAGAGTTTGCATACAATAATTCACTAAACAGGAGCATCGAAAGAACACCTTTTGAGATTGTTACCAGAGTAAACCCTAGAGGAGTTGCAGAGTTGAGAGATATTAGTGTGGAAGATAAGAGAAGTGTAGAAGAAGAGGAATTTGCAGGACACATGGAGATAGTACATAATCAGGTTAAGAATCCTTTGGAAAAGATGAATAGCAAGTATAAGGAGAAGGTAGATGAGAAAAAGAGACAAAGAATTTACAGTTGGAGATGAAGTGAAAACATGGTGTACTTGAGAAAAGAAAGATTTCCAGTCAGGACATATAACAAGTTGAAGATGAAGAAGTTTGGACCTTGTAGGATACTCAAAAAATTTGATTCAAGAAATGCATATGAAGTGGAGTTACCAAAGACATTGGGCATATCACCTATTTTCAACATTGTAGACCTATAACAGTATCATGAAGCAGAGTTTAGTGATAGCATTGAAGAGAACTTGAAGAAGCAGTTACCACAACAAGCACTGGAGTAGATTGAAGACATTTTGGATAGCAGAGTTGGACATAGTACTAGAGGGATACAGTACAAAGAATATCTTTTGAAGTGGAAAGGCAGATCAGAAGAAGACTCGTCTTGGATTTCTTAGGCTGAGGTGGACCGTCTTGGTTTTCCTCTAGCCTTAGCAAAGTGAGGGACTCATTTTTTCAATAACCCCAGATGTTTGATACAGGAGCATCCCTAGTTCAAGAGCAATCTTGCATCAACCAAAAACATTTGCATTTCAGTTTGTTTCTTTTCATTTTCCAGTTCAGTTCAGGCAGTTTAGTTAGAAGCAGTTTCTGTATTTTGGTCCGCATTCTACCACAGTTGCATCTTATACCTTATGGAGTTGGACTTAGACTTTAGACACATTCATGTACATCATATCCAAATTTTAGAGCATTTGGATCAGGTACCAGGAAGATATCACTATCAGAAGATCGAGTGTTTTTCTCAGAACAGAGCATCCTGACAGTTTCAGACAATCAACTAAAAGAGAAGACTTGCAGATCATTTCATGACTCATGGAGCTAAATTGCACATCATTAAATGTTGTATGGTTCGTGACCGGCCTTCCTTAAAATCTGCACATCATTCTATGCATTTGGGATCGAGTTCTATTCATTTAGGTCCGACCTATCCATGTACACACGTTACAACTCTTCATTGGAGTTTGTGATCTTCCTTGGCCGACGTGGAGGAATCATATGTTCTAGAGATGATATATATTGATGTAATAGATGCCTAGGGGAGTAGTGAATTACATAGTGATAGTTTATAGTTTGAATTTCTCGCGAAGGATCTTCAAAGCTATATCTTGTGCATATTTTGAAATCAGGCCTGTGAGCCCTAATTGTAAGCCTGCATGTTTCTGACCAATTTGTATTTGAATTCTACGATATACTGAATGATTGAATCTGCATTTGCTTTATATCTTTGAGTTGTTTCTGTTGTGTTTACTCTAGCTAGACATCCTGGATTGTTCATTCTGTGAACCCTCCTACTGTGATTACACAAAAAGGGCTCTTGTAACTTAGTAAACTTCCTAAGAGTATGAGGCTTAAGGGATGGCACATTGGAAGTATTATCCACATGATGCACATTATCATTTTTGTCTTTATAATCATTACCCTTTGAGATGTTATAATTTTGGAACTTAGAAGGATAAAAAGATGTGGAAGAACCATGAGAAAATGTCATAGTTAAGCACATTAGGCACAAGCAACTTAGATTTAATATTCTTCACATGAGCACACATGTCCATAAAAGAAGCAAAGCTATTCAAGTATACATTATCTTTAAGAGGTAGCAATAATCTCTTAAGAAAATTAGTTGACAATTCATCATCATGAAGTTGATGGTGTAAAATAGAACATAAGGACTAAAATCTAATAACATATTCATGTATTCACTCATTAGGTCCTTGGGCATACTCAAATAAATTAAAAATAGTAGTCTTTGGGCCCATAATAACTTTTAAGTGCTTAAGGAATGCTTTGGCTAATTTAAAAAAAGAATGAATAGATCCATGAGGTAAAGAGAAGAACCATTCAATAGCATAATCTTTTAAAGTATGTGGAAATAACTGAGCCAAGACCTTATCTTTACACACATCTAGTCTAAACATCTAGTGGTGCAAGATTGCAAATGTGTGTTAGGATCACCTTTGCTATTGTACATTTGATATCGAGGTGCTACAAAACCACTAGGTAAAGGATAAGTAACAATCTCAAATGTAAGTACTGTATTCTATGCTTCCACATGTTCATTTTTATCTTCACCGTCAACTTTACACTCCACCCTATCTAACTTTTGTATAAGCACATCCAATGTAGAAGTAGGGATATAGTAGTAGGGACATGGGATAAAATATTAGGTATAAATAGGTTGATAAGAAAGATAGTGATAGGGCATAGAAACACCCATAGTAAGAGTTGTTGGGATTAAGGTGCCATCAACCTTGTAAATCCTATTGCATAGTATCCACTGTTCTTAGAAAGTTCTACGGTTCTTGGAGAGTTCCAACATCCTTGGAGATAGGATGTTAATTTTGTAAATTTATTCATAAGGGATGTACAATTTTCACCAATAGTGGTAAAAATTAATTATCGGGGACAATTACAGAGTTACTACATTGGTAAGTTTCAGAGTTACCGGCAGTAGTTATGGAGTAAAATTTACGGTTGGTAGTTGTAAATATCAAAAGTAATTGAGGGTAGGTGCCACCTTGGAGGAATCAACTATTTTTGGCATGTATGAGATGCATCATAAAGTTGGTGAGTGGTTGTAAGAGAAACTATGACAGCTGCAAGTTGTCATAAGATTCTATGACACTATGACAACTTATGACGAATAATTATTAGTTGCAAGCTGCTATTCTTGGCTTTAGGCACCCATATTGGGAAGATGCTATTTGGGGGTGTTATGATGGAATCTATGATAGTTTTTTATATAATAAGGCAGCAAAAACAAGGGGTTGAACCCTTACAAGACAACCCAAAAAAGGCCAACAAAGGCTCACGAACAAAAGGAGCCACTAGCAGCAACTATAGCATTGGCAGTCAGTTAACAACAAATAGTAAATAGTAGTAGTCTGATAGTAGAGAGAAACATAATGCAAAGAAACAAAGCTAAGAAAAAACATCCTCCCAGCCTTTGGATAGGAAGTCATAAATTTTATCAATCTCTTTAGTCTTTTCTCTGTCTGCGCCATGTGCGAGGGTGTCTTGCTCCTGCAAAAAAGTCAAATTAACCATGGCCGAGTGACAAATCATTATGTTTATGAGGTGTCATAGCGAGAGAAGCTTTTGCTCAAGGGAAGCCACACAATTTCTTAGAATAGACATTTCATCCTCCTGATTGGCACCTTCCTCCTTAGCACCTTCCTCAACCTTCTCAACAGTCATCCCCTCCCCATCTTGAGTATGATCTCCAGGCACAGAATCACCACCATCAATGTCCTCAGCTTGTATATCCTTTTCCTCCATCCCTTCAGTCTCCTTCAAGTCTATTTCTTGCACTTTGATGTCTTCACCTTTAGATAGCTCTCCCTCCTGAGTAGATGTATCTGAGTCACTTTCAAAGTATTCAATCAATCTTGCCTGAGGGGCTGGTTTGCTTGCAATTCTGCCAAATCTTCTAACACTTGAAGTGTTACCCTCAGTCTTAGGTTTAGCTGTTTTAATTTTGGCCTTTTTCAGTGGTCCCTCACTATCACTTTTATAATTCTTATGGGCCCCAATATCCCTCCCCCCCGAGTCAGTGATCTCCACAGTAGACTCCACTTCCTTAAGTTGTCGTTTCTTTAATTTCACACTACCTTTGGATGGAGGAGTATGAAGGTCCTTCACAGTAATTTCTTCTAGGGATTTAGAAAAGGAAATCCCTTTCAAATTCTGGGTGATAAGGGTAGAATCAATGGGTTTCACAGAAGTGGTAACGTCAGTGGAGGGGTTATCCACAAGGATTTCAACAATGGTGGGATGAATGGGTTTCAGCAGACTCAAGGCAAGATGGAATTTATAAAGGCGGTGAATGAGGCCTTGGTGAACGGGGATAGGCTGCTTTGAGGGCTTCTTAGCATGCTTAGCTTTCACATAGTGAACAGAGTGTTCCAAATAAGACAACATATAGAAAGGAAAGCTAATAAGAGCATTTCTCCTAAAGTGGTTAAGAAGTGGAAGGTGGTAGTTGTAAAACCTGGTATAGCGACCCTCCAAGGTGAAATACTTCATCAACAGGTAGAACATAACATCCCATGGCTCCAGTAACTTGGCACAATCAAACCCTCCTTGATAAGGAACCAACTCCTCCCCATCACCCAGAAACAAATTCTAATTTTGAGTGTCCGCAACCCTAGCGTTTCTCTTCAATTTCGTGCCTTTAGTAGAAAGGCCAGTAGCCATTGCAATGACCTCCTCAGAAATCTTGAACCCAACTTTGCCAATTTGGACTCTGCGGTTGTCCCATGAAAGGGTACACTACGTAGAAAGATTTTCGTCGTGGCCATTAAGGCATTCCAGAAAAGGGGTAATGCCTTCTTCCTTATAGTAATGCCACACTAAGGTGTTATCCCTGAATTCACTGCAAGAGATGGGTTCAATTCAGATTCTATCCCCCCCATGATCAAATTTCCTTCAAAGCCACATAGCAGAAGAGAACTAAACTTCCCAATTTGATAGTCACAACGACTTTCTCCAATGTGTTGCTTTCAAGAATTATCTTTGCTAGCCTTAGGAATAATAATAGTGAAATAAATGATGAAATTGATCAACATCCTCAAGTAATCATTAGTCAGATATGCCACTACATTTCCCACTCTGTGCGTGTCCTTCCCATGCTTCAAAATCATCTAATTTAAGCTCCTGTCAACATCAATCAGCCACCTCAACTTGCCACGGGAGATCAACAGTGCCAAAATAGAATCTATAAGAAGGGTACATTGTATCATCATTAAGATGTCCTTAATCAACCACATCAAACTACCACGGGGGATCAACAGTGCCAAGTTGGCATCCATAATAAGAGTGTGTTGTATCATCATTAAGAGGTCCTATCTTTTTGAATTAACTCCTTGATAGCCCGAGGGATATTATGGCATTGATGCCAACACTGCCAATTTCCAAACTGCTGACCATGATTGGCAAGGGCATCAGCAACTCCATTCCCCTCCCTGTAAACGTGGGAGAAATCAACCATAGGAATACCCTGAATAAGGGTTTGGATATCAGTGATAATATCCTTAAGACACCATCCACACATAGAAACCTTGGTAACGACATCAATTATCATTTCGAATCTCCCTTTATTTGCAAATTCAGAATACCCAAGGTGATCACCAGTTTAACACCCTATAAAAGAGTTGAGGCCTTAGCAAAATTATTAGTTTGGAGACCTAATCCCCCTGCATAGCCAGCAACAAGATCCCCTCTATTATTCCTGATAACCCCACCACCACTAGCCTTACCATTATATTTTGAAGCCCCATCAAAATTTAATTTGAGCCAACCAGACTTCAGGGGGTCCACCTAGTATTTAACCGCTAAAGTTGCTTTGAGTTATCAAAGGTAGGGATTTGATTAAGTATCCCGCAATTAGTAGCCATACTTTCCTCATGCTGGGTGAGAGGTTTATCAGCAGTCTTAACATGAGAATTGGTCACACTTTCAATAAGGATCTTAGAGAGAGAATAGTAGACCTGAGCATGATTTTGGCAGCCTCCCTAAAAATTATGTTATTCCTTTCCTTCCATAGAGTCCAACCAATAAAGGGAAGGGTTTGGTTCCAAAGCTCCACTAACCAAGGTTGAGAGAATGGAGGGATCTAGTTAGCAATGACTTCCCTAATATCCTTATTACAAACCCATTGCAGCCCAAAATTCTGAAGCACAACATTTACTACCCCGTAAGAGTCTATTCTTGTCCATAGGCGCCTAAAGTTTCATGGTTGACTCTTGACAAGTGTCATGAGCTTGTAAGAAGTCATTGAATGTTGCATGATGAAGATTCCTAGGTGAGAGAAAATGGATGCCTTGTTTTGGGAGTGAAATACTTTGATAAGTACAATGCCATGTATTTGTTGTACATCTTAGTTTACAAGTACATAGGTGATGTTGGATTGAAGACTAAAGAGAAGATTGGAAATGGTTGTATTGTAATCTTGTTTGGAAGATAATACAACTTGAGCCTCTCTTCTTGGTGGAGTTTTTTCCCGTAAGGGTTTCTCCACGTAAACATTGTGTTATGTGTCTATTCTTCTACTCTATTGTTACCTTGTGTTGTGAGATCTTGCATTCTTATGTTGTTGATTTGTGCCTCTTTGTTGCTTCTATCTTATGGTGATGTTATTGTTGTTATAAGTTCATCTAAGGTGGTTTTATCAAGCATGTTAAAGTGGCTGATTTTAGCATAAAAAAGAAGTTCAATCTCTTCATGGTATTTCAAGGATTAAGCAAACTTATTTTCAGATTTGCATACAATTTTCAGATTTCTATATTGTAGTAGTCAAAGCCTTGTATCTCACCAATTGGTATCATATCTTGGTGCGATGATGATTAACAATTGGATTAGAGATTGTTTGTTTATTCCAACAAGAGTGGAATAGGGTATGGAATAATATATGGAAGAGGGTATGGAATACCCATCAAACTAGGAATGGAACAAGAAATAGAATTAGGGATGTCAATAGTGGAGGTAGGATTATAACTAAAAATGGGAGAAGAAGAGGCAACACTAGTAGTGGAAGTGGGGATGGTAGAAGAAAAACTAGGACCAAGAGTAGTCATGGTGTTAGTAGGGATAACATAGAAAGTAGGTGAAATGGTATTATGATAGGAGTAAGGATGAGTAGATGTGTAGAGGTCAAGATGGGAAGTGGGTAGAGCAATAGTCTCCAACATAGTAGGGAAGGGATGGAAGGAGGAGGTATATCAAATTGAGGAACAAAACCAAGAGAAAACTATGAAGATGATGCACCATTCAAATAACTAGTAGTAATCCTAGCACTGATGCCTTGAAAAACTTCCAACCCAAATGGATTTATAAGTAATAAATCATGAAAGGCTTGAACCAATTGTGTAGGATTATCCACCTCAACTGAACTAGCAAGTTCATGTGCAAATTGTTGTTGTTCTAATGTCCTTTATGATAAAAAATTTCAACCTTAAGCTTAATAGTAGTAGCAATAATAGTACCCATGGGAATGTCATCAAAAACAATATTCTTACTAGATTAGACCATTTAAGGATTCAAATGAGGGCTTCTCCTTAAGGGAAAATGAAGATGTAGATGAGACCTTGGCATGCAAATAACTCACAAAACCCTAAAATCCATATGATAGAAAAAGGATGTAAGATTTGATATAAAATCAACAAAATCAACAAGTGGTCAGATTTAAAAATAAATCAGTGAATGAAACCCTAGAGGCAAAAACAGGGGTGTGTAGGGTGGAATGAAAAAAATCACAAGATGAAGCACCAAACCCTAAAGGAGATATAACAATGAGGCACAAGCAAAAGGGAAGTTGAAACCCTAATGAGATAAAATATGCAAGTAGGAAATCATATGTGAAAACCCTAAATAAGAGAAAGATAAACCCTAAGGCCAAAAACCTTAGGTCATGTAAGAATGTCAAGTTCACCGAAAATGTGGTGGGATAAATCACTCACATAAATAATCTAGGCTAATTGAATAAATAAAATAATTAAATAAACAATTCAACCTAGATTAAGAGTTATGATTGATATTGACATTAAATGCAAACTTTAAAACAATAAATTAATGTACTTAGCTCAAACCATGGTAATGGAATATGCTATCAAAGATGCTAGGAATCAATTCACCAATGTGCTAAAAATTAGGGTCTTATTTGAGTGATTATCTTAGAATATGTAAATTGACTATGTTATGTTTTGGTTTAGATCCACACTTGTGGAAGTGAATTGGTGTACAAACTTGAACCTTGACCCATGTAAGTGAATTGGCTAAAATCTAATAACTAGAATTTGCTCATCTTATATTAGTGTACACGTGTTCGAGGTAGGGTGGTGTCTACAGACACTATTTGGGAATTGTGGTGTCTACATACATTGTTTGAGAACTTGCCAGATAAGCGTTTATTTTGCTTTGGTCAATCCCCAAGGCAAACCAATTTAACAAATTTGGAACAGTGATAACAAACAAGCATATAGAGATGCCTAAGATAGTGTGTGCTAATGCATGATCTATACTACTATGATGCTCTTTTAAATGCTTTATGACGATGCTCTTTAATGATTCTTTGATGATTTCAAAATGAATGATGAGTGTCCTTAAATACCATAATATAGCACACTAATCAACATAAATGTGCACTACACTGGTTCACAATGGCTAGTAGGAAGGAGTCAACAAGGTTTAAATTTGAAATTTGAATTTAAAAGTACGAGGTTTAGTTCTATGACAATAGAAACAACCTAAGTCAATTCTACATTTGCATAACTAATCCAAAGTGGCAAATAGGAGATGTAGGAACCAAAATCATTTTCAAGAAATGAAAGATGATAGAACTAAAATACAACAATGCCATGAACCTAATTCACACAAGAATATATTACTTATAAACTTGTTATTACATAAAAATATATTTTAATCAAAATAAGTCCAAAACATTAAAAAAACATAATGAATGAAAATTATAAAGCATGTCATTCTTGACTATTTTTAAAGTGTATCTATCTTTTTGTTCTTGTTTACTTTTTGTTTCTCTATGTAACAAGCTTTTGAAAAAGTCTTGATATGTAAAACTATGATTTATGGTCATCAAGAAAGTTGAATAGCATGCAAGTGTGTTTCTAAAGTTTGACAGAGCATCACATAATATAAGTGTAAATGAAAGCGGTGGGTCCCATGGAGGCACAGCATGGACGGTGATAAGCCCGGCCCACCCGGACTAAGAATAAAATACAGTGGCAGAGCATTGTTGAAATACGACGTTTTAGTTGGGGCCGGGGCGAGCGAGGGGAGAGTATAGTCGGCGCCGTCCAATGCTTTTGGAGCCAAGCCGTGGTTCTACCGTCCAGAGAATTGGAATACATTGTTTGGCCTTGCCTACACAGAGACGTGGTCAAATGCTTTGTTTTTTTGTGCTTGTTCAATGCCGTAGCCATCATTCATGTCCAAGAAAATTGTTAGTGGTCCCATTTTATTCTTGTGAAAATGTCAAAAATTGGAGGGTTGTAGTTTAATTAGTGAGGATAATGATATGTTTCTTGATTCACTATCTATTAAGATTCAAATCTCGTGTGAGTGCGATTGGGTTGGTTTTGATTCTTGAGTGCTTGTTTATGGTAGTTTAGCTAAAGGACAATTTTTGGTTTAGATATATGCTCTCATAATGTTGTAATCTACTATAAAAGCAGAGATGCTCATATCCATGTAATCCAATTGTTTCTATTTAAAAAAAGGTCAAAAGAGATCATAATAGTATTGGTTCTGCTACTTTAGTACTTACTTTTAAGTTTCCATTGGTTTACCATTTAGAAAGTAACTTTCTCTCACTAGAAATTTTGTAGAGATAAAAAGTGCATATTTTTAACATTTTCCTTTGTTTGTTTTACATTATTTTGGACACACGTTTATGATTTTAAGATGTTTTCTAGAATTAGTGATTTTAGACACATGTTTGTGTTTTTAAGAGTATCTTTTAAGAATTAACTAATGTGTATACTTTTTATGTTCTTGAAGGGGTCTTAAAAGGCCTTGAGGTATGTGTCTAATGTGTGTTTAAATGAGTCACCACTAGGTCATTTTAGAGAAGAAACACATCACATCATATTGCATGCATTGAGGACAACATATTGGCAAATTTGTCTCTAACATTTTGTAAGTCGGCAATAACCTCCTTCGACTAAATCAACACGCGACATCCAACTCCATAGTTTCTTTTACACTCTCACCATTAACTCAATCAATAGGGCTTGACTAAGATGCAAGGGGGAAGTTAGTACACTTCCACACCTTAGCTTAGAAAGCTTCATGGTGCTTCTTAGCACCACATTGAACAAGCATTTATTGTAGGTATTAGAACCCTAATTTGTTAGAGGTCAAGGTTGTCATTTTTGGATTAGGGTCGCACTAAGGTTTAGGGCCACAATAGGATCAAGGCTGCACTTATGGCCTTGACCTTACACAAATTCTAAGAATGAGCTAACTTAAATTTTGTCATTCTGCTTCTAATGAAACCAATTTTAAGCGATTCTAAACTACAATTCAAAAGTTATAATCAAAACAATGGACCTCTAAATTTATTAGGTGTTAGGGCCACCAAGAAGGTCCATGGATGTATTTTTTAGGTTCAAGGATACATTCAAGAGGTCCCAAGGTCGCACCTATGGCCTTGATCCCAATCTTTGCATAATTCTAGGTTTCACCTAGTGCCTATTCATCTTTGTCATCTATTTCTATATCCAATCTCATATTCTAGATATTAGATCTCTGTCAAAATCACTTCAATCTTCTTCCCTTTGACATCAATGTACACACTTATTTTAGTCATTTCATTTATATTTTATTTCAAAATAAAGTATGCATTTAAAATTAGATCTAATCAATGAGGTTAAGTTGATTTGATTCAATTAATTGATTAAATAACCTAGATATTTTTGAATTTGTCATTTCTCTTCTTCATTTTGGTGAACTTGATGTGAATCAAACTTGAAACATTTCATATAACCCTAAAGTTTACCCTTAGGGTTTATCCTTCTACCTTGATGTTCTAGATATGATATTTCTAATTGCTTTCATCTTTCATTTCAAATCCAAACTTTCATATACATCGTTATACACTTGCTTTGCTAGGTTTTTTTTAATTACAGATTCCCTTTTTGCCCATGTAGCTACATTTGCTTCCTATCTCATTATGCTTTTTATTATAGCCCTATATTCATGTGTTATATATAGGGATGTTGCTCTATATGATCATTTTTCATATCAATTGACTACTCACGATGTTTTTATACTTAGTGGTGATATTCTTCCTACATCTCATGAGAGTTTCATATCCCTAGATTTATGTGATTTTGATGTTTCATCTTGTGAGGAGCCTAGGGATACTAATGTCTTATCTCCCATGTTGATGATGGGTGTTGTCTTGATGATCCTCCTAGTGATATATTCTCTTTAGGGTTATCTATTTATTATGACCACCCTAGTGGTGAGATTTATGATATTTTTTTAAATCCTTATACCACTAGTTATGTTCCTTTACATGATATACCTTGTTTATGTCCACCTTCACACATGAGGTTGCTATCCTGCATGTAGCTCATGGTAGTCCTATGTTTTTTGGATCATGGTTTGTTGATGATTTATTTAGTGAGCATCTTAGTCATGATCATTCTATTTCCTCTAATTTACATGACGTGGTTGATTACCCTTTTTTTCATAATGAATTGGTTTATGATGCACAAAGATTTAGAGCATTGATGATATCTAAGCATTTAGTGAAAATAAAGATGTAATGTTACATATTAGATCATTTTTATCTTCATATTATGAGCATATAGACACGATTGTATTTTAATAAATGCATTTTGATACATTGATTGGTAGAGAAAAACAATGGTTTGATTCATGTCATGGTTATAATAAATCATTCTACACTTTTCAAGTGCTTTCATAAATCACTTTTCTATTGTCCCTAGAACATGTTTTTCTCTCGATGCTTCTCTTTCACCTTCTAGCGGTCTTTCCACGAGGGATCCCATGGATTTCTCTCTACATCATGATGACGAACACTTTAGATGCTCATGGGAACTCTCCTTTGGTTCCTATTACACTTTCCTATGATGTATCTTTGAACAATTGTGAAGTACCTCCTTATCATAATGTTTCTCCCATATTTCATATAAACAAATGCTTGGCTTACACAAAAATAACATGATGATCTCTTAAAAATTTTACTTGGCTTGTGTGAGGATAATGTGCAAACATTTAATGATCAATCATTTACACCTTTCTCCACCATTGCACATTATACGCATAAGGATATTGGACATGTTGATCATGATATTTATCTTTCACATCATTTGAGCATCATTTTGAGAAAGCTACAACATATGGAAAATTATGTTTGTTATGGAGTAAACAGTAACCTCATGCCATTTTACCTCCTAGTTTAGCTCCTACGTCCCCTCATTTACATTATGGAAGCTTAATACTTATCCCAGAGCAATTTTCCCTGAAACCCATGTCAAATGGAGCTTAGGGGCCCATCTTAAATGTTAATCAAGACCTAAAATGGCCTTGGGACTTGGGCACCCACTCCCAAGTCTATGTTGATATGTCGAAATCTAAATTTTATTATGTTGGCTTGGGCACTCTTAAAAGGTTTCCCTATGTCAGCCTTTGCAATTTAAATTACAAAAGTTAGCGGGAATGCATATATAAGTGAGTTTATGACTTCATTTGACACCTAGATGGATAATGTGAACTTGTGATATTGAGCTAAGGGATTTCAAGGCTTTCATTATGTTGCAAAGCAGAATTGTGTTGTTATTGTGTTTGTTTGTTGCAGATTTGGCTTCATCAATCCATCTCCTCATGATTTGAAGGATCTTCATCTCCATGAGGGCTTCACCTCTAAGGTGACATCTATTTGTGTTTTAATCAATCTATTTCAGCATTTGATTTGGCCTCTTCGCTCCATTGGGCACACACTTTATCTAACAACGGTTCTGGAAGACTTGAATGTCATTCTGGAGCTTGACCGAGGCAAGCTCCTAAACACCACAACTCCCAAACCCCTCCTTTTTGATTGCAGGTTACAGGTGTGGGATTTGGTGAAGTGTAGGTGTAGAGAAGCTATTTAGAGGATAAGGATTTAGGATATGGAGAAAAGTTTCTATAATTCTACCCTACTAGACTAGGGTGCTTGCCCCATAGTCCTCATGACTGGATTCATCCCAAACTCAGGAGTTGAATAGCATCTGACACTGCTCACTGTTCCCGACCTGCGGAAAAATTGTACCCCATAGTCTGCAAAGTTTCTATTTACGGAAATCCAACTTTTGGTGAGTTTCTAATCCTTCTTGAGTGTCTTTCTGTCTGGTGATCTATAGTAATTTATTCGTCTGTACCTGATTTTGAACATTATAATTAGGGTTTGAGGCTTATTGAATCTAGGGTTTGACAAATATCTCAATCTAATCAGTCTTTCCATATCATTCCTGAGTACATCAACCTATAGATTAGTCCTCTTCATTTGTAGTGACTTGGCTCAACTGTTGTCATTGAATGTTATTGTGAAAGGAGGGTTTGATTTGATAGATCTTAACACTATCCTCCATCTTCTCACTTTTCATATATAACATTTTGGTGAACCTAACGTGTTTTTACTAAACTTGCATCTTTTTGAGTGTTGTAATCAGTTTTTTTGCATTCATTCATATCATATTTATCATCTTGCATTGAAAAATTTTGCATACATTTGAAATTTTTTGAAAAAACAAGCATTATAGGCTTGCATTAAGACATAGTTTTGCATATCATAAAAAGATTTAATTTTTTGATATTTGCATCAAATCTAATCTTTATTACAGTAATTCATCATTAACTCATATCAAATATTGCATTTAAAAGCTTCATTTGGTAGGGTTTTGCTTAAAAAGTTGCATTTTTCATATAACCTAGTAATTCTAAAAACTAGGGTTTGTAGTCAAAATTTCATTTTCAGATTTTGCTACTCCTTTTCTACATTCATTCAAATCTGATTTTGAATTGTAGTGTTGAATCATAGTGCATACTTTTGCATCCTAGCTTTGAAACTTTCACCTTTTGCAATCACACATTGTGTATTTCAACATCAAGGGTTTTATACACTATTTTCAAACTTCTTCAAACAAACTTTTAAATCTTTCATCTTGCCTTGTTGTGTAGTATTATTTCCATCATACCCACTTGGTTTGTTGTGAAATTTGTGTGTTTTTCTCTTTAAAAACTTGATTTCCTCAACCAAGTGATTTGGTGTGAAATAGTCTCACATACATGGCTTCTCATCACAACAATGCTAGGATCCCTCCTAGAGTTTATAGGAAGAGGAAGACTCTTGAACCTGAATTAATTTTTATACCACATGATAGAACAATTGGAAGCATTGAAGGACCTCTTTACACCATTGTGAAAGTAATGGAAAATCCTACAAGAGGAGCCCTTATTAATCCTAATTGCATGACTAATGCGGCTATTGAAGAGTTCCTTTATTCACATGATTTGATGCAAGAATCTTATGAACCAACATACATGATGATTAAAACACATAATGGAGCTTTCCTCCCATCTTTAGGAAATATTACTTTATTGATAAAACTATTTGATAAAGCTTTGGAACAATCATTTGACATCATTCCTACATTCAACCTCTTTCGTATAAAATTAGGCCATCCATGGCTCAAGGCCACATGTGAAAGCTATCCCTTCCACAATTCATAAATGTCTAAAATTTTCTCAACACGGAAGCATGCATACTATTCACCATAGTTAATGGCAACCCTTGGTTACTCGAAAAAACTTTAATCTCAATTACTTTTGGCCACGACCTACTGAACCTCCTGAACCACGACAAGATCAAACATTCTTGGGATACCAACGATATAAAGCAAAGTTGATAACAAAATTGGCTAGACCTCCTATAGAACAATTCATAAGTAAAGAGCCACCTGAATTGAAAGAACCCCCTAGACTGAGAGGTAAGGGAGTCTTTGCTGAAGTGTCCCCTCCATCATCTTTACAAGGATTGGGAGATACCCATAAAGAACAAAATACTTCATCACAAAAGGTTAATTTATCACTAGCTTCCTCCTCTGAGATGTCGAAGACTATGGAAAATCATGACAAAACTTTTGCAAATATCACCAACAAAACAATAAGGAATAGACAAGCAAGAGAACAGAAGAGACGACAAGCCTTAGCTTGGCAAGCTACACTCCAACAAGAGAACATTCCACCAACGAATATTAAAACAAACAAGGATGAGCTTAAGGTTGAAGAGCTTAAAGACAATGATAAAGTTTGGGTAATTGTACCTTATGTACCTCTTTCCTTTTGCATTCGAGATTGGGAGGAAGATGATTTGCTCAACAACAACCACTAGTTCGGTTGTGTAAACAATTAAGTATTTCTAACCCTTTTAGCCACCTTTGTCATAGCATATCTTTACTCACTTACGTGGGCTCCTCTATGTGTTGTGTTCCCACATGTTGTGTTATGTGTTGTTTAGGTCTCCTAGGATGACCCTTGATACTCTTGTAAGGTCAAGGATACCGGGAGACCGCCTCTGTTGTGACCATTCTTCTATTTTTTTCATCATTCTTCTATCCTTCTCTCCTCTATTTTATTGTTGTGTGTTGTGCCTTAGGGGCATAGCTTTGTAGATGATGTCTTGGGGGCATCCTCCTACGTGGTCTTCCTAAGGCACTTGTTTCTGCTCTCTCATTTTATTGTTTACCTTTTTCAATGGTTCTACCTAGTCAGCGGATGATGAAAACAAACAAATACTAATACGAACCATGTGTCCCTTCAGCGAGTAAGCAAAACTAGACCCAGTCCATATATAAAGATGGGGTTGATATATATTTATATATATATTTGATGCTTGACTAGTAGAATCACTCCGTGTGATATATCATATTGTCATATCTCTTAACAAACATTTTACAATACTCTCAATGTGCTCCGTGCACTTCAGATGGTTTTGTATCTCACCTTGTTGTTACACTCGATTCTGAGGTACCTGCAGTATAAGCCCAAAGACTATACTCTGATCTAATATATGATTTATGCATAGATTTCATTATTTGATTTGGTTATTATCTTAGAGTAAGATGTTCTAACCTCATCTCTTGTTGATTATCTTAGTAAATCTTATCAACGTGTTTGTGGGAACATTTAGGGATCATGGCACATGTCACCTTTGGGGGCATGGACTTTGCGAGAGCTCTTGTTCCCTTGCGTGTTTTCACTCTACCTTAATGTATGTGATACCAGTAAGCGGGATCAACCACCTTAAGGTGGAGGCATATATAATGGTATCTGTCTAATTATCTTTTGACACTGACCAAGTGTGTTTTTGCCCTCTCCATGAGGAGGGATGTTGTATCTCCTGAGTGAGTATGCATCCTTTTATAAAAAGCAATATGCCCTCTCTATGAGGAGGGATGACATATCTCTTGAGCTAGTGCGCATCCTTTTATAAAAATCCCTCATCACGAGGCAAGATGGTGTATCTCTTGAGCTAGTGCACATCCTTTTATACAAAGTCCTCTGTGGAGGCAAGGTTGGATGTTGAGCCATCTTCCTTGACAGGTTATCGTAAGGTCCTAACACTTTAGTTAAAAATATGTCAATCAGGTAGTGTCCAATGCTGTATGCAATAGGGGATTTTTTTGGACATCTCACTTAGTAATAGATTTTTTGAGTTTTTGAAAAGCTTAAAACTAAATCTAAACTAGAAAGCATGAAAACTTTAATCTAGAAATCATTTGAATTCTTAATCTAGAAAGCATATAAACTAACTAAGAATCAACACTTGCAGTTTAACTATGAATTCAAAAACAAAGGCAACTAACTACTAACTAAAAGTACGTTTGACATTTTTAATCAATAACTGCCTGTGTTTGTTGTGTATAAGACGTATAGTATGTCCATGGCATACTATGTGGTGCTCGTGTATTTCGTGTGTCTTCCTTGTGTGTTTTCTGTGTCTTCCCTCGAGTGTGGTCTAAAGGCACGTAGCAATAAGCTCCCTCCACATTCAGGTCTTTGTTGGCATGGCTTTCCCCTGGTGTGGTCTAAAGGCACATAGAGATGAGCTCCCTCCACACTTTGGGTTTTCTTTTGCATGTTTTTGACAGTCTAAAGGCGTGTAGCGATGAGCTCCCTGATGGGCTAAATTATTGACCTCTTTTTATGTTGTTTTATATGCTTTTAAGAAGTTTTCTATATGATCCTCCAGACACTTTACCAACATCACCATCATTATATGTTGTCTTTTTTATATACTTTGCAAGACTTTGAACCTATATTATTAATATAGAATATGGTGATGATGTTATCAATTGAATGATTTAAATATAAGTATGCATGCAATATAGATGGAATCCTATGGTTTAGTCATGAAGGTTATTTGTGTGCATATGTTTTGTGAATTAACCCATGTGCAGCCAGAACATGTCATCAAGGAAATGAGCATTTGCAACAAAGTTGAAGATAGGAGAATTAAAGGAAGTGAAGTTGGACGCCAAACGTGAAGATAGCTGGAGGATGAATGTGAACCATCATGGATAGAAATAAATGCAGAAGAAGAAGAAGACTTGTTTCAAATGCAGCTTATGTGTGTTCTTCATGAGATCCATTGCATAAGAATTCTTGTTTGGATAGGACTCTGCTTCCTCTGTTCAGTTAGATTAATAAATTGATCTCAAACCCGTATCCTAGTATCTAGGAATGGATTGATGATTGAAGTCAATTAGTACTTGCATAAAACTCTCTCATTTTTGTATAAGTTAGAGGGGATGAGTTAGATGTCAAGTTAGTTACTTTATTTCCAATTACTCAGTTGTTACACTATTGTTACTCGGTTTTCTATATTGGAAGATGCAGACATGTTTTATTAAGGAATGTGATGTAGGAGCATCCCTGGTTCAAGAGTAATCTTGCATCAACCAAAAACATTTGCATTTCAGTTCTTTCATTTTCCTGTTTAGTTCAGGCAGTTCAGTCAGAAGCAGTTTCAGCTTGTGGTCCAGTTTTGGCATTTCACATCTTGTGGATCTGGACTTAGCATCTACATTCATTCATCTACATCATATCAAGAATTCAAAGCATTTGGATAAGTTACCAGAAAGTTATCACTATCAGAAGATCAACTATTTTCTCAGAGAAGAGCATTCTAACAGTTCTGGATAATCAGCTAAAGGAGAAGGCTTGCGGATCATTCCTTGACTTGTGGATCCTAATGACACATCATTCAATGATCCTTGGTTCATGGTCGAACTTCCTTAGAGGTCCGTACGTTGCTCCATTCATTTGAGGAAGTGTTCTATGCATTTAGGTCCGACCTACTTGTGAAAACGTTACATCTCTTCATTGGAGTTTGTGACCTTCCTTGGCCGATGCAAAGGAATCTATTGGTCCGGAAATGATATATATATATTGATGTAATAGATCCTTAGGAAAGGGGAGTTCTCATAGCTATTCACATAGGAAAGATCTGATAGTTTAGATTTGTGCGAAGGAGCTTCAAAGCTTTATCTTGCGCATGTATGTAATCAGGCCTGTGAGCCCTAATTGTAAGCTCACATGTTTCCAGCCGATTTGTATTCAAATTATTTGATATACTAAATGATTGAATATGCATTTGTTTCATTTCTTGAGTTGTTTCTATTGTGTTTACTCTTGTTGCACAGTCTGAATAGTTCATTCTATGAACCCTCCTATTGTGACTGCACCAAGTGGTATCAGAGCGAAAGTTTGATTCTTTGGAGTGAATTGACGAAGGAGATTCTGTAAGATCTTGTTGTGAGAAGATCACCGATCTGAGACAGGTTACTTGGGTGCAACCGATCACTGATTGAGAGGCAGTTGTCGCTTGTAGCCCGATCACCAAATTTGAGGCAGTTTGCACTTGATCCTAGGAAGATGCCAACACGAAGAGTTCCTCCTATTGGTACAATGGCTAATAGAATGGATGAGATGATGGAATTTATGAGAATAATGCGAATTCATTTGGATGTTGTTGAGGAAGATAGGTGAAGAGGATCGACACCGAGACCTAATGTTGAGAGTGATGATGAAGAAGAATTTCAATCTGTTGAACAAACTGGCAAAGCCCTAGAAGGCACTGAAGAAGAAGAATAAGATCAGATAAAGATGTTGCGAGCTATTTCAAAGATTGGAAAGAGACCTAGAGTTGATGTTCCAAACTACATTGGTAATTTGAATCCAGAAGAGTTGATTGATTAGATAAATGATATGGAAGAATACTTTGAATATGAAGAGGTTGAAGATCTGGAGAAGGTGAAATTTGCAAAGACAAAGTTGAAAGGACATGCTGCTATATGGTGGAAAGAAGTTCAGTTGGAAAGAAATAGAAGAGGGAAGGAAAAGATTACAAAGTGGGACCAGATGGTGACAAAGTTGAAAAATCAGTTTATACCTACTAACTATGAGTTGGAACTGTTGAAGAGATTGCAAAACCTATGACAAAAGGAGAAATTTGTGAAGGAGTACACTGAAGAATTCCATAAGATGATCATAAGGACAGGACATAGTGAAGCAAGCAAGGAGAAAGTGGCTAGATACATCAATGGACTGAGATTGAACATTCAAGAAGAACTAAGCTTGGTAAGAATGACATCTTTGGAAGAAGCATACTAGTTTGCCCTAAAAGTTGAAGAGAAGCTAAATAAGAGACATGATCAGAGACAGAGAGGCAGAGGAGGTAAATTTTAGAGAGGAAGATCATTTTTTGGATATGATAAATCATTTGTGGAGCAGAACAAGTTTGACAGCCCGTTGAAGAAGGATGACAGAGATAGCATTGCTTATCAGAGAGATGACAAAAATTCTTACTGAAGAGGAAACCCTAGTGCATACCGGAATGAAGGATATAGGAGAGAAGGTAGAGGATTTGATAAGAAGACATTCAGAGGTACTTGTTTCAAATGTGGAGGTGAAGGAAATAGAGCATTTGAATGTAATCAGGGTATTACAAGTAAGAAGATAGAAAATAGTGGAAGAGCAGCCTATGTTGAAGAAGAACCTATTGAATCACCTTGTTCAGTTGGCAATCCAGAGAAAGGGGAATCATTGGTGATGAGGAGAGCACTATTTCAAGTAGAGGCAAATGAGGAACCATCACAGAGGAAAAGTCTATTCAGAACCAGATACAAATCCAGAGGTAAGTGGTTTAAAGTTGTGATTGATAGTGGTAGTTCAAATAACCTAGTTTTAGAGGAGGTGGTGACTAAGCTGAAGTTGAAAAGATTGAAACACCCTAAGCCTTATTAGATAGCATGGATTCAGGATGATCATAAGGTACTGGTGAGTGAACAATGTTTGGTGATATTATGCCTATGGATGTTTGTCATATCTTATTGGGTAGACCTTGGCAGTATGATAGAAAAGCTATACATGATGGGAGAAAGAACACATATACTATAACAACACATGGAAAGAGAATTACTTTGATTCCTTTGGAGGATGATCCTAAGAGTGAAGTATATGGGAATGCTAGAATCTGTTTGGTAGATGGAAGAAAATTTCTGGATGGTTTGAGACATGAGAATATGTGTTATGCCTTGACTCCGAAGAGGCCTGAAACACTGAAGAAGGAGACTGAAGAATCACAATTGAAGGAGATAAAGGAATTTCTGACAGAGTATGAAGACATCATATTAGACAATGTACCTAAAGGATTACCACCTATAAGGAGTATCATTCATCACATGGATCTTATACCTGGAGCAAGTTTGCCTAACAAAGCAGCACATAGGATGACATTGGCAAAGAATGAAGAATTGAATAGACAGATACAAGAGTTGTTGAGGAAAGGTTTGATTAGAGAAAGCTTGAGTCCTTGTGCAGTACCTATAGTGCTTGCATTGAAGAAAGATGGAGAATGGAGAATGTGTACTGATTCCATAGCAACAAACAAGATCACAGTTAAGTATAGATTTCCTTTACCTAGGATGGATGATATCATGGATTGTTTGAGTGGAGCAAGATATTTCACAAAGATAGACTTGAAGAGTGGATACCATCAGATCAGAATTAGAGAAGAAGATGAATGGAAGACTGCTTTTAAGACAAATGAAGGATTGTATGAGTGGTTAGTGATGCCCTTTGGATTGACAAATGCACCAAGTACTTTCATGAGATTGATGAATGAAGTCTTGAAGAAATTCCTGGGTAAGTTTGTGATTGTATATTTGGATGATATTCTGACTTTTAGTAAGACAAAAGGAGAATGTTTGTGGCATATTAGACAAGTTTTGTAGAGGTTGAGAGAGGAGAAATTGCTGATAAACATCAAGAAGTGTAGTTTCATGAAGGAAGAGTTGGTATATTTGGGATTTGTGATTTCTGCAGAAGGATTGAAGATGGACCCTAAGAAAGTGAGAGCAATTGTTGAATGGCCTACACCAGAGAGCATTGGAGAGGTTAGATCATTTCATGGATTGGCTAGTTTCTACTGGAAGTTCATCAGAAATTTCAGTTCAGTTTGTAACCCTATGACTGAGACAATGATAGGTGATAGAAAATATTTCAAGTGGACATCAGGAGCAAATAAAAGTTTTGAGTTGTTGGAGCAGAAAGTGACAAAGCAACCTGTTTTGGCATTACCAGATTTCAAAAAGGTATTTCAAGTTGATTGTGATGCAAGTGGAAATGCAATTGGAGCAGTGTTAAGTCAAGAAGGTAGACCAGTAGCATATTTCAGTGGGAAATTGAATGATGCAAGGAGAAGATATTCAGTTTATGATCAAGAGTTCTATGCCATAATTCAAGCCTTGAAGAAGTGGAGACATTACTTGTTGCCTAAAGAGTTTGTGTTGTATATAGATCATCAAGCTTTGCAGTATTTGAATAGTCAAGGTAAGTTGAATCAGAGACATATGAGATGGGTAGAGTTCATGCAGAGTTATACTTTTGTGTTGAAGCATAGGAGTGGAAAATCAAACAAAGTTGCTGATGCATTGAGTAAAAGAAGAAACTTGTTGACAGAGATGAGAGTTGAAGTATTGGGTTTTGATGAATTGAAGAACATGTATGAGGGAGACACTAATTTTGCAGAACCTTAGAAAGCATGTAAGGAACCTGTTGTGACAGATAGGAGCAAGTGGTTAGATTATTTCATTCAAGAAGATATGTTGTTCAAAGGAAGTGAATTGTGCATACCTAGAAGTTCAATGAGAGATAATTTGATCAAGGAGAAGCATAGTGGTGGATTGGTAGGACATTTTGGCATTGACAAGACAGTAGCTTTGGTAAGTGAAAATTACTTTTGGCCTCAGATTCATAAGGATGTTTGGAAATTTGTGCAAAGTTGTAGAGTTTGTCAAGTTGCAAAAGGGAGTAGTCAGAATACTGGATTGTATAAACCTTTGACAGTACCAGAGAGACCTTGGGAAGACATAAGCATGGATTTTGTAATGGGATTACCTAAGACACAGAGAGGATATGATTCAATATTTGTAGTGGTTGACATATTTTCAAAGATGGCTCATTTCATACCTTGCAAGAAGACAACTGATGCAGTGCATGTAGCTGACCTATTTTTCAAGGAGATTGTGAGATTGCATGGATTACCTAAGAGTATAGTTTCAGACAGAGACACAAAATTTATTGGATACTTTTGGAAGACACTTTGGAAGAAGATGAAGACAAATTTGAAGTTTAGCTCTACTTTTCATCCACAGACAGATGGACAGACAGAGGTAGTGAATAAGAGTTTGGGAAGCTTGTTGAGATGTTTGGTTGGAGAGAAAACTAGAAGTTGGGACTTGATTCTTTCACAAGCAGAGTTTGCATACAATAATTCAGTAATTAGGAGTACTGGAAGAACACCCTTTGAGATTCTTACCGGAGTGAATCCTAGAGGAGTTGTAGAACTAAGAGATATCAGTACAGAGGAAAAGAGAAGTGCAGAAGTAGAAGAATTTGCAGATCACATGAAGATAGTGCATAATCAGGCGAAGAAACATTTGGAGAATATGAACAGTACGTACAAAGAGACGGCTGATGAGAAGAGAAGACACAAAGGATTTGAAGTTGGAGATGAAGTAATGGTGTACTTGAGAAAAGAAAGATTTTTAGTTGGAACTTATAACAAGTTGAAGATGAAGAAGTTTGGACCATGTAAGATACTTAGGAAATTTGATTCAGGAAATGCATATGAAGTAGAGCTACCAGAGACATTAGGTATATCACCTATTTTCAACATTGCAGACTTATATCAGTATCATGAAGCAAAGTTCAGTGACAATGTGGAAGAAGACTTGAAGAAGCAATTACCACAACAAGCACCGAAACAAATAGAAGACATTTTGGACAACAGAGTTGGACGCAGCACTAGAGGCAGACAATACAAAGAATATCTTGTGAAGTGGAAAGGTAGACCGAAAGAAGATTCATCATGGATATCTCAGGCTGAGGTGGACCGTCTTGGTTCTCCCCTAGCCCCAACAAAGTGAGGGACTCACTTTTTCAATAACCTCAGATGTCTGATGCAGAAGCATCCCTAGTTCAAGAGTACTCTTGCATCAACCAAAACATTTGCATTTTAGTTCTTTCATTTTCCTGTTCAGTTCAGGCAATTCAGTCAGAAGCAGTTTCAGCTTGTGGTCTGGTTTTGGCATTTCACATCTTACGGATCTGGACTTAGCATCTACATTCATTCTTCTACATCATATCAAGAATTTAGAGCATTTGGATAAGTTACTAGAAAGTATTCACTATCAGAAGATCAACTATTTTCTCAGAGCAGAGCATTCTAATAGTTCCGGATAATCAGCTAAAGGAGAGGGCTTGCAGATCATTCCTTGACTTGCGGATCCTAATGACACATCATTCAATTATTCTTGGTTCGTGGCTGACCTTCCCCGGAGTTCTGCACATTGTTCCATTCATTTGAGGAAGTGTTCTATGCATTTAGGTCTGACCTACTTGTGAACACGTTACATCTCTTCATTGGAGTTTGTGACCTTCCTTGGCTGGAATCTATTGGTCCAGAAATGATATATATATATATATATATATATATATATATATATATTGATGTAATAGATCCTTAGGAAAGGGGAGTTCTCATAGCTATTCATATAGGAAAGATCTGATAGTTTAGATTTGTGCGAAGGAGCTTCAAAGCTTTATCTTACGCATGTATGTAATCAGGCCTGTGAGCCCTAATTGTAAGCCCGCATGTTGCCGGCCGATTTGTATTCAAATTCTTTGATATATTGAATGACTGAATCTACATTTGTTCCATTTCTTAAGTTGTTTCCGTTGTGTTTACTCTTGCTGCACGGTCTGGATAGTTCATTCTATGAACCCTCCTACCGGGACTGCACCAAGTGATACCACAACAGAAACAACTCAAGAAATGGAACAAATGCAGATTCAGTCATTCAGTATATCAAAGAATGTCATTAATGAATACAATCTAAAAGAGATTTTGTTTTATGATATGAAGTGAATGAACTATGTGTTATGAAGATGCGTAGAAATATGAACTAGATTTGATTCTTAGTTAAGTGAGTCAGTCCCCTGAGTCAGCCACTCAAGGTACTAATCCTCACTTCATTTATTTACTTGTTCCTTTATGCATTCAGTGTTAAATATACTTTTCATTTGCACATAGATACATCACAAGTCACTTAGATTTCTTTGGTTGTCGAATTACAAGTAGTATGGTTCATGAACAAGTTCATGCTTCATCAAATTTAAGTCCTCCAAAGGTTAGCATTAGTTCTTTTATCATTTTGGATGTTTTGAGATAATTTTGTAATTTCCTGTTGATAACAGTCATCTACAACTTATGCTGCAGGTACCCGTAGCCACTAGATTCTGTAGTTGTTTTTACTATTCCTGCATTTCTGTGAATACCAGTAGAGTAGAAAAGCCTGAATACATTTGGATAAGATAGTTTAGGAAGAATATGATCCCTGAAGGCACATACAGTGTAGTGCCATCATAAGCTTAAGCTCCTTGGTTGATAATTTAATGTAGGAACACAATGATAGAGTGGATTGTTCAGATAGGTTTACCCCTGAATTATGTTAAGTCTACAACACATTAGTTGTCCTCTACATTTTTGGCACCATTGCTGGGGATGGTGCTACCTTCATAGGCTCATTTTTACATGCTTTCATTGTTTAAATTTTGATTCCAGTATTAGGATTAATAAATTCACTTTTTAGGAAACACTGGAAATTATACTAATATTGTGTAGGACTGTTGGAATATAAAGCCAAATTCACTGTATGCAGAGGTAGAGAGATAACTAAGGCAGATTCCTCCCTTCAAATTTTTAGGATAGTGAAGAGACAACGGACTTTATCAATTATATAGTAGAAAGTGTTGAAGAAGAATTTCCTCTTACATCTTCATCAACACCTTCTACTCATCAGCTTCTTCCACAACTACAGAAGGGACCTTTAGAACAATGGCAGATGTTGCAATGGAGGATCCACTAGAGAAAGCAATGCTCGAGTTTCCCATCATTGATTAGGAGAGGGCTATAGTGCTGAAAAATATTCCACCATCAGCATTACCAGTCTTCTATGGCCTGGTGACAGAGGACCCAAATACGTTCTTGTTTGAGTTTGATATCTTGTGTAGGAGCTATGACTACACTTCAGATGCTCACATACTGAAACTCTTTCCTGCTACCCTCAAGGATGCAGCTTTGAGATGGTTTATGGGGCTGGGAAAAGATGTCATTCCAGATTGGGATACTATGAAGGAGAAATTCTTGGAAAAATACCAAGATTACTACTGAGGACATGATAGGAGGAGAGATGACATCTTCAAGTGTCACAAAAGGAGGAGGAGCCACTTGAAGATTATGTTGAAAGATTCCAGTTTGTTCTGAAGAACCCCCAAAATAGATTATTTGAAGAATCATTAAAAATGGTTTTCTTGAGAGGGGTTAAGGATGATTGCATGGATGCTTTGAATCTCATTGGGAAAGGTGATATTTCCTAGCTACCTTTTGAGTCAATTTGTAAAGTCTACCGAAATTCCTCAAGGACTTTCACTAGACGACCAAGGGGAGAAAGGACATCAATTACAAACAAGGCAACCAATGGAGTTTCAAGAGTGGAAATCAGTAATTTACTGTCCAACATGAAGGATATAATCAGCCATATGGCTACACAGCTGGACACTCTTCACATCAAGAAGAAAAAAGAAGCTGATGCAATGCTTACTGAGTATTGTCCCATAGGCAAAGGAGGGCCAGTTGTAAATGCAAGAGGGTGGCAAGCATCCAATAAGAGAAGGTAGAAAGGCCAAAATTTCAACCATTTGAAGGAGAGGATGGACAATTGTTCTTCATAGCTCAAAGGAGATCTTGGCAACAAAGACAAGGTATGTCCTCTGATCCACTAAATTTCAATTCACCCTTTCCTGATGCAAACCAAAATTTCTTTGCTTGGAACACTCAGCCATGGCCTAGTAATCAAAATCTCTGGAAAAACCCACAATGGCCTACTCCACAACCTAGTTGGAACCAACAACAACCAAACCCATGGCCCCAATAAGGTTTTCAAGGTTCCAACTATAATCCCCAGTGGCCTACACACCAACCTCAATGGTAGCCTCAATGGAACAAGAACCAACAATGGCAGCAAAATACAAATTAACAGCAACCTATGATTCCATCTCAACCACAACAACCAGCCATAATGCCTCCATCAGAACCTCAAAATCCACCTCCTAGACCTACCCAAATCCCTGCCCAACCTGCACCTAACCCTAACAACAAGCCTGTTCAATATGATTATACTAACGAGGTGATGCAATACCCCACCTATGGGGTAGAAGTGAGTAATGTTCATCTCAGATCAGGGAAGCAACTTGCAGGTCCTTCGTCTCCCTAAATTACAAAACTTCAAGATAAAGAACCCACAGAGGAAGCCTCAGATAAACCACCTTTGGAACCTGAATCAACTCAGGAACCTCAGACCATTTCACATCCTAAGCCTCCTTTCCTTCAATGCTTGGCTATCTAGAAACAACCAGTATAGTATGAAAATGACCTCATAGGCCAGTTGCAAGATATAAGCATAACGATTCCCTTAATCCAAGCCATCAAAGGTATTCCCATCTACACTAAGACTATCTGAGATCTCTGCATAAAGAAACTAGGAAGAAAGAGGATAGACTCAAAGACAGTTCATGTTTTAGGTAACCTAGTTGACATAATGTTGGGGAACATAACTGTTCCCAAATATACAGATCCAAGTAGTCCAATGGTGGATGTCAAAATCAATGGGACTTTGATTAAGAATACTCTGATAGATTTAGGTGCTAAAATTAATGTAATGACTAAGGAGACAATGCAGGCACTCCATTTGAGAAACCTTAGGCCTACTCAGACAGCCTTACAATTAGCTGATAGGTCTACAGTCAAACCTGAAGGAGTCATTGAGGATTTGGTCATTGCATGAGATTCTTGGGAATACCCTACTGATTTCATAGTCCTGTAGCCAAAGGTTATTTTTGTTGGTTATCCTCTTATACTAGGAAGACCATGGCTTTCCACAGCAGATGAATTTATAGGTTGTAGGTCTAGTAACATGATCATATCCAATGGGACTATGACCAAGAAATTGGTTCTATATCCACCAGCCCAGCCATACCATGAGCTTGAGCAGACCATTTGGCCTATCCTGGAAGATGAGGACAGCTATTCCTTGCAAACCTTGATGACCATTGAACGTAGCCCCTTACTGGATATTCAAGATGAAGATGATTTGATTGCTCACATTGTACAAAATGACTGTGGAAGGCATCTGTAGTAGCAAGACTGTTTATCTTGATTACAAGATCCCTTAGGAAGCATAATACCTACCAGTTCCTCAGAGGAAGTATCTCAAATATTTCATACTTTGTTACCTCAGCAATGCTTACCAGTAATACCTAGCCTTGATTTTTCCTCTGTGCAAGAAATGTCTAAGCCATTAGAAATCAAGCTAGGAAAAGTGTTGATTGTTAATAATACATTGACTAATGAGCAGCAACAATCCCTGCATGCAGTATTACAAACCCACTCAACAGCATTTGTATGGGATTATAGTGACATGAAGGGCATAAATCCTGCTTTGTGTATGCATAAAATCTACATTGATGATGGCCACAGACCTATAAGACAGCAACAGAGACGCATGAATCCTGCTCTCAGAGAGATAGTGAAAGCAGAACTTCAAAAGCTTTTAGATGCAAGGTTTATATACCCCATCTCAGACAATGAATGGGTTTCACCATTGGTCATAGTTCCTAAGAAAGGTGGCAAATGGAGAGTTTTTGGTTATTACAGAGAACTAAATGTTGCCACTAGGAAAGATCACATTCCATTGCCCTTCATTGATCAAGTTCTTGACTCTTTAGCAGGTAAGAAATATTTCTCATTTCTTGATGCTTTTAGTGGCTATAACCAAATCAAGATTGCACCAGAGGATCAGGATAAGACAACATTTACATGCCCTTGGGGGACCTATGCATATTTTGTCTTGTCTTTTGGTCTGTGCAATGCTCCAGCCACTTTTCAAAGAGCAGTCCTCAATATTTTCTCTGAATTTGCCCATGACAGCATGGAAATTTATATGGATGACTTCACCACATATGGTGAAGTATATGATGAAGATTTACAAAACTTGGAGAAAGTTTTGAAGAGATGAACATAGCACAACTCTCTTTGAGCAATGAAAAGTGTTTTATGATGATGACACAAGGGATAGTTTTGGAATATTTTATCTCAAGTGCAGGCATACAAGTTAACCCAAAGAAGATTGAAATTATATCTACCTTGCCTATTCCACAGAGACAGAAGGATGTAAGGAGCTTCCTGGGATATGCAAGTTATTACAGGAGTTTCATTCAAGATTTTAGTGAAATTGTTGCACCTCTGTTTACTCTGTTGACAAAGGAAAATGAATTTGAATGGACACCAGACTATCAGACTTCCTTTGAAAAGCTAAAAGCATCCTTGACATAGGCTCCAGTTCTTAAAGGTCCAAATTGGACACTACCTTTTCACATCCACATAGATGCATCAGAATTTGCTATTGGAGCAGTCCTAGGCCAACAAGAAGGAACTAAGGAGTATGTAATTTACTATGTAAGTAAAAACCTACAGGGAGCTAAGTTGAACTACACTATGACAGAAAAAAGAAATGTTGGCAGTTGTTTATGCCATTAACAAATTCAGACACTACATTACTGGTTATAAAGTGTTCATACATACAGATCATGCAGCAATTAGATATTTGATGAATAAGCCAATAGTGGGTGGCAGACTTGTCAGATGGTTGTTGTTACTGCAAGAATTTAACATAACAATTGTTGACAAACCAGGGAAAGCTAATGTAGTTGATTTTCTATCTAGACTGCCCACACAATCATCAAAAGGAGTGGTTGATGACTCTTTTCTAGATGAACATCTATTTTCTCTAACAATACACACTCCATGGTATTCAAACATAGCCAATTATTTGGTTTCAGGGTAGATTCCAGGTTACTTTTCTCCAAGGGAGAAGAGATAGCTAGTTCACAAATGTTTCCCTTACTCTTGGATTTCTGGATTCCTCTTCTACACTGGTCCAGACAACATCATGAGAAGATGTATCAAAGAGGATGAAGTGTTTGACATATTGAAGGCCTGTCATGATGAACCCTGTGGGGGACATTTTGTAGCCAAAAGGACAACCTTCAAAATATTGACAACAAGATATTATTGGCCAACACTTCATAAAGATGTTGTCAAGTATACAAGAAGTTGTGATAGGTGTCAAAGGATGGGGAGACCTACAAGAAGTGACGAAATGCCTTTGCAACCACAAAGCTCATTAGCTCCTTTTGATAAGTGGGGACTGGATTTTGTTGGTTCTATCTCTCCTACTTCAAACAACAAGGAATATATCCTGGTATGTACCGGTTACTTAACCAAATGGGTGGAAGTTAAAGCCTTGCAGTTTGCTAGAGATGGCAATGTGACAAATTTTTTGTATGAGGACATCTTCATTAGATATGGTGTACCAAGGGAGATAGTGACTAATCACGACCCACAATTCACATCAGATTTAATCACTAGATTGGTAGAGGAATATCAAATTAGACACAAGAAGTTCACTCCCTACCATCCTCAGGCTAATGGTTAGGTAGAAGTTACAAACAAAGAAATTGAGAACATGTTGACAAAGATTGTATAGCTTCACAGAAGAGATTGGGTTTCTAGGTTACCAGAAGTTGTTTGGGCATATAAAACTACCTGGAAGACAACTACAGGGTTTACACCTTATGAATTGGTCTATGGCAAGACAACAGTCCTGCCTATAGAATTTGAATACAAAACTCTAAGGACAATAGTAGAATTAGGGATGGATTTGACAAAATCTCAAAAATATAGACTACAACATTTGAATGTTCTTGATGAAATCAGATTAGAAGACATCCACCACATAGAGGTTATACAAAAACAAAGGGTCCAATGGTATGACAAGTATATCAAGACTAAAGAATTCACTGTTGGTGATTGGGTACTTCTCCATGATTCAAGATACAAAGACTTCAAGGGCAAGCTTCAGTCCCAGTGGTTGGGACCATATAAGATTAAACAAGTATTCCCTAATGGTGCAGTCCAATTACAAACCATTGACGAGGTCCAGTTTTCTCTGCTAGTAAATGGACATAGGGTGAAATTGTATGAGAAGCCACTTCAGAAGGATGATTTTCTTATTTCTCTAGCCACTCAATATGGTACTCCTAGCACTCCTAATGAAGGTTCTGTGACACCAACTGATACACTATCATAAGATGATCCACCAATCCTGTCTAGTGATGCAAAGGTTGAGTTGCAATACTCAACCCCTTTCGCTGAGACTTAATTTCTCATTCTTTATAATTCACATGCACACACTGCACACTATCCAAGATGACCACAGTCAACTCCAGAGGGACTTTTTTTTTTACTTTTAGTTGGGACCTGACATATTGCATCGATAACTATTCAGTCAAGACCTGTGCTAAAGGCACCCATAGCAACTTCCATCTATAGATATCTTCACTACTTTGGCATGCAATACACCATTTTCCCCACTCATTTCACATCATCTACACATTGCTTCATTCATTATGCAATAACTCTAGCACTGCTGCAAAGCTGTCAACTCAAGCTAGTGAGTTGTTTATTTCCGCATCACGCATTGTCACATCAAATCAACTCCGCAGTACTCGCCACCTTAACATTCCTCCACATGCATGTTATCCTACTTGTATCAAATCAAATGCTGAGTACATGTTCTCAAATTCCCAGGTGAGCTAATAATTTATTCCATAACATGTGTACATAAGGTAATTTTCAATGATTATACTTAACTTTCTTTTTATATTCATTATTACTTCTTATTTAATTCATGCATGTGAAAATGTTTATTACCATTCCAATTAATAATTCCTCTTCCTTGCATTTCACTTGCCACATGAAGTGAGGTCACTTCATAGTTTAGTTGGGGGGAGGGGTTTAATTTTCTGCTTTTCACCATTTTTGCTATCTTTGTTTTTTGAGAACATCTTATGCCATTTTCTAAAATAGTAAACCTTCCCTGTTTCACCAAAATATGAATTTGTTACCCTGAGAAAGCTATAGTGGGAAGAATAGAAAAGGGGCAGTAAACTGTAGGTTGGTTCTCTTCAAGGTGGTAGAATTGGAGTTTAGCAGAAATTGAGACTTCAAGAGATTGCAGAATACAAACATAAATTGCAGAATACAGACATAATGGGGGGTGATGCAGTACAGTGAGAGCCATCTGCACATAAAGAAATATTAGAGAATGTGTTAGTGCTACCACTCTTTACTAGAGTAGGATGGTTGGACTACTTTTTTAAGTTGACAGAGTATGATAACGAAATGGCAAAGGAATTTGCAGCCACACTGCAATATGATGAGGCAATGGTCAGAGGATTAGTAGTAGACACTTCAGAGATGGCAATTGCCCAAGTCATAGGATTGTCACGCACAAGGTCTGAGTATCTAGATCGTGTTGATGCAACCACAGCGAGGGAGGAATTCTGTAAGAGAGAAGAGCATTTGGACTCAATGACACAAGGTACAAAAAGATTATCCCTTCCATTTTTCTCAAGAAAATGTGCTTCATACATCATTAAATACATTACTTGTGATGGTTGGCATAATTTGCTATATACTGTACATTTTAAGTTGCTTAATCATCTTCACCATGATAAGCTAGTCAACGTCCCCAATTTCCTATATAATATGTTGAAAAGGATGGCGTCTGAATACCAGAAGAAACAAGCAGACACCACATTGTCCCATCATTGTTTAATAGCCTTATTGATAAAGAGGAGCCTCATAATTCAACACCCTCAGGTTGATTGGGAAGCTTTTAAACAATGTGTAGATATCACAACACTTTTAGAAGAACCTGAAGCAGAGAATGAGCCCCCGTATGACTCTGAACCTGAAATTGAGCCTGAACAAGAGAGGCCACAAGAGGATAACACTCCAGAGGATAGTCCAATAACAGTAGAGGAACCCTCATCTTCTAAACCAAAACCTATGAGAGGCACTAATTCAACACCTGTTAAGAAAAAGAGAAATAAGAAAAGTGTTGAGAAGCCTAAGAGCACTGAGAAGGGAGAAGATGCAGGGGAAAAGAAGAGGAAGAGGAGTAAAAAGAAAAGGGAAGATGAAACTAAATAGGAGACCTCTACTCCTAGGCACTCAGGAAGGATAAAGAGGTAGAGTGTGAAGGAAAGAACTGTTAAAGAACAGGGGCAAGAAGAAGGTGAAGGAAAGCAGCATCATGATTCAACACCAGTGAATTTAGATTCAGATAAAGGAGGAATTGCTCCTGATGATGTTCCTACTGATGTTTATGAGGATGTCTCTGCTGATGCTTGTGAAAATGTTAATGTATCTACCAAAAAGAGAAGGTATGTTTATTCGACTTCTAATTCTGATTCAGAGGATCCATTTATTGCAAAGAAAATGGGAAAGTCAGTTCCTAGTAGTTCTGCTAAGGAAGTTTTTGATATAACTGGGAATGATAGTGATGAAGGTCTAAATTTTGAGAAAGAAAAAGAATTATTGGAGGATAGAGACATAAGAAGAGAACTGCGAGAAGCTCTTGATAGAATAAAACACTTGGAAGAGCAGGTGAAAGGATGTGAAGAGAAGGACAAAGAAAAGGAGAAAAGAATACAAGAGTTGGAGAAGAGGATTCAAACCTATGGCCATGGAACTAATTTAGATTTGTTAGCACAGATGGCTGTAATTAAAACAAATGCTGAAAAAAATGAGGTAATCACTCCACAACCTCCTGTAACAAGAACTCTAGTATACCACACTACTTTGTCTTCAGGTTTTAAGTTAATGAAACTCACTCATGAATTCAAACAAGAAAAAGAAAACTGGGAGAAGGAAAAATAGAATTTTAATGCATCAATAGAAGATAAGAAGTTGGTAATAAAAAGGTTGGAGGATAAGCTGACAAAGGTAATTGACAGAAAAGTTTCTTAGACCTCCACGAAGGGTATATGCATTATTTTTGAAAGAAAAGTTTCTTAGTTTTTAGTTTAATAGATTCATTAATAATCAACCTGCTTTACAATCAAGGAATATTTTCTACAACCATTTTAAGGAAGTCAGTTTAGAGGAGCAAGACCAATTGTGTGAATACTGTTTGCATAACTACTTAATGGAAGAGGACACATAATGGAACCCTTCTATGTATGTTGGGGATTTGTAGGTTAGGACACTATTATCATACCTCAAGAATGAAAATCTCAGAGGGGATTTGATGGATAAGTATGAGGAACAAGAAAAAATAGTGACATTATAGGTCAGAGGGGAAGCACTAAATCCTGATGTAATCCTAACCCAATGGTTAACACTCCTCTCACACAAATGCCCAGGTAAAATAATTATGGATTTAAGACTGCCAGATCATGGGAGGATACAACAGTTAGCAGGGCCTATGCTTCAAAATTGTCTCAGGTATGTGCAAGATAAATGGAATAGTCTGACTCTAGCATTGCAGAGGAAAGAGCCTCATTCTTTTCATAATTTTATGAATATGTTTGAGAGACTGCGCAAGTATATCTGGATTTCAGAGCAAATAGGAGTAGGATGGCTACCACTTACATTTCATCCTCCTATTCTCCTTTATCTAGTACCACATTGGACGGGGGAAAAGGGTGATAAGTGTAGGAATGCAGAGTCAGTCAGATTGGATAGGCTTGCTTGTTACAATGGTTTTTATCTTAAGCAGGGTTCAGGAGTCAGAGAGATAATGGACTTGAGGTAGATTACTTTGCACTACAATCTTCTCCCCTAGGTGTTCAATTCAATGATTTTGCTTGAGGGCAAGCAAAAGGCTAAGTTGGGGGGAAATGATGGGCTGAATTATTGACCTCTTTTTATGTTGTTTTATATGCTTTTAAGAAGTTTTCTATATGATCCTCCAGACACTTTACCAACATCACCATCATTATATGTTGTCTTTTTTATATACTTTGCAAGACTTTGAACCTATATTATTAATATGGAATATGGTGATGATGTTATCAATTGAATGATTTAAATATAAGTATGCATGCAATATAGATGGAATCCTATGGTTTAGTCATGAAGGTTATTTGTGTGCATATGTTTTGTGAATTAACCTCTATGCAACAAGAACGTGTTATCAAGAAAATGAGCATTTGCAGTGATGTTGAAGACAAGAGAATTAAAGGAAGTGAAGTTGGATGCCAAACGTGTAGGCAACTGGAGGACAAATGTGAACCATCATGGATAGAAATAAATGCAGAAGAAGAAGACTTGTTTCAAACGCAACTTATGTGTGTTCTTCATGAGATCCGTTGTATAAGAATTCTTGTTTGGATAGGACTCTGCTTCCTTTGCTCATTTAGATTAATAAATTGATCTCAAACCTGTATCCTAGTATCTAGGGATGGATTGATGGTTGAAGTCAGTTAGTAGTTGCATAAAACTCTCCTATTTTTGCATAAGTTAGAGGGGATGAGTTAGATGTCAAGTTAGTTACTTTATTTCTAGTTACTCAGTTGTTACTCTATTGTTACTCTATTTTCTATATTAGAAAATGCAGACATGTTTTATTAAGGAATGTCATTATTGAATACAATTTGAAAGAGATTTTGTTTTATGATATGAAGTGAATGAACTATGTGTTATGAAGATGTGAGAAATCTGAACTAGATTTGATTCTCAGTTAAGTGAGTCAGTCCCTTGAGCTAGGCACTCAAGGTACTGATCCTCACTTCATTTATTTACTTGTTCCTTTATGCATTCATTGTTAAATTTTCTTTTCATTTGCACATAGATACATCACAAGTCACTTAGATTTCTTTGGTTGTCAAATTACAAGTAGTATGGTTCATGAACAAGTGCATGCTTCATCAACATTAAGTCCTTCGGAGGCTAGCATTAGTTCTTTTATCATTTTGGATGTTTTGAGTTAATTCTATAATTTCTTGTTGATAACAGTCATAGGTACTTGTAGACACTAGATTCTATAGTTGTTTTTACTGTTCTTGCATTTTTGTGAATACTAGCAGAGTGGAATAGCCTAAACAGGTTTGGATAAGATAGTTTAGGAAGAATATGAGTCCTAAAGGCACATACAGTGCAGTTCCATCATAAGCTTATGCTCCTTGGTTGATAATTTAATGTAGGAACGCAATGATAGAGTGGACTGTTCAGATAGGTTTACCCCTTAATTATGTTAAGTCTACAACACATTAGTTTTCCTCTACACTCCCTCTACCCCCTAGTTTAGGATATTATTTTAATTATTAAATCAATGTATTCTTCATGTATTGTGTGACTGCTCTCATGTCTTGATGCAGGACCATCCCTGGTTTAAGAGCAATCTTACATCAACCAAGAACATTTGCATTTCAGTTTGTTTCTTTTCTAGTTTAGTTCAGGTAGTTTAGTCAGTAGTAGTTTCCATATTTTGGTCTGCATTCTACCACAATTGTATTTCACATCTTGTGGAGCTGGACTTAGCATCTAGATTCATTCATCTACATCATATCCAGAACTGAGAGCATTTGGATTAGTTACTAAAAAGTTATTGCTATCAGAGGATCGACTGTTTCTCATAACAGAGCATCCTGACAATCTCAGACACATCAGCTGAAGGAGAAGACTCATGAAACTTTCCTCGACTTGTGGAGCCTAATGACACATCATTCAATGATCTTTGGTTCATGGCCGACCTTCCCCGAGATCCGCACATCATTCCATACATTTGCGAAGGTGTTCTACATGATTAGGTCTGACTTATCTGTGTACACACGTTACAGCTCTTCATTGGAGATTGTGACCTTCCTTAGCCGACGCAGAGGAATCTTTTGTACTAGAGATGATATATAAGGATGTAATAGATCCCTAGGAAAGTAGTGATTCACATAGTGATAGTTGATAGTTTAGATTTTGTGTGAAGGAGCTTCAAAGCTATATCTTGTGCTTATTCTGATATTCAGAAGTCAGGGCTTTGAGCCCTAATTGTGAGCTTGCATGATGCCAGCCAGATTGTATTTGAATTCTATGATATATTAAGTTACTGAATTTGCATTTGTTTCATGTGTTTGAGTTGTTTCTGTTGTGTTTACTCTTATTGCACGGTCTGGATAGTTCATTCTATGAACCCTCCTACCGTGACTGCACCAAGTAGTATTAGAGAAAAAGTTTGAATCTTTGGGAGCGAATTGAGCGAAGCTGGAGAAGGAAATTCTGTAAGATCTTTCTGTGGACAGATCACCAAATTGAGGTAGGTTACTTGTGTCGCAACTGATTGCTGATTGTGAGGCAGTTGTCACCTTGTAGCTCGATTGCCAAACTTGAGGGAGTTTACACTTGATCCTAGGAAGAATGCCGCTGAGGAGAGTTGTTGTTGGAACAATGGCTGGTAGAATGGATGAAATGATAGAAATGATGAAAATAATACGAATTTGAATGGATGTTGTTGAGGAAGATAGGCGAAGAGGATTGACACCGAGACCTAATGTTGAAAGTGATGATGAAGAGGAATTTCAATCCACTGAACAATTGGTGAAACCCTAGGAGGTGATGAAGAAGAAGAATCAAATCAAGTAAAGATGTTGCGCGTTATTTCAAAGATTGGAAAGAGACCTAGAGTTGATGTGATGAACTATACTGGTAATTTGAATCCTGAAGAATTGATTGACTGGATAAATGACATGGAAGAATACTTTGAATGTGAAGATATTGAAGATCCGGAGAAGGTAAAGTTTGCGAAGACAAAATTGAAAGGACATGTTGCTATATGGTGGAAAGAAGTTCAGCTGGATAGAAACAAAAGAGGTAAAGAAAAGATTACAAAGTGGGATAGAATGGTGACAAAATTGAAGAATCAATTCATACCTGTTAACTATGAGTTGGAGTTGTTGAAAAGATTGCAAAATCTAAGACAAAATGAGAAATCTTTGAAGGAGTACACTGAAGAATTTCATAAGATTATTATAAGGATAGGCATAATGAAGCAAGCAAAGATAAAGTGGCTAGATACGTCAATGGACTAAGATTGAACATTCAAGAAGAACTAAGTTTAGTGAGGATGACATCTTTGGAGGAAGCATATCAGTTTGCCCTGAAAGTTGAAGAAACATTGAACAAGAGGCATGATCAGAGATAGAAAGGAAGAGGAGGTAAATTTTAGAGAGGTAGAACATTTTTCAGAGGAGCGAGAACATATTTAGAGCAGAACAAGTTTGACAACACATTCAAGGAGGATAGAGATACTAATACATACTGGAGCAATGACAAAAAATTTCATCACAGAGGTAATTATAATTCTTATCGGACTAAAGGATATAGAAGAGAGGGAAGAGGATTTGATAAGGGATCATTCAGAGGCACTTGTTTCAAGTGTGGAGGTGAAGGACATAGAGCATTTGAATGCAATCAGGATAGTACAAGCAAGAAGACAGAGAATAGTGGAAGAGTAGCCTATGTGGAAGAAGAACCTATTAGATCACCGAGCTCAGTTGGTAAACCAGAGAAATGATAATCATTGGTGATGAGGAGAGCATTATTTCAAGTAGAGACAAATGAGGAACCACTGTAGAGGAAAAGTTTATTCAGAACAAGATGCAAATCAGGAGGTAAGTGTTGTAAAGTTGTTATTGACAGTGGTAGTTCAGATAATCTAGTTTCAGAAGAGATGGTGATTAAGTTGAAGTTGGAAAGATTGAAACACCCTAAGCCCTACTAGATAGCATGGATTCAAGATTATCATAAGGTACTGGTGAGTGAACAATGTTTGGTGAAATTTCATATTGGATCTTATCATGATGAAGTCTTGTGTGATATTATGCCTATGGATGTATGTCATATTTTGTTGGGTAGACCTTGCTAGTATGATAGAAAAACTATACATAATGGGAGAAAGAATACATACACTATAACAACAAATGGAAAGAGAATTACTTTGATTCCTTTGGAAGATGATCCTAAGAATGAAGTATGTGGGAACACTAGAATCTATTTGGTAGATGGAAGAAAATTTCTGGATGGTTTGAGACATGAGAATGTGTTATTCCTTGATTCCTTAGAAGCTTGAAGCATTGAAGAAGGGGACTGAAGAATCACAACCGGAGGAGATAAGAAAGTTGATGACAGCGTATGAAGACATCATATCGAATAATGTACCTAAAGGATTACCACCTATAAGGCGTATTATTCATCACATGGATCTTATACCTGGAGCTAGTTTGCCTAACAAAGCACCACACATAATGACACCGACAGAGAATGAAGAACTGAACAGATAGATACAAGAATTGCTAAGGAAAGGTTTGATCAAAGAAAGTTTGAGTCCTTGTGCAGTACATGCAGTGTTAGCACCTAAGAAGGATGGAGAGTGGAGAATGTGTACTGACTCTAGAGCAATAAACAATATCACAGTTAAGTATAGATTTCCTTTACCTAGAATGGATGATATCATGGATTGTTTGAGTGGAGCAAGATATTTCACAAAGATAGATTTGAAGATTGGATACCATCATATCAGAATCAAAGAAGGAGATGAATGCAAGACTGCTTTTAAAACAAATGAAGGATTGTATGAGTGGTTAGTGATGCCTTTTGGGTTGATAAATGCACCGAGTACTTTCACGATATTGATGAATGAAGTTTTGAAGAAATTCTTGGGTAAGTTTATTACTGTATATTTGGATGACATTCTAGTTTGCAGTAAGACAAAAGAAGAAAATTTGTGGCACCTGAGACAAGTATTGCAGAGGCTGAGAGAAGAAAAATTGCTGATAAACATCAAGAAGTGTAGTTTCATGAAGGAAGAACTAGTGTACTTAGGATTTATGATTTCTGCAGAAGGATTGAAGATGGACCCTGAGAAAGTAAGAGCAATTGTTGAATGGCCTACACCAGAGAGCATTGGAGAGGTTATATCATTTCATGGACTAGATAGTTTCTACCAGAAGGTCATTAGAAATTTTAGTTTAGTCTGTAACCCTATGATAGAAACAATTAGAGGTGATAGAAAAGACTTTAAGTGGACATCAGGAGCAGATAAAAGCTTTGAATTGTTGAAGCAGAAAGTGATAGAGCAACATGTATTGGCATTACCAGATTTCAATAAGGTATTTCAAGTGGATTGTGATGCAAGTGGAAATGCAATTGGAGCAGTATTAAGTCAAGAAGGTAGACCTATAGGATATTTCAATGAGAAGTTGAACAATGCAAGGAGAAGATATTCAGTTTATGATCAAGAGTTCTATGCCTTAATTCAAGCCTTGAAGAAGTGGAGACATTACTTGTTGCCTAAGGAGTTTGTGTTGTATACATATCATCAAGCTTTACAGTATTTGAATAGTCAAGGTAAGTTGAATCAGAGACATATGAGATGGGTAGAGTTCATGTAGAGTTATACATTTATATTGAAGCATAGGAGTGGAAAATCAAACAAAGTTGTTGATGCGTTGAGTAGAAGAAGAAACTTGTTGACATAAATGAGAGTTGAAGTATTGGGATTTGATGAATTGAAGCATATGTATGAGGGAGACACTAATTTTGCAGAACCTTGGAAAGCATGTGAGGAACCTGTTGTCACAGATAGGAGTAAGTGGTTGGACTACTTTATCCAGGAAGATATGTTGTTCAAAGGAAATCAGTTATGCATACCTAGAAGTTCAATGAGAGATAATTTGATCAAGGAGAAGCATAGTGGTGGATTGGCAGGACATTTTGGAATTGACAAGACAGTGGCTTTGGTGAGTGAAAACTACTTTTGGCCTAAGATACATAAGGATGTTTAGAGATTTGTGCAGAGTTGTAGAGTTTGTCAAGTTGTAAAAGGGAGTAGTTAGAATACTGGATTGTATAAACCTTTGATAGTACCGAAAAGACCTTAGGAAGACATAAGTATGGATTTTGTGATGGGATTTCCTAAAACACAAAGAGGACATGATTCAATATTTGTAGTTGTGGATAGATTTTCAAAGATGGATCATTTCATACCTTGTAAAAAGGCAACTGATGCAGTACATGTAGCTGACCTATTTTTCAAGGAGATCGTGAGATTGAATGGATTGCCTAAGAGCATAATTTTAGACAGAGACACCAGATTTCTTGGATACTTTTGGAAGACACTTTGGAAGAAGATGAAGATAGATTTGAAGTTCAGTACAACTTTTCATCCACAGACTAATGGAGAGATGGAGGTAGTGAATAGGAGTTTGGGAAACTTGTTGAGATGTTTGGTTGGAGAAAAGGCAGGAAGTTGGGATTTGATTCTTTCACAAGCATAATTTATATGCAATAATTTAGTAAATAGGAGTACCGGAAGAACACCTTTTGAGATTGTTACGGGAGTAAATCCTAGAGGAGTAATAGAACTGAGAGACATGAGTACAGAATAAAAGAGAAGTGCAGAAGTAGAAGAATTTGCAGATCACACGAAGACAACGCATAATCAGGTGAAGAAGCATTTAGAAGATATGAACAGCAAATATAAGGAGCAAGAAGATGAGAAAAGAAGACATAAATAATTTGAAGTTGGAGATGAAGTTATGGTGTACTTGAGAAAAGAGAGATTTCCAGTTGGGACATATAACAAGTTGAAGATGAAGAAGTTTGAACATTGTAAGATACTTAGTAAATTTGATTAAAGAAATGCCAATGAAGTAGAGTTACTGGAGACATTGGGTATATCACCTATTTTCAACATTGTAGACCTATATCAGTATCATGAAGCAGAGTTCAGTGACATCCATGAAGAAGACTTGAAGAAGTAGTTACCATAACAAGCACCGAAGCAGATTGAAGACATCTTGGATAACAGAGTTGGGTGTAGCACCAGAGGAAGACAATACAAAGAATACCTTGTGAAGTGGAAAGGCAAACCGGAAGAAGATTCATCATGGATTTCTCAGGCTGAGGTGGACTGTCTTGGTTCTCCCCTAGCCCCAGCAAAGTGAGGAACTCACTTTTTTCAATAACCCTAGATGTTTGATGCAAGAGCATCCCTGGTTCAAGAGAAATCTTGCATCGACCAAAAACATTTACATTTCAGTTTGTTTGCAATTCAGTTTGTTTCTTTTCCAATTCAGTTCAATTAGTAGAAGTTTCTATATTTTGGTCTGCATTCTACCGCAGTTGCATTTCACATCTTCAGAGATGGACTTAGCATCTAGATACATTCATCTACATCATATCTAGAACTCAAAGCATTTGGATCAGTTACTGGAAAGTTATCGCTATCAGAAGATCGACTGTTTCTCAGAACAAAGCATCCTAACAGTCTCAGACACATCAGTTGAAGGAGAAGACTCGTGGAACATTCCTCGACTTGTGGAGCCTAATGACACATCATTCAATGATCTTTGGTTCGTGACCGACCTTCCCCGAGATCTACACATCATTCCATACATTTGTAGAGGTGTTCTACATGATTAGGTCTGACCTATCCGTGTACACACGTTACATCTCTTCATTGGAGTTTGTGGCCTTCCTTAGCCGACGCGAAGGAATCTTTTATTCTGAAGATGATATATAAGGATGTAATAGATCCCTAGGAAAGTAGTGATTCACATAGTGATAGTTAATAGTTTATATTTTGCGCGAAGGAGCTTCAAATCTATATCTTGTGTTTATTCTGATATTCTGAAGTCAGGCCTTTGAGCCCTAATTGTGAGCCCGCATGATGCCGGCCAAATTGTACTTGAATTCTATGATATACTAAATGACTGAATCTGCATCTATTTCATGTCTTTGAGTTGTTTCTGTTGTGTTTATTCTTGCTGCATGGTCTGGACAGTTCATTCTATGAACCCTCCTACCATGACTGCACCATGTCTTCTTCATGTATTACATTCTTTCAATGTATTATATGTGTTTTGTGTGCTTCTTACTATCTTCATTGTGTCTTATGTGTCTTCCATGCATTTTCTAGTGCTTACCTGACATTGGGGGCTAGAAATAGTCCTCCAACCTTTGGGTATGCCTTAGCTTTAATTGCCTGGTGTGTTTGATGTATTTTTTACCATACTTTAATGCATGTATGGAATCGTAAGATCATACACACATTAAAGTGGGGGCTAAATGTTATGGAGTAAAAAGTAACCTCATACCTTTTTATCTCCTAGTTTAGCTCCTAGGTCCCCTCATTTACATTATGCAAGCTTAATACTTATCCCAGAGCAATTTCACTTGAAACCCATGTAAAATGGATCTTAGGAGCCCATCTTAAATGTTAATCAACACCTAAAAATGGCCTTGGGGCTGATTTATCGAGATCTAAATTTTATTTTGTCAACTTGGGCCCTCTTAAAAGGTTTCCCTTTGTTAGCCTTTGCAATTTAAATTACGAAAGTTAGCGGGAATGCATATATAATTGAGTTTATGACTTCATTTGACACCTAGATGGATAATGCAAACTTGTGATATTGAGCTAAGGGATTTCAAGGCTTTCATTGTGTTACAGAGTAGAATTGTGTTGTTATTGTGTTTGTTTGTTGCAGATTTGGTTTCATCAATCCATCTCCTCATGATTTGAAAGATCTTCATCTTCATGAGGGCTTCACCTCTAAGGTGACATCTATTTGTGTTTCAATCAATCTATTTCATCATTTGATTTGTCCTCTGCCCTCCATTGGGCATGCACTCTATCTAATAACAGTGTTGGAAGAGTTGAATGTCATTCAAGGGCTTGACCGAGGCAAGCTCCTAAACACCACAACCCCCAAACCCCTCTCTTTGTGATTGTAGGTTATAGGTGTAGGATTTGGTGAAGTGCAGGTGCAAAGAGTCTATTGAGAGGATAAGGATTCAAGATCTAGAGAAAAGTTGTAATTCTACCCTAATTGACTAGGGCGCCTGCCCCATAGTCCTCCCGACTGGATTCATCTTGAACTCAGGAGATGAATAGCATCCGACAATGCTCATTGTTCCTGACTTGCGGAAAAACTGTCCCATTGGACTTGGGTGCCCACCCCGTAGTCCACAAAGTTTTATTTATGGAAATCCAACTTCTGGTGAGTTTCTAATTCTTCCTAAGTGTGTTCTTGTCTGTTGATCTGTAGCAGTTTATTCATCTATACTTAATTTCATTATAATTAGGGTTTGAGGCTTATTGAATCTAGCGTTTGACAAATCTCTCAATCTAATCAATCTTTCTATATCATTCCTGAGTACATTAACCTGTAGCTGATTCCTCTTCATCTATAGTGACTTGGCTCAGTTGTTGTCCTTGAATTTTACTGTGAAAGGAGGGTTTGATTTGATAGATCTTAACACTATCCTCCATCTTCCCACTTTTCATATTTAAAAATGTTAATGGTTTACAAAGAATTATTTAAAAATAAGGATTGCACTAGTGAGATATTACATAGTCCTTTGACATATAACATTTTGATTGATCCTTCACCAAATGGATTTATGGCACCTTGTTTTACAATCTATGTCAGTAGAGGTGACCTATTGCTTCATATAAGGTCATTCAAAACTACATGTTTACACTATTTTTATGAGGACTGTAAGTTACTTACTAGATTGTTTCCATGGATCCTGACTAATACTGCACTTGGTTTAATTCTTTACCTTGTGCATCCATTGATTATTTTGGAAAGTCAGAAAATTCTTTTGTTGAACATTTTCACTATAATATTGAGCCTAAGATAGCTATTAATCAAGTAACACAATGCAAACAAGGGGATAATGAAATACTCAAGGACCATGTGTTAATATTTTAAATTATGGTTGCTAATATAGTTTCACATTCATATATAGTGAGCTTCAAATTTAATTTATCAAAGGTTTACTTCCGTTACTTAAAGATGAAGTGTTTTATAATTATTATTGTTCATTTTTAGATATATGTGCCAGTCTATGCAAATGTGAGAGCATTATGAGAATAGAAACTTTTACATTATAGTACTTAATTATAGTATTCTCCTTCATTCCCATGAGTTACCATCAATGTTAAATTTGGAAAATGGGGACAACAAGGATGAATTTAGTGACAACCATAGTGATGATCATCATGTATACATCAAACCAAAGGCATTTAGATTTGAGTTTCCTAGATTGGAAGATCCTCCACATGTCATACTGAATCAACTTTTGCAGCAAGAACTCATTACTTTACCTCTCGTTAAGCTAATGGATACACCTCAAGGATTTGTACCAAATTTCAAGGCTTTTTTTTGTGAATATCACCACATGCATTGATATACCATAGATAGATGCATCACACTCAAACGTTAAATTCAAAACCTTATTAAAAAAGTGATACATGTTTAGGATATCCATGATCATGCACATATGTCTACAACCTCCACATGATGAATCTAAGGATGACAGAGATTCTTCTAATGTTAGTTATAACATGAATATATTGGTTTTGATGATGTTGCATATGATAATATCAAACAAAATGAACATTAACAACTACTCACTCATGCCTCTCACATTGAGATAGACACATTTGATGATGATAGCTTTATTGGGTAATCTCTTCACCTATATCTTTTACTACTTCTTACATATTGTACTATGTTCATTTCCTTCTTTTTGGTTGATTGTGTCACTTCAGGGGGAAGTTTTTCTTTTGTTATTTTGCAAGGTACATGTGTTCACGATTGCTTTACTTGGGGGAAAAATAGTGGGAGCATCTTTCATCATCATCTTTAAATCAATAGTGATCACATATAGGTAAGTATCTCAAGCATGCATCTTTCATCACATATTTATACTCATTTTTCATACTCAGACTATCATGTTTACACTCAATTTAACATACTCATATTATCATGATTACACTCAACTTTTTCATACTTAGATGATCATGCTTATGCTTAGTTTTCAATACTTAGATTATCATGTTATCATGCTCAATCTTTATCCTATTTTTCCCTTTCTACTTGATTTGTGTGCACCCCTTTTTAGTACACACAAAATAAAGGGAGGCATATTTTATTGATTTCATCTTCAATTCTTTTTATATATTTTATAGGTTGAGAACACATATTTGATCAAAAAGGTTACTCTCTTTAAGACCCACATTGTTTTTGATTAGTTCAGCAGGAAAAAAGGGTCCTGAACCCTATACAAAGTAGCCCCCAGGGAAAAAAGGCCTCAAACATGCCACATTGTTTATGTTACTATTATCTTACTTATTTATACTTTAGAATGCATGCACACTAAAGTTGGGGGGAAATGTAGAGGTGCAAAGTGCAAAATTTACCACTTTTTACTCTTTTTTTAAACTCAATGAATCATAATCATATTATCATGCTTACAATCAATTTGTCACACTAAGTTTATCTTGTTGATGTGTAGTTTTCATACTTATATTATCATGCTTACACTCAATTTTTTATACTTAGATTATCATGCTTATGCTCAATTGTCAATACTCAAATTATCATATTAGCATGCTCAATCTTTGTCCCATGTTTTCCTCTCTACTTGAATTTTGTGCATGCCTTTGTGGAACACACAAAATCAAGGTAGGCATATTGTATTAAATTCATCTTCAATTTTTTCATTGGTTTTATAGATTAAGAACAAACACCTGATCCAAAAATTCACTCTGTTGAAGGCCCATATCATTTATGTCACTATTATCTTACTTATTTCTACTTTAAAATGCATGCACACATAATTTTCAAATGCACACTAAAGTGGAGACAAAATGTAGAGGTGAAAAGTGTTGATAATCTAGGTACAAATACAATAAAAAATATTGATCCTTAGTGCTTACAAATTCATAAACATGATAGAACGATACCACAAGAACACTGATATACATGGGGAAAACCCTTTCGAGTAAGAAACCTAATCACTGAAGAGAGTACACAATTGTATTAATCACAAATGTAGAGTACATCAACACAACTTCCCCTTCAATCCAACATCATTCCAATAGCAACATAACTTGTAAAACAACCATACAAACCACTATCCCATGCCTCAAATATATAGGCAGATGTAAACCAAGAAACTAGTTTCCAATACAATCGACTCAAACCATGAGACAAGTAGTCAACATGCAAAATAGACCTCATGACATGTGTCTAGGAGTTACAAGAACCTTTCTATAATCTTTAAGGCCTTTCTCATGAACTTGTTCATCCAACTTCATGACAAAATCAAACCACTAGAGGATAAAATAACAACTCCCCAAGTCCAAAAAGACAACCAACTTCTTATACATCATCATAGATGCTTTGTTACACCTCTTACAATGTCATAGATTCCCTTCCACTTGATGCTAAGTGTCTAGTGATGCATTACAATGCTTCCTCCTACATTATGCCACTTACACATATTAGAAGTCATCTAGAGAATAATAATTAATTATAAATAATCCCCTACCTCACGTAGACATCCAAGTTGGCCCTCTCCTTGATCCTTGGAGATGTACCATTAACTAATTAACTAAATAAATATATTATAATATTCTAAAAGGATTTCAAGGTGAATATCACCCTTGTCCTAACAAAAGGTGCATATCTTACCACTTTTTTGTTCTTGTTTTACACCACGTAGGATGCATGTTTATGATCTTAAGGGGTCCTATAATTAGCGTATTTGGACATGTGTTTATGTTATTAAGGGGCTAATTCTAGAATTATTTAATGTTCACATATGTTTATTTCCTTAAAGGGGTCCTAAAATGCCTTATATTATGTGTCTAGAGTGTGTATTTAAAGGAGTCATCCTAGGTCATTTTAGACGAGGAATACATCACATCACATTACATGCACTAAAAAAATATATTGACATATGTATCTCTAACATTTTGTAGGTTTTAGTAACCTCCTTTGACTACCTCAACACTTAACATCGAACTCCATAGTTTATTTTACACTCTCAATGTTAACTCAATCATACGACTTGACCAAGGTGCAATCTTAGTGGAAGTTAGTACATTTTCACACCATAGCTTAGCAATCTCCACAATGCTTCTTAGCATTTCCCCTTCTGAGAATTAGGGCTAGTAAACACACAAACATATCTACGCAAAGTACTTAAATCACTTAAATGAGAATAAATGCTACATCCAAGCATCATGAAAATAATGAAACTCTCTCTCTCTCTCTAGCCAAATTGAAAACACATATAACTACATCATCAAGCCTCATTCATGAATAATATTGATTTGTCTGTCAAGCCACAATCATCTTTTGTGGTCATAGTCAAAAATATTTTACACTCCAACCGCTTCTCCTCAAAAGTGTTGTAAGCATATTCTCAAGAACTAGACATTATTAAATTTCAACAAAATTTAATCAAACATCAAATGTTTCATATCATGTGGCCATCATAATGGAAAAGAATTGTATCCATTTAATTTTGTTTATGGCTATAGATCTAGAAATGTCACAGTTATAATATTCCAATTTTATCTAGATCATTCCAAGTGATGCACTGCAGATGGCTACAATCACTAACATCTTTGGCTATCATGAGTAGAATGAATTTGTGGTTTTTCAGCAATGTTATTGTGGTACAACTGATTGTAGACATATTCTAGGAGCAAAACCTAGCAGACAAAACTTATCTTTAGATGCAACAATGAAAATTGTGGCTAAGGAAGTTGTTGTCCCAAGATCCTTGAAGAATTCACATCTATGCAACAATTATGGTCTTAAAGGGATTTCAAATGTAGCTTCCATTAGAGATATTTTATTGTTCTCTTATGCTCATGTGAGAAGATAATTGTGCCTAGTTGTAATGGTTAACATGTCTATGTATGGTGACCTCTTGACAAAAGTTTTATCACAGAAGAATCACTCATTACATTCCAGCTACTCATGAGGACACAGTTATGTATGATGATGGTGATAAAGAAATGCTTATTATGTCAAATGAGAAATGGAAATTTGACATCACCATTCCTCCAATTCAAAGAGAAGGGCTAGATGCTAATGGATTTATAGATTTATTTGTCGACAATATCAATAATGAGGAGAATTAAGATGCAAGTGTAGAATGTGTTTGTTAAGTTAATGCTTTGGGTACTTGCCCATGTAGGTAAAAATGAAAAACCAACATTGTTTTTATTACTAGTGATTATAATTCCCTACATAGTTTGAATTTCAATATCCCTTATTTGTCTTTGAATAAGTTGTACCAGTAAAGTTGTCTTGCAAAATTGAATAATTAAATATGTTCTTTGAATGATCCTTAGCAATAGAAGAACCACAAGATGATCCAAAAAACTCATGATTGTATCAAAGACAACTGAAATGTAATAATTACTTGTATTCTTTATGATCATTTTTTTCTAGAAATTACGTAGCATTTCATCTTAGATGTTGAGCTACTTGATACAAACCTTACAAATTTGTAGAAAGAGTTTCTAAATTTTAACATTTGTCCTTTGGAAATACAAACTTGGAACAAGGCATAGACATCTATCAAAGCATAAGATAAAAGGATTTTATCAAATGTTGTAGCTACAGATGCATTGTAGAGATATATACAAAATGTGGACTACAATTCCTTTGCTCAAGCCATGTGATTTGTTTGACAAAATTCCTCAAAGAGATGTGATCTCATCAGCTGAAACGATTGCAAGATATGGACAAAATGGATTAGTTTATAAGGCGTTGAACGTTTCAAGCTAATGTGGTAGTATATATTGTTTTAGCATTTTCAATAGTTAGAAAATCTCCCAATCGATTGATCAGCAAGTTCCAGAACTTTCCAAATTCCTGACACCAAAGTGAAATGCTGAAAAGGTTTTAGAGACTTTGAATTAAATTGTCAACAGTTTGGATGGTTTTTAAACCTTATAAAACATTGACACATGTGTTGATTTAATTCATTGAAAATTTAGAGACAAATGAATATTTTAGCATTTTTGATAGTTTGTAAAACCTTCTTCAGCGATGATATGGGTTCTTTAAACCACAAAAACTATTGATGATAGAAGCATAAGCATGGTGTCATGCCCACATTTCCCATGCAGTCACGACACGCAACACACGTGTCATGTCCACATTTGTCATGTGGTCATAAGACGAAATATCAAAAAACTTTTCCGCATGTCCCTAAAAACCCCCTCGCACGCATCAGTGTGCTCGGTGGCAATACACATAAAGCGTAAACATGACAATCAATAATCAGGGAAGTGCGTCTACCTACGCAATCCCCTGCGTGATGATAGCCAACTAGAGTGTTATGCGACGTGATGAGCGTCGCTACTAGGGCTAGAATTAATCTAATTCAAAACCCTAAGCTTCCTAGGTGAGTGAAATGATTTTGACTAAATCAAAATCAAACCCTAATTCTAATGCATGATTAAAATCGAATAATAATAACACTTCAATGCTAAAATGGTCGCATGATGAAATGAAGTGATAAAATAAATGTCACAAAAATGCCATTAAAATAAAACTTTAAATTTTAGGAAAAATTCGACAGCATAATGCGTTTTCAATAAATGTAATAAATATTTTAAAAGAATTCACCGTGAAAATAATTAAGGCAATAATTAAAATAAACAAGGTATAAAAATAAATTAAATAATTCCAAGGTCAAATTAAAATTTACCACTCAATTAATAAACGACCAAAATAAAATTCAGTAACTAAGTCCTTTAAAAAATAAAATTGCAACAATTATATTTATTAAATAACTCAAGTAAAAAAATAGAAAGGAAAAAAATTAAAACATCTCTCCCCACAAAAATGATAAAATTGATCAATTACAATAATTAAATTAATAGGCTCTCCCCAATGAAATTTAATTAAAACACACTAGACAATAATTAGAGGTGTCAAAATAATTAACTTGTAAAGGGATAAAGAATCCCATTTAACTCCAAAATTCCATTCCCACTAGAATAAATTCCACATGGAAATAAAAATCCAAACCCCAAAAGAATATTAAAATCAACTTAAATCAAAGAATCACAAGGAAAGGTAAAAAGAATAATTCAAAAAGGTCAACAAAGCAAAAGAGAGGGAATTATAAATTCCCATGCACATGGGGGAATTTAAAAAGAATATAATAAAATAATATTATTATTCTCCCACTCACTCTCCAATTAAGCCCTATATATTATTTTATTAGTTTTCTAAAAGGAAATGGCCTAACCCTAATATCTTTCTTATTCTAGTGTTTTCTTCTCATTTGTTTTCTTTTCTCTCTTTCTTGTCTTCCCATTTTTGTTTTGCAGGTTAGGGTTTTCTCTCTCATTGCTGCCATGGGTTTTCTTGCATAGAGATATACTCAGATGTATATACATAGGCTTATTATATATATATATATATATATAAATCCATATATATTCATTTAGTATATTTCTAAGAATGTAAACAATTTTTATTTTGCTTTGTGAAAACTAGATGAGGTAATATATATATATATATATATATATATATATCACTTAATATATGTTTGGCACTGAATAGGGGTCGTGAAATACACCACAGGCTGCAGTTAACAATGACGGCCAAAGTTCCCAAAGACGCCGCTGTGGACAGAAGGAGAGGTGCTGGTTTAAGACAGGGCTGACGGCCTGCATACCCCCCAACCGCTGTTAGAAATGGGGAGTTCATATTTTGTTTTGGGTGGGGGGCGGTTCTCCCACCCACCCCCCACCGTGTGGTGGGAGGTGGGTGGGGGAACCGTCCCCCATTGCCTATACAATGCAAAGCAGAGTTTGGGGGCGGCGGCTATGCCGCCGTCCCCAACATCACTCTTTTTTTTTTACAAAAAACCAACACTCAACCCACGGCTCAACATAATTTTTTTTGTTATTCGGGTTTCTCTTCTGATCAGCATGACATAAATATTATTTGGTGTAAATTTTATTTTAATCAGTTATATATATATATATTATTATTTTGCCTATTTATTTTTGTCAAAAAAAAGGGAGGAAAAGTATTTCTGTGTTATTTATTGATAGAACTGTATAAATAGATTATACAGTTCTATCAATAAATAACACAGAAATACTATTCCTCCCTTTTTTTTTTACAAAAATAAATAGGCAAAATAACATATTTTTACTTTGAACAATTTTTTTTCCATCTACAATTATCTTTCCAGTAGTCATAAAATAACAGTCCTATTTTTTTTTAAACATACAATAAAATTTGAGCAGCATTATCTCCTCTTCTTCTTTTTTTCTTTAAATGAAACATAATACAAAAAAACAGAAATAACATTTAGTCTAAAACAACAAGAACACTTTCTATTGTCAACATTCCATAGCCATATAAACACAAACAACAAAACATAATGAAAATATTTTTGAAATCATAACATTAAGATTTACACATTGAAAGTTCTTTTCAACCACAACAATAATGGGGAGTACAATAATTTTTCAACCCAACAATAAGGCCTCTAAGGCCATGGCTCTCAAAAATCAGCCAACTCAAATAATGCAACAAAACTAAAATGGACTTTTCGAAAGCTCCATTTTTTCCAAAACTGAAAACCTACAAAAGTACACAACAATGGAGAACCAAGCCATGAAGGAATGCCCTCCTCCCTACCATAGACCCGCTAGTGGGTCACCCTTGAGCTGGGGAGGTAGAAGTCCACACAGTTTTGCACACATACACCACCAAATCAAAAAAATTCAAACACACAAAACATCACTCCCATGGATTTGCACAAATAAAACTCAATAAATTGAGTTTGAAGGGGGTAGGGAAGTAGACCCCTCAACTCAAGAGGCCACCCCAAGAACTCCAAAGATCTCAAAAATCCCAAGGCCTCAAGCCAAACACATTTTCCACCAAAAATCAACAATCACAATGGCACTCATGCCAAATCACATATTGTCTCCAAAACTCTTATGATGCCCTCAAGGCTAAAATAGTGCAACACAAGGAGATGACTTCGAGGAGGTTCACACTCCCCTACCCCAAACTAGTTGAGCCTTTCCTCCAAAATGGAGGTGCTCTCACCACACCCATCCCACACAAAAATAAAATGACAACCCACATAATATGCAACCACATACACAAAAGAAAGCATAAGCAAAAAGGGTAATGGCCATAGCCATGGAGCTTACCTTCAAAATCCCTAAAATGGAAGCACGTTTGATGAAGAGCTCCAAGCTTCCCAAAATTTTCTCCAACTCTCCAAAAATTTTCTAACTCTCCAAAAGAACTCCCAAAATAGAAGTAAAAAAATGCAAAATGCAAGAACCCCACACTCCTCTTCAAGAGGAGATAATATAGGCCTTCCAATTTGGCCTTGAGGAAAGAGAAGGTGACACTTGTTACCTTCTCCTTCCTCTTCCCATGCCACTTGCAAGGGAGAAGGAGTGTGAAGGTGACAAGTGTCACCCTCCAATTCCATTCCATTCCTCACCTTATCCACTTGTGCTCTCACACGTGTGAGAGACCAAGTGGTGAGGTGGCAATTCCCTTCAAGCCTCCATGAGGATAAGGGATGCCATACGTCATCCTCTTATTCTCCAAGAGATCCATCTCCCTCCAAGATGCTCTCACACATGTGTGAGAGTCTTGGAGGGAGATCCCACACACATGGGAGTCTTGGAGACCTCCCAAGTCTTCTTGGTGAAGGGATCCCCAAACTTTAGGAATGGAGATGGGTCTTTCCCAAAGCATGACTCATCTCCCACCCTTATCCATTTCAAAATTCGTCACTTTGACTAAACCTCAGTTTAGAGTGACCAAAAGTGAGTTACCTCAAGGTTTAGTTAGTCAAAATTGACCCTAGACCCTAGGGTTACCACCTAGGGTAAGTTTGGGACACTAAGGTTCACCTAGGGATGCATAAATTCACTTTAAATGGCCCATAAATAAAAATAATACCAAGTGGTGTAAAATAAAAATAAATGTACAATACATGACATAAATCGATCTAATAAAGGGGTCACTAGGCCGAAATATATAAATTAAGCATGCACACAACATCCGATCACACGTGATCCTCATCCCTCTTGGGAATGGATCGGTTTCACAGGGAATAACATATGCGTGAACACTACCTCTGATTTCCTGTGGCCTAGGAATGTCATCCTGCACAACTAGATCAAGTGTCAATCACATCATGGATAATCATAGCCGAAGCAACTGAAATCAAATTCATGTCATTGCATACCTCATTAATCATTTACAACATAATTTAATATTAAAACTGCATCTTCTATCTAATGTCTCATAATCATCATCACATACTATATCCACATAATGATCTTGAAATCACCTCAATAATCATCATCAACTATATCTCATATATCTAACATCATCATAACATCAAAATATGATCAAATCAAATCACCATATGTCTAATCAATGTCAAACTAAAGATCAGGGGCTATAATCTAATGTCCATAATGGAATAATAGTCTCTCAAAGTCTGATAATGTCATCAACTAAAATGTAAACGATCAAAATAGGGAAGTAAAAATAATCGGCATCTCGTCCTCCCCCCTAAGACTAAACTTCCTCTTGGAAGTCTTCAAAAAGGTGAGGATATAGTGCCTTCAAACTAGTTGCATCCTCCCAAGTCACCGTGACCTCATCATAACGATCCCATTGGACCCTAACCTGGTCTAGCTCTTGACCTCAAAGGCCTAGCGTCTGATGAGCCAATATGCAAATTGGCTCCAAATCTAATTGCCCATCTGCCTCTACCTGTAGAGCACTCCAGTCCAATACATGAGATAAATCAGATATATATCACCTCAATACAGAAATATGAAAGACATCGTGGATACGCGACAGGCTAGGTGGCAACGCTAGACAGTAGGCAACAAGTCCTATCCACTCCAAGATCTCAAAAGGTCCTACAAACCGCGGTGAGATCTTAGAGCCCTTTCCATAACAGATTGGACTCTTGTGTGGCCACACTCTAAAGAATACTCTGTCCCCAACTGAGAAGCTCCGATCAAGTCTCTTAGCATTGGCATACTTCTTCTGTCTATCATATTCCTCCTGAAGTCTCTACCTAATCGGTGTGACCTGCTGCTCCATATCTTGAACCAACTCTAGACCAATAGAAACCTGTCCTCAATCCGATCCCAACTCAATGGTGTCTTGCATGGTCTGCCCTATAAAGCCTGAAAAGGAGGCATACCCAACGAGCTGTGATGCCCATTATTGTAGGCAAACTCAACTAGATAAAGATACTCCTCCCATTTAGACTAATGGTCCATAACATACATACGAAGCATGTCCTCCAACACCTAATTCACCCGCTCTGTCTGTCCATCTGTCTCAGGGTGATATGCAGAACTAAAGTTGAGCTGAGTGCCCAACGCCTGCTGCAAAGATCTCTAAAAGGCTGAAGTGAACACTGAATCCCTGTCAGAAATGATGTGGTGAGGTACCCCATGTAATCTCACAATATCATCCAAGAATATTCTCGCCACTGCTGGTCCATTGTACGTTGTGCGTACAGGTGAGAAATGGGCCACCTTGGTCAACTTGTTGACTGTTACCATGATGGCATCATGGCGACGCGAAGACATAAGAAGACCAACAATGAAATCCATGGAAATGGTATCCCATTTCCACTCAAGTATCTCATGAGGTTATAAAAGACCCACTGGATGCTGATGCTCGGCCTTGACCCTCTGCCACTCAAGGCATCAAGCAACAAACTCTACAATATCTCGTCTCATACCCGCCCAATGGTACAATTGTCGTAGGTCAGCATGCATCTTCTTCACCCTCGGATGTATTGCATAAGGTGCTCTGTGAGCCTCTGATAACACTACAATACGTAGGTCACCTGTGCGAGGTACATAGATGTGCTATCGATGACGAAGTAACCCATCTGCCTCAAGTGAGTATCCTGCAAACTTGCCCACAAGGGCCCTCTGTGAACAGGTCTCCTGCTGCACCTCAAGAAACCACTCATCCTCGGGCAAATGTTGAATAATGCGTCCTCTCAAGTCCACACTTAGAGTCAAGGTCAAGATATCATGGTGCCTCTGACTGAATGCGTCAACCACCACATTCTCCTTCCCTTTGATGTAGTGGACATCAAATTCATACTCGCAAAGAAACTCCATCCAACACCGCTGACGGGCGTTCAGATTCGGCTGTGTGAATATGTACTAAAGGCTGTGATGATCTAAATGAAGCTCAAAGTGATGACCCAATAAGAAATGTCTCCAACGGACTAGAGCATGAACCATTGCTGTAAGCTCCAAATCATGAGTGGGGTAGTTCAGGGCATGGGTCTTGAGCTTTCGTGACTCATACGTGATCGCTCTACCACCCTGCATAAGTACGGCTCCCAAACCCTCAAGTGATGCATCCATGCAAACCATAAAATCTGCTGCTGGATTAGGAACCACTAAAATGGGAGCACTAGTAACACACTCCTTGAGGACCTCAAAGGCCCTCTCACGCTGCTCAATGCATAGAAAAATCTTCCCTTTCCGCTGAAGGGAAGTGATGGGGTGCGTTATCCAAGAGAAACCCTCAACAAATCTATGGTAATAACTAGCTAACCCCATAAAACTCCTGACCTCTATAACACTGGTGGGTGCTAGCCAATCCCTGATAGCCCTAATCTTCGATGGATCTACTGAGATACCATCGCCAGATAGGATGTGCCCCAAGTACTGTACCTCTGTCCTAAAAAATGCACACTTTGCCAAGTTCCCATAAAGATTATGCTCCCTCAAACACTATAGAACTTGACGTAGGTGCTCCTCATGCTCCTCGGTTTGTGAATATATCAATATGTCATCGAGGAAAATAATCACGAACTGATCCAAGTAGGTACGGAACACCCCATTCATGAGACTCATGAACACTGCAGGGGTGTTCATCAAACCGAAGGGGACCACAGTGAACTCATAGTGGCCATATCGAGTTAGGAAGGCAGTCTTATGGATATCCGCCTCTGTGATACGCAACTGATGGGAATCAGACTTCAAGTCAATCTTAGAGAACATCCTGGCTCCCTACATCTGATCGAAGAGATCGTCAATCCTGGGCAAAGGATAACAGTTCTTCACCGTCACTTTATTCAACTGCCTATAATCCATGCATAATTGAAGAGACCCATCCTTCTTCTTCATGAAGATGATAGGAGCACCCCGAGGTGAAACGTTTGGTCAGATGTGCCCCTTCTCGAGCAAGTCCTCAAGTTGTAACTTGAGCTCCGTGAGCTCATGAGTGGTCATCATGTAGGTGCACGAGACACTGGCTTGACACTAAGTCAATATGAAAGTCTACCTCACGACGGGGTGGCATCCACGGTAACTCTGCTGAAAACACATCGGCAAACTCTCTTAGGATGGGATGGTCATCCAAAGATGCCGCAGTCTTGTCATATGATCTGTCACTCACTGTAATAGCGAACATTTAGCATACCTTCCACATGCAGCACTTAAGCTGCCGAGCGGATATCATACGCACTGCTATGGGCTTCTGAATGCCCACTATCTCAACTGATGTACCATGATTGTCTAAGCAACTAATCGCCTTTCAGTGACAATCTAGCTTGGCTCGATGAGCCGCAAGCCAGTCCATACCCAAAACCACATCGTAGGATCCTAATGTTATAACTCTAAGGTCACAAACTGTGGCAAAGGGTCCCAAAGATATCTCACAGTCATGGACTAAGGCATCTACTGTCATCTTGGCCCCTGAGGCCAACTCAACCACCCATCTATCACCCTGCCTAGAGGCCACCAACCTGCAACGCTCCACTAACAATGGAGATATGAAAGAGTCAGTAGCACCAGAGTCAAAAAGAATAGAAATGAGGACACCCCCTATCATATATAATGTCTCAATCACTGATGCCTGAAAATCAGCCTAGCGGTTATCAACCACTACGAACATATGGTGGGACCTACCCACATCTCCAACCATCTGCTCTGATCCTCCTGCACGAGGCTGACTTGCTACTGTAAAGCCCTGTGGACACTCTCTAGCAAGATGTCCCACTCCACCACACACATAACATGGGCCCCTAGCCTATACCTGTCCAGTCTGAGTCCTACTCGACTGCTATTGTCTAGATCTACTTGTGGACCCCTGTGAACCCTTGTATGACTGTTGCAACCTCGCGGGTCCTGCAGGTGGTCCCTACTGCCTCTGATCTCTGCGCAGGCCCTACTGCTGCGGCTGCTTAGGAGGTAAGGATGTGGAACTAAATCCCCCTCTCTGAGGTGGCGATGGTGGTCTACAGTAACTTTGCTGATGTTGCTGCTACCCACGATCCTGAAACTAAGGGCATGAACTCTACCCTCGTCCCTGTATCTCCTCAGCTATGTATGCCTTCTCGGCAGCATCACTCAATGTCTAGGGGTCTGCCATGCATACAGGCCCTGCTATGCTATGGTTTAATCCTCTAATAAACTTATGAACCAGGAGTTTCTCATCATGGAGATACTCTGCATATCGAGACAACTCAGTAAATCTACCCTCATACTAAGCAACAGTAAGCCCTCTTTGCTGAAGGTCATGAAAATCGTCTATGCGACGCTACCTATAGTGATCTGATAAATACTACACATTGAAGCGCTTAATGAAAGTCTCCCATGTGAGTGTGTCCAATGATAGATGGGGCTTGCACTCCTCAGTGCACCACCAAGTAGATTTTGCATCTCACAATAGGTGGACTGCCACACGTGCCTTCGTGTTGCCCTCGTAAGGACGCAACGCGAAGCATCTGTCTAAGCTGATGAGCCAGGCCTCTGCCTCAACTCCCACTGTGGTCCTGACCAATGTAGGTGGATTTAGCCTCAACAAATTCCTTATGATAGCTGACTAGGGGGTTATGCAACGCGATGAGCGTCGCTACTAGGGCTAGAATTAATCTAATTCAAAACCCTAAGCTTCCTAGGTGAGAAATGATTTTGACTAAATCAAAATCAAACCCTAATTCTAATGCATGATTAAAATCGAATAATAATAACACTTCAATGCTAAAATGGTCACATGATGAAATGGAGTGATAAAATAAACGTCACAAAAATGCCATTAAAATAAAACTTTAAATTCTAGGAAAAATTTGACAGCATAACGCGTTTTCAAAAAATGTAATAAATATTTTAAAAGAATTTTCTGTGAAAATAATTAAGGCAATAGTTAAAATAAACAAAGTATAAAAATAAATTAAATAATTCCAAGGTCAAATTAAAATTTACCACTCAATTAATTAACGACCAAAATAAAATTCAGTAACTAAGTCCTTTAATAAATAAAATTGCAACAATTATATTTATTAAATAACTCAAGTAAAAAAATAGAAAGGGGAAAAATTAAAACATCTCTCCCCACAAAAATGATAAAATCGATAAATTACAATAATTAAATTAACAGGGTTTCCCCAATGAAATTTAATTAAAGCACACTAGGCAATAATTAGAGAGTTCAAAATAATTAACTTGTAAAGGGATAAAGAATCCCATTTAACTCCAAAATCCCATTCCCACTAGATTAAATTCCACATGGAAATAAAAATCCAAACCCGAAAAGAATATTAAAATCAACTTAAATAAAAGAATCACAAGGAAAGGTAAAAATAATAATTCAAAAAGGTCAACAAAGCAAAAGAGAGGGAATTATAAATTCCCGTGCACATGGGGGAATTTAAAAAGAATATAATAAAATAATATTATTATTCTCCCACTCACTCTCCAGCTAAGCCCTATCTATTATTTTATTAGTTTTCTAAAAGGAAATGGCCTAACCCTAATATCTATCTTATTCTAGTGTTTTCTTCTCATTTGTTTTCTTTTCTCTCTTTCTTGTCTTCCCATTTTTGTTTTGCAGGTTAGGGTTTTCTCTCTCATGGCTGCCATGGGTTTTCTTGCATAGAGCTATACTCAGATGTATATACCTAGACTTTTTTTTGATACATATATATATTTATATATATATATATATATATACATATTCATGTATATATAAATCCATATATATTCATTTAGTATATTTCTGAGAATGTAAACAATTTTTTTTGTTTTGTGAAAACTAGATGAGGTAATATATACATACATATATACATATATATATATATATATATATATATATATATATATATATATATATATATATATATATATATATATATATATATATCTGTGTGTGTCTGGCACTAAACAGGGGTTGCGAAATACACCACAGGATGCGGTTAACAATGGCGGTTGAAGTTCCCAAAGACGTCGTTGTGGACAGAAGGAGAGGTGTAGGTTTAAGACAGGGCTGACGACCCGCATAGCCCTTGACCGCTGTTAGAAATGGGGAGTTCGTATTTTGTTTTGGGTGGGAGCGGTTCTCCCACTGCCTATAAAATGCAAAGCAGAGTTTCTGGGCGGCGGTTATGCCGTCGTCCCCAACATCACTCTTTTTTTTACAAAAAACCAACACTCAACCCACGGCTCAGCATAATTTTTTTGGTTATTCGGGTTTCTCTTATGATCAGCATGACATAAATATTATTTGGTGTAAATTTTATTTTAATCAGTTATATATATACAGTGATATATATGCTCTATTTATACAGTTCTATCAGTGAAATAGAAGGATTTATAACCAGAGTATATCTTTACATATATTTATATCATAGAGTTAAACACAGTCATACAATTTAAAGAAATCTATTCAGATTTGATATCTGGTAATGACTACTTGGATATAAAGTTTTCAAGAAGAATTAATAAAATAGAATGCTATATATATGTGTGTGTGTGTGTATATATATATATATATATATATATATATATATATATATATATATATATATATATATATATATATATATATATATATATATATATATATATATATATATATATATAATTTTTGACAGCAACTTATATAAACCAGATTTCTTATATTTATTTCCTCTCTAAAAAAGAACAAAATCATAGACAGGAAGATACTACCCCTTTTTTGAACAATAAATAACACAGAAATACTATTCCTCCCTTTTTTTTTGACAAAAATAAATAGGCAGAATAACATATTTTTACTTTGAACAATTTTTTTCCATCTATAATTATCTTTCCAACAGCAATAAAATGACAGTCCTATTATTTTTTTTTAAACACACAATAAAATTTGAGCAACATTATCTCCTCTTCTTCTTTTTTTGTTTAAATAAAACATAATACAAAAAAGCAGAAATAACATTTAGTCTAAAACAACAAGAACACTTTCTATTGTCAACATTCCATAGCCATATAAACACAAACAACAAAACATAATGAACATATTTTTGAAATCATAACAATAAGATTTACACATTGAAAGTTCTTTTCAACCACAACAACAATGGGAGTACAATAATTTTACAACCCAACAATAAGGCCTCTAAGGCCATGGCTCTCAAAAATCAGCCAACTCAAATAATGCAACAAAACTAAAGTGGACTTCTCCAAAGCTCCATTTTTCCCAAAACTGAAAACCTGCAAAAGTACACAACAATGGTGAACCAAGCGACGAAGGAATGCCCTCCTCCCTACCATAGACCTGCTAGTGGGTCACCCTCGAGCTGGGGAGGTAGGAGTCCACACGGTTTTGCACACATACACCACCAAATGAAAATTTTCAAACACACAAAACATCACTCCCATGGATTTGCACAAACAAAACTCAATAAATTGAGTTTGGAGGGGGTAGGAAAGTAGACCCCTCAACTCAAGAGGCCACCCCAAGAACTCCAAAGATCTCAAAAATCCCAAGGCCTCAAGCCAAACACATTTTCCATCAAAACTCAAAAATCACAATGGCACTCATGCCAAATCACATATTGTCTCCAAAACTCTTATGATGCCCTTAAGGCTAAAATAGTGCAACACAAGGAGATGACCTCGAGGAGGTTCACTCTCCCCTACCCCAAACTAGTTGAGCCTTTCCTCCAAAATGGAGGTGCTCTCACCACTCCCATCCCACACAAAAATAAAATGACAACCCACATAATATGCAACCACATACACAAAAGAAAGCATAAGCAAAAAGGCTAATGGCCATAGCCATGGAGCTTACCTTCAAAAGCCCTAAAATGGAAGCACATTTGATAAAGAGCTCCAAGCTTCCCAAAATTTTCTCCAACTCTCCAAAAAATTTCTAACTCCCCAAAAGAACTCCCAGAATAGAAGTAAAAAAATGCAAAATGCAAGAACCCCACACTCCTCTTCAAGAGGAGATAATATAGGCCTTCCAATTTGGCCTTAAGGAATGAAAACGTGACACTTGTCAACTTCTCCTTCCTCTTCCCATGCCACTTGCAAGGGATAAGGAGTGTGAGGGTGACAAGTGTCACCCTCCAATTCCACTCCATTCCTCACCTTATCCACTTGTGCTCTCACACATGTGTGAGAGACCAAGTGGTGAGGTGGCAATTCCCTTCAAGCCTCCATGAGGATAAGGGATGCCATATGGCGTCCCCTTATTCTCCAAGAGAGCCATCTCCCTCCAAGATGCTCTCACACATGTATGAGAGTGTTGGAGGGAGATCCCACACACTTGGGAGTCTTGGAGACCTCCCAAGTCTTCTTGGTGAAGGGATCCCCAAACCTTGGGAAGGGAGATGGGTCTTTCCCAAAGCATGACTCATCTCCCACCCTTAGCCATTTCAAAATTCGTCACATTGACTAAACCTCAGTTTAGAGTGACCAAAAGTGAGTTACCCCAAGGTTTAGTTAGTCAAAATTGACCCTAGACCCGAGGGTTACCACCTAGGGTAAGTTTGGGACACTAAGGTTCACCTAGGGATGCATAAATTCACTTTAAATGGCCCATAAATAAAAATAATACCAAGTGGTGTAAAACAAAAATAAATGTACAACACATCATATAAATCAATCTAATAAAGGGGTCACTAGGCCGAAATAAATAAATTAAGCATGCACGCAAGAAACATCCGATCACACGTGATCCTCATCCCTCTTGGGAATGGATCAGTTTCATAGGGAATAACATATGTGTGAACACTACCTTTGTTTTCCCGCGGCCTGGGAATGTCATCCTGCACAACTAGATCAAGTGTCAATCACATCATGGATAATCATAGCCGAAGCAACTGAAATCAAATTCATGTCATTGCATACCTCATTAATCATTTACAACATAATTTAATATTAAAACTACATCTTCTATCTAATGTCTCATAATCATCATCACATACTATATCCACATAATGAACTTGAAATCACCTCAATAATCATCATCAACTATATCTCATATATCTAACATCATCATAACATCAAAATATGATCAAATCAAATCACCATATGTCTAATCAATGTCAAACCAAAGATCAGGGGCTATAATCTAATCTGCATAATGGAATAATAGTCTCTCAAAGTCTGATAATGTCATCAACTAAAATGTAAATGATCAAAATAGGGAAGTAAAAATAATCGGCCTCACACATGGCACATCAACTATCTAATAGAATGCATCAAAATAGATATCATCTCATAGAATGTGATAGTTGCAAACATACATGAAATGGAATTGTTGACAAAGCATTAGAAATTTCAAGCAGATGCAACGCGTAGATAATAAGCTAATTCCACAGCCTTCACCAACACTTTCTTCCATACCCACACCTATTATGTCTACATCTAAACCTTCTATGGTACCATGGAATGCAAATGTTCTCATAATGTCTTAGTGTTCAACAATCTTTAACTTGATAGATGCTCCAAACATTTTTATGGAAGCAGTCCCTCTTTCAGTAATGGTCCCTGCTTGTAAATATAGATCACATATTGGAAGTACATGTAGTTGATGTAATTTTAAAAGCCTAGTGCCTTGAGTATATTAGTAGATGATGGTGTTGAAATTCTTACTTCACATGCCTTCTTCTACCATGGACAACAATCATTATTTATGACTCTAACGAGACTCTTTTCATATGGAAATCTTTTGACATTTTGGAGAAAACACTTTACCAAATATTCCTACTTCTACTTAGGGGACCTCATCATCTGATTAACAATCTAATGAGAGGTCTTACTTGTAAATCATAATTCTACATGTGCACTTCATCTAGAGTTTCATCATGGTTTCATTTTACACCAATGATACTATTCAACCCAGAAAATATTGACTCTACCAATGCAAAGCCTAGATTAGGGTATTAGGATGTTGAACAATTTCATTCAAGTGATGGCATTTAAGATGTTAGCAAAATGTAATTAAGTAAATGACAATTAAAACTGATGTGCCTAAGATGGGCGCTAGTGATGATATAAAAGATAAATGGTCAATCACTTAGATTAATGATTTAAGTGACGTATGCAGAAAGCTATGGAAAATGGCATAGTTGTTATAAGTGGAAGTGTTTAAAAATATATATGAAGAAAACAATCTACTTCTAATAGATCCCAAAAAAATTCCTCTACGAAAAGTATTAACATGCAAGACATGTTCAGATGTCATAGGCAAGTTTTATGTCCTAAAACTAGGTGATATTATGGACTTTGTCTGAGAACAATCTTTATTTTAGTACACTACTAGCTCACGAAGACAACCATAAGCATTATGAAAAAGAATCAATCTCAAGAAATGGGTGGTTTTGTGGGGTTCATTTTATAAAGATTATCCAAAGTGTGACAAGATTGAAGATTTTTATTCCCGAGATACACCTTAGAGCTGGCTCCTTTTGTATGGCATAGTGACCAAAATAATGTTGGTCCAAATTTAGGGTTCAGTTTTCCAAGTAAACAACTACAACATGGAACTAATAGTGGGGAACTAAAAGAATATTCCTTATGTTTTCTATCTAGTGAAATGAATCCCTCAAATATGTAGCATAAGTTTCTCAACACAACTAGCATGTACTTGATTGAATAAGTGCAAGGTACAAGAATATCCACTCTAATCAATTTTTCATATAAGACCAAGGAAAGTATAGATTCTCCCATGAAACTTCAACTTGAATTAGAAAATGAGGTAACTATTCCAAACATGTGTATCACTAAGAGGGAAGAATGGGAATGTTTGGTTTGGTTGTGCCTATTTACCTTTTAGATAGTGGTTATGATTCTTATTGAGAAAAACATGTAACTCATTTAACATAAACGTGAGGAATGAAAAAGTAGGAAAAGGAGAGCATATTGATACAGAAGTCATAATTTTTATGTGTTTTCAAAAATGTTAGATAAATTACTTCAAGGATGTTCATCTACAACCTTCAACATGCACATGAACTATTCAATGTAATGCAATGACAACCATATACCCTTCAATTTTTAGCGAGGACTTAATATTTTATTGTAAAGCCAATTTTACTAATGTTCGAAACACATCTTTTAATAACTTGAATATATACGCTCATTAAAAAATTTATAATATTATTTTAAATGTTTTATAAAGTCCTTAAAAAAGTGAAAGTAAAGTGGTTATGGGTTAGTTACCAGGAGAAGGGATATAAATGCAACCATTTTCAATGTAAAGGGGCTCTCTTCCCAAGATTTTTTGGATTCATATAGATTATACAGAGATATAAGATACTTTGGGCTCTTACTTTTGGAAAATAATAAAGAGAACATTCTTGGTCTATGAGCCATTGTGATTCTTTTATGTTGTTTATTTTTCTTACGTCAAATTTTCAGCACTTTTTGACATTCTCTAATTTTATGGTGAATCTAATTTGCCCTCTATGTTCTATCTGATTTCATTATGTAATATTGGGTAAAATAGTTAGCATTTTCTAATCTTTGTGTTTGAAAATTCTCCTTGGAATATTCTTTTTCTTAAGTCAAGTAATATTTACTTTTTCACCCAAATGCATTATCTTTCTACACATTTAATTAAATGGTATAAATCTTTGTTTTATGCTCTTATATGAAATTCCCCTTTTTGTGTTTTCTTGAGAAACTAGACTCCAAGATTCATATTAGCATGTATAGGGTTTCTCAGTTGGGTATTCTAGTTTTAGTTTTCTTTCACTTTTTGTGCTTCCTAGTTAAAGCACATAAACTCCCCAAAAATCCAAATCCTACAAGGGAGCTACTCCTCTCAAATGTAGAGGAAAATTGTAATTAAACCCATAACAATTTCTCTAATTTTTGTAAACTTTATCTCTACCCATTGGGCAAGTCAAGCTACATGTCAATGAAATATTGTAGCGAAAAATATTTTTACCAATAGAGTAGTACTCAAATTACATCAAGTGTGATGAAGGAATCATAAGTGTTCCTTAATGATAACAACTCCTTGAAGATAGTTGGTCAAGGAAAAGTAAGGGTTGCCTTCATGGATAGTAGAGTAAGGACACTCTTAGATCTACTTCATATTCCAAGTTTGGCTAGAAACCTATTGTTTATGTCTAAAATGGCTGACTCAATAATTCATTTCACATTTGATGGAAAATGTTGTAGATTGGCAATAGGTAGTTTGGTGCTTACCAAGGGAGTGCGGCATGGTACTCTATATAGGTTGGATGCATCAACTTTATCAAGATGTACTAATGTAACTACACTTGAATCAAGGTTGTTGTAGCATCTTATGTTGAACTAGACCTAAGTGACAAAGGTCTAAAAACCTCAGTAAGTAAAGATATCGTAGAAGGTATTATTGATTGTTCTATTGGTATTGTCTTTTGTGAGCAATATGGGAAAATAGAATAGAGTCTGGTTCAACTTTAGAAGCACTAGAGTAGAGGAGATTTTGGAGGTGATACATAATGGTGTATTTGGTGTTAGTGTAAATAAGGTCATATTGTATCTAGTTAGGATATCACATTTTCTAGGATTGACCTATTCACACTTAGCTTAAGTTTACTTAGGCCTTTTTAGAGTTTTTCTCAACTCATATGGTTGAGACATGTACATCGTCATGCTTTTGAGACACCTCTGAATGTTTACTTGCCACTTGCTTGAGAACTTGTCATTCGAGCTCACAAGTGTCACATCTTAGGAAGGTTAGTCAGTCATGTTCGACCATCCTACCTCCTCTCTCATGCCTATTTATACAAGGCATCTATGTACATTCTAATTATCTCTTGAATATATCATTTTGTCTTATTATGTGCAATTATATTTTGTGGAAGCGTTTCTAGTTATTGTTGGCTGATCTTGGCTGCTTCGACATGATACCAAAGCCATGCTAGTAAAACCCTTCTCATTTTGAGAAATTTCCACACCAAGCCTCATCAAGAGTTTGTCATGGATCTAAACAGACCTCGTCATTGACTCCAGAAGGCCCGAGATAGTAAGAATAACCCTTCATTTGGCATTTTTAGTAAAGTGAATTTTTTCAAAAAAAAAAAAACCCTTGCCTAGGGTTTGTATGGTTGTACGGCCTCCAATCCGTACTATACAGATTTTTTCAAAAAATTGCAAATTTTTTTCTTACAGAGGGCACATAGGCCCCTTGAATTTTTTTAAATTTTTGGGTCGATTGTTTGTTTTGTGCAAATATTTGAGGCCTATTCGATCTTCACTTGACCTCTGAGGTCTCCTACATACTTTGGAGATTACCGACCCATGCAAATTTTAGTTTGGGTCAATTTTTTTGGTTTGTGGTCTATTGTGTGTTGTAATAGGTGCTATTGGTTTGAAGAGGGTTCCATTCGGGTTCTTTACTCTGTGTTTCAACTCGCAATCCAAGCTTAGTCATTTTCAAAGAGCCCTTGCTCATTTTGAGCGACCATAGGCTTGCTTTTGACCTTCCGTTGCAGATCTTCTATGGCCATTCTCCACAGGCCCTGTTCAACATAGTCATTGGTCGCGACTCATTTTCGAACATAGAGTCTGCTCTAGCTCCTCTCGCAAGCTCTTCCACCTCACAGGCCCCTTTGCAAGTCTTCACACACCTATTCATGCCTCACTTCGGCCCTCTACACCCTATAAACCACTTTAATCCTACGAATTAGCAAGCAATCCAACCCCTAGGCCCTTGCATCAACCACAAATCAGGCTCACAGGCCCTAAATCTAGCCTCTACTCTTAACAAATGGCCCTTGATCCTTTTGATATGTTCAGTTCCTTGGCGTTTTAGACTCCTTCTATGCCCACATCATGCCCTCTTTTAAGAGTCTTGCTAGGACTTTACACTATCCCTGCAATTTCGGCCCAATCGGCCAGTAATTTAGCTCCTAGGCCCTTGATTAGCACTGCACACATTCTCACACGGCCTCAAGAATCGGTCCTAGGTCTTCAATTCATCCCTTAGGCCTTCTCTGCACAAGACCAAGCCATTTTTTAGGCCCATTCGTCCTATTTTTTGGCCTCACAAGCCCAATTTCGAGCTCCACTAGCCAGCCACCAAGCCGCCACCAGGGAGTCACCAGAGCTCCACTAGATCTCTATTTTGTTCTAACATAGGCTCTTTTTTTTTTTTTCTACAACTTTCACCCACGGAGGTGAAATTAAAAAAATTTGGCATCCACGGAAATCACTTTCCATCAAATTCGGAGTGGTGAAGTCCATTTTTGTAACTATCCACATAGGGACATCATTCTTGGTGATATTTAGAGTGTGTTGATGTCATGTATGGTCATATTATAGTTTCATGAGTCTTGGTATTCAATGAGTTGGTTGGACAATTAAACGATTGGTATTCCCATGTGTACATCTATATATCACTTTATGTGAATGAACCAAGGTTAGAAGGTTGTACAAGATGAAAATATAACACTAGATTGCACATTGTTGGTGTGAAATTTTAGAGCAATTATAGAAGTATGTCATAGATTGAGACTCTGATAAGACCTTGTTGTATTGAATTTGTATTCATTCTAACTAATATAACTATGAATGTATTTTTGGTGGTGGGTTTTTTTTTCCAAAAGGGTTTCCCACATAAATCTCTGAGTCTTGTGTGATCTTGTGAGTGCGCACTATTCCATAAATACTTATGTACATGTTTTTAGATAGATTTTGTAAGTGTTGTTGACTATGTTTTGAATACATAATATTACGTTTCCCTCATCCCAGTATGTCGGTCAACTACAATAAGGGTTAAAATACCCAAAAGAAACTCTACTAAAAATTATGTAGATCAAATAACTTGTAACTCTCCTCATAGAATAAAGTAGGAAATTTTTAATATTTCCTTTCACTTATAACTTGGTAAACTTTCTGTATACACCAAAAAATGACACGATTCAGTCTAAATAAATATTCTTAATATTTATTCCCTTCTAATTCCTCTATCAATAAATAAATAACCAAAGTTATTTATTTGATTCATATTCTTCCAACAATTAAATAAAATCTTTTATTTAATTAAATTCTTCCAAATAATTAAATAATTCTCAATTATTTAATTAAATCAAATCATTCTTCCAAATTTGAATAAATCAAATCAAATTTATTTAAATCCTTTCAATCTCTAAAAATAAACTACAATCAAATATTTTATTTATTCTTCCAAAATTATGCACAACAATTAAATAAATTTATTATTTAATTTGCTTTCTTATCTTCTAATTCTTCCAAATTCATTCTAAATTAAATAATTCCAATTATTTAATTGTTTTCTTCCAATAATATCTTCTCTAAATTTAAATAAATCAATTATTTATTTAAGTTGCTTTTCCTTCTAAATTGAGTTATCTCTAAATATAATTCAAGCTTTCTTGCACATGCAATTAAATATTCTTAATATTTAATAAAGCAAAATATCTTCTTATTCTCATGCAAATCTATTCTTTTTGTTTTAAATCACTTAACTGATTGTTATATTCTTTTAATTGCTTTAACTCATTCTTCTATTCTTGTTAAATCCTCTCATGCAAAAGAAAGCAAGACACATGTCCTCTTCTTATTCGTTGCACATTCATCAACTATTCTCAATCATTGATCTTATCAAGTCTTCTATACCGTTGATCTCTTCTTTCTCAAGTCTATAAGTACAACCTCATTCTTCCATTTCATTATCCAAGCTTTAAGTATTTTTACTCTGCAGGAATTATAGTGCGCCTTTGGCACCAATTCCTTCATTGCTTGTGATCACATTCGTTACTACGCACTACACACTATTACCATCATTGTGAAGCTCCTCTTCATTGCGATATTATCACTACCATTCTCAATCGACATTCTTGAAACATAGCAAGGAAGTGCACTCTCTAAGGGCCCTATTTCATACATGCAAGAACAATTTAGATAGGCAATCAATGGAAGTTTCGAATTGAGGAAAGTTTGCTTTATTGTTCATTGCTTTATTTGATTAATTTACTTAGTTCACTATTTCATTGAAGTTTTGGGTATTTGATATTGATTATTATTGCATATTCATTGTTGATCCAATTTTTTCTTAACATTTTTGGTACCCACCGTGGGGCTTAGCCCTAAATTTAACCCAAAATCTGAGTTTTGTGTTTTAGAAAGCCGTACATAGGAGGAAACAACGCATCCGTCACTTCCTAACACGCATCTGTTACCTTTTATGACACATCTGCTACTTCAGCGCATATACACTCTGTTACAATGCTTTTATCATATGAAACTGCGCATCTGTTATTGTCACGCATATACACTTTTTTTGGTGCTTTTATCCTCTGTTGCAGTGCATATGTATTACGGCGCTTCTGTTGACTGTCTCTGCACATTCAGTCTCTAAAGTGGTGCTTCTGTTGTAGACAGTGATTTTAGGGTTTTTCTAGGAGATTTTTTCTAACGCTGACGTCTTTACAGGAACTCTCTTGATCTATTTTGCAGGCTAGGTACTGGTTTAGATTCATATAGTTGCACTTGATAGCTCACACTTTGATTTCTAATGGGAAAGTAAAATGGATGCTCATGCAAAATCTCACATAGTTTAACTAGGAAAGTGGTAATTGAATCATTGCTATCTTTTCAAAGTTATTGCTATTTGGATAAAATTGAACTCATCATTGCTATCTGGGTTAAAACTAAACCATTGCTATCTCGATTGACCATCACTTCAAAGTTAACAACTCGTGCTATCGTGGATAAAATTGAACTCATAATTGCTATCTGGGTTAAAAACTGAACCATTGTTATCTCAATTGACCAACATTTCAAAGTTAACAATTCGTACTACGTGGATAAAATTGAACTCATCATTGCTATCTTGGTAAAAATTGGACCATTACTATCTTGCTAATCACTTCAAAGTTTTGTGCTTGCCCAAGTAGATAGCTCATCTAGTTTTTTTCATTTTAACTAGGGCAAAGGAACCACTGTATACTGTATTTTGGGAATGATACCAGGCCTATGCTCTCCCCTATCTTGGGTGACCAAAATGCCAGACATATCATTTTCACATGTGTTTTTCCTTTAGAGGGCCCTGCTCTTGGATACCATTCATCCAAGTAGCAACGACCCTAAGTGGTAATAGGCTAGACGTCAAGCCCTTCCAAGCCACTATAAATAAATTGTGTTTGGAGCGAAAGCTTCAAACAACAAGTGAAGTTGTGTTATACCGACAGCCAACCTCCTCCAAAACCCTCCAAGGCACAACCCTTGCAGGTTGGGAGACTCCATAATGGAGAGTAGTGCTACCGCATGTATAACCACTCGAATGATTGCCTTCATTAAACACCTTTGTTCTACTAGCTAAAAACACTTGTTATCCATTTGAAGCCTAGGATTTGTACTTGCTTTTTCTTTTTAGTCCAAAAAGAGTCAAAAAATACAAAAAAATAAAAAACCATAAAAATATTCGTTGTGTTTGATGTGTTCTCTTGCCATAAATTCAGAAAATCAGATCAGAGAAACCTTCTTGCAACCAAGGTACCAAAAAAAAAAACATCAGAAAAATTACAAAAATATTGAGAAAAGCCAGGGCGGCACATCTGTTCTCTGTTCCTGTGCATTTGTGTCGACCTACAGTGCATCTATTTAAACTTGCAGTGCATTTACTATCTGTTTCAGCTCTTTTACCTTTTTACCAGTACAGCGCATTTGCTGCGACTTACGGTACATATATCAGTTTCTACAGCGCATCTGTTTTGGTGCATACACGACAGTGAGCACTTGCATAGTTTTCAAGGAAAAAATTTTACCAGTTCTGAGTACCCATTTCAACCTAGTTTCAGGTTCAGAGATCATGTCTTACCTTGCAGTCAGTTTTTCATCCATTTCACATCAAAACCTCTCTTTCATTAGTCATCCCATTCGCCTTCTATCAGGTCTTTCTAGCCCAAGGTCAAAAGTGTCCCATATCAGGTTAGCATAGGCCCTTTTTCATATCACTTTGGATTCAATTAAACCTAGTAGGTCACAGAACTTTGCTAGAGGTCTTGGTGCATGACTAGTCCCTACACAGTAAGACAGGTATCGAGTACCCTTACTAGTGGCTACCGTCTTGTATCAGCCGTCTTACTTGGAATCATTGATCAAGAAAGCCCTTTGTCCAAATCTTGTCATAAGTATCCTATTCTCAACAGTCTCCATCGGCATCTTGCCAAAATCTCTAGTTTCATTCCACCTCATCCCTTGTCAACTTGCATGGTTCTTACTAGATCTCAATACAAAAAGCAACTTGAAATGGCCGGATCATCCAACCACATCATCACGCCTCATGATAGTGATAAGGAAATCTCTAACGAAGACTATCAAGGAAGCATCCAAGATCAAAAATTCCAATGCTTACTAGACAAAGTGCTCCATGAAGACCCTCATAAGTATTTATATCATCTTGCTAGTCTTGGAATTAAACTCCCCGCGGATTTTGATATAAGCACAATCCAAGAAAACGTAGAGGATGATCATGAAAGGGGAAAGAAAACCCTAGACCCAAATGCAGAAGATAAAGGAAAGAAAACCAAAGACCAAAGTGCTCCTATGGAAGAAATGAGGAAAGAACTCGAGGGTCTAAAGCAACAAATGTCAGATCTCAAAACAAGTACATACACTAAAACCTACTCCTTGGAAGATATTGCACCGTACCCCTTTGATAAAAGTTTGAACATGACACCATTTCCCTATCGATTTGAAGTTCCTAAATTTGACAAATACAAAGGGAAAGGGGACCCTAGAGATCACATCAGGGAATTCAACGCAGCATGCATGGAAGTAGCTCACAATGAGACCTACTTAATGAGAATATTCCCTAGATCGCTAGGTAGTCAAGCTATGGAGTGGTTTTCATGGCTCCCACCGGGCATCAAATCTTTTGATGAGTTAGTCAACCAATTTATCACGCACTTCTCTTACAATATTGAACACGAAGTCTCTATGCTTGATTTATACAACACCAAGCAAAAGAGTGGTGAATCATTCTCCACCTTCCTACAAAGATGGAGACAACTAGCAAGCAAGTTCTCTTACGATGTACCTGAGAAGCAACTAATGGAGATGTTTGTCCATAACCTCAACACTAATCTTAGCTATCAAATATAAATACAATGCCCTACTTCATTTTCAAAAGTCATTGAAATGGGATTGTTTATCGAAAAAGCTATGATTGCCAAGGGGCAAATCAAGTTATATAAGGACACACCTACTTCCAACTACACGACTGACAAATCAAAGTTTTGGACCAAGAATAAGAATGTTGTCAATGATGGAGTAGTTGACGCCAAGGTGGCGGCTCCCAAGTAACAACCCATACTCACTCTCAAAGGAGAGGCAAACAATGTTACACCCAACAAAACATTCTCTCGGGAGCCAAGACCATGGCTCAACTCGAATCCAAGGTGAAAGTTCACACCACTGGGTGAGTCCCAAGAATCCGCATTAAGGAAGTTATTGGCCAACAATGAAATCTCTCTACCGCCAACAAGTGACTATGAGCCTACAGTCAAACCTCACTATTGGAAAGACACTGACTATTGTGAGTATCATAGAGGAAGAGGACATACAACCAACAATTGTATCCATCTCAAACATGTTATTCAGGATGTGCTTGATCAAAATCAAGGAGGAACCCAACAAAACACCTCCAATGAGACACATGTGGCTTACATGGATCCACTTCCCAATCATGACAGGCCATACAACAACAATAACAATAGTGGCAATAACAACAATAACAACAACGACAACAACAACAACAATCACAATAGGCAAAATTAGAATAGTGGGAACAATAATGCCAACTATGCAAGTGTGCCATTTGACTATACCATCAATTGCATATCAGAGCATGTCCCACAAATCAATGTGGTCACACCCAACCAATAGTCAGAACCTGACATAACTAGTTGTAGTATCATTACCTACAGTGGTAAAGTCACGCTGAATACCATCCCTCCAAGGTCGTCACCTTCTCAGTCCAACTTCCGTCAGTATAATGTCATAGACCAACTACAAAAGACTTCGGCCCACATTTCTATCTTGGAGTTGTTGCGTCTATCTCCTTCTCATAAGGAGATTCTCAATAAAGCCTTAGTGGAAACCACTATCCCCACTAACTTGGCCCAAGAGAAGTTTCAGGCCATGGTAGGTAATCTGACCTCCTCAAGTACCATATCATTTACTGAGCAGGATGACCTCTCAGTGTCTCAACCCCATAACACCCCTCTACATATTGTCGCCTTCATCCACAAGCACCGCATCAAGAGGGTTCTCATTGATGGGGGACCCAGTTTAAATATTTGCACGTTAAAGCTAGTCCTTACATTGGGGTTCTCTGAAAATGCAGTCGATCCAAGAAAGAAGATAACTATCAAAGCCTATGATGAAGAGGAGAGAACTACAAAAGGAACAATGGTGTTGCCCATACAAATAGGACCAATCATAAAAGATGTTGTGTACCAAGTCCTAGATAGGGAGCTCACCTATAATATTCTTCTAGGGAGACCATGGATTCATGCCATGAAATTTGTTCCCTCTACTTATCACCAATGCATAAAATTCCTGCATAATGGCAAGCAAGTCACCATCCAAGGCGACCCTGACCCCTTTCAGCATTGCAACTCTGTCCTTTCAAAACCCAATTGCATCATACTGAACAATAGAGCATCTACATCCCCTATCCCACAGCATGATCATACCTCTGAAGCTTCCTCATCAAAGCCCAAAGAGCATAAAATTACCATCAAAGAAACTGAAGTTGGGGAATACTCCATTGAGCACAGCCTAAATCTAGCCAAGATGCCTTTATCTCCTAGATCCTTTGGTCAACCCAAACATTTTCTAAAGCCATCTGCTCCTCCTATAGCTCCTATAGCTCCCTTTGTAAAATGGGGGACCTTATCAGATGAGACAGAGGAAAGAGATGTCCTACAATGGCTTTATACCAAAGAAGAAGAGAACATACAACAAGAACCACCTAGACTCCCAATAGAAATCTATGGGCGAGGTGAATCTATCCTACATAGAATGGGTTACGAAGGACAAGGCCCCATCGGCCTAAGAAGAGAAGGAATTATAGAACCCATTCAACCTTCCTCATCCTCATCAGCTAGAAATACAAAGGGCCTAGGATACAAGGAGAAGGGAAAAGCCAAAGAAAATGCTTGTCTAGTGGAGATGATCCATACACTTCAAGTAGACAGTGATACAGATTCCAATGAATATGAGTGGGATGAGCTAATAGAGCATTCCTATGATGACAAAGAGGTCAATACAATTCAAACTTATAGCCCCTACCATGAGGGACAAACGCTACCGAATAGGCCACTAGAGTCTGATTTGCCTATCTCTAAGAGTACAACTTTCGAGGAAGGTTCGAGTTCTATCGCAATAAACAATTTGGAGGAAAGTACCATCCCAAACACTCCCCTACCAATACTCCTAGTATATCCATTCAAACTATCAATGAATTAGATCTATCCTCCGACTCCCTCCCCCTTGTACATCCTGAACTTATTGACTAGGATCTACAAGGAACCCATCAACTAGATATGTTCCAAAATGATGATGCTTATATTGACTACATGGAACTTAGGGACCACCTACCCAAAGGGGATCATAAAGCTAGTTTTGCTATTAAACTTAATACCGTGGCTTATTTCAGAGAGGGTGCCAAGCATTCCAGTCGCAAAAATATCAAAATAAAAACTGGATCTGACAGTGAAAACCGTTCTGCAGCAGTGTCAAATCCCAAAATAGTAAAAAGAAAGGATGCATCCGAAGGTGAAAACCCAACTATGGCACCTGACAATGGAAGGCTTGACACTCTCCCCAATGACATGTACCAGGAGAAGTCTCAGATTGTTGTGGAACCTACAGAGCCTGTCAACATTGGAACAGAGGAACAACCTAAGATCATTCACTTTGCTAAATCTCTAACCCCACCAGAGAAGACCAAGTTTGTACCATTCTTCAAGAGAAAGCAAGTCAATTTTGCTTGGTCATATGCAGATATGCTAGGGTTAGATCTAGATTTGATTCTACACCATCTTCCTTTAGATCCAGGAGTGAAACCAGTGAAACAAAAGCTTAGAAGGATGCATCCACACATAGCACTGATTGTAAAAGAACTCAAGAAACTACTGGATGTAGGGTTCATCAGAGCTATAGACTATCTGGAATGGGTCTCCAACATAGTACCAGTGTCCAAACTAGATGGCCGAGTCAGACTATGCAATGACTTTAGAGATCTAAACAAAGCTTGCCGCAAGGATGATTTTTCGTTACCAAATATAGATATCATAGTCGACTTAACAGCAGGGCATACCATGTTATCTCTCATGGATGGCTTCTCAGGATATAATCAGACCAGGATAGCACCGGAAGACCAGCATAAGACAGCCTTTACTTGTCCATGGGGCACTTTCTGTTGGGATGTCATGCCATTTGGGTTAAAGAATGCAAGACCCACATATCAACGTGCTATGACCACTATATTTCATGATATGATGCACGTCACCATGGAAGACTATGTAGATGATATCCTAGCAAAGTCACTCACAAGAGAATCACACATGGATGTGTTAGAGAAAGTCTTTCAGAGACTCGAGCAATTCAAGGTCAGGTTGAACCCAAAGAAGTGTGTGTTTGGAGTCACCTTAGGCAAACTCCTAGGTTTTATTGTATTAGCAAATGGAATAGAGGTGGACCCTGCCAAAGTCAAGGATATCATGGACATGCCACCACCCAAGACGCTTACTCAACTAAGATCTCTACAAGTCAAGCTATAAGCAATCCGTAGATTCATATCACAACTGGCAGACAAGTGTCAACCATTCAGTCATCTCCTGCACAAGAACATTCCATTCAGATGGGATGAGAAATGTGAAGAGGCATTCAACAAACTGAAAGAATATCTTATGAATCCATCTATTCTCATGCCTCCTATCCAAGGGAAACCATTGATACTATACATATCTGCTACACCTACAGCTCTTGGGGCTCTTCTAGCACAACAAGACTATGAGAATAAGGAAAGAGTCATCTACTATATCAATCACACATTGGTGGGCTATGAGTTGCAATACTCTCAGATAGAAAGGTCATGTCTTGCGGTAGTTTTTGCTTCCCAAAAACTCTGACATTATATAATTGCACATCCAGTCAAACTTATTGCAAAAATAGATCCACTGAAATACCTACTAAGCAAAACAGCTCTTATAGGTCGCCTAGCCAAATGGGTAATGCTCCTAAGTGAATACAACATTGAGTATGTAGACAGAAAAGCTATCAAGGGGCAAGTCATTGCTGATTAGTTAGTGGATGCACCACTATAGGACACCACACCAATGCAATTTGAGTTTTCGGATGAATCCTTATTCAATATCTCAACACATTCCTGGAAACTATACTTTGATGGGTCCTACACAAACCATGGATCGGAGGCAGGAATCTTGTTTGTAACTCCTCATGGTGACACCATAATGAAGTCTTACCATTTGTTATTTCCATGCACCAATAACATTGCAAAATATGAAGCCTTAGTCATTGGCCTCAAGATGGCAACAGATTGGAAAATCAAGGAACTACATGTCTACGGTAATTCTCAACTAGTGATAAATCAAGTCAATAATGATTACCAAACCAAAGATGAAAAGATTGTCCCATACAAGCGCATGATAGATGACTTCAAGGAATACTTTGTGATTATATCTTTTGAGCAGATGTCGTACATTGAGAACAAAGCAACAGATGCCATGGCGACCATTGCCTCTCTTCTTGAGATACCGGAGAATGAGTCACAGTATGAGTTCTTAGTGGAAACTATTCGACAACTAGCTTATGATCTTCCTGAGACCCATACCATATGCCTTTTTAGTTGGATCTGATTCACCTTGGTACGGTAAGGTTTACACCTACCTCAAGGACAACACTCTCCCACCTGACTTATCTTCAAACCAACGACGAACCTTTATACGCCAAACCTCTAGCTACACCATCATTGCCGACACCCTATACCGACGTGGTCTAGATGGTACTTTACTCCATCGTTTAGAACAAGAAGAATCTGTAACCGCCTTCAAGACGTACATGAAGGGATTTGCAGGACACACTCTAGCGGTCCTTCCTTAGCCAAGAAACTCATGCGTTTGGGTTATTACTAGCCGAACATGGAGACAGATTCATACTAGTTTGTGAAGAAGTGCAAGTAGTGCCAAATACATGGGAACCTGATACATGCACCAGCTTAAGAGTTGAGACCTTTAACGACACCTTGGCCCTTTTGCCAATGGGGACTTGACCTTGTGGGAAAGATCCATCCACCCTCCTCCAACAGCCATAAATTCATCATAACTGCCATTGAGTACTTTACCAAGTGGATTGAAGTCATTCCCCTCACCACCGTCATAGGTAAGCAAATCTCCTCATTCATCCTGAATTACCTCATCTGTAGATATGGGATTCCCTCATCCATTATCACGGATAATGGAAGACCCTTCAAAAACCAAGATGTCCAAGAACTCTGTGACCGGTTCAAAATCCAACACCGTTTCTCTACACCCTATTACCCCCAAGGCAATGGTCAAGCTGAAGCATCCAACAAAACCATCTTGAAACTCCTCAAGAAGATAGTCAACGATGCTGGCTGTGATTGGCACATCCAACTCAATCCTACCCTATGGGCCTACAGAACTAGTATACGCACTCCCATAGGTGCTAACCCTTATGCCCTTGTCTATGGCTCAGAAGCTATCCTTCCCATTGAGGTTGAGTTACCATCTCTCAGGGTGTCATTAAAAGATCTCATATCAGATGAAGAATACAGAGTTTCCAGATTGCAAGAATTAGAGTTTCTAGAAGAAAGGAGACAGAAAGCCTTTGACCATCTCAAAGCATATCAACAGATGATGTCACGAAGCTATAACCACAAAGTTCGCCCAAGAGTCTTTAAGGTTGGAGATCTAGTCCTTAAAGAGAATCCCCACAATCAATAGGATAGGGAAAAGAAAGGCAAATTCGAACCCAACTAGCTTGGGCCTTATGTGATTGTAGCTGCTTATGGATCAGGGGCATATTAGTTAGCAACATCAGAGGGTGAGTTGTTTGATGACCCAATCAACAACATGCATCTTCGCCGGTTCTATACCTAGGAGAACCCCAAATGTAAGGGGGGCATAAAATACAAAAAAATAAAAAAAATAGAAAAATACCAAAAAATAAAAATAAAAACTAGAAAAATACAAAAAAATTGTCCTTTGGTGAAAACCTGGCAAACAGGCGCCTTGGATAGGTATCATGATGAAAACCTAGAAAACAGGCATCATGTTTACTTTCTATCTTTTTCGTGCAAATTAAAACAAGTGGTGAAAACCTGGTAAATAGGCGTTACTTGTGATAAACCGCCTTCTCCATCTTTGGGAAACCAATCACCTTGTGTCCATTCTTCCTCATGTCCCATTTGACCCGTATCTGTCTCATGATAAAATCTTGATGGTAACCTATCATGGCTTGATACTCTATCTCTTTGTTGCCTTGTCAACCAAGGTTTTGTCCCATATCGTATTCATTGTGTTAGCCTAGCATAGTGTCTCTCGTTGATATCCATGGTCCAAGTCCATGAACTACGTTGCCTCTGCGTTGTCACGTAGGCAAGGCCATTATTCTAAATGCGCCCCCAAGGCTCCATTGTCCTGTCTATCCCATTTCTTGTCATCCTTCTTCTAGTCCATCCATGGTCCATTAGGGTTTACCCTGAACTAGGTTGCCTCTGCGTCATCACGTAGGCAAGGCCATTTAGCAATGAGCCCCCGAGGCACTAGGTCAGTCCCTTAGGGTCTGTCTCACCAATAAAGATTGTGAAATCTTCTCACCAAGCAAGCAAGCGTAAGCAAAACCCACTTTCAAGCAGAAATTTTGACACGAGGCACTTAACCTATCCAAAGCAAAGTAGAAAAACACCTAAGGCCTTCTAAAATGATTTTACTCAAATTATGGCAAGAAACAAACACATCTAAATGCAAGAATGTTTTGTGTTGGTTAGGTTAACTTACAGAGTCTTGATTTATGCTATCAGGCCTTTCTATGCTACTCAAGGATGCAAAAAGCTAGAGATGCTATGATGGGGGCATGATTATTTTCTTTGTTTGTTGATTGTGGATTAAACTTTAGTAATGTGAAGCCTTGTCTATGGACATGATCGGCAAAAGATCATCGAGGACATCAAAGGTCTAACATGAAAGGGGGCAATCCTTGTTTGTTGATATGCAAGAAATACTCAGGTCATCTCGGTTCAATTATAACTCAATGCTTGTATTAACTTGCTAAATCAAAATCTATGTAAGCAATGCTCAAGTCATCTTGGTTCAATTATACTTAGATGCTTGCATTAACTTACAAAATTTTAAAAAAGTACCCAAAAAAAATTGCCCAATGATGAAATAAGCACTTCAAAATACTTGCACCATCAAGATGTCAAAATCAAAGCATCCATTATGCATCCATCTATACATCCATGCATCCATATCCCGTGCAATAAAATGATCCAATCAATGCAAAGTAACAATACAAAGTGAAGCTTGTGAGTCTTTCTTTCTATTGAGTCATTCATCAATCAATCTTATATCTATCATTCTATCATTTCTGTGTCGATAGGGTACATTTGGACACCACAAAAATAGAGCATTTAGTTGCATATCATATCATATGAGATAGTCATTTACATGATTAAATTAGTTGCATACATAACAAAGTGCATTAGGTCATCCATATACAGTTTGTTGCAATCATCATATAGTGTCAAAAAATAGAAAAAAATTCAAAAAAAACATAGCTAAGTGCATCACATAAGTTGCATAATCATATAGATATCATTTTCCATTCACACACATTAGAAACATATCAAGTAAAACATCTAAGTCCGCATTAGATAAACATGTGCATAGCATCATACAAATAGAAATGCATCATAACTCATATAGAAAGCCTCAAATAGCTGCATCATCATATAAATATTATAAAAACATGTTCAAATGTACAATATCAAAATGTTTGTCTCTGAATCAGTGTCATATACAATAAATACATCCCAATGGATGGTGATACATGTCTCAAAATACAAAAATGGTACAAGTCTATCCAGCTATCTGAGCCATCAAAAAAGGTGTACAAAAACCTGAAATATGCAAGTCTGCTAGTCTCTACTATCCCTACTGTTGTGGACCACTGCTACCGCCAGTGTCTCCTCCTCCTCTGCTAGCCCCAGACTGCTGGGGACCCATCACGGAAGCCCCTGACCTCGATGCACCTACTCTCTGTGAAGCCATAGACTGACTCCTATAGCTTGGAGCCCTCTAACTGGTAGGCAGAGCACCATGATATAATCCTCGATAATACTGTGTTTGAGCCTGCGCTCCAGTAAGCTCACCCTGCACCTGCACTAGCTACCCTCGCATCTGTGCCAACTCTATCTGTGCCTACGCTAGCTACCCCTATGCCTACACTAGCTGTGCCTTTGCCTGCTGCACCTGCCCAACCAGGAAACTACTCATCGCATCTGTCCCAAGGGTTACCACTGCCGTATCCCTCTCCACTCGGATAACTCATATCCAAGCATCTGCCATGTCTCTCTCTCTAGTGAGCCTAGCAATGTACTCTGCGTCCGTCTCTTGTTGAGCCTCAACCCTCCTAAGCTGTGCCTGCAGCTATCTAAGTTGTCCTCTCAATGTAGCTATGGTCCTCTCATAGACATTCGCCTGTGCTGGACCCTGGGCTGCATGTGCCTGTCCCTGTGGCTAGGGTACCTACTGCTGTACCACCTGCTATTGTGCCACCTGTTGAGGTGGCGGCATCTGTGCCCCCTGTCCCTGCGGTGCCTGTTGTGGTACCTGTTGTGCGACCTGTGGTCCCTCCCCAACTCTCTGCCTTTGTCTAGGTCAGCCTCCATCATCTCCACCTCCTCCCCCTCCTCCTCCATCATCTCTCCCATCTCTGCCACCCCCTTGTCCTCCTCTCCCTCTCCCCCTCCCCCTCCTCCTCCTCCGGCAAACCTGGCCCTCGTCATCTGAGTCTGCCTCATCTATATGAGGCACCAACACCCCAAGACCTGAGAATCTCAGGAATAGGTGAGCAGTAAACCAATCCTCATAGTCCTAAGTCATTCCCGCATCCGCTATCTCCCTCCTCATGTCCCAGGCAATGTAGGGTGTCTACCGAAACTCTACTAGGGCTCCTCATAAGATACCATCGGCCCCCATCTAACCCTCTCAGCATGTGTCCGTGCAAACCGAGCCTGTCCTTGTGGCATGCCCTGCCTCTTGCCGAACTATCTTTGTACCCTACCTATAATCTGTCTCTCTAGTATGAAGCGTGTCTGGCCTATCAACCATCTCATCTGAAAGCAGTAGGGTAGCTCATATGCCACGTCCTCTCACGGCTCGCAGTCTAGATATGGTCACCAGATGACCACATCTACCCCGTCCAAAGCATGTCTCTAGTACTCTAGCTTCCCTAGCCTATGCTGAGAAATCATCCCTGCTTAGCCATAGCTGTATGGCTCTCCCCTCTGTCTGTCAAACACACATATTAGTCTCGTAATCGCTATGTGCTCCCATAGCCAAAACTGTAGTAGTGATACACCTACAGATAGGCTCGTACTCCTGTGATATACTACCTGATGCATATTGTGGTATAAGTGAGCAAGTACACAAACACCCCAAGCATATCAGGTGCCCTCTATCACCATCCTCTCCATGATCCTACCCCATCCAATGGGGAACCAATGCGATCTCCTGTCGGGGCATACGACGCCTTCGATCAGTCCTGCTACAATCCCTGGGAAGTAGTCGTAGTAATCATCAATATCCTGCCAAGGGATGACCTGTCCAACCAGCTCCGGGTCATCAAACACTCGCCTACACTCAACGAGTCCTACACCTCTCTATGGATCATACTCCACAAGCTCACCCTGAATCGGCAAATGCAAAATCTGGTAGACGTCCTCTAATGTCACGGTCATCTCACCGGTAGGAAAGTGGAAAGTCCCATCCTCACTGTGGAACCTCTCCACTGCAGCAGTCAGCAAGCCACGGTTTGCCCGAACCTCGGGCATGAAGCAAATGTAATCCAGTCCCATAGCGCCAAGCGCCTCTCTATCTATCTCAGTTAGCATGTATCTCTGCAACAAGGGCATAGGGAACTGCTCCCTAGACTGCAGCGTATCCCGTATCTCCTCCTGCAAGCAAGAAAAGCAAGGCGTCAACCTAAAGCTGCAAGTACCATACTCAACATATCTATAGAAGCATATCAACTAACTTAGCATTTCAAATTGATCAAAATAGCACACTACATCTCTCGACTAGATTCCAGCAATCTCAGAGATAGCTTATCGATTGACGTGTCAAACAGGATGCCAATTGAGTCAATTTTGCTAAGTAATCTACCTATCTATAACGTATGCGCCACAATAGGTGGTAAACGCGCCATTTCTTAACCAATGCGCCATTTTTTGACCTATGCACCACTTCTGGCATAAGCACCACAACAATCCATGGATGCGTTGTCCTATTCTATAAATGCGCTGCTTCTACGTATCTGCCGCAACATACCGTATATGCGCTGTAGGATTATGCATGTACCACAGTTTCCTACACATGCACAAATTTTACATATGTGCTCCTTTATCTCATGCATGCACCATTTCACGTGACATATGCACCACTCTGTCTTTTAGCGCATCTATCTACCTAGCCTTTCTCCTAGCATTTATTGCATTCAAACTCAACCCTAGGAGATTTTTTGAGCTACATACCGGGGGTCCTGCCTCTGCTGGCCGGTCGAATCGACGAACGCACTCAAATCAATGCTCCTCGCGTGGAATGTCCATCCTCGTGGTGACTGCTCTATGCTCTATGCTGCTCTAAGCTCTCCAAAGCAAATCAAACCAAGACAAGTGTGCAAATGGATTGTCTTGTGGACCCAACTCCTATATATAGCATGCAAACTCTAATCTGGCTAGGTGGTAACTACAACTACTTCTCGCACCCGTTTCTTCCAGTTTTCTTCCTGTTTCTCTGAAATGTGCCCTGTTTCCTTTAAACCTAACCAATTTTTCCCTTCGTCTTCGTGAGATTGTCTGTCTCGCGTCCTTCTTCCTTTTTCTCATCCAATCTCCCGAGGGGGCATCTTATCGTCATAACATGTACCAGGGGCAAACTGAGGCATGTATCATTGTCAGAATATCTATTCTTTGAGGCAACGCCGTAAACTGCATTACATCAAAGAGGGGCAAAATGTATACGCCTAAAAATGACATGATTCAATCTAAATAAATATTCTTAATATTTATTCCCTTCTAATTTCTCTATCAATAAATAAATAACCAAATTTATTTATTTGATTCATATTCTTCCAACAATTAAATAAAATCTTTTATTTAATTAAATTCTTCCAAATAATTAAATAATTCCCAATTATTTAATTAAATCAAATCATTCTTCCAAATTTGAATAAATCAAATCAAATTTATTTAAATCCTTTCAATCTCTAAAAATAAAATACAATCAAATATTTTATTTATTCTTCCAAAATCATGCACAACAATTAAATAAATTTATTTATTTAATTTGCTTTCTTATCTTCTAATTCTTCCAGATTCATTCTAAATTAAATATTTCTAATTATTTAATTATTTTCTTCCAATAATATCTTCTCTAAATTTAAATAAATCAATTATTTATTTAAGTTGCTTTTTCTTCTAAATTGAGTTATCTCTAAATATAATTCAAACTTTCTTGCACATGCAATTAAATATTCTTAATATTTAATAAAGCAAAATATCTTCTTATTCTCATGCAAATATATTCTTCTTGTTTTAAATCACTTAACTGATTGTTATATTATTTTAATTGCTTTAATTCATTCTTCTATTCTTGTTAAATCCTCTCATGCAAAAGAAAGCAAGACACATGTCCTCTTCTTATTCATTGCACGTTCCTCAAATATTATCAATTGTTGATCTTATCAAGTCTTCTATACTATTGATCTCTTCTTTCTCAAGTCTATAAGTACAACCTCATTCTTCCATTTCATTCATCCAAGCTTTAAGTATTGTTACTATGCAGGAATTATAGCGCGCCTTTGGCACCAATTCCTTCATTGCTTGTGATCACATTTGTTACTACACACTACTCACTATTACCATCGTTGTGAAGCTCCTCTTCATTGCGATATTATCACTGCCATTCTCAATCGACATTCTTGAAACATAGCAAGGAAGTGCACTCTCTGAGGTGGTGCAGGAGCACCCCTTCAGAAAACCAAATATACATCTGAGGGAGAAGACTAAGTTTTAATATGGCTTATGCATTTCATACTTGTCAAATGTAGTATTTGTGTTGGCATTTCATGTTTGTTTTAATGTTAGCATTTTATGTTTGTTTTAATATCTCTTCTCCCGGGAAGAATTTGGACATCATTAGACACTTGGGTTAGGTGGAGGATTAACCAAATGTGTCATATTACTAGGTGTTTTGCTGTCTTGAGATAAACAGGTGTCGTATGATTAGTTAGGGTTTTGATTATAATCTTGGTTTAAGTAAAATCCTGAAAACAGAGGAGAGGGGAGTCAGATAAAAAAATAGGGAAGGTGGTCGAGGAAAATAGGAGAGGAGAGTTCTTCCACCTTCAGAAAAATCTTTGTAATTAGTCTATGTTCGATAATGTGAAATGAAGAAGTAGAAATTATGTAATTTGTGTTCTACCAAATTCTGGATTCGGTGTAAATTCTCTGTATATCAAACCGTCTTGTATATTATTTGTATAGATTTGCTTTGTGTTTCATTTAGTTCTTCTGTGGTCGAGATGCACGATTAAATCCATTCCACTGGTGGATTTTTGTGAAATCAGTGGAATGGATTGTGTATATTAGTTTTCTCTTTATTTTTCTTGTGTACGATGGACACGGTAGAATAGAAATTTTAGAATTCGTCACAAAAGAAGTTATCAACGGGAAGTTCAAATATGCATCAATTGTATGAGGAGACAATCTGTGAATATATCACATTCGCATGCAAGCAGCTTCCTATGTATATGCTGTGAAAATGGTATGTATAAAAAAAATATGTTTGAGTCTAGTTTTGTGTTGGTTGCTGAATATACAACTCCTATATATATCACAAATGTATGAAGGTGCATTTCATGTGTATATCACGTCTGTATGTGAATATACATTTCATGGATATCTTGCATCTGTGTATCGGGTTGAATCATATCGGGGGAACTGATAATAGATGTTTGCAGGTGGTTGAACCAATTCAAAGGTTCAACGGTTCATCGTAGTAAGGGTTGCCAACAGTTGAACCGCCAGTTGAACCGATTCAACAAATACAGCAGGTTTAGTTGGTTCATCGGTTCAACAAGGAGTATCGAGTTCAATGGTTCACTAAACTCGAAGGTTAAATCAGTATAGTCTATGCGACGGGAGTATATTGAACCACTAGTGTATGTTGAACCGAATAATTGAAGGTTCAACAGTTCAATAGGTTCTTTGGTTCAATGGAGTAAAAGGTGCCGATAGTTGAAACAATGGTTGAACCGGTTCAGTGGCTCAACGGTTCAAAGGGTTCATCGCCGATAGTGTTTAAGTGTGCGATAGTTGAATCTGCAGTTGAACCAGTTCAAGGGTTCAACAGTTCAATGGTTCAATGGTTCAACCATTAGTTGAAGGTTCAATGGTTCAACTGTATGTTCATGAGTTCAATGAACAGAGGGGGTTTCAGTAATTCTGATCTACAAAACTGAGTGTATCTGACCGATGGGGAAACAGACAACGGTAATTGTTTGTGGGTGAGGAGCTGACATCAGTTATCCATGTTTCTGTTGCTTGACTCTACATCATAAGGGCCCTATTTCATACATGCAAGAACGATTTAGATAGGCAATCAATGGAAGTTTCGAATTGAGGAAGGTTTGCTTTGTTGTTCATTGCTTTATTTGATTAATTTACTTAGTTCACTATTTCATTGAAGTTTTGGGTATTTGATATTGATTATTATTGCATATTCATTGTTGATCCAATTTTCCCTTAACACTTTCTAAAATTATGGGGCTTAAAGGATGGCACATTCTAATTATTAGCCACGTGATGGGCATTGCCTTTTTTTTCTTTTCGATAATTAGCCTTTGGCAAATTATTAGACTTCAAAAACTTGGCAAGGTAAAAGATATGGAAAAACCATGAGAAGATGAGCCATACTTAAGCACATTTGATGTAAGAAATCTCTATTAGAAAAATTACATCATAGTTAATAGATAATAATGTGGATCATGCCACTTAAATATGTTTTAGGCCACCTTTAGTATAGTTTGTATCAAAATATTAATTGTGTTGATAGAATAATAATGGGTTTTATGTTACACCCATATAAAATGTGTTGGTTGTAGGTAGTAATGTGAAACAAATCCATTATCTTCATATAAGAACACCTTTTTGTTTTATCAATAAAATATTGAAACATTATCATTTTAACATAGTATTTAAAGATTATGGTATTACCCTTTTGGTTGTAGGTAGAAGGTCTCCCTTCTTATCCCTCTTCTTGTATTCCCTCTTCTCCCTCCCTTTTTAATATTCAAGGGACTCTTCTTGAAATCGGTTACAATGTAGTAAGTCAGTATGACACTAGAAGTAACAAGAAAAACTTATTCATCCCAACTTCTCTTCCTTCTACTACTACTAACCTTCCCCTTTCTCATCTTACTTCTAAAAATCTCAAATTTTATAATCTTATGGAACAGATGCAATCTACATGAGCCAAGATCTACCTTTAAGATCTAATTCAAACCTCTTCTGTGAATAGGTAAGTAATTCAACATGCCTTGCAAAAAGTCTCTATCCAATCTAATACCTAACCTACTAAAGTTGCTTCTATACTTGAGTCTCTTCCTTGTGATGACATTGTCATTATCTTTTCCTCTTCCAAACTTCCTTATGCTTATATGATCCAGGAAAATCAACCTCTCTCTATATTGTTGTGAGCTACCATAGAATTAGAATTAAGTGTGTTGGTAGACAATGGTTTTGACCTCAACATCTATAGCCTAGATTTCTTACATATGATAAAAGTTGACACATCTCATTTACAATAATCTAGGTTGTAAATTAAAGGTTTGATAATATTAGTTGGGATTCTTGTGGCACTATTTTCCTCCCTATTTTTGTTGGTCCTACTACACTTCCCACATTATTACATGCAATACCTAGACAATTATAGAATTCTCCTAGGTTGGCCATGAATCCAAATGATGTGAGTCATCCATTCTACCCTCCATCAATCATTAAAATTAAAAATAATGCTAAACCTTATACCATATTAACTGACGAGGTTCCCTTCTAATATTGTCAAGTTGTTGAATCACATATGTTTATTAATCCTCAAGCACATCTCTCCCCTACTACACCCCCTTTCCTAAACTTGTAGGATACTACTTCCTCTCCTATAGATAACATTTCTTTTGATATTCCTCTAAAACCATCTCCTTCTTTAGATCCCCCTCCTAATAAGATTACACTTCCTTCTTCCTAGATTATACTTCCTTCTTCCTAGATTACACTTCCTTCTTTAGGTAAAGTATTAGATTGGACAAAGATTTTTGGCAATTTTAGATCTCTTTATTTTAGGATGATTAGGGTTCACACTTTACCCCTTTTATTTAGGTGACTATAAATTCAAAACCAAGGACTTTGATATTCTTATTTTATATATTAACCACCACACTCATGATCAACCTTCTTGAGCTCATTCATTTTTGTCTCCTCCATAAAATAATGAATGTGCATTGAGTAATGTCGCAAATTTCATTGAACCCATTAGTGAGGACCCTCCTTTATCTTCTCCAAGACTTGAGAAATTATATATGGAAAAGGATTCAAGATCATAATTCAATATGAATATAAAGGAAAAAAGGCCTTGGTCCCTACAAAGATGGTATTCATACATGTCTTAAAATTATATAGTACTTACATAAATGGTCTTGGATATTTCTCTCTTGAATGTTCTTAGATACACCATTTTCCTTCGCCCTATATTTCCTCATGTTCCTTGAGGTCCTATGATTGAATCATATGCACACATGGCATTCTTTTATTTTCCCTTTATTTTTATGCATATGACCTTCTTTGGATAATATTCCATTTTAAATCATATGCTCACATGGCATTCTTTTCTTTCCCCTATGTTTTTATGCGTATGACCTTCTTTGAAGAACATTCTGTTCTTATTTTTATTCCTAACCATATGTCAATATGATTTTCTTTTCTCTTAACATGTTCTAGACATATGGTCTTTTCATCTATCCCCCACTCTTATCATTTTCCAATTCCTCTATATGTTATGTTTATTCCTAATACTCCATTCTTCTACTCAAGATGACATTCACTTTATTCCATATGCTTATTTATTCCTCATTTTACTCTCCCATTATACAAACCCTGTTCTTGTTTTATCCCCTTTTCTACATACATTATTCACTTATACTTTGATAGTTCTTTATACACTATAGTTCCATGTACCCTCTACATGTTATGCTCCTTTTTCTTTTCCCTATGCTATCACACATGCCTTCACCTCAAGGGAAATATGTTAGATTTCCCCCCTTTACTCCGTTTCCCTATGATCACCCATATCTATCACAACATCTTATCACTTATATTACTTCCCTATTGCTATCTCAAATACTCTATGGTCTACCCTTGTTTGGGGGAATTATCCCATTCTATTGGTTGTGGGGCATTTTCTCCCTTGTCCTCTTGTTTCTCATTATTTTATCTATATTCATAATCTCTTATCTTACATGCTATGAGTCTTAACATTTACACACATATCTATTTGATGATCATGGCATATTTCCCTTCTATTTTTCTCACCTAGGTAATTCTAAGACAAATTTGGAATCTATAGAACATAAGAAATAATGTCTAAAAATTTTACAATCTTAGGCTAAATTAGATTCCAACACCTGGATGTATTTTTGTCTACCCTAATTCCTTAATGTATTTTGGTTTAAATTTGTACCCTTTCCCAACATTGGGGATTGTTGCAATGCCTAGACTTGGCCCTATAGTTTACATCAATGCCCAGATAGATGTAATTTATCCTTGTCTTATCCTGGCAAGTTGAAATTTTATAGCTTGTTGTTCTTCTAGTACTCCTCTACAAGTTTCTTTTAGCCCTCATCACCTTATAGTATACTAGAACTACAATTCTTCTTCTCTTTATATTTCTTACTAGTATACCTCTAACTCTATTATAATCACCATTCACTTGAGGAAAACACTTTTAAAATACTAGGGGTATCTCCTATAAGTTTCCCTTTGCTTACTATTGTCCTATTACCACATTCTGACAACTTTCCTCTCTCCTTCACCTTCTTATTTACATTAAATTGATTAGCTTTCTAGTCTCACCAATCACTTAAAGGGGGCATATAATAAACATCACATACACACTATTGACATGAAATCACTTGTTAGCATGGCCTAGCCTACTTTACCATGGGGTAGCATCGACATGTAGTCGGATGTGACTCCCACATCATCACATCTTTTATTCAGTTCACATCAAATATAGCCTAATCCATAATTTGGTAACCTCATAAACATTACCTAGTTTATCGTTACATTTTGTTTCTGGCATGTCATTCCCCTATTAACTATCAAACTTCCTAGTTTCTTTCTTTGTTCCTTTATCTCTCTTATTAAAATCTTGGCCAAAGTGACACAATTTTCTACTCTAACTCTTGGGCTCATCTATAGCCATATTTTCCTTTCTCTTTGTAATCCTCCATAGATCTCTTTTGACTATTAATACAACTTCCCTTAGAGTAATATAGAACATGTCATGATATTTTGTAGGAAAGGGAAAGGAGTGCATTAAAGTGGAGGAGAAAATAACTCTCTAATTTGTGATCTCCACCTCATGTTCTACTACAAATTTTAGTGACCACTCCCTTAAGTGCATTCTAGGGCCATTTATTCTAATTTCTATCCTTCTACCATGTTTTGGACTAATTTTCACGGATCCCTAGACCCCCTTTTATATCTAGTTTCTATTATGTGACTTTTGCGCCAAAATTGAAAAATACAACAAAAATTAATCAAAATTGCTAAAGCCCCAAGACAAAAGTCATCTAGATGTAGGAGTCCCATTTAACTCAATTTGATTTAAATTATTAGGTCTTGGATTCCCTAACCTTAATCTCACTTCAAACATTCAAATTGGAATCTCATTCAACATAACAACTCTATTTTCATCATTTTGAATATAGCATACATCTGCAAATTGCTAGCAAATCTAAAAATATTTTGCAATAGGCTATTGAGTTATAGTAGCCACCTTTGAAGGATATATTGTAGGTCCTATCTACCATTAGCCTTATTTTATCCCTTCTTATTCATTTCCAGTTGTTCTTCATTTTCCCTTAATCCCTTTGCTTTGCATATTCCTAATTCCCCTCCCAAACAACCTCAAAATTCTCTATTTTCCCCTCACATATTCCTTTATCCTCTCTATTTCTATATTCAACCTTTAAATCCTCCTTCAAATCAGTCAAAGACATTTCATATCTTGTCTATCCCTAATACACATAATATAGTGAACCCCCAAAGGTTTTCTCTTATCACAATTCTCTACATACATTCACTTAGCATATATCACGATAGGTTGCACACACTCAAATCCTTTCTTGGATGTTGAAGGTTGAAACAAACCACCAAGAAGACTAATTGAGATAAAATCCTAAATAGCCACCATATTTCTATTCGCAAGAGACACTGTGTGGCTTCACGAGTGTTGCCATTGATGGCAACAAAGTCTATCCCACACATCCATAGTACATACTATCCCACACATCCATAGTACATAGTATAACTATACCGGAAGTCAAATTGAAGATTGTTTTGGTCCAGTGAACAAGAATAGAGTGTGCAACAAGGTCTGACAATCAGGTCCGGATCTCTCAGATGGTGTAACTCAGCAAGTTGCGGACTTGGACAAGTCAAGAGGAGTATCATGACTACTATAATCCATAGATTTAGCCTCCGGTGATAAAACTATGAGCATCTGAGTGTTGAATTTCAGACAGGCAGAGCAGACAGAGAAAGAACTGACCGGCAGAGTATCAGACTTCAATCCGGATGAGTAATTGATGTTGATAAAGCAATTTGAGGGATCATACATTGTTGGCCAACATGATTGATGACTTCAATACCTATGGTTTTGATACGCATCACAAATCAAGCATTAATTCAGCTGACAGATCAGTAATTTGTAAATATCTTGAGTATTCTAGTTGCCGACTAGAAAGTTGTTGAAATCCTTGATGCAGATATATATACTAGATGGATTCTGGTATGTAGGTGTGGATATATACAAATGTGATGAAATAAAGTGCGAAGAAAAGTAGAAACAAGTGTGGAAGCAGCAATACAAGTCTGGTATGTGACAAAGCAACAACACTAGAGCAGAGGAAGAATGAAGTGCGTCAGATTAGTATATTGTGCCTAACCGGAACTAGACTCTAGCATTTGTAGATGCCTCTCATCAGTTCAAACACCTGATTACCTTCTGTAAGTTCTGTAGACAGTGAGTCTCTTGTAGGCAGTGTGCTTCTTGTGAGCAGTGTGCTCAGGCAGTGAGCCCTAATTGGCAAGTGTCATTTTGTACTTCTTATTCTTTTAATAGAGAATATAATCTTGGGTTAGTCACCCTGTGGTTTTTCCCTTAACAGGGTTTTCCATGTAAAAATACTTGTGTTATGTGTGATGATTTTATTTCTGTTCTTATGATCATATATGCTTATATGTTTTGATGTTGCACTAATTATTAAAGGAGAAAAGAAAGTAAAGATATTTGAGATATCTGATTCACCCCCCCCCCCCTCTCAGTTATCTACCTTGTTTCCAACAATTGGTATCAGAACTAAGTTCCTCTTAACAGAGCCTAACAGCTTGAGAAAGATCTGGGAATCTCAATGGATATGTATGGTATGAAGGAACAACTTCAATCTGCCCTAGATGATCTTGAACAATCCCACTCTGAAGTCAATAACTTGAGAGAAAGACTCAAACAAGCTGATGATTTCATAAATGAGCTAAAAGAAAAATTGAGTATCTCTGTGAAAAAGAGAAAGGAATTACTTCAAAAATTAGCAAGTCAGAGTGAAGCCAATGATACTAATGAAGATCTGGATGAGGAAAACAAGCTATGCGAGAAGCTATCAAAAGAGGCCATTATTGTAAGGCATGAGATGGAATCATGGGTTATGAGATTCACCCAAGAAATTGAAGAGAAAAGGAAAATTGAAGATAATCTAAAGCAATCCCTCAAGGAGAAGACAGAGGATTGCCACAAAATAGACAGAATAATCAGGCATCTTGAATCTGATCTTGAAGAAGCTAGAGATAATGAAGAACAACTTGAGAATCAGATAGACACTCTTAAACAAGATCTTCAAACAACAAATAAATACAAAGAGAAATTCAAGATAAGCTCAGCCCAACTTGAAGTTCTTCTTGAAAGCCAAAAGAGGGTAGATGATAAGCATGGTTTGGGATATGAGAAAGGTGAAAGCTCTGGATCTAGTCAGAAGAATTTTGGATCAGGAAATCAAAGAAACAGGCCCAGAAGACCTCCAGTAAGGCAACCAAATGCTCAAAGATATCCATCCTTCAATGGATATTGCTTCAATTGCAACAACTTTGATCATAAAGTAATTCAGTGCAGAAGGAGAATGAATCAGACTAATCCATCCTTCTCCGGACAATGTTTCAACTACAAAAGGTATGGTCACAAATTTCATGAATGCAGAAATATGCAAATAAATAATCCATTCAATGGTAGATGCTTTGCATGCAATAGAATGGGACATATGGCTAATCAATGCAGATCAAGAGGATATCAATCAAATATGCAAAGAAATGTTGTTTGTTACAATTGCAATAGATCCACTCATATTGCCAAATTCTGCAAAAGTAAAAATCAAGATAAAAGGGGTCCGGTGCATCATAATCAAAAACAAGATAAGGGAAAAGGCAAAGTGAATGCAAATGAAATTCAAAGGGAGATGAGATAGATTTGGGTGAAGAAGAGTACAGAAAATGTTGGGGATGGATCTGCACCGGAATCCGGTGCTGATATTCCTTCTGGAAACAAAACAGCCCTGGCTCAGGGGGAATCACAAAGAAAAATAAATTCCCCCAGCCAGTCAATTGGTGCCTAAATTTGGCACATGGAACACTACGGATTAAAGGGTTCTCAGAAAAATATCTAAATAACCCTCCGTAAAAATATGAAAGATTCACATAGAGTTTTGCAAGAGTTTAATCATCCAAGATTGATCCGGTTTGACAGCCATCCGGTAAAGCAGGATTTTCACAGACAGATCTGGTATGATTCAAAATTGAAATACCTTGATCTGTAGATCCATGGCATGATTGAAGAAAAGAAGATACATTGTCAATCCTCACTGAAAATGATTCTAAGTGCAACACAATGATTCGAGAAGATCTCTCTCATAATAGGGCAACTAGATAACTTATGTTGTGCATTTATTGCAAAAGAAAATTAGGGTTTGCGCAAAGATAAAAGGGTTCATTCACTTATTATTTGCACATTTGCATTCAAGAAGAAGAAAAGAAGAGCTCTGCATCAAAGTTTCTACAACTCTCTCAAAGATCAACTGCAAAATCCAATTCAACCAGCAATTTGTTTCGGCTCTTATTTTGAACCCTAAAGCGTAAAAAGGTACTTCCATTCTGAAAATATCTCTCTAAATATTTTGCCAAATGGCTACTCCAATGGTTGTTAAGATCACTGATAGGCCGCGCCCAAAATTCAAGAAACACCCCTATAAATCCCTAGAACTTGATCCTTTAGGTGCTTTTTCTAGCATTCTGCATGGGGTATTGCACGTAGAAGATGTTAGGGTCTACATCCATGCCAACATTGAGGAATTTGGAGACTCTAAGTTGATGGACATCTATCATAAACAATTAATAGATGAAAGTTTTGAACTCAAACCTCAATACAAGGCCCTCCGGGTTAAACACTTCAGACATTGCATCCACTTTCCCTATTTTGCAGAAGATGATTGGGTCCAATATGTCCTTAGCAGAATGCATGATAATTTCATGTGGTTAATGAGGCCCTTCAAGATAACAAAAGATGTCATTAGGGCAATAACTAGACTACACTCATCCGGTGGGTTACCTGCACTCAAATCTGTCAAGAACCAGACAGTAACTGAACCTACTGGATCTAAGTTTGACAAGAGAGCAATGACCATAGATGACATCACAAATTCGGATGTCAAGTTTGCCTCAATGATAATTGGGTATAAGATCTATCATTCCAACAGGGAGAATTCTATGTCTGGGACTGCAATATATGTAGCATATCAGATGTTGAGAGAAAATGCAGATTATGACCTATGTGATCTTCTTTTAAACCAACTGTTAGAAAACCTGCAGTAGATCAAGAAGGATAGGAAGAACTCCTTCAAGTATGGTTGTTTAATACTGTGTCTATTCTTCTACTACATGAATGAGCTACCTGAATCAAGTGGTTGGGTTTGGCAAAATGACAAACCAGTTGCAATACAAATTAGAGACTATATGTATGGACTTGGTGATGCTAAAGCTCAAAGCACATCACTCTAGGGTTACTTTAAGAACTTCCAAAGCATGATGCAAGCCAGAGAGAGGATACCTCAATCCATAGTTGAGAAATACAAGGATACAGTGTGTTTCATGGTAGATACTGATCAATGCCTAATGGAGGAAGTTGAGTCCAAAATAGTTTGGATAATGCCAATGGGATACGAGGTTGATGAGAAAATCTTGGAGCTACATATTCAACACCTATTGAGCCAGCCTAAGGACCCTAAGGCAGAAAGGTTTGGAACCTTTCAAGAACTAAGTGTAAAAATACATGTTGAGCTAAGACAACCGAAGATAAAGAGGAAAGTTAGAAGGGAAGTTGAGGAAATTGCCAAAAGATATGGCCTATCAAAAGAGGCAGTAGATGCAAACAGAGAGAAAATTGAAAGAGCTGAGAAAGAGAAACAAGAAGCAGAGAAAGGAAGTGTTTCGGTACAAGCCCCCTCCCAGACTAGATCCTCTAAGAGCTTTGCACTTGCCACTCCTAAGAGCTCAAGAGCCATCAAACAGGAAGTCAAGAAAAGGAGAAAAGAGAATGAAAACAAAAGCCACAAGGTCATACACAAGTCTCAAAGATGATGAAGAAATAGAGTCTGATGAGGAAATTAAGAAAATGAAGAAGAAGAAGAAAACATCCAGGGAATTCTCTGCTAGCAAAAACAAAGAAGAAAAAGCAGAAGAATTAGTTGAAAAACCCACTCTTTCCATTGATGATTTCATTAAGGTAGTTACTGTGGATGGGAATCTGCAACCAGTAATAGAATTCTATGATGAATATAGTGATACTGACAAGAGAATCTTGGAAGAAGCTACAGTCAGGTACCTGAATATTTACAATAAAGCATTCATTGAAATTATTTCATTAATTCCCAAAAGTCTAGAGAAAGTACTTGAACTTAAGGCAAAAGACTTAGAGATCCTAGAACAGATTGCAATTCAGCTCTATCCTTCTATTACTCCAAAGCAAATGGACATGATCTTTAAGGATTGTAAGGATGAATTCTGGAGCAAAGCAAGAATGAACAAACTTATGCTTGGAGAAACTGATCAAGTAGCAAGAGAAACAAAAGACATCCTCTGGAATGGTTTCAAAAGATTCAATCTTCCTATTATAGAGGAAACAGATGAAGAACCTTCTACCATGGATGTTGAAGGATTAAATGCAACCAATGAAGAATCTTCTGACAAAAATGTAGAAGGGTCAAAAGAGATAGATGAAGAGAAGTCTAAGGACTTGGATTCCTCTGTTCCGGAAGAGGAAGTTCATGAAGCAGTTAACATCTTTCCTCTGGATCCCATTGCAGACATTCCAAATTCAGGAGCTGAAGGAGAAGGAAGAAAAGAGGAGAAAGTGAGTCAAGAAGAGGAGGTAAAAGGAAAAGAAGAAGAACAAACAGAGAAGATCTATGATGACAGTTCTAAGATCCCAAAAGAAAAGAAGACCCAGTCACCGGCAAGAGACATTGCAAAGACAGTGAAGAACTTCCTAAACAAAGAAATGATGGAGATAGATGAACCTAAACTATTCCAAGGACCACTAAATTTTGACTCTCTCTCTGGTCTAGATAATGAAAATAGCATCTTTTGCTCAAGCCAAAGCAAAAGAAAAACTTCTGAAATCTCACATGGAAGACTGTGACCTATTAGAGATTGCATCTAGGATGTTGGAGAAGATCATGCCATCTTTTCAAAAGGATCCTTCGGCCTCTCCATCCAGTAACTTGAAATCTCTGGTAAATTCTGTTAGCACTCATTTTGATTCTTTAGAGAAATGGGTAGAAGCAAAGGTCCGGAAGGAGTTTTTGGGAAAAAGATTCACTAAAGTATAGGGACTCATTGCTAATGATAGGAGGACCCTAGATATTAGGATAAAGAGCCTTGAAAATGCTCTTAAAGATGGTGGGGACATGTACAAATTTTGTCTATCTTAGCCCAAAGTGACAGAGGATATTGAAAAGAAGGTGAAAGAACAAGAAGGTAAACTATCAAGTTTATCTCAGAACTTTGATCCCCTCACTACATCCTTAATGAGTCAAGAATGCCAGGTCATTGTCATCATAAATGAAATAAAGAGGCTGAACAAAGAAAAGAAGGATATAGTAAACAGAATGAGTGAACTCAGAGGGATAATTATCCCTAAGTTAGAGGCAATGCATGAGGCCTTAATAGATGCTCAGGCCATAGCTCGGACCAGTGATTCAGCAGATCTAAGAAGGGCAGAAGCATATGAATTTTTGTTGAGTGGTCACATCTCCATTTTGGACAGGATGAAGCAAGCTCGGCCACAAAGTTTGTATAGTTGAAGGCCACTTTTTGCAAATATACTCAAGTATGTGTAAGTATAACATTAATATATACTTATGCGGCCATGTATAGGTTGATTTTTGCAAATTTTGGTGTGTAGATTCCGCCCTTTGCCATTGATGTCAAAGGGGGAGTGAGGAGTAGTGAAAAATGTGGAATCTAGCTAAGGGGGAGCTCCGGTAAAATAGTGCATAAGACAAAGCATCAGCCAAGGGGGAGTTACGACACTTAGTCATTTTTCACTAAGTGTTGCCATCAATGCCAAAGGGGGAGATTGTTGGTAAGAGACACTGTGTGGCTTCATGAGTGTTGTCATTAATGGCAACAAAGTCTATCCCACACATCTGCAGTACATAGTATGCTTATACCGGAAGTTAGATTGAAGATTGTTTTGGTCTGGTGAACAAGAACAGAGTGTGCAACAAGGTCTGGCAATCAGGTCCGGATCTCTCAGATGGTGTAACTCAGCAAGTTGCGGACCTGGACAAGTCAAGAGGAGTATCATGACTACTATAATCCATAGATTTAGCCTCCGGTGATAAAACTATAAGCATCTGAGTGTTGAATTTCAGACAGGCAGAGCAGATAGAGAAAGAACTGACCGACAGAGTATCAGACTTCAATCCGGATGAGTAATTGATGTTGATAAAGCAATTTGAGGGATCATACATTGTTGGCCGACATGATTGATGACTTCAATACCTATGTTTTTGATACACATCACAAATCAAGCATTAATTCAGCTGACAGATCAGTAATATGTAAATATCTTGAGTATTCTAGTTGCCGACTAGAAAGTTGTTGAAATCCTTGATGCAGATATATATACCAGATGGATTCTAGTATGTAGGTGTGGATATATACAAATGTGATGAAATAAAGTGTGAAGAAAAGTAGAAACAAGTGTGGAAGCAGCAATACAAGTCTAGTATGTGACAGAGCAACATCACTAGAGTAGAGGAAGAATGAAGTGCATCAAATCAGTATATTGTGCCTAACTGGAACTGAACTATAGCATTTTGTAGATGCCTCTCATCAGTTCAAACACCTGATTACCTTCTATATGTTTCATAGACAGTGAGTCTCTTGTAGGCAGTGTGCTTCTTGTGAGCAGTGTGCTCAGACAGTGAGCCCTAATTGGTAATTGCCATTTTGTACTTCTTATTCTTTTAACAGAGAATACAATCTTGGGTTAGTCAGCTCGTGGTTTTTTCCTTAACAGGGTTTTCCACATAAAAATGCTTGTGTTATGTGTGATGATTTTATTTATGTTCTTATGATCATATATGCTTATATGTTTTGATGCTGCACTAAGTATTAAAGGAGAAAAGAAAGTAAAGATATTTGAGATAACTGATTCACCCCCCCTCTCAGTTATCTACCTTGTTTCCAATAGTTTCCTTGTCCCCCAAAGAATAACTTGTATTACATACAATTTGGGATGGTTACAAGACATTCAAGAGTGGATCTAGAGTCCACAGAGCTAGAGGAAGATCTTCTAAAAGTTTTAGAGCTATAGAAGACTAAATAGTCTAGTGTATTTATTCCCATAGGAGTACCCTAGTGATTTTTTTTGCATAAGCACCCAGGTGACTTTATCTCTACATGAGCACCTTAGTGATTTTCTATTCGTAGTAGTGTTCTAGTGTATTTCTATCTACAGCAACACCTATGTCAATGTATTTTGTGTCTTATACCTCACAATAAACCAAAAATTTCTAGAGTTGCTCCTCCTATATTCCTCTTCCGATCTTCTTCAATCTTTATCAACAAATTATGCACCCAGGGACACATTCCATCTCTCTTTCCCCTTTTTACTTATAGTTTAGCATTTCCCAACTCTACTATTAGTTTAATTTCTTTCATAATATGAAAGAATTATATTTATCTTTGTCATTTATCAATAGAATACTTTAGTTTAGTTAAAGTAGACTAATACATTGAAATGAATCAAATCCTAGGTCAAAACAACACCTTAGATCCTAGGGTTCTAGATTTTTATATTTCAATACAATGGAATTATTTTTCATTTATCTTATACTTCATTTCAACTTGAAATATTGTAATGGTGAATTTTACATTACCCATGCCATTTTCCATTTATTTTGTACCTACCTTGGTGGAGTGTTTTTAATGTAACTACATATCAAAACTAGCACACACTTTTTCTTAGGTTTGGCTCATGGCCCCATCCCAATCCATCCCTATTTACTTTTGTTTACACTTATTCCTATACATTCATCATTTACCCCTCATTATTACACCTATATTTGCACTTACTTCCTTATAATCACCACTTACCTTGATATTATCACTTGCATGCCCTGGTTCATTTTTGAAATACTTGAGTTTAATACCATGACACACAAGAATGAACCTTGAAATAAAATATATAAATTAAAATTCCAAATTGATGATTAAACCTCAAAAGGACTATGATCAAATTATTGATCAACTCATAAACACATAACCTATCTCTTTGGAACCTGGTTTATACTTCACCATTGTATAAAGAGGTAATTGATGAAGCCATAAAATGCCTCATTTTTTATATAGCAAAGTAACTCCTCCCCCTTTCCTATACCCTTTAATGTGGATTTAGGAGTAGCCTAGGATTTATTGCTTGCTTAATATAAGAATATAATATGTATACCGACTTAACTTTAGTTATTCATTAATGTTCAATTGTTGATATTCTAACCCTAGTGCTTGACCAAAATATGTCTATTTTTATGTAAACAAGAGCAATTTTTGTCATATAAAGAAATACATAAGGACCAACTCTAAAAATCAGCTTTTTGAAGGAACTCCAAAGTTGCCACCAAGATAGCTCTAGATTTTTAGCTTGAAACACTCAACTCTAGTGTAAAGTACGTAAATAACACTTACTAAAAATAACCAACGAAAGGCAAAACTCAATCCAAATAAAGAAAGTGATTCATTCCATTAGCAGAGATATACATAAATACATAACATCTTGCAAATTTCCATAATAAGTAAAGTGCATCTACAAGCACAATAGGAGAAGTAACATTACATCTTTACAATTGTTCTGAGTACAACAATGTTACATCAGTATGAGAAGTACATTTTCAAAATTGGCTAAACAAGCCATACAAGGACAATACAATGAAATATACATCTTGAGTCATATAACATAAGAAAATCTATCTTCAGCCACCATGACCCACCGGTCTTCCGCAAGCCGAAGCCAAGAGCATGGTTAAGGTACTTTTTCCACCCAACCATGAAGTGCTATACTTCCCTGGGTTTCTTCCTAACTTGAAGAAATCCCTGACCCTGCACGAGAAGCCTAGCAACCTGGAATGGAAGGGCAAGAGGGAACTCTTGATGCAAGCCTGATGCCTATATGCACTCTAACTAACTAGAATGACATATGTCTTGCATGCAGGATGTTGCAGAGATAACAAATAAATAAATACAACTAGGCTTTTATTTCCATCTATTTCAATGGTACAACTAGCTTTGGCCAAAGCAATAAATAACACTAGTAAACTTGAAAAAGAAGCTTACCATCTCTAGAAATCCACACTCGACATCCTTTCCTAGAAGGTATGGTTGAATTAACAAGGAAAAATTAAACTACTTCTAGTGTAAATAGACATAACACCACATACATTTTGACTAACTCATTACTAATGACATGAATAAAAGAAACTAAGTTTGGAGATATACACATGTATCAGATAATTCTTTCTGATATAAGTTTCCTTAATTCTAGTCGACTAAGGAAGAGATCAGCATTTGATTCAATGAAAATAACGTCTTCCTACAATGTAACAGAAAGTTTAAGCTCCTTGGAAAAAAATTATTAGAATTGCTAGTAAGCTATACAAGGTAATAATGTAGCCAATTTATTAACATTACAATCTGTAACTCCATTTACCATTAGAACAACAATTTGCAATTTATCTAACCATTTTAAGTGTGAGTATAATTTAAGTTCACTTGTCCTAACTATTTAGATACTTGTCTTCATACTTATTTTCACATTTATCTCTAGAATTAATCAGAAATATGCTTATCATACATATGTGTGTGTTTATTGAATAATATTTGTTTTTCTGACAACAATTCAAAAGGAAAGGCACTATATAGATACATAAAACACTCTAGAGGCATCATTTAAAATTACCTATTACATGGCGCAAAATGCATTACAGTATACGACCTATTCATGCATACCTTAAGACAAGGTGAACCGATACACAACAAACTATAAAAGATATGAATCCATAGCATAAACAAGAATGTTCGATAGAATGTTACAAGGCGCTAATCCGAGTATATTAAATATAAATAAGCGCTGGCAGGTATGTATAAAATGCATGGAATGCAATGGTCTAATGTTTGCACAGAATGGGCGTATTGATAAAGTGTCTACAACAAAGAAAGATATGCTTATCCCTTTAATAATGGAAACTGATTCAGGTTTAATATGGAGGTTAATAATTTTAAAAGGACTGAGCAACAAAGGGAAGGGTCGATGCAGCTAGTATAATGGTGAAATGAGAAAATAGCAAGGAGTCTTATCATTTTCAGCACGTCAAAATTAAAACTTGAAATAGTGATTTTTTACTGTTTTAAAAGAGCGATAAAGGAATCAGTTGAATCATCGATTATAATCATTTGCAGATGTTTAAATATAGCGACTTGCGTGATGATAGCTGACTAGGGGGTTATGCGACGCGATGAGCGTCGCTACTAGGGCTAGAATTAATCTAATTCAAAACCCTAAGCTTCCTAGGTGAGTGAAATGATTTCGACTAAATCTAAATCAAACCCTAATTCTAATGCATGATTAGAATCAAATAATAATAACAGTTCAATGCTAAAATGGTTGCATGATGAAATGGAGTGATAAAATAAACGTCACAAAAATGCCATTAAAATAAAACTTTAAATTCTAGGAAAAATTTGATAGTATAACGCATTTTCAATAAATGTAATAAATATTTTAAAAGAATTCACCGTGAAAATAATTAAGGCAATAATTAAAATAAACAAGGTATAAAAATAAATTAAATAATTCCAAGGTCAAATTAAAATTTACCACTCAATTAATAAACGACCAAAATAAAATTCACTAGCAAGTCCTTTAATAAATAAAATTGCAACAATTATATTTATTAAATAACTCAAGTAAAAAAATATAAAGGAGAAAAATTAAAACATCTCTCCCCACAAAAATAATAAAATTGATCAATTACAATAATTAAATTAACAAGGTCTCCCCAATGAAATTTAATTAAAATGCACTAGGCAATAATTAGAAGTGTCAAAATAATTAACTTGTAAAGGAATAAAGAATCCCATTTAACTCCAAAATCCCATTCCCACTAGAATAAATTCCACATGGAAATAAAAATCCAAACCCCAAAAGAATATTAAAATCAACTTAAATAAAAGAATCACAAGGAAAGGTAAAAAGAATAATTCACAAAGGTCAACAAATCAAAAGAGAGGGAATTATAAATTCCCATGCACATGGGGGAATTTAAATAGAATATAATAAAATAATATTATTATTCTCCCTCTCACTCTCCAACTAAGCCCTATCTATTATTTTATTAGTTTTCTAAAATGAAATGGCCTAACCCTAATATCTATCTTATTCTAGTGTTTTCTTCTCATTTGTTTTCTTTTCTCTCTTTCTTGTCTTCCCATTTTTGTTTTGCAGGTTAGGGTTTTCTCTCTCATGGCTACCATGGGTTTTCTTGCATAGAGGTATACTCAGATGTATATACACAGGCTTATATATATATATATATATATTCATTTAGTATATTTCTGAGAATGTAAACAATTTTTTTTTTGTGAAAACTAGATGAAGTTATATATATATCACTTAATATATGTTTGGTACTGAACAGGGGTGGCGAAATACACCACAGGCTGCGGTTAACAATGGCAGCCGAAGTTCCCAAAGACGCCGCTGTGGACAGAAGGAGAGGTGCAGGTTTAAGACAGGGTTGACGGCCCGCATACCCCTCGACCGCTGTTAGAAATGGGGAGTTTGTATTTTGTTTTGGGTGGGGGGCGGTTCTCCCACACACCCCCCACCATGTGGTGGGAGGTGGGAACCGTCCCCCACTGCCTATACAATGCAAAGTAGAGTTTGGGGGTGGCAGCTATGCCACCGTCCCCAACATCACTCTTTTTTTTACAAAAAACCAACACTCAACCCACGGCTCAGCATAATTTTTTTTATTATTCGGGTTTCTCTTCTAATCAGCATGACATAAATATTATTTGGTGTAAATTTTATTTTAATCAATTTTAAATATATATAAATATATAAGTGTGTGTGTGTGTGTATATGCTCTATTTATACAGTTCTATCAGTGAAATAGAAGCATTTATAACCAAAGTATATCTTTATATATATATATATATATACACACACATATATTATATCATAGAGTTAAACACAGTCATACAATTTAAAGCAATCTATTCAAATTTGATATCTAGTAATGACTACTTGGATATACAATTTTCAAGAAGAATTAAAAAAACAGAATGATATATATATAATTTTTGACAGCAACTTAGATAAACCAGATTTCTTATATTTCTTTCCTCTTTGAAAAAGAACAAAATCATAGACAGGAAGATACTACTCCTTTTTTGAACAATAAATAACACAAAAATACTATTCCTCCCATTTTTTTTGACAGAAATAAATAGGCAGAATAACATATTTTTACTTTGAACAATTTTTTTTCCATCTACAATTATCTTTCCAACAGCAATAAAATGATAGTCCTATTATTATTTTTTAAAACATACAATAAAATTTGAGTAGCATTATCTCCTCTTCTTCTTTTTTTCTTTAAATGAAACATAATACAAAAAAAAAGAAATAACATTTAGTCTAAAACAGCAAGAACACTTTCTATTGTCAACATTCCATAGCCATATAAACACAAACAACAAAACATAATGAACATATTTTTGAAATCATAACAATAAGATTTACACATTGAAAGTTCTTTTCAACCACAACAACAATGGGGAGTACAATAATTTTACAACCCAACAATAAGGCCTCTAAGGCCATGGCTCTCAAAAATCAGCCAACTCAAATAATGCAACAAAACTAAAATGGACTTCTCCAAAGCTCCATTTTTCCTAAAACTGAAAACCTGCAAAAGTACACAACAATGGGGAACCAAGCCACGAAGGAATGCCCTCCTCCCTACCATAGACCTGCTAGTGGGTCACCCCCGAGCTGGGGAGGTAGAAGTCCACACAGTTTTTCCACACGATTTTGCACACATACACCACCAAATGAAAATTTTCAAACACACAAAACATCACTCCCATGGATTTGCACAAACAAAACTTAATAAATTGAGTTTGGAGGGGGTAGGGAAGTAGACCCCTCAACTCAAGAGGCCACCCCAAGAACTCCAAAGATCTCAAAAATCCCAAGGCCTCAAGCCAAACACATTTTCCACCAAAACTCAAAAATCACAATGGCACTCATGCCAAATCACATATTGTCTCCAAAACTCTTATGATGCCCTCAAGGCTAAAATAGTGCAACACAAGGAGATGACCTCGAGGAGGTTCACTATCCCCTACCGCAAACTAGTTGAGCCTTTCCTCCAAAATGGAGGTGCTCTCACCACACCCATCCCACACAAAAATAAAATGACAACCCACATACACAAAAGAAAGCATAAGAAAAAAGGGTAATAGCCATAGCCATGGAGCTTACCTTCAAAAGCCCTAAAATGGAAGCATGTTTGATGAAGAGCTCCAAGCTTCCCAAAATTTTCTCCAACTCTCCAAAAAATTTCTAACTCCCCAAAAGAACTCCTAGAATAGAAGTGAAAAAATGCAAAATGCAAGAACCTCACACTCCTCTTCAAGAGGAGATAATATAGGCCTTCCAATTTAGCCTTGAGGAATGAGAAGGTGACACTTGTCACCTTCTCCTTCCTCTTCCCATGCCACTTGCAAGGGAGAAGGAGTGTGAGGGTGACAAGTGTCACCCTCCAATTCCATTCCATCCCTCAACTTATCCACTTGTGCTCTCACACATGTGTGAGAGACCCAGTGGTGAGGTGGCAATTCCCTTCAAGCCTCCATGGGGATAAGGGATGCCATACAGCATCCTCTTATTCTCCAAGAGAGCCATCTCCCTCCAAGATGCTCTCACACATGTGTGAGAGTCTTGGAGGGAGATCCCACACACTTGGGAGTCTTGGAGACCTCCCAAGTCTTCTTGGTGAAGGGATTCCCAAACTTTGGGAAGGGAGATGGGTCTTTCCCAAAGCATGACTCATCTCCCACCCTTAGCCATTTCAAAATTCGTCACTTTGACTAAACCCCAGTTTAGAGTGACCAAAAGTGAGTTACCCCAAGGTTTAGTTAGTCAAAATTAACCCTAGACCCTAGGGTTACCACCTAGGGTAAGTTTGGGACACTAAGGTTCACTTAGGGATGCATAAATTCACTTTAAATGGCCCATAAATAAAAATAATACCAAGTGGTGTAAAACAAAAATAAATGTACAACACATCATATAAATCAATCTAATAAAGGGGTCACTAGGCCGAAATAAATAAATTAAGCATGCACACAAGCAACATCCGATCACACGTGATCCTCATCCCTCTTGGGAATGGATTGGTTTCACAGGGAATAACATATGTGGGAACACTACCTCCGATTTCCCGCGGCCTGGGAATGTCATCCTGCACAACTAGATCAAGTGACAATCACATCATGGATAATCATAGCCGAAGCAACTGAAATCAAATTCATGTCATTGCATACCTCATTAATCATTTACAACATAATTTAATATTAAAACTGCATCTTTTATCTAATGTCTCATAATCATCATCACATACTATATCCACATAATGAACTTGAAATCACCTCAATAATCATCATCAACTATATCTCATATATCTAACATCATCATAACATCAAAATATGATTAAATCAAATCACCATATGTCTAATCAATGTCAAACCAAAGATCAGGGGCTATAATCTAATCTGCATAATGGAATAATAGTCTCTCAAAGTCTGATAATGTCATCAACTAGAATGTAAACGATCAAAATAGGGAACTGAAAATAATTGGCGTCACATCCTCCCCCCTAAGACTAAACTTCCTCCTGGAAATCTTCAAAAAGGTGAGGATAGAGTGCCCTCAAACTGGTTGCATCTTCTCAAGTCGCGGTGACCTCATCATAACGATCCCATTGGACCCTAACCTGGTCTAGCTCTCGACCTTGAAGGCCCAGCATCTGACAAGCCAATATGTGAATTGGCTCCAAAGCCAACTGCCTGTCCGCCTCTACCTGTAGAGCACTCCAGTCCAATACATGAGATAAATTAGATATATATTGCCTCAATACAGAAATATGAAAGACATCATGGATACCCGACAAGCTAGGTGGCAACTCTAGACGATAGGCAATAGGTCCTATGTTGCAAGTATGGGCCTAACCGGTGTTGTCATTGATGTCAACATACTCCTGTTGCATTGATGTCAAGGATTGGATGAGTTGTATGATGAGGATATTGAGAAAATTAGTCCTATCAGAAATAGAGAAGAATAATGAAGACAGTGAAGCTCTCTGAAGTAAAGATCCCAGCTAAGATGAAGATCAGAGGATGCGCTTCAAAGGGTTTGTAGATATGTGTCTAAAGGTGATCCAGTAAAGATTTGAGGGGTCCGTATGAAGATTTGAAGAAGTTATGGCCATATGAGTAAAACCAGTTCTGGCAGATGTTCAGAGGTGACAGAGTGACACAAATAGGTCTGGTGAGATCTGGAAATGCAATATCTTGTTCTTCGGATTTGGTGGAGTGTTTAGGAAGTCAATGTGAATTGACAACTCAATTGGTTCATGGTCTGGAGGTCCACAAGCATCTATTCCAATATGACAGTGATGATAGATTGTGTTCTTGAGGTCCGGATGAAGGAGAGAATGATTTCAGTAAGCAGAAGTAGTGTGGATGTTCTTGGTGATTCAGGCAAGCTTGTGGAGGTCTCTAGATTATGTCCAGTTCGTGTTGGTGGTCCACATTGAAGATTAAGCTTGAAATTGAAGAATTACTTCCGAATGATGATGTTCTTCTTAAACTTGGCCGACCAGATGAGTTATACATCTTGCGGATGATCTTGAAGATGTTCTGCGAAGCATGGCGTGTTCCTCAAAGAAGATTGAAGTCCCAGATCTGTGTGGCCGACAGTGTGGTGATTTGCATGAAGTCTTTTGTAATTAGTCAAGTTGTATTTGTGTATTTTCTCTGTAAAGTATGCTGACTTTGATGATTATTCCAAAGTTGATGTCTTGTATAAATAAGAGTTGTGAAGTCATTTCAAAAGTATCTTGGCGAAGATGAGAGTGTGGTAGAGGGGAGAAAAGTGAAAGACATAGCAGAAGTGTTGGGTTTAAATGGAACTGACTCAAGCATGGTGAAGATGCTATTCTTTAGTTCAAGTATGTAATATTTATCATTCTGTAGACAGTGTGTCTCCTGTAGGCAGTGGGCCTCTTGTGAGCAGTATGCTCGGGCAGTGAACCCTAATTGGCATGTGCCATTTTGTTCTTCTTATTCTTTTAATAGAGAATACAATTTTGGGTTAGTCACCCCGTAGTTTTTCCCTTATCCGAGTTTTCCATGTTAAAAATCTTGGTTTTATATGTGTCAATGTGTTTCTGCTCTTGAATTGTTGTATTATGTTTCCATGATTGATTTATTATTATGCTGTTGAATTACAAGAAGGATTTAAGTGGTTAATAAAAGCAAAGTTTTGAGACAACTGATTCACCCCCCCTCTCAGTTGTCTATCTTGAAACTAACAATTGGTATCAGAGCTAAGTTCCTCTAAAAAGAGCTTAACCGCTTGAGGAGATCCAGGATGTCTTCCTACAAGACGGATAGTCTGAGGTTTGATGGAACCAATTACACTCTTTGGAAAAGCTGCATGGAATGCCACCTGTAATGTATGGGAATGCAATATTGGATCATGGCTTCAAAGAAGTATGTCCCTCCAAAGAATGGTCTGAAAACTGTAGATGAAATCAAAGATGTTGAAGACAATCTTTGGGCTAAAGAAGCTCTACTAAGTGCCTTATCTGATTCAGAGCTGACAAATGTTATAGATTTAAAAACTGCATATGAGATTTGAGAAAAACTGGAACTTTTGCATGAAGGAGACAAATATGTTAAATGTACCAAGCTACAGAGTCTGAAAGGAAATTTTGAAAACCTGAAGATGAGAATATCACTACTTTTATGCCAAAAGGAAATGAGCTTGTTTGTGGCATTAGATGTGCTGGTGGAATCTTGGATGAAGATGAGATTGTTGCCAAAGTTCTTAGATCCCTACCTCCTGCTTACAAATACAAGGTTGCTACTATTGAAGAATTCAGATCTTTTTCAAATATCACAAGAGATCAATTAGTTGGAAAATTAGTTGTATTTGAATTGGCCGAGTTTGGAGATGCACCCCCCAAGACTGAATCTGCATTCAAAGCCAGTGCCTCTGTAAAAGGCAAACAAAAATTTGATCCAGGAGAGAACTCCTCAAAGAAGCTATCATGGTATGAAAAAGCAAGAAAAGATCCGGAAGAAGATGAAGCAGAAGCTGTTCAACTTGAATCCCTTATTGCAAAAATACTGCCAAGAGGATCCAATAAGTATGAAGGAAAATTGCCCTTTACATGTTTTAACTGTAATAAGATTGGTCATTCTGCCTCAAGGTGTCTAGAAAGATTTTCAAGGGCAAATCCAAATAGATCAAGATTCTAAAAGAAATGTTACTATGTTCTTGAAGATGATGATGAAGGAGTAACAGATGATGAATCAGAGACAGGAAACAAATCCAGAAGTGACTGGGTGTTTATTGTCATCAAGGAAGAAGATCTAATGCCCTCTAAATCTGTCAATCATAAAATGATAGAAAGAGCTCTAGCTGCCCAAGTTGAAGAAAAAGATGACTGGGTCATTGATAGTGGATGCTCCCACCATATGGCAGGTGACAAAAATAAGTTCATAGATTTGGAAAGATATGAAGGAGGAGTGGTAAAATTTGGTGATAATTCTGCTGGCAGAATCAGAGGTAGAGGAACTATTTTTTTTTATGGAAAGAACAAAACCAGTAATGTATTGTATGTTGAAGGTCTAAAGCACAATCTTCTCAGTGTTGGGCAGTTGGTGGATAAAGGCTATGATCTCCGATTCAAAAATAGAAAGTGCAAGATCGTTGAAAGTTCTAAAATAGAGATTGCATCTGGTACTCAAACAAAAGGTAACATCTTCCACTTGGTTGGTACTGGCAAAAGTTTTTTATTTGTTCAAATTGATCAGAGTTGGTTGTGACATAGGAGAATGTGTCATGTGAATTTTGATAATATCATCAAGATAAGTAACACTCAGGCTGTAAGAGATCTTCCAAGACTGGTGAAACCTACCAATAGTTTGTGCAAAGAATGTCAGTTGGGTAAGTAGAGCAGAGTCACATTTAAAAGTAAGGAACAATATTCTACCAGATTGTTGGACTTAGTACATACTGATCTATGTGGACTGGCAAGAATCAGGGGTTTTCAAGGTGATATATACTTCATGTTATTAATTGATGATCACTCCCGGATGATGTGGGTGACTTTTCTGAAAGAAAAATCTGAGGCTCTTGAGAAATTTAAAATATTCAAGGCTATGGTAGAAAATGAAACCGAATTAAACATAAAATGTCTTAGGTCTAATAGAGGTGGAGAATTCACATCCGAAGAGTTCATATAATTCTGTGAGAAACATTGGATAAAAAGAACGTTATCTGCCCCAAGGACCCCACAGCAGAATGGAGTAGTGGAGAGAGAGAACCGGACCATCCAGGAAGCATCTAGAACTATGATGATGGAAGCAAATGTTCCTCGGATCTATTGGAGAGAAGCTGTAAGCACTGTTGTCTATACTCTTAATCGAGTACAAATCAGAAGCAATACTGGTAAGACCCCTTATGAACTCTGGTTTGGCATCACTCCTACTGTGAAGTATTTCAGAGTCTTTGGTAGAAAATGTTATATTAAAAGAGATGAAGACCTTGGCAAATTTGATGCTAGAAGTGATGAAGGAATATTCTTGGGTTATTCTACTCAAAGCAAAGCATACCGGTGTTATAACAAGAGATTGAGAAAGATTATAGAAAGTACAAATGTGAAGGTTGATGAAGGTATTGAAAAACCCTCAAAATTTTGTGAATATGAAGAAGATGATCAAAATGATGTTTTGGTCCAAGAAGTCCAAGCCCCTTCTGAAATTTAGATCCAGACTGATCCAGAGAATCAGGAAGAAGAGATAAGTTTGAATGAACCTGTTCAAAAAATAGAAGTGCAAGAAACTCCCAAAACTCCCAGGTATGTAAGACTGAATCACTCTGAAGATTAGATCATAGGTGATAAAAGTAAAGGTGTTCAAATAAGAAGAAAGATTGCTCAAGACTCAGAAAAGTATTGTCTGATTTCAAAGATTGAACCAAAAACAGTGAGTGAAGCATGCAATGATGAAAGCTAAACTAGAGCAATGAAGGAAGAACTGATGCAAATTGAGAAAAATCACACTTGGGATCTTGTTCCCAGACCTAGAAACAAAAATGTGATTGGAACCAAATGGGTCTTCTGGAATAAACTGAATGAAGATGGTGAAGTAGTCATAAACAAAGACAGATTGGTCTGCAAGGGTTATTCTCAAGAAGGAGTTGATTTTGAAAAAACTTTTGCTCCAGTGGCAAGAATTCAAGCAGTCAGATTATTTCTTGCCTTTGTTGCCTTCAAGGACTTCAAAGTCTATCAGATGGATGTCAAGTCTGCCTTCCTAAATGGTGACTTGGAAGAAAAAATATACATTGAGCAACTGGATGGATTTTAATTGTCTGATCATGGTGATATGGTCTGCAAGTTGAAGAAAGCATTGTATGGACTCAAGCAAGCCCCAAGAGCCTAGTATGAAAGACTGGATAAGCATATTTTGAAGATTGGTTTCAACAAGGGTACTGCTGACAGTAACTTGTACTTCAAAATTGATCATAAAAATATCTTGATTGTTGAAGTATTTGTTGATGATATCATTTTTGGAGGAATAGATAGTATGTGCAAAACATTTGCAAATCAAATAAAAAGTGAATTTGAGATGTCCGTGTTTGGGGAAATGAATTTCTTCTTGGGTCTGCAAATCATTCAAACAAAGAAAGGAATCTTCATTTCATAGACCAAATATGTGAAAGAATTGTTGAAAAAATTTGGGATGGAAGACTCAAAACCAATGAATACTCCCATGGCAACCAGATGTAAATTGAGCAAAGATGATGACTCTCCTAAGGTTGATTAGAAAAAGTACAGGTCAATGATTGAAGGACTATTGTATCTTACTCAAACTAGACCTGACATTATGAATGTTGTTGGTCTTGTTGCTAGATTCCAAGCTGATCCTAGAGAATCTCATGTCATGGCAATCAAGAGGATTCTTAGATATCTAAAAGGAATAGTTGAGTATGGTTTATGGTATCCTAGAGATCATGATTTCTCTCTTCATGCATATACAAATGCAGATTGGGCAGGAGATGTGGATGACCAGAAGAGTACCAATGGTGGAGCATTCTTTTTAGGGAAAAGACTAGTTTCTTGGCTGAGCAAGAAATAAGAGGCAATATCTCTGTCCACTGCAGAAGTAGAATATATTGCAACAGCAGGTAGTTGCACTCAAGTATTGTGGATGAAGCAAATGCTAAAAGACATCAGAGTGGAGTATGAGGAACCTATCACAATCTTCTGTGATAATTCAAGTGCAATAAACATATCAAAAAATCCAGTGTTGCATTCAAAGACAAAACATATCCATCAAGTTTCACATTTTGAGAGAGCAGGTGAACAAGAATGAAGTCAGATTGGAGTTTGTGCCCTTCAAGGATCAGATTGTAGACATTTTTACTAAACCTCTACCTAAGGACTCTTTCGAGTATCTCAGGGAAAAGTTAGGGGTTATTACCCCTCTAGTTCTGAGTTAAGGTGCACTGATGTGCATCAGTCCAGTGGATCTCACAGTCATATCTTGTGGTTCGCATTGATGATGGGAAGCTGCTACTTAGGGGGAACAGTCTATATGATTCTGTATTGATGCAAGTATGTGCCATTTTCCATTGATGTCAAAGGGGGTGAGAAGACATGTGAAAAAAAAGTGGTTGCCGATCAAAGGGGGAGCAGTAAAGGAAGATAAGACATGCAAATGGCTATTGATACAGGGAGTTATGTCAGTCAGTGAGGAGAAGTTCTTATCTTGATGGTTAAAACAGTTTTTCACATCATATGTTGCCATCAATGACAAAGGGGGAGATTGTTGCAAGTATGGGCCTAACCAGTGTTGTCATTGATGTCAAAATACTCCTGTTGCATTGATGTCAAGGATTGGATGAGTTGTATGCTGAGGATATTGAGAAAATTAGTCCTATCAGAAACAGAGAAGAACAGTGAAGCTCTCTGAAGTAAAGATCCCAGCTAAGATGAAGATCAGAGGATGCGCTTCAAATGGTTTGTAGATATGTGTCTAAAGGTGATCCAATAAAGATTTGAGAGGTCCGCATGAAGATTTAAAAAAGTTATGGCCATATGAGTAAAACTGGTTCTGGCAGATGTTCAGAGGTGACAAAGTGACACAAATAGGTTTGGTGAGATCCGGAAATACAATATCTTGTTCTGCTGATTTGGTGGAGTGTTTAGGAAGTCAATGTGAATTGACAACTCAATTGGTTCATGGTCCGGAAGTCCACAAGCATCTATTCCAATATGATAGTGATGACAGACTGTGTTCTTGAGGTTCCAGATGAAGGAGAGAATGATTTCAGTAAGTAGTAGTGTGGATGTTCTTGGTGATTCAGGCAAGCTTGTGGAGGTCTCTAGATTGTGTCCAGTTCGTGTTGGTGGTCCGCATTGAAGATTGAACTTGAAATTGAAGAATTACTTTCGGATGATGATGTTCTTCTTAAACTTGGCCGACTAGATGAGTTACACATCTTGCGGATGATTTTGAAGATGTTCTGCAAAGCATGGTGTGTTCCTCAAAGAAGATTGAAGTCCCAGATCTATGTGGCTGATAGTATGGTTATTTGCATGAAGTCTTTTGTAATTAGTCAAGTTGTATTTGTGTATTTGCTCTGTAAGGTATGCCGACTTTGATGATTATTCCAAAGTTGATGTCTTGTATAAATAAGAGTTGTGAAGTCAATTCAAAAGTATCTTGGTGAAGATGAGAGTGTGGTAGAGGGGAGAAAAGTGAAAGACAGAGCAGAAGTATTGGGCTTAAATGGAACTGACTCAAGCATGGTGAAGATGCTATTCTTCAGTTCAAGTATGCAATATTTATCATTTTGTAGACAGTGTGTCTCCTGTAGGCAGTGGGCCTCTTGTGAGCAGTGTGCTCGGGCAGTGAGCCCTAATTGGCATGTGCCATTTTGTTCTTCTTATTCTTTTAACAGAGAATACAATCTTGGGTTAGTCACCCTATGGTTTTTCCCTTAACCAGGTTCTCCACGTTAAAAATATTGGTGTCATATGTGTTTTTGCTCTTGAATTGTTGTATTATGTTTCCATGATTGATTTATTATTATGCTGTTGAATTACAAGAAGGATTTAAGTGGTTAATAAAAGGAAAGTTTTGAGACAACTAATTCACCCTGCCTCTCAGTTCTCTATCTTGAAACTAACATCCTATCTGCTCTGAGATCTCAAAAGGTCCTACAAACCGTGGTGCGAGCTTAGAGCCCTTTCCATAATGGATTGGACTCTTATGTGGCTGCACTCTAAGGAATACTCTGTCCCCAACTGAGAAGATCTGATCAAGCCTCTTAGCATCGACATACTTCTGTCTATCCTATGCCTCCTAAAGTCTCTGCCTAATCAGTGTGACCTGCTACTCCATATCCTGAACCAACTCTGGACCAATGGCAACCCTGTCCTCAATTTGATCCCAACTCAATGGTGTCCTGCATGGTTTGCCATATAAAGCCTGAAAAGGAGGCATACCCAACGAGCTGTGATGCCCATTATTGTAGGCAAACTCAACCAGATATAGATACTCCTCTCATCTAGACTAATGGTCCATAACATACATACGAAGCATGTCCTCTAAGACATGATTCACCCGCTTTGTCTGTCCATCTGTCTCGGGGTGATATGTGGAACTAAAGTTGAGCTGAGTGCCCAACGCCTACTGCAAAGCTCTCCAAAAGGCTGAAGTGAACACTGAATCCCTTTTAGAAATGATGTGGCGAGGTACCCCATGCAATCTCACAATATCATCCAAGAATACTCTCGCCACTACTGGTGCATTGTACATTTTGCGTACAGGTGAGAAATGCACCACCTTGGTCAACTTGTCGACTATCACCATGATGGCATCATGGCAACGTGAAGACATAGGAAGACCAACAATGAAATCCATGGAAATGGTGTCCCATTTCCACTCAGGTAACTCATGAGGGTATAAAAGACCCGCTGAATGTTGATGCTCGGCCTTGACCCTCTAGCACTCAAGGCATCGAGCAACAAACTTTACAATATTCTGTCTCATACCTGCCCAATTGTACAGCTGTCGTAGGTTGGCATGCATCTTCTTCACCCCCAGATGTGTTGCATAATGTGCTCTGTGAGCCTCTGATAACACTATAGTACGTAGGTCACCTACGTGGGGTACATAGATGCGTTGTTGATAATGAAGTAACCCATCTGCCTCAAGTGAGTATCCTGCAAACTTACCCACAAGGGCCCTCTGTGAATGGATCTCCTGCTGCACCTTAAGAAACCACTCATCCTCAGGCAGATGCTGAATAATGCGTCCTCTTAAGTCCAAACTCAGAGTCAAGGTCAAGATCTCATGGCGTCTCTGACTCAATACATCAAAGTCTTACTCGCAAAGAAACTCCATCCAATGCTGTTGACGGGCGTTCAGATTCAGCTGTGTGATTATGTACTGAAGGCTGTGATGATCTGAATGAAACTCAAAGCAACGACCCAATAAGAAATGTCTCCAACAGACTAGAGCATGAACCACTGCTGCAAGCTCTAAATCATGAGTGGGGTAGTTTAGCTCATGGGTCTTGAGCTTTTGTGACTCATATATGATCGCTCTACCACCCTGCATAAGTACGGCTCCCAAACCCTCAAGTGATGCATTCGTGCAAACCATAAAATCTATTGCTGGATCAGGAACCACTAAAATGGGAGCACTGGTAAGATGCTCCTTGAGGACCCCAAAGGCCCTCTCACACTGCTCAGTCCATAGAAAACTCTTCCCTTTTCCCTGAAGGGAAGTGATGGGGTGTGCTATCCGAGAGAAACCCTCAACAAATCTACGGTAATAATCAGCTAACCCCATAAAACTCCTGACCTCTATCACACTGGTGCTTGCTGGCCAATCTCTGATAGCCCTGATTTTTGATGGATCTATTGAGATACCATCACTAGATAGGATGTGCCCCAAGTATTGTACCTATGTCTTGAAAAATGCACACTTCACTAAGTTCCCATGAAGATTCTGCTCCCTCAAACACTGTAGAACCTGACATAGGTGCTCCTCATGCTCCTCCTCGGTCTGCGAATAGATCAATATGTCATCGAGTAAAATAATCACGAACTAATCCAAGTAGGTACGGAACACCCCGTTCATGAGACTCATGAACACTGTAGGGGCATTCGTCAAACTGAAGGGGACCACAATGAACTCATAGTGGCCATATCGAGTCAGGAAGGTGGTCTTATGGATATCCGCCTCTGTGATATGCAACTGATGGTAATCAAACTTCAGGTCAATCTTAGAGAACACCCTAGCTCCCTGCATCTGATTGAAGAGATCATCAATCCTGGGCAGAGGATAATGGTTCTTCACCGTCACCTTGTTCAACTGCCTATAATCCATGCATAATCAAAGAGACCCATCCTTCTTCTTCATGAAGATGATAGGAGAGCCCCAAGGTGAAATGCTTGGTCAGATGTGCCCCTTCTCGAGCAAGTCCTCAAGTTGTAACTTGAGCTCCATGAGCTCATGAGTGGTCATCCTGTAGGTGCACGAGACACTGGCTCAGTACCTAGCACTAAATTAATATGAAAGTCTACATCACGATGGGGTGGCATCCCCGGTAACTTGTTGGAAACACATCGGCAAACTCTCTCAGGATGGGATGGTCATCCAAAGATGCCTCAGGCTCGTCATCTGATCTGTCACTCACTATAATAGAGAACATCTGGCATCTCTTCTGCATGCAGTGCTTAAGCTACTGAGCGGATATCATACGTACTGATGTGGGCTTTTGAATGCCCACTATCTCAACTGATGTACCATGATCGTCTAAGCAGCTAATCACCTTTCAGCAACAATCTAGCTTGGCTCGATGAGCCGCAAGCCAGTCCATACCCAAAACCACATCATAGGATCCTAATGTCATAACTCTAAGGTCACACACTATGGCAAAGGGTCCCAAAGATATCTCACAGTCATGGACTAAGGCATCTACTGTCATCTTAGCCCCTGAGGCCAATTCAACCACCCACCTATCACCCTACTTTGAGGCCACTAGCCTGCAATGCTCCACTAACGATGGAGATATGAAAGAGTCAGTAGCACCAGAGTCAAAAAGAGTAGAAATGGGGACACCCCCTATCATACCTGATGTCTCAATCACTGATGCCTAAAAATTAGCCTAGCAGTTATCAACCGCTGCGAACATACGGTGGGACCTACCCACATCTCCAACCGTCTGCTCTAATCCTCCTGCACAAGGCTGACCTCCTATTGTAAAGCCCTATGGACACTCTCTAGAAAGATGTCTCGCTCCACCACACACATAACATGGGCCCCTAGCCTGTACCTATCCAGTCTGAGTCCTACTCGACTGTTGCTGTCCAAATCTACCTGTGGACCCCTGTGAACCCCTATATGACTGCTGTGATCTCACGAGTCCCGCAGGTGGTCCCTGCTGCTGCCAACCTCAATTATGCCCCCCATGTGCCCTCTACTGTGGCCTGGATCTCTGCTGTTGTTGCGGCTGCCTAGGAGGTAAGGATCCAGAACTAAATCCCCCTCTCTGAGGTGGTGGTGGTGGTCTACGGTAACTTTGCTGATGCTGCTACTACCCACGATCTCAAAACTGAGGGCATGAACTCTACCCTCATCCCTGTATCTCCTCAGCTATGTATGCCTTCTCGGTAGCATCACTCAATGTCTAGTGGTCTACCATGCGTACAAGCCCTGCTATGCTATGGTTCAATCCTCTGATAAACTTATGAACCAGGAGTTTCTCATCATGGAGATACTCCACATATCAAGACAACTCAATAAATCTACCCTCATACTGAGAAATAGTAAGCCCTCTCTGCTGAAGGTCATGAAAATCATCTATGCGACGTTGCCTGTAGTGATCTAATAAATACCGCGCATTGAAGTGCTCAATGAAAGTCTCTCATTTGAGTGTGTCTAATGATAGATGGCACTTGCACTCCTCAATGCACCACCAAGTAACTGTTGCATCTCACAACAGGTGGACTGCCACACGTGCCTTCGTGTTTCCCTCGTAAGGATGCAATGCGAAGCATCTGTCTAAACTAATGAGTCAGGCCTCTACCTTAGCTCCCTCTGTGGTTCTGATGAATGTAGGTGGATTTAGCCTCAACAAATCCCTGATGGGATCTCCTCGGTCTCTGTGCCCTTTGATAGGCTCATCAGCATAATAATCATAAGGACTGTGAACAACCTACTCCACTCGCAATGCCTCCTCGCACCTAGCATGACGTGGATGGCTCCTGCCACGGGCCCTGTAGGCCGATCCAACCTCCTCTGCTATCGTATTTGGTACCTCAACATATGGCTCCACACATGGTGCCTCTCGCGGCTCAATGTGGGGCGTCACACGTGGCTCAACAAGTGACTCTGCTCGTGGCTCCACGCGTGGCTCCTCTCACGGATGAACACGGGGCTCAACACATGGCTCTATGTGTGGCTCAACTGCGGCAGGTGGTAACCTATCTAACACTGCCTATAGAGCCTGCATATCTGGCATAGGTAGGGCCGGTGGTGCCTGTGGTACCTGTGGGGCTGGTGGTGCCTGTCCCTCAGCTGAAGAGTCACTATGAACCTCTACAGACTCCATGCGGCGTGAACACGCTCATCGAACTCGTCGGGGAGGCATCCTACAAAAGCGAGGTAACCACAAATTAATCAAAGTTGCGGAATAATAATGTGCCCTAAACAAGCCCAGTGTTTAAACTTGGGCTCTGATACCAAATGTCATGCCCACATTTCCCATGCAGTCATGACATGCAACACACATGTCATGTCCATATTTGTCATGTGGTCATGACACGAAATATCAAAAAAACTTTTCCACATGTCCCTAGAAACCCCCTCGCACGCGTCAGCGTGCTCAGTGGTAATAAGCATAAAGCGTATACATGACAATCGATAATCGGGGAAGTGCATCTACCTATGCAATCCCCTGCGTGATGATAGCTAACTAGGGGGTTATGCGACGTGATGAGCGTCGCTACTAGGGCTAGAATTAATCTAATTCAAAACCCTAAGCTTCCTAGGTGAGTGAAATGATTTCGACTAAATCAAAATCAAACCCTAATTCTAATGCATGATTAAAATTGAATAATAATAACACTTCAATGCTAAAATAGTCGCATGATGAAATGGAGTGATAAAATAAACGTCACAAAAATGCCATTAAAATAAAACTTTAAATTCTAGGAAAAAATTGACAACATAACGCGTTTTCAATAAATGTAATAAATATTTTAAAAGAATTCGTCATGAAAATAATTAAGGCAATAATTAAAATAAACAAGGTATAAAAATAAATTAAATAATTCCAAGGTCAAATTAAAATTTACCACTCAATTAATAAACGACCAAAATAAAATTCAGTAACCAAATCCTTTAATAAATAAAATTGCAACAATTATATTTATTAAATAACTCAAGGAAAAAAATAGAAAGGGGAAAAATTAAAACATCTCTCCCCACAAAAATAATAAAATTGATCAATTACAATAATTAAATTAACAGGGTCTCCCCAATAAAATTTAATTAAAATGCACTAGGCAATAATTAGAGGTGTCAAAATAATTAACGTGTAAAGGGATAAAGAATCCCATTTAACTCCAAAATCCCATTCCCACTAGAATAAATTCCACATGGAAATAAAAATCCAAACCCCAAAAGAATATTAAAATCAACTTAAATAAAAGAATCACAAGGAAAGGTAAAAAGAATAATTCAAAAAGGTCAACAAAGTAAAAGAGAGGGAACTATAAATTCCCATGCACATGGGGGAATTTAAAAAGAATATAATAAAATAATATTATTATTCTCCTACTCACTCTCCAACTAAGCCCTATCTATTATTTTATTAGTTTTCTAAAAGGAACTGGCCTAACCCTAATATCTATCTTATTCTAGTGTTTTCTTCTCATTTGTTTTCTTTTCTCTCTTTCTTGTCTTCCCATTTTTATTTTGCAGGTTATGGTTTTCTCTCTCATGGATGCCATGGGTTTTCTTGCATAGAGGTATACTCAAATGTATATACACAGGCTTATTTTTTTTATACATATATATATATATAGTATATTTCTGAGAATGTAAACAATTTTTTTTTTATTTTGTGAAAACCAGATGAGGTAAAATATATATATATATATGTCTGGCATTGAACTGGGGTCGCGAAATACACCACAGGCTGCAGTTAACAATGGTGGCCGAAGTTCCCAAAGACACTGCTATGGACAGAAGGAGAGGCGCAGGTTTAAGACAGCGCTGACGGCCCGCATACCCCCTGACCGCTGTTAGAAATGGGGAGTTCGTATTTTGTTTTGGGTGGGGGGCGGTTCTCCCACCCACCCCCCACTGTGTGGTGGGAGGTGGGTGGGGGAACCGTCCCCCACTGTCTATAAAATGCAAAGCAGAGTTTGGGGGGGCGGCTATGCCCCTGTCCCCAACATCACTCTTTTTTTTAACAAAAAACCAACACTCAACCCACAGCTTAACATAATTTTTTTTATTATGTGGGTTTCTCTTCTGATCAGCATGACATAAATATTATTTGGTGTAAATTTTATTTTAATCAGTTATATATATATATCATAGAGTTAAACACAGTCATACAATTTAAAGCAATCTATTCAGATTTGATATCTGGTAATGACTACTTGGATATACAGTTTTCAAAAAGAATTAATAAAACAGAATGCTATATATATATATATATATATATATAATATTTTTGACAACTTAGATAAACCAGATTTCTTATATTTCTTTCCTCTTTGAAAAATAATGGAATCATAGACAGTAAGATACTACCCCTTTTTTGAACAATAAATAAGATAGAAATACTATTCCTCCCTTTTTTTTTGACAGAAATAAATAGGCAGAATAACATATTTTTACTTTGAACAATTTTTTTTCCATCTACAATTATCTTTCCAACAACAATAAAATGACAGTCCTATTTTTTTTTTAAACACACAATAAAATTTGAGCAGCATTAGCTCCTCTTCTTTTTTTGTTTAAATGAAACATAATACAAAAAAAACAGAAATAACATTTAGTCTAAAACAACAAGAACACTTTCTATTGTCAACATTCCATAGCCATATAAACACAAACAACAAAACATAATGAACATATTTTTGAAATCATAACAATAAGATTTACACATTGAAAGTTCTTTTCAACCACAACAACAATGGGGAGTACAATAATTTTACAACCCAACAATAAGGCCTCTAAGGCCATGGCTCTCAAAAATTAGCCAACTTAAATAATGCAACAAAACTAAAATGGACTTCTCCAAAGCTCCATTTTCTCCAAAACTGAAAACATTCAAAAGTACACAACAATGGGGAACCAAGCCACAAAGGAATGCCCTCCTCCCTACCATAGACCTGCTAGTGGGTCACCCCCAAGCTGGGGAGGTAGGAGTCCACACGATTTTTCCACATGGTTTTGCACACATACACCACCGAATGAAAATTTTTAAACACACAAAACATCACTCCCATGGATTTGCACAAACAAAACTTAATAAATTAAGTTTAGAGGGGGTAGGGAAGTAGACCCCTCAACTCAAGAGGCCACCTCAAGAACTCCAAATATCTCAAAAATCCCAAGGCCTGAAGCCAAACACATTTCCCACCAAAACTCAAAAATCACAATGGCACTCATGCCAAATCACATATTGTCTCCAAAACTCTTATGATGCCCTCAAGGCTAAAATAGTGCAACACAAGGAGATGACCTCGAGGAGGTTCACTCTCCCCTACCCCAAACTAGTTGAGCCTTTCCTCCAAAATGGAGGTGCTCTCACCACACCCATCCCACACAAAAATAAAATGACAACCCACATAATATGCAACCACATAAACAAAAGAAAACATAAGCAAAAAGGGTAATGGCCATAGCCATGGAGCTTACCTTCAAAAGCCCTAAAATGGAAGCACATTTGATGAAGAGCTCCAAGCTTCGCAAAATTTTCTCCAACTCTCCAAAAATTTTCTAACTCCCCAAAAGAACTCCCAAAATAGAAGTAAAAAAATGCAAAATGCAAGAACCCTACACTCCTCTTCAAGAGGAGATAATATAGGCCTTCCAATTTGGCCTTGAGGAATGAGAAGGTGACACTTGTCACCTTCTTCTTCCTCTTCCCATGCCACTTGCAAGGGAGAAGGAGTGTGAGGGTGACAAGTGTCACCCTCCAATTCCATTCCATTCCTCACCTTATCCACTTGTGCTCTCACACATGTGTGAGAGACCAAGTGGTGAGGTGGCAATTCCCTTCAAGCATCCATGAGGATAAGGGATGCCATATGGCGTCCTCTTATTCTCCAAGAGAGCCATCTCACTCCAAGATGCTCTCACACATGTGTGGCAGTCTTGGAGGGAGATCCCACACACTTGGGAGTCTTGGAGACCTCCCAAGTCTTCTTGGTGAAGGGATCTCAAAACTTTGGGAAGGGAGATGGGTCTTTCCAAAAGCGTGACTCATTTGCCTCCCTTAGCCATTTCAAAATTCTTCACTTTGACTAAACCCCAATTTAGAGTGACCAAAAGTGAGTTACCCCAAGGTTTAATTAGTCAAAATTGACCCTAGACCTGAGGGTTACCACCTAGGGTAAGTTTGGGACACTAAGGTTCACCTAGGGATGCATAAATTCACTTTAAATGGCCCATAAATAAAAATAATTCTAAGTGGTGTAAAACAAAAATAAATGTACAACACATGATATAAATCAATCTAATAAAGGGGTCACTAGGCCAAAATAAATAAATTAAGCATGCACGCAAGCAACATCTGATCACACGTGATCCTCATCCCTCTTGGCAATGGATTGTTTTCACAGGGAATAACATATGTGTGAAAACTACCTCCGATTTCCCGCGGCCTGGGAATGTCATCCTGCACAACTAGATCAAGTGTCAATCACATCATGGATAATCATAGCCGAAGCAACTGAAATCAAATTCATGTCATTGCATACCTCATTAATCATTTACAACATAATTTAATATTAAAATTGCATCTTCTATCTAATGTCTCATAATCACCATCAAATACTATATCCACATAATGAACTTGAAATCACCTCAATAATCATCAACAACTATATCTCATATATCTAACATCATCATAACATCAAAATATGATCAAATCAAATCACCATATGTCTAATCAATGTCAAACAAAAGATCAGGGGCTATAATCTAATCTGCATAATGGAATAATAGTCTCTCAAAGTCTGATAATGTCATCAACTAAAATGTAAATGATCAAAATAGGGAAGTGAAAATAATCGGCCTCACACATGGCACATCAACTATCTAATAGAATGCATCAAAATATATGTCATCTCATGGAATGTGATAGTTACAAACGTACACGAAATGTAATTGTTGACAAAGCATTAGAAATTTCAAGTAGATGCAATGTGTAGATAATAAGCTAATTCCACGGCCTTCACCAACACTTTCTTCCATACCCAAACCTATTATGTCTACATCTAAACCTTCTATGGTACCATGGAATGCAAATGTTCTCATAATGTCTTAGTGTTCAACAATCTTTAACTTGATAGATGCTCCAGACATTTTTATGGAAGCAGTCCCTCTTTCAGTAATGGTCCCTGCTTGTAAATATAGATCACATATTGGAAGTACATGTAGTTGATGTAATTTTAAAAGCCTAGTGCCTCAAGTATATTAGTAGATGATGGTGTTGAAATTCTTACTTCACATGCCTTCTTCTACCATGGACAACAATCATTATTTATGACTGTAACGAGACTCTTTTCATATGGAAATCTTTTGACATTTTCGAGAAAACACTTTACCAAATATTCCTACTTCTACTTAGGGGACCTCATCATCTGATTAACAATCTAATGAGAGGTCTTACTTGTAAATCATAATTCTACATTTGTACTTCATCTAGAGTTTCATCATGGTTTCATTTTACACCGATGATACTATTCAAACCAAAAAATATTGACTCTACCAATGCAAAGCCTAGATTAGGGTATTAGGATGTTGAACAATTTCATTCAAGTGATGGAATTTAAGATGTTAGCAGAGTGTAATTAAGTAAATGATGGTTAAAACTGATGTGCCTGAGATGGGCACTAGTCATGATATAAAATATAAATGCTCAATCACTTGGATTAATGATTTAAGTGACGTATGCAAAAAGCTATGGAAAATGGCATAGCTATTATAAGTGGAAGTGTTGAAAAATATATATGAATAAAACAATCTACTTCTAATAGATTCCAAAAAGATTCCTCTACAAAAAGTATTAACATACAAGACATGTTCAGATGTCATAGGCAGGGTTTATGTCCTAAAACTAGGTGATATTATGGACTTTGCCTGAGAATAATCTTTATTTTAGTCCACTACTAGCTCACAAAGACAACCATAAGCATTATGAAAAAGAATCAATCCCAAGAAATGGTGTGGTTTTGTGGGGTTCATTTTATAAAGATTATCCAAAGTGTGACAAGATTGAAGATTTTTTGGTGCAGGAGCACCTACCTGACAGCTGGTCTTGATAAGGCAGTTAGTAGTTTAGGTCTTGTTTATGATTCCAAGAAGGTCTGTTTGACCAATTGCATGTAATAAGGTCATGCTGATCAGGATAAGATCATGCTGACCGGGCTTTTGCTATTTTTAGCTAGTTAGTTATAACAGCTGTCATGATGTATGTTCGGTGGGATCTCCCAGCCGCCTGGAGAGTTCCCAGCCGCTTGGAGTCGGGTCAGTAGTACTCGTAGGAAAGTCTTTATAAGCATGAGATCGGTTGATGATAGAGGCAGACAGATATCATCGATCGAGCTTGAGTGAGACTGAGAGAGAGAGGTTGATCATATGGTATTGCATCTTTGAAATCAATAAAGTGATCCTGTTTTGTGTTCTTGCTCTGGTTGCATTCCATTACTCGATTGATCTGCTGATTTGAGTGGTTGTATGGATTTCCAGATCCATTCCACCGGTTGACTCGTCTGATCGGTGGAATGGCCATGTACAGTAGGTTAGATGTTAGATTGTTTTCCGTTTGCGTGCAGGTGTGCAGGATCGTGGTCAAGAGATGTTGAAGACCCTAGCATCCTCATGTGCTAGGTCGAGTTGATAAGCTGACTGAGTTGGAAGATCACCCTGAATTGGATCGGGTCATCCCTGGTGGATCGGCGAAGAGAGATTTCGCTAAGTGAAGAAGTTCGCCAAAACGGCATCATCAGGATATTTCTGCAAATATCCTGCAGACAGTTCGGACATCATCATCCGGATAAGTGAAGGAGAGCATGATGTTGTCGATTGCATGAAGTGCAAGTGCGTCGGGTGATCATCATCAGGAGGGCCGAGGAGGAGCGCATCGGCATCAGGCTGAAGATCGGGTTGATCGCGGGCCGAAGAAAAACTAAGTTTGGCAAACAGCAGGATATGACGTCATCATCATCATGATATACGTCATCAGGACATTTCGGAGCAACAGGATATTGTGAAACTGCGGGTGACGTCATCGTCATCAGGATCTACGTCATCAGGATATCGGGTGACGTCAGCATCGAGTGAACGGTGCGAAGAGTTAGGGTTTGTCATCATCAGGATAAATGGGAAGAACCGGATGTTCGTTATCCTGTTGAATGTCATGATGCTGAAGCTTGTGTCGTCGGCTATCGGAGCATCGAAGGGAAGGTGTTGAAGGTCGTCATCAGGATATTTGGGAGCAACCGGATGTTGAATATCCTGCTGACGAAGGTGATGTTAAATATCATGATGAGGCCGCTAGTGCTTGGCGCCCGATGAACAGTGCAACCGGAGGATGTTTACGCCTGTTGAACATCATGATGATGTTGAAGGTAGTGAAGACGAAAATTGTCGGTGAGATGAACAGTGGACGTCAGGAGGATGTTCGCGCTGGTCGGACATGATGATGCTGCCGATAATCGAGTAAGGTGATGCTGTTGACAAGCGAAAGTGCGAAGGCTTGTCTGCAGGAGGATATCGGTCGGCAGATGCAATATGATGATGCTGTTGGTTTTCGGAAATATGATGCTGACAGAGTAAAGCCGAAATATGATGATGATGGCGAAGATGATGATGATGAGGTTGGTCTGCAGACATTCATGCTATATGCAAAGGTTATAGTGTGAATCCCTCTGCATCATAGTGGTATCAGAGCTCAGCTAAAGGTCTGGGCTGTTGTGTGTTGATTCTGTCACCGAAAGGGCAGAGGTAGAGATAGAGTTGATTGTGTTGTGATTGAGAGGTTGACAAAATGCCTCCTAAAGGTAATGGTACTGCAAGGGAATTGCAGGATATGAAGGAGAAACATGCTAGAGAGATGAGGAAGATGAAGGAGCTTGCTGAAGCACTTCAAGCCAGGCTGACAGCCCTGGAAAAGAACAAAAAGAGGGAGATGGAAGACAGTGAGTCTGAAGAAGAGGCAGATACTGTTGAAGAGTATGAAGAGGTAGCTGAAGATCTGGATGCTGAAGACCAGAGATTGGCAAAACTGTTAAAGGCAGTGCAGAGTGAAAAACCTAAGGTAAAGGTTGATGTTTCCAAGTATACTGGAAGCTTGAATGAAGATGAGTTGTTGGACTGGATTGCTGCACTTGATAATCACTTTGAATGTGAAGATGTTGCTGAGGATCAGAAAGTCAAGATTGCGAAGACCAAGTTAGGAGGTCATGCTTTGGTATGGTGGGATTATGTACAATCTGAGAGAAGGAAACAAGGGAAGTCTAAGATCACTTCTTGGGATAAGATGGTAGCAAGGATCAAGGGGAAATTCTTGCCAAGGGATTATGAAATCCAGATGTTTAAGAAGCTGCAATTTTTAAAGCAGAAAGACAGGGATGTGAAAGCATATACTGAGGAATTTTATCTGTTGAGTATGAGATCTGGTCATCATGAGAATGAGGTAGAAAAGGTGGCTAGGTACTTGGCTGGTTTGAGGTTTAACATACAGGATGAGTTAGTTTTAGCTAACCCTAAGAATGTGGAGGATTGTTATCAAATGGCAATCAGGATTGAAGAAAAGCTGAATAGAGGACATGATAAGTCCATGAGAGGAAGAGGAAACAACAGGGGAAGAGGAGCAGCCCCTGCACAAAAGCAAACCAATGAGGTTCAAGAAGACACTGGGAAAGGACAAGGACAGTCTGATTTCAGAGGTGGATGGAAAGGTAATAGAGGAAGATTTGGAGGTGGTAGAGGTTCTACTACATTTTCAGGAAAGTGTTACACCTGTGGTGAGTTTGGTCATCCATCTTTCAAATGTCCAGAAAACAAAGGTTCATCATCCAGAAATGATAAAACAAGTGACAAGAGAGTACAACTTGTGCAAGAAGAGAAAGAAGAAGAAAGTGTAAACAAAGGTCCTGAGAATTTTGGATATCCAGAGAGTGGAGAATCATTGATGTTAAGGAGAATTAGTTTGCAGGCATCAAAGGATCTGATGCAAAGAAGAGCTCTTTTCAAAACCACATGCAAGAGCAAAGGTAAGGTATGTAAGGTTGTCATTGACACTGGTTCAACAGACAACATGGTATCTCAGGAAATGGTGGATAAACTGAAGCTGGAAAGAATTCCACATCCACACCCTTACAAGGCATCTTGGGTGAGTGATAGGCAATCACTTTTTGTCTCTGAACAGGCATATGTGGATTTCCAGATTGGACCATATCATGATAGAATTTTGTGTGATATATTGCCTATGGAATGTTGTCACCTACTGTTGGGTAGACCATGGCAATTTGACAGAAGGGTACTGTATGATGGGTATGCTAATACCTACACCATCCAGAAGGATGGGAAGACTATTAAGTTGATGCCATTGCAGGCAAAAGCTGCAGTACAGAAGGCAGCTCAAATCATTTTGATGGGAAAGAAGGAGTATGTGCAGATGCCTAGAGGAGCAGGCATGAAGGCAGTTCAGGACACTGCAGAGAAAGGGGTTGTTACAGACAACAAGCTGAAGAAAGTTTCAGTTGTGACTGACAGAGGTCAGCAGCAGGTTCAGAAACAGGGGTGCAAACAGCAATCAGTTGAGAAGAATGACAAGGATGTTGTCATAGTTGGGACTATTGTTTGTCCTATGAGAGTTGAAAGGAAGATAGACTTGAACACTTCAGGAGTTCAAGAAGCAGTTCAGCCAGGGGTTCTGGTCAGACAATCTGACAAACACAGAGATAACCTGAGAAAGGCCTACATCAACAGGCATGAGGATTTACTTGCCAGCAAGCAAGTTACAGTTCAGAAGTCTTGGAGCAGCCAAGAGACAGCAGCAGACAAAGCTGGAGCAGGTCAGACTATTGACAAGGCAAAGGGTAGAGGTGGAGGACTTCCACATGCTCAACTCATGGGACATGAGTTCTTTTCTTTTGGGGAGTATGGTGCAGGAGCACCTACCTGACAGCTGGTCTTGATAAGGCAGTTAGTAGTTTAGGTCTTGTTTATGATTCCAAGAAGGTCTGTTTGACCAATTGCATGTAATAAGGTCATGCTGATCAGGATAAGATCATGCTGACCGGGCTTTTGCTATTTTTAGCTAGTTAGTTATAACAGCTGTCATGATGTATGTTCGGTGGGATCTCCCAGCCGCCTGGAGAGTTCCCAGCCGCTTGGAGTCGGGTCAGTAGTACTCGTAGGAAAGTCTTTATAAGCATGAGATCGGTTGATGATAGAGGCAGACAGATATCATCGATCGAGCTTGAGTGAGACTGAGAGAGAGAGGTTGATCATATTGTATTGCATCTTTGAAATCAATAAAGTGATCCTGTTTTGTGTTCTTGCTCTGGTTGCATTCCATTACTCGATTGATCTGCTGATTTGAGTGGTTGTATGGATTTCCAGATCCATTCCACCGGTTGACTCGTCTGATCGGTGGAATGGCCATGTACAGTAGGTTAGATGTTAGATTGTTTTCCGTTTGCGTGCAGGTGTGCAGGATCGTGGTCAAGAGATGTTGAAGACCCTAGCATCCTCATGTGCTAGGTCGAGTTGATAAGCTGACTGAGTTGGAAGATCACCCTGAATTGGATCGGGTCATCCCTGGTGGATCGGCGAAGAGAGATTTCGCTAAGTGAAGAAGTTCGCCAAAACGGCATCATCAGGATATTTCTGCAAATATCCTGCAGACAGTTCGGACATCATCATCCGGATAAGTGAAGGAGAGCATGATGTTGTCGATTGCATGAAGTGCAAGTGCGTCGGGTGATCATCATCAGGAGGGCCGAGGAGGAGCGCATCGGCATCAGGCTGAAGATCGGGTTGATCGCGGGCCGAAGAAAAACTAAGTTTGGCAAACAGCAGGATATGACGTCATCATCATCATGATATACGTCATCAGGACATTTCGGAGCAACAGGATATTGTGAAACTGCGGGTGACGTCATCGTCATCAGGATCTACGTCATCAGGATATCGGGTGACGTCAGCATCAAGTGAACGGTGCGAAGAGTTAGGGTTTGTCATCATCAGGATAAATGGGAAGAACCGGATGTTCGTTATCCTGTTGAATGTCATGATGCTGAAGCTTGTGTCGTCGGCTATCGGAGCATCGAAGGGAAGGTGTTGAAGGTCGTCATCAGGATATTTGGGAGCAACCGGATGTTGAATATCCTGCTGACGAAGGTGATGTTAAATATCATGATGAGGCCGCTAGTGCTTGGCGCCCGATGAACAGTGCAACCGGAGGATGTTTACGCCTGTTGAACATCATGATGATGTTGAAGGTAGTGAAGACGAAAATTGTCGGTGAGATGAACAGTGGACGTCAGGAGGATGTTCGCGCTGGTCGGACATGATGATGCTGCCGATAATCGAGTAAGGTGATGCTGTTGACAAGCGAAAGTGCGAAGGCTTGTCTGCAGGAGGATATCGGTCGGCAGATGCAATATGATGATGCTGTTGGTTTTCGGAAATATGATGCTGACAGAGTAAAGCCGAAATATGATGATGATGGCGAAGATGATGATGATGAGGTTGGTCTGCAGACATTCATGCTATATGCAAAGGTTATAGTGTGAATCCCTCTGCATCATTTTTATTCCCAAGATACACCTTAGTGCTGGCTCCTTTTGTATGGCATAGTGACAAAAATAATGTTGGTCCAAATTTAGGGTTCAGTTTTCCAAGTAAACAACTACAACATGGAACTAATAGTGGGGAACTAAAAGAATATTCCTTATGTTTTCTATCTAGTGAAATGAATCCCTCAAAAGTGTAGCATAAGTTTCTCAACACAACTAGCATGCACTTGATTGAATAAGTGCAAGGTACAAGAATATCCACTCTAATCAATTTTTCATATAAGACCAAGGAAAGTATAGATTCTCCCATGAAACTTCAACTTGAATTAGAAAATGAGGTAACTATTCCAAACATGTGTATCACTAAGAGGGAAGAATGGGAATGTTTGGTTTGGTTGTGCCTATTTACCTTGTAGATAGTGGTTATGATTCTTATTGAGAAAAACATGCAACTCATTTAACATAAATGTGAGGAATGAAAAAGTAGGAAAAAGATAGCATATTGATACAGAAGTCATCATTTTTATGTGTTTTCAAAAATGTTAGATGAATTGCTTCAAGGATGTTCATCTACAACCTTCAACATGCACATGAACTATTCAATGTAATGTAATGACAACCATATACCCTTCAATTTTTAGCGAGGACTTAATATTTTATTGTAAAGCCAATTTTACTAATGTTCGAAACACATCTTTTAATAACTTGAATATATACGCTCATTAAAAACTTTATAATATTATTTTAAATGTTTTATAAAGTCCTTAAAAAAGTGAAAGTAAAGTGGTTATGGGTTAGTTACCAGGAGAAGGGATATAAATGCAACCATTTTCAATGTAAAGGGGCTCTCTTCCCAGGATTTTTTGGATTCATACAGATTATACAGAGACAAGATACTTTGGGCTCTTACTTTTGGAAAATAATAAAGAGAACATTCTTGGTCTATGAGCCATTGTGATTCTTTTATGTTGTTTATTTTTCTTACGTCAAATTTTCAGCACTTTTTGACATTCTCTAATTTTATGGTGAATCTAATTTGCCCTCTATTTTGTATCTGATTTCATTATGTAATATTGGGTAAAATAGTTAGCATTTTCTAATCTTTGTGTCTAAAAATTCTCCTTAGAATATTCTTTTTCTTAAGTCAAGTAATATTTACTTTTTCACCCAAATGCATTATCTTTCTGCACATTTAATTAAAATGGTATAAATCTTTATTTTATGCTCTTATATGAAATTCCCCTTTTTGTGTTTTCTTGAGAAACTAGACTCCAAGCTTCATATTAGCATGTCTAGGGTTTCTCAGTTGGGTATTCTAGTTTTAGTTTTCTTTCACCTTTTGTGCTTCCTAGTTAAAGCACATAAAATCCCCAAAAATCCCAATCCTACAAGGGAGCTACTCCTCTCAAATGCAGAGGAAAATTGAAATTAATCCCATAACAATTTCTCTAATTTTTGTAAACTTTATATCTACCCATTGGGCAAGTCAAGCTACATTTCAATGAAATATTGTAGCGAAAAATATTTTTACCAATAGAGTAGTACTCAAATTACATCAAGTGTGATGAAGGAATCATAAGTGTTCCTTTGTGATAACAACTCCTTGAAGATAGTTGGTCAAGGAAAAGTAAGGGTTGCCTTCATGGATAGTAGAGTAAGGACACTCTTAGATCTACTTCATATTCCAAGTTTGGCTAGAAACCTATTGTTTATGTCTAAAATGGATGACTCAATAATCCATTTAACATTTGATGGAAAATGTTGTAGATTGGCAATAGGTAGTTTGGTGCCTACCAAGGGAGTGCGACATGGTACTCTATATAGGTTGGATGCATCAACTTTATCAAGATGTACTAATGTAACTACACTTGAATCAAGGTTGTTGTAGCATCTTATGTTGAGTTGGACCTAAGTGAGAAAGGTCTAAAAACCTCGGTAAGTAAAGATATGGTAGAAGGTATTATTGATTGTTCTGTTGGTATTGTCTTTTGTGAGCAATATGTTTTGGGAAAATAGAATAGAGTCTGGTTCAACTTTAGAAGCACTAGAGTAGAGGATATTTTGGAGGTGATACATAGTGTTGTATTTGGTGTTAGGGTAAATAAGGTCATATTGTATCTAGTTAGGATATCACATTTTCTTGGATTGACCTATTCACACTTAGCTTAAATTTACTTAGGCCTTTTTGGAGTTTTTCTCAACTCATATGGTTGAGACATGTACATCCTCATGCGTTTGAGACACCTCTAAATGTTTACTTGCCACTTTCTTGAGAACTTGTCATTCGAGCTCACAAGTGTCACATCTTAAGAAGGTTGGTCAGTCATTGTGTTCGACCATCCTACCTCCTCTGTCATGCCTATTTATACAAGGCATCTATGTACATTCTAATTATCTCTTGAATATATCATTTTGTCTTATTATGTGCAATTATATTTTGTGGAAGCGATTCTAGTTATTGTTGGTTGATCTTGGCTACTTTGACATGGTACCAAAGCCATGCGAGCAAAACCCTTCTCATTTTGAGAAATTTCCACACCAAGCCTCATCAAGAGTTCGTCATGGATCTAAATAGACCTCATCATTGAGTCTAGAAGGCCCGAGATAGTAAGAATAACCCTTCATTTGGCATTTTTAGTAAAGTAATTGTGAGGGAGAGAATGAGATGTTAGATTCAAATGAATGAAACACAATAAAAACCCAAACATCAATGGAAGGTGAAGATAAAGAGGAATCACACCAAAGAAGTAGAAATACTTACAAAATCCCCTTTTACCTGTTGTTTTCCATTGTTGCCTATCTTGCTTTGATCTTGATTGAAGCCCTCAGAAGCTCTTTTGTGCTTGCTTGCTTGTGTGAAGATGGCAAAGTAAGAATGGCATGTGAATACCTGTTTTGTGTTGAATGAGAGATCCAACACACCAAAAATGGAGGATAATTTGTGTATAGTTCTCTTGCCAAAATGAAGTTCCTCTCCAATGGCTTAGAAGAGGGTTCTATTTATAGAATTTCTGAAAATAGAATGGAGGGTGAGGATCAAATGATGAGATCAATGGCCCTCATTATTTGTGAATCTTTAATTCATAATGGATGAATTAAAAATTCAAAGTGGGGGACAATGGGTTATGACAATTGAATTAAAAATTCAGAGTGGGGGACAATGGGTTATGACAATTGAATTAAAAATTCAGAGTGGGGGACAATGGGTTATGACAATGGAATTAAAAATTCAGAGTGGAGGATAATGGGGAACATTGAATTAAAAATTCAGAGTGGGGGACAATGGGTTATGACAATTGAATTAAAAATTCAAAGTGGAGGATAATGGGGAACATTGAATTAAATATTCCATTTGTGAAGAAAATTGATTTAAAGATTTATTTTGGAAAATGGAGGATATTAGCTAATTAAATATTAAGAATATTTAATTATATGTGCAACATGGTGAGGTGGAAGAGATGAGGTGGATTGATGAGGTGGATTTAGGACTTGAAACATTAGAAGAATTTAGGGATTTCAATTAAATAAAATAATTTTATTTAATTGTAGGATAATGAACCAATCAAATAAACTTATAATATTTATTTGATTGACAGAAGAAAATAAGAATTAAGATAAATATTAGAATATTTACTTAATTCGACCCGAGCCAATTTTAGGTGTATACAGTAATTTTTTTCAAAAAAAACCCTTGCCTAGGGTTTGTATGGTTGTATGGCCTCCAATCTGTACTATACAGATTTTTTCAAAAAATTGCAATTTTTTTTCTTACAGAGGGCACACAGGCCCCTTGCAATTTTTTATTTTTGGGTCAATTATTTGTTTTGTGCAAATATTTGAGGCCTATTCAGTCTTCACTCGACCTCTAAGGTCTCCTGCATACTTTGGAGATTACCGACCCCTGCAAATTTTAGTTTGGGTTAATTTTTTTGGTTTGTGGTCTATTGTGTTTTGCAATAGGTGCTATTGGTTTGAAGAGGGTTCCATTCAGGTTCTTTACTCTGTGTTTCAGCTCCCAATCCAAGCTCAGTCATTTTCAAAGAGCCCTTGCTCATTTTGAGTGACCATAGGCTTGCTTTCGACCTTTCGTTGCAGATCTTCTATGGCCATTCTCCACAGGCCCTGTTCAACATAGTCATCGGTCGCGGCTCATTTTCGAACATAGAGTCTGCTCTAGCTCCTCTCGCAGGCTCTTCCACCTCACAGGCCCCTCTGTAAGTCTTCACACACCTGTTTGTGCCTCACTTTGGCCCTCTACACCCTATGAACCACTTCAAGCCTACGAATCAGCCAGCAATCCAACCCCTAGGCCCTTGCATCAACCACAAATCAGGCTCACAGGCCCTAAATATGGCCTCTACTCTTAACAAATGGCCCTTGATCCTTTTGATATGTTTAGTTCCTTTCCATTTTGGACTCCTATGCGCACATCAGGCCCTCTTTTAAGAGTCTTGCTAGGACTTTACACTACCCCTACAATTTCGGCCCAATCAGCCAGTAATTCAGCTCCTAGGCCCTTGATTAGGCCTGTACACATTCTCACATGGCCTCAAGAATCGGTCCCAGGTCTTCAATCCATCCCTCAGGCCTTCCCTGCACAAGACCAAGCCATTTTTTAGGCCCATTCGTCCTTTTTTTGGCCTCACAAGCCCAATTTCGAGCTCCACTAGCCAGCCACCAAGCTACCACCAGGGAGTCACCAGAGCTCCACTAGATATCTATTTTGTTCTAACATAGGCTCTTTTTTTCTTTTGTCTACAACTTTCACCCACGGAGGTGAAATTAAAAAAAATTGGCATCCATGGAAATCATTTTCCATCAAATTTGGAGTGGTGAAGTCCATTTTTGTAACTTTTGTTGTTTTGATTATTTTTGTAAGCTCCAAAGTCAAGTTTTGCTATATTTTGTGACATTTTTTTGATAGGGCATAACTTTTGCCCGCGTTATCAAAAATTCACAATTTTTTTTAAATTACTAGAAAAACACAAGGAATCTATTTATGCACTAATTTTGTAGCTTAGGATAAGCCATTTCTATCAAATTTAAAAAAATCATCGTGTTTTATAAACGGTTGATTTCATCTTTCCTAGTGCACAAATTGTAAACAACTCTTGTCTATTTTTTCTGGGGGGCTTCTAAAATAGCATAATAGCTAAGGGGATAAACTATTTAAGTTACCAAAAATGGGGATAACAAATCATCCATATGTTATTACTTTAAAAAAGGAAACTACAAGTCCTAGTGTGATGGCATCCTAAAGCATTGCCGATGGATCCATGTATTGCCACATTTGTATGGGCTTATTCTTGAACCAAGTACATTTTAGCAGAAAACTATATGGGGAAATAAAAATGATCATTTCTTAGGATTAATTGGTTTAAGTGTTGGGAACCACACATCGTGGCTTCTATCACACATTGAGTGCCCTCGTACTCTCTAGACCACACTATGGAAAATGTATGGAGATCCCAATGAACCTCCATTCCCAGATGATCCTGTTATGGACATACTTCTTCCCCTTGTTGATGTTGATAATCCTTTGTATGACGATGATACTGAAGAGGAACTTGCTTATTGGGAAAGTCTTCAATGTGTTAATAACACAGAGACATATCCTCTTGCTTCTCCTCTATCTCCACCATCACCTGATGCTACATCTAAATCCAGAGTTGACTAAAGTATGGCTTCTAACAATTCTATGCACTAGGATATTGATATTGTCTTTCTAGATCCACCACATTGGGATGCATATCTACCGAACATTTCATCTCTATTTGTAGAGTCTTGCATTTCAGATTTGAAAGACACCATTGAGAACATTTGTCTTATATTCAATGACAACTTTGATGAAGTTGCATCACCATTATCTTCTTCAGATATTATTGCTCTTGGTTTGTCTACATCAGTTTCTATAGTGACAAATTCTATAGATATTTATAAGTCCACATATTTGACTCAGTCATCATGTATTTTGGCATCCTCTGCAAAAGTATCAGATTCTCATTGGTCTAGTTATCATCATACATCTATAGTCCTTGTGGTCCCTGTTCCTGAATCTTTTATGGTACCTAATTCATTTTATTAGCATTTGTTATACGCTAGCATTGGCTTGGACATACTTCAGCATCCTACAAAGACATCATGGGCATCATTCATGTCTTTGGATCATGTGCAAAATTTAGAGACCTTCATACTTCTTCCTACATGTTCCTATCTGGAATGGGAAGATCATTTGCACACTTTTGTGGTTCTTTTTCTTCCAAAGGGGAGAAATGTGGTTCAACATTCATGGATCATCTTCAACATCTAGTGTTAAGCTTCTACACACACTATAGGAGGTATTTTGAGGGGAGGCTGCATGATTTCTCTTCTCATATCAGTTTTGGGACGAAGCATTTCTTCGCATGGAGTTTATTCCATCACTTTTTCTGGGGGGTCACATAGACCTTATCTTTTCTCTCCTATGGGGTGAAACATTTCATTGTACTTTAGTGTTAGAAGTAATCCTTGGGGAGTCATGTTTAGTCCTCCTTATTGTTGCAAGTATGGGCCTAATCAGTGTTGTCATTGATGTCAACATACTCCTGTATCATTAATGATAAGGTTTGGATGAGCCGTGAGCTGAGGATATTGAGAAAATTAGTCTCAATCAAGAATAGTGAAGAACAATGATGACTGTAAGACAAAAGTCCAAGATAGGATGATAATCAGAGGATGCAGATTAAAGGGTTTGTAGATATGTGTCTGTAGGTGATCCAGTAGAGATTTTAGAGGTCCACATGAAGATATGAAGAAGTTGTGGCCGCTCAAGTAAAACTGGCTCCGATAGGTGTTCAGAGGTGACAGAGTGACACAGATAAGTCTGGTGAGATCTGGAAATGCATTATCCCATTCTGTGGATTTGAGGAAGTTTTGAGGATGTCTTTTTGAAGTGTCAAGTCGATTGGTTCATGGTTTGAAGGTCCGGAAGAACCTATTCCTTTGTGACAGTGATGACAGACTGTGTTCTTAAGGTTCCAGATGGAGGAGAGAAGGATTCTAGTAAGTAGATGAAGTGCGGATGTTCTTGGTGATTCAGAAGAGCTTGTGGTGGTCTTTGGATCATGTCCAGTTCGTGTTGGTGGTCCGCATTGAAGTTGGAGCTCACAATTGAAGAGTAACTTCTGTATGATAGTGTTCTTCTTGAGACAGGCCGACCGGATGAGTTATGCATCTGTCAAATGATCTTATGAATGTTTGCTGACTTAGATGATCATTCCTAAGTTGATGCCTTGTATAAATAAGGTTGCGAAGTCAGTTTGAACTTGCCTTTTTGTGTGGAGATGAGAGTGTGGTAGCAAAGAGGAGAGCGAAAGGCAGAGCAGAAGTATTGAGCTTAATGGAACTAATTCAAGCATGGTGAAGATGCTATTCTCTAGTCATGTATGTGATACTTATTTCTTTGTAGACAGTGTGTCTCTTGTAGGTAGTGAGCCTCTTGTGAGCAGTGTGCTCGGGCCGTGAGCCCTAATTGGCACGTGCCATTTTGTTCTTTCTATTCTTCCAACAGAGAATACATTCTTGGGTTAATCACCTCGTGGTTTTTCCCTTAACCGGGTTTTCCACATCAAAATCTTGGTGTCTTCTGTGTTGATGAGTTTCTGCTTTTGATTTTAATGCATTATGTTTCATGTTTAATATAATGCTAATCACCAAGAAGATTTAAGTGTGTAAATTGGAGAAAGTTTTGCACAACTGATTCAACCCCCCTCTCAGTTGTGTGCCCTAAGTCTAACAATTGGTATCAGAGCTAAGTTCCTCTAAAAGGAGCTTAACCGCTTGAGGAGATCTAGGATGTCGTCTTAGAAGAAGGATAGTCCGAAGTTTGATGGAACCAACTTTTCTCTTTGGAAAGGTCGCATGAAGTGTCACTTGCAGTGTATGGGAATGGCGTACTGGTCCATGGTTACAAAACCGTATGTACCTCCACAGGGTGGTCCGACAACCCTAAATGAAATCACAGATGCTGAAAATAATTTGCGAACCAAAGAGGCTCTTCTAAGTGCATTATCTGACTCAGAGCTCTCAAATGTTATTGACCTACCAACTGCCTTTGAGATTTAGAATAAACTGGAACTTTTGCATGAAGGAGACCAGTATGTTAAATGTGCAAGGTTATAGAGTTTAAAAGGGAAATTTGAAAAACTAAAGATGAGAGATGATGAAAATATTACCACTTTTATGCCAAGAGTGAATGAGCTAGTTTGTGGAATTAGAAATGTTGGTGAAGTCTTGGATGAAAATGAGATTGTTGGTAAAATTCTTAGATCCCTTCTTGCTTCTTACCAAATCAAGGCTGCTGCCATTGAAGAATTCAGAGCCCATACAACTGTCATAAGAGATCAATTGGCTGGGAAATTGGTTGCATTTGAAATGACAGAGTTTGGAGATGACCCCCCCAAGATTGAATCTACATTCAAAGCTAGTGCCTCTGTTAAAGGTAAACAAAGGTGTGATCTGGGAGAGAATTCTTCAAGGAAATTGTCATGGTATGAAAAAGCAAGAAAAGATCTGGAAGAAGAAGAAGTAGAAACTGCTCAACTTGAAGCCCTTATTGCAAAGAGACTACCAAGAGGATCCGGTAAGTATGAAGGAAAATTACCTTTTAAGTGTTTTAACTGCAATAAGATTGGTCATTTTGCCTCAAGGTGTCTGGAAAGATTTTCAAGGCAAAATCCTAACAAGCCAAGGTTCCAAAAGAACTGTTACTATGTACATGAAGATGATGATAATGAAGGAGTAACAGATGATGAATCAGAGATAGGAAACAAATCTAGAAATGAATGGGTGTTCATTGCCATCAAGGAAGAAGATCTAATGTCCTCTATAGCTGTCAATCTTAAGACTATGGAAAGAGCTCTGGCTGCCCAAATTGAAGAGAAGGATGATTGGGTCATTGACAGTGGATGCTCTCACCATATGACAGGTGACAAAAATAAGTTTATAGATTTGGAGAGGTATGAAGGAGGACTAGTAAAGTTTGGTGACAATTCTGCTGGTAGAATCAGAGGAAGAGGAACTATTTCTTTTGATGGAAGAAACAAAACTGGTAATGTACTGTATGTTGAAGGTTTGAAGCACAATCTTCTCAATGTTGGATAGTTGGTGGACAAAGGCTATGATCTCTGATTCAAGGATGGAAAATGCAAAATCTTTGAAAGTTCCAGAACAGAGATTGCATCTGGTACTCAAACTAAAGGTAATATCTTCTATTTGGTTGGTACTAGTAAAAGCTGCTTATTTGTTCAAGTTGATCAGAGTTGGTTATGGCATAGAAGGATGTGCCATGTGAATTTTGATAATGTCATCAAGATAAGCAATACTCAGGCTGTAAGAGATCTTCCAAAATTGGTGAAACCTACTAACAGCTTGTGCAAGGAATGTCAGTTGGGTAAGCTGAGCAGAGTCACATTCAAAAGCAAGGAACTGTCTTCTACTAGATTATTGGACTTAGTTCACACTGATCTTTGTGGTCTAGCAAGAACTAGAAGTATTCAAGGTGATAGATACTTCATGCTGCTAATTGATGACTATTCCCAAATGATGTGGGTAACCTTTCTAAAGGAGAAATCATAAGCTCTTGAGAAATTCAAAATATTCAAGGCTATGGTAGAGAATGAAACAAGATTAAAGTTGAAATGTCTGAGGTCTGATAGAGGTGGAGAATTCACATCCGGTGAGTTCATAGAGTTCTGTGAGAAACATGGAATTAAGAGACAGTTGTTTACTCCTAGGACTCCACAGCAAAATGGAGTAGTGGAGAGAAAGAACCAGACCATCCAGGAAGCATCTAGGACCATGATGATGGAAGCAAATGTTCCTTAGATCTATTAGAGAGAAGCTGTCAGCACTGCAGTCTATACTCTCAATCGAGTTTAAATCATAAGCAATACTAGTAAGACCCCTTATGAACTCTGGTTTGGCATTACTCCTACTATAAGATATTTCAAAGTCTTTGGTAGCAAATGTTACATCAAAAGAGATGAAGATCTAGGCAAGTTTGATGCTAGAAGTGATGAAGGAATATTCTTGGGTTACTCTACTCAAAGCAAAGCATACCGGTGTTATAACAAGAGACTAAGAAAGATAATAGAAAGTACAAATGTGAAGGTTGATGAGGGAATAGAGAAACCCTCAAGGTTTTATGAATATGATGAAGATGATCAGAATGGTGTTCTAGTTCAAGGAGTTCAATCCTCTTCTGAAAGTCAGATTCAGACTGATCCGGTAAATCAGGAAGAAGAGATAGGTTTGAATGAGCCTGTTCAAGAAGCAGAAGTGCAAGAAACTCCCAAAGTTCCAAGGTATGTAAGATTGAACCACTTTGAAGATCAGATCATAGGTGACAAAAGCAAAGGTGTGCAAACTAGAAGAAAAATTGCTCAAAATTTAGATGAATATTGTTTGATTTCAAAGATTGAACCTAAGACACTAAATGAAGCTTGCAATGATGAAAACTGGACCAAAGCAATGGAGGAAGAGTTGATGCAAATTGAGAAAAATCACACTTGGGATCTTGTTCCCAGACCTAGAAACAAGAATGTGATTGGAACCAAATGGGTCTTCCGGAACAAACTAAATGAAGTTGGTGAAGTAATCAGAAATAAAGCTAGATTGGTCTGCAAGGGCTACTCTCAAATAGAAGGAATTGATTTTGAAGAAACTTTTGCTCTAGTGGCAAGAATTGAAGCAATCAGATTATTTCTTGCCTTTGTTGCCTTCAAGGATTTCAAGGTATATCAGATGGATGTCAAGTCTGCCTTTCTAAACGGTGACTTGGAAGAAGAAGTGTATATAAAGCAACCAGATGGATTTCAGTTGTCTGATCATGGTGATATAGTCTGCAAGTTGAAGAAGGCACTGTATGGATTAAAGCAAGCCCCAAGAGCCTGGTATGAAAGATTGGATAAGCATCTTTTAAAGATTGGTTTCAACAAAGGTACTGCTGACAATAACTTATATTTCAAAATTGATCATGAAAACATCTTGATTGTTGAAGTATTTGTTGATGATATCATCTTTGGAGGAAGAGATAGTATGTGTAAAGCTTTTGCAAATCAAATGAAAAGTGAGTTTGAGATGTCTATGCTTGGTGAAATGAATTTCTTCTTGAGTCTGCAAATTACTCAAACAAAGAAAGGAATCTTCATATTTCAGACCAAATATGTGAAAGAATTGTTGAAAAAATTTGGGATGGAAGATTCAAAGCAAATGAATACTCCCATGGCAACCGAATGTAAGTTAAGCAAAGATGATGACTCTCCTAAGGTAGACCAGACAAAGTACAGATCAATGATTGGAGGATTGTTGTATCTCACTCAAACTAGACCAGATATTATGCAAGCTATTGGTCTTGTTGCTAGATTCCAAGCTGATCCTAGAGAATCCCATGTCATGGAAATCAAGAGGATTTTTAGATATCTAAAAGGGACAGTTGAGTACAGTCTGTGGTATCCTAGAGATCATGTTTTCTCTCTTCATTTATATATAGATGTTGATTGGGCAGGAGATGTGGATGACCGGAAGAGTACCAGTGGTGGAGCATTATTTTTGGGGAAAAGATTGGTTTCTTGGCTAAGCAAGAAATAAGAGGCAATATCTCTGTCTACAATTGAAGCAGAATATATTGCAGCAGTAGGTAGTTACACTCAAGTTTTGTGGATGAAGCAGATGCTAAGAGATATCAAAGTAGAGTATGAGGAACCTATCACAATCTTCTGTGATAATTTAAGTGCTATAAGTATATCTAAGAATCCGGTGTTGCATTCAAAGACTAAACACATATCCATCAAGTTTCATTTTTTGAGAGAGCAAGTGAACAAGAATGAAGTCAGATTAGAGTTTGTACCCTCCAAGGATCAGATTGCAGACATCTTTACTAAACCTCTACCTAAGGACTCTTTTGAGTATCTCAGGGAGAAGTTAAGGGTTATTGCCCCTCCGATGATGAACTAAGGTGCACTGAGGTGCATCAATCCAGTGGATATCACAGTCATATCTTGTGATCTGGATTGATGGGAGCTGCTACTCAGGGGGAGCAGCAGGTATGATTCTAAAGTGGTGAAATTGCAAGTATGTGCCCTTTGCCATTGATGTCAAAGGGGGAGAGAAGACATGTGAAAAATAAGTGGTTGCTAATCAAAGGGGGAGTAGTAAAGGGAGAGAAGACATGTGAATGGTTGATGTTGATAGGGGGAGTTGTGACAGTAAGGAGAAGCTCTTGTCTTGATGGTTTTTCACATCATATGTTGCCATCAATGACAAAGGGGGAGATTGTTGCAAGTATGGGCCTAACCAGTGTTGTCATTGATGTCAACATACTACTATTGCATTAATGATAAGGTTTGGATGAGTCGTGAGCTGAGGATATTGAAAAAATTAGTCTCAATCAGGAACAGTGAAGAATAGTAATGACTGTAAGACAAAAGTCCAAGATAGGAAGATAATCAGAGGATGTGGATTAAAGGGTTTGTAGATATGTGTCTGTAGGTGATCCAGTAGAGATTTTAGAGGTCTGCATGAAGATATGAAGAAGTTGTGGCCGCTCAAGTAAAACCAGCTCTGGCAGGTGTTCAGAGGTGACAGAGTGACACAGATAGGTCCGGTGAGATCCGAAAATGCATTATCCCATTCTACGGATTTGAGGAAGTGTTGAGGACATCTTTTTGAAGTGTCAAGTTGATTGGTTCGTGGTTTGAAGGTTTGAAAGAACCTATTCCTTTGTGACAGTGATGACAGACTGTGTTCTTAAGGTTCCAGATGGAGGAGAGAAGGATTCCAGTAAGCAGATGAAGTGCGGATGTTCTTGGTGATTCATAAGAGCTTGTGGTGGTCTTTGGATCATGTCCAATTTGTGTTGGTGGTCCGCATTGAAGTTGGAGCTCGCAATTGAAGAGTAACTTCTATATGATGGTGTTCTTCTTGAGACAGGCCAACCAGATGAGTTATGCATCTATCAGATGATCTTATGAATGTTTGCCAACTTAGATGATCATTCCTAAGTTGATGCCTTGTATAAATAAGGATTGCAAAGTTAGTTTAAACTCGCCTTTTTGTGTGGAGATGAGAGTGTGGTAGCGAAGAGGAGAGTGAAAGGCAGAGCAGAAGTATTGAGCTTAATGGAACTGATTCAAGCATGGTGAAGATGCTATTCTCTAGTTCATGTATGTGATACTTATTTCTTTGTAGACAGTGTGTCTTTTGTAGGAAGTGAGCCTCTTGTGAGCAGTGTGCTTGGGCAGTGAGCCCTAATTGGCATGTGCCATTTTGTTCTTTCTATTCTTCTAACAAAGAATACATTCTTGGGTTAATCACCCTGTGGTTTTTCCCTTAACCAAGTTTTCCACGTCAAAATCTTGGTGTCTTATGTGTTGATGAGTTTCTGCTTTTGATTTGAATGCATTATGTTTCATGTTTAATATACTGCTAATCACCAAGAAGATTTAAGTGTGTAAATTGGAGAAAGTTTTGCACAACTGATTCACCCCCCCTCTCAGTTGTGTGCCCTAAGTCTAACACTTATTTCCTTCTTTGTCCCTTATACAATTTTATCATGTATCATTTCTCTTTTGGAGGGGGGTTTTTCCCATAAGGTTTTCTCCTTTACTCCGCTTTTGAGAAATTCATTTGTACATGGGTACCTAACATGGCCTAGTAGTCAGGACCCATCATCTTTGTATCACTTCTCCCTAAGTTGCACTTAAGGGGGGGTGTTAGTGTAAATAAGGTCATGTTGTATCTAGTTAGGATATCACCTTTTCTAGGATTGACCTATTCACACTTAGCTTAAGTTTACTTAGGCCTTTTTAGAGTTTGTCTCAACTCATATGGTTAAGGCATGTGTCATCATTCTTTTGAGACACCTCTTGCATGTTTACTTGCCACGTGCTTAAGAACTTGTCATTTGAGCTCACAAGTGTCGCATCTTAGGAAGTTAATCAGTCATGTTCGACCATCTTACCTCCTCTCTCATGCCTATTTATACAAGGCATATATGTACATTCTAATTATCTCTTGAATATATCATTTTGGCTTATTATGTGCAATTGTCTTTTATGGAAATGATTCTAGTTATTGCTAGTTGATCTTGGCTGCTCCAACATTTGGTCCTATGGATATATCATTCATTGGTAAGTCTCTATACTATTTATCATTCACTAATGATTATTCTAGGTACTCGTGTGTATTTTCTTAGGAAGAAATATGAGGTATTTCTCAAGTTTAGGGAGTTTAGGGATTTTATTGAGAATTGGACTGAAAATAAAATCAAGGTACTAAAGACAAATAAGGGCAATGAAGTCTACTCTAAGGAGTTTGACATATTCTATAACCAAGCTAGAATTGTGAATTAAAGGACAATTCCATACACATTACAACCAAATGGAGTGGTTGAGAAGTTGAATAGAACCTTGCTAGATTAGGCTAGAAGTATGTTGAGTAGTGTTGGTCTAAGAAAAGAGTTATGGGCTGAGGTGATTATCACTACATGCTACTTAAAGAGTACACCTCCTACTTCTATGATAAAAAATAAAATTCCATATGAAATGTGGATTGGTCAAAAAAAAGTTGTGACACATTTGAGAGTCTTTGGCTACAAGACATTTATTTAGGTGCTAAAGGCGAGGTGGTTTAAGTTAGATTTGAAGGCAAAAAGGTTCAATTTCATTAATTATGGTGAGAATGTTAAAGGCTACAAGATCTTGAATTTGAAAACGTTAAAGGTTCCTAGTGAAGGGATGTTACATTTAGGGAACTTAGAGTATTGCCCAAGGAAGAATAGACAAAGGAGGATGAGAGGGAGAAAGTGCATTTTGAAACCAAATTGGAGCAGTAAAATGCATCTAAAATTGTATAGCAAAGTAGATATGACAGTTTCGAAGAAGAGGCAAACTATCTAGAACAAACTCTGAATAAGGACAAAGTGTAGATGCGATAAGTAATTCTTCATTGGTTTCTATGAGAAGGTCTATAAAATAGCCGAGATCACCTGACAAGTATAGTCCACTAGATTTTTGTTGTGTTTTTTTTCTCTTACTTGTATTGATAGTGAACCAAGTTCTATGGAAGAGGTTCTCACTTCCAAAGAGAAAAAATCTTAGAAGAATGTAATGGATGAGGAGATGATGGTATTGAAGCAGTGTATGACTTGGGATTTGATTGATCTTCATAAGGATAGGAAGTCCATTGGCTACAAGTGGGTATTCAAGAAGAAATTTAGATTAGATGGATCACTTGAGAGGTACAATGTGTATCTAGTGGCAAAGGGGTATTCCCAAGTTGATGGAATTGACTTCAGTGATATTTTTTATCCTATTGCTAATTTGAGTTCTTTTAGGATGTTGTTATCTATTACTACAACACTTGATTTGGAGATTGAATAAATGGATGTCAAGACAACATTCTTGCATGGAGACTTAAAGGAGGAAATATATAAGGAACAACGTAAAGGATTCAAGGTGAAAGGTAAAGAGAAACTAGATTTCAAGATAAATAGGTTTCCGTATTGATTAAGGTAGTCCCCATGTATGTGGAACCAAAAGTTTGGTGCAAATGTGCTAGATTTAGGTTTTGTAAGAAGTGATGCTAATCATTATGTGTATTTCAAGTAAGTAAATGATTGCATCATGATTATTATTTTATATGTTGATGATATTGGAGACAATAAAGCATTAATGTAGAAACTCAAAACTCAGTTGTCTAGTAAGTTTTCTATGAAATGCTTAGGAGTTTCTAGATAAATACTTGGAATGGAAATATGTAGGGATAGGACCAATAGGAAACTATGGATAAACCAAGGAAAGTATCTTCAAACTATTTTGTGGAGGTTTGGAATGCAAGATAATAAACCTTGATAATTTCACCCCTACCAACTAGCACAAAGCTAAGTATGAAACAATGTCTTAAGTATATAGAGGATTTGGAGGATATAAGGATTATTCCTCATGCAAGTGTGGTGGGAATTCTTGTGTCTATGATGGTCTACACAAGACTGAACATTGCCCAAGTAGTGGGAGTTCTAAGTAAGTTCATGGTGAAAATAAGTAAAGAATATTAGACATGTGTGAAGAGAGTGTTTAGGTACTTGAAGGGAACTCTAGATTATTGCTTAACTTATCATGGTACTAATGATGTGTGCATAGTTTTGAGTGTATGGGGATTTGTAGGTTTGGATTGAGATAGAGATCTTGATAATTACAGGTCAACAAGAAGTTATATTTTCATTTTTTTTGGTGGAACTGTGGGTTGGATGAGTAGGTAGTAATGTGAAACAAATCCATTATCTTCATATAAGAACACCTTTTTGTTTTATCAACAAAATATTGAAACATTATCATTTTAACATGGTATTTAAAGATTATGGTATTACCTTTTTGGTTGTAGGTAGAAGGTCTCCCTTCTTATCCCTCTTCTTGTATTCCCTCTTCTCCCTCCCTTTTTAACATTCAAGGGACTCTTCTTGAAATCAGTTACAATGTAGTAAGTCAGTATGACACTAGAAGTAACAAAAAAAACTTATTCATCCCAACTTCTCTTCCTTCTACTACTACTAACCTTCCCCTTTCTCATCTTACTTCTAAAAATCTCAAATTTTATAATCTTATGGAACAGATGCAATCTACACAAGCCAAGATCTACTTTTAAGATCTAATCCAAACCTCTTCTACGAATAGGTAAGTAATTCAACATGCCTTGTAAAAATCCTCTATCCAATATAATACCTAACCTACTAAAGGTGCTTCTATACTTGAGTCCCTTCCTTGTGATGACATTGTCATTATCTTTTCCTCTTCCAAACTTCCTTATGCTTATATGATCCAGGAAAATCAACCTCTCTCTATATTGTTGTGAGCTACCATAGAATTAGAATTAAGCGTGTTGGTAGACAATGGTTTTGACCTCAACATCTATAGCCTAGATTTCTTACATATGATAAAATTTGACACATCTCATTTACAGAAATCTAGGTTGTAAATTAAAGGTTTGATAATATTAGTTGGGATTCTTGTGGCACTATTTTCCTCCCTATTTTTGTTGGTCCTACTACACTTCCCACATTATTACATGCAATACCTAGACAATTATAGAATTCTCCTAGGTTGGCCATGAATCCAAATGATGTGAGTCATCCATTCTACCCTCCATCAGTCATTAAAATTAAAAATAATGCTAAACCTTATACCATATTAACTGACGAGGTTCCCTTCTAATATTGTCAAGTTGTTGAATCACATATGTTTATTAATCCTCAAGCACATCTCTCTCCTACTATGCCCCCTTTCATCAACTTGTAGGATACTACTTCCTCTCCTATAGATAACATTTCTTTTGATATTCCTCTAAAATCATCTCCTTCTTTAGATCCCCCTCCTAATAAGATTACACTTCCTTCTTCCTAGATTATACTTCCTTCTTCCTAGATTACACTTCCTTCTTTAGGTCAAGTATTAGATTGGACAAAGATTTTTGGCAATTTTAGATAACTCTTTATTTTAGGATGATTAGGGTTCACACTTTACCCCTTTTATTTAGGTGACTATAAATTCAAAACCAAGGACTTTGATATTCTTATTTTATATATTAACCACCACACTCATGATCAACCTTCTTGAGCTCAATCATTTTTGTCTCCTCCATAAAATAATGAATGTGCATTGAGTAATGTCGCAAATTTCATTGAACCCATTAGTGAGGACCCTCCTTTATCTTCTCCAAGACTTGAGAAATTATATATGGAAAAGGATTCAAGATCATAATTCAATATGAATATAAAGGAAAAAAGGCCTTGGTCCCTACAAAGATGGTATTCATACATGTCTTAAAATTATATAGTACTTACATAAAAGGTCTTGGATATTTCTCTCTTGAATGTTCTTAGATACACCATTTTCCTTCACCCTATATTTCCTCATGTTCCTTGAGGTCCTATGATTGAATCATATGCACACATGGCATTCTTTTATTTTCCCTTTATTTTTATGCATATGACCTTCTTTGAATAATATTCCATTTTAAATCATATGCTCACATGGCATTCTTTTCTTTCCCCTGTGTTTTTATGCATATGACCTTCTTTGAATAACATTCCATTCTTATTTTTATTCCTAACCATATGTCAATATGATTTTCTTTTCTCTTAACATGGTCTAGACATATGGTCTTTTCATCTATCCCCCACTCTTATCATTTTCCAATTCCTCTACATGCTATGTTTATTCCTAATACTCCATTCTTCTACTCAAGATGACATTCACTTTATTCCATATGCTTATTTATTCCTCATTTTACTCTCCCATTATACAAACCTCGTACTTGTTTTATCCCCTTTTCTACATACATTATTCACTTATACTTTGATAGTTCTTTATACACTATAGTTGCATGTACCCTCTACATGTTATGCTCCTTTTTCTTTTCCCTATGCTATCACACATGCCTTCACCTCAAGGGAAATATGTTAGATTTCCCCACTTTACTCATTTTCCCTATGATCACCCATATCTATCACAACATCTAATCACTTATATTACTTCCCTATTACTATCTCAAATACTCTATGGTCTACCCTTCTTTGGGGGAATTATCCCATTCTATTGGTTGTGGGGCATTTTCTCCCTTGTCCCCTTGTTTCTCATTATTTTATCTATATTCATAATCTCTTATCTTACATGCTATGGGTCTTAACATTTACACACATATCTATTTGATGATCATGGCATATTTCCCTTCTATTATTCTCACCTAGGTAATTCTAAGACAAATTTGGAATTTATAGAACATAAGAAATAATGTCTAAAAGTTTTAGAATCTTAGGCTAAATTAGATTCCAACACCTGGATGTATTTTTGTCTACCCTAATTCCTTAATGTATTTTGGTTTAAATTTGTACCCTTTCCCAACATTGGGGATTGTTGCAATGCCTAGGCTCGGCCCTATAGTTTACATCAATGCCTAGATAGATGTAATTTATCCTTGTCTTATCCTGGCAAGTTGAAATTTTATAGCTTATTGTTCTTCTAGTACTCTTCTACGAGTTTCTTTTAGTCCTCATCACCTTATAGTATACTAGAACTACAATTCTTCTTCTCTTTCTATTTCTTACTAGTATACCTCTAGCTCTATTATAATCACCATTCACTTGAGGGAAACAATTTTAAAATACTAGGGGCATCTCCTATAAGTTCCCCTTTTCTTACTATTGTCCTATTACCACATTTTGACAACTTTCCTCTCTCCTTCACCTTCTTATTTACATTAAATTGATTAGCTTTCTAGTCTCACCAATCACTTAAAGGGGGCATATAATATACATCACATACACACTATTGACATGAAATCACTTATTAGCATGGCCTAGCCTACTTTACCATGGGGTAGCATCTACATGTAGTCAGATGTGACTCCCACATCATCACATCTTTTATTCAGTTCACATCAAATATAGCCTAATCCATAATTTGGTAACCTCATAAACATTACCTAGTTTATCGTTACATTTTGTTTTTGGCATGTCATTCCCCTATTACTATCAAACTTCCTAGTTTGCTTTTCTTTGTTCTTTATCTCTCTTATTAAAATCTTGGCCAAAGTGACACAATTTTCTACTCTAACTCTTGGGCTCATCTATAGCCATATTTTGTTATTACCTTCCTTTCTCTTTGCAATCCTCCATGGATCTCTTTTGACTAATAATACAACTTCTCTTAGAGTAATGATAGAACATGGTCATGATAGTTTTGTAGAGAAGGGAAAGGAGTGCATTAAAGTGAGGAGAAATAAAGACTCTCTCTCTCTCTCTCTCTCTCTCTCTCTCTCTCTCTCTCTCTCTCTCTCTCTCTCCTCTCTCTCTCTCTCTCTCTCTCTCTCTCTCTCTCTCTCTCCTCTCCTCTCTCTCTCTCTCTCTCTCTCTCTCTCTCTCTCTCTCTCTCTCTCTCTCTCTCCTCCTCTCTCTCTCTCTCTCTCTCTCTCTCTCTCTCTCTCTCTCTCTCTCTCTCTCTCTCTCTCTCTCTCTCTCTCTCTCTCTCTCTCTCTCTCTCTCTCTCTCTCTCTCTCTCTCTCTCTCTCTCTCTCTCTCTCTCTCCTCTCTCTCTCTCTCTCTCTCTCTCTCTCTCTCTCTCTCTCTCTCTCTCTCTCTCTCTCTCTCTCTCTCTCTCTCTCTCTCTCTCTCTCTCTCTCTCTCTCTCTCTCTCTCTCTCTCTCTCCTACAAATTTTAGTGACCACTCCCTTAAGTGAATTCTAGGGCCATTTATTCTAATTTCTATCCTTCTACCATGTTTTGGACTAATTTTCACGGATCCCTAGACCCCCTTTTATATCTATTTTCTATTATGTGACTTTTGGGCCAAAATTGAAAAATACAACAAACATTAATCAAAATTGTTACATATGCAAATTGCTAGCAAATCTAAAAATATTTTGCAATAGGCTATTGAGTTATAGTAGCCACCTTTGAAGGATATATTGTAGGTCCTATCTACCATTAGCCTTATTTTATCCCTCCTTATTCATTTCCAATTGTTCTTCCTTTTCCCTTAATCCCTTTGCTTTGCATATTCCTAATGTCCCTCCCAAACAACCTCAAAATTCTCTATTTTCCCCTCACATATTCCTTTATCCTCTCTATTTCTAGATTCAACCTTTACATCCTCCTTCAAATCATTCAAAGACATTTCATATCCTGTCCATCCCTCATACACATAATATAGTGAACCCCCTAAGGTTTTCTCTTATCACAATAGGTTGCACACACTCAAATCCTTTCTTGGATGTTGAAGGTTGAAACAAACCACCAAGAAGCCTAATTGAGATAGGATCCTAAATAGCCACCATGTTTCCGTGTCCCCCAAAGCATAACTTGTATTACATACAATTTGGGATGGTTACAAGACATTCAAGAGTGGATCTAGAGTCCACAAAGCTAGAGGAAGATCTTATAAAAGTTTTAGAGCTATAGAAGACTAAATAGTCTAGTGTATTTATTCCCATAGGAGTACCCTAGTGATTTTTGTTTGCATAAGCACCTAGGTGACTTTATCTCTACATGAGCACCTTAGTGATTTTCTATTTGTAGTAGTGTTCTAGTGTATTTCTATCTACACCAACACCTATGTCAATGTATTTTGTGTCTTATACCTCACAATAAACAAAATATTTCTAGATTTGCTCCTCCTATAGTCCTCTTTCGATCTTCTTCAATCTTTATCAACAAATTATGCACCCAGGGACACATTCCATCTCTCTTTCCCCTTTTTACTTATAGTTTAGTATTTCCCAACTCTACTATTAGTTTAATGTCTTTAATAATATGAAAGAATTATATTTATGTTTATCATTTATCAATAGAATACTTTAGTTTAGTTAAAGTAGACTAATACATTGAAATGAAACAAATCCTAGATCAAAACAACACCTTAGATCCTAGGGTTCTAGATTTTTATATTTCAATAAAATGGAATTATTTTTCATTTATCTTATACTTCATTTCAACTTGAAATATTGTAATGGTGAATTTTACATTACCCATGCCATTTTCCATTTATTTTGTACCTGCCTTGGTGGAGTGTTTTTAATGCAACTACATATCAAAACTAACACACACTTTTTCTTAGGTTTGGCTCATGGCCCCATCCCAGTCCATCCCTATTTACTTTTGTTTACACTTATTCCTATACATTCATCATTTACCCCTTATTATTACACCTATATTTGTACTTACTTCCATATAATCACCCCTTACCTTGATATTATCACTTGCATGCCCTGGTTCATTTTTGAAATACTTGAGTTTAATACCATGACACACAAGAATGAACCTTGAAATCAAATATATAAATTAAAATTCCAAATTGATGATTAAACCTCAAAAGGACTATGATTAAATTATTGATCAACTCATGAACACATAACCTATCTCTTTGGAACCTAGTTTATACTTCACCATTGTATAAGGAGGTAAATGATGAGGCCATAAAATGCCTCATTTTTAATATGGCAGAGTAACTCCTCCCCCTTTCCTATACCCTTTAATGTGGATTTAAGAGTAGCCTAGGATTTATTGCTTGCTTAATATAAGAATACAATATGTATACCAACTTAACTTTAGTTATTCATTAATGTTCAATTGTTGATATTCTAACCCTAGTGCTTGACCAAAATATGTCTATTTTTATGTAAATAGGAGCAATTTTTGACATATAAAGAAATACATAAGGACCAACTCTAAAAATCATCTTTTTGAAGGAACTCCAAAGTTGCCACCAAGATAGGTCTAGATTTTTTAGCTTTGAAGACTCAACTCTAGTGTAAAGTACGTAAATAACACTTACTAAAAATAACCAACGAAAGGCAAAACTCAATCCAAATAAAGAAAGTGATTCATTCCATTAGTAGAGATATACATAAATACATAACATCTTGCAAATTTCCATAATAAGTAAAGTACATCTACAAGCACAATAAGAGAAGTAACATTACATCTTTACAATTGTTCCGAGTACAACAATGTTACATCAGTATGAGAAGTACATTTACAAAATTGGCTAAACAAGCCATACAAGGACCAATACAATGAAATATACATCTTGAGTCATATAACATAAGAAAATCTGTCTTCAGCCACCATGACCCACCGGTCTTCCGCAAGCCGAAGCCAAGAGCATGGTTAAGGTGCTTTTTCCACCCAACCACGAAGTGCTATACTTCCCTGAGTTTCTTCCTAACTTGAAGAAATCCCCGACCCTACACAAGGAGCCTAGCAACCTGGAACGGAAGGGCAGGAGGGAACTCTTGATGCAAGGCTGATGCCTATATGCACTCTAACTAACTAGAATGACATATGTCTTGCATGTAGGATGTTGCAGAGATAACAAATAAATAAATACAACTAGGCTTTTATTTCCATCTATTTCAATGGTACAACTAGCTTTGGCCAAAGCAATAAATAACACTAATAAACTTGAAAAAGAAGCTTACCATCTCTAGAAATCCACACTCGACATCCTTTCCTAGAAGGTATGGTTGAATTAATAAGGCAAAATTAAACTACTTCTAGTGCAAATAGACATAACACCACATACATTTTGACTAACTCATTACTAATGACATGAATAAAAGAAACTAAGTTTGGAGATATACACATGTATCAGATAATTCTTTCTGATAGAGGTTTCCTTAATTCTAGTCGACTAAGGAAGAGATTAGCATTTGATTCCATGAAAATGAAAATAATTTCTTCCTACAATGTAACAAAAAATTTAAGCTCCTTGGAAAAGAACTTATTAGAATTGCTAGTAAGCTATACAAGGTAATAATGTAGCCAATTTATTAACATTACAATCTGTAACTCCATTTACCATTAGAACAACAATTCACAATTTATCCAACCATTTTAATTGTGAGTATAATTTAAGTTCACTTGTCCTAACTATTTAGATAATTGTCTTCATACTTATTTTCACATTTATTTCTAGAATTAATCAGAAATATGCTTATGATACTTATGTGTGTATTTATTGAATAATATATGTTTTTCTAACAACAATTCAAAAGGAAAGGCACTATATAGACACATAAAACACTGTAGAGGCATCATTTAAAATTACCTATTACATGGCACAAAACGCATTACAGTATATGACCTATTCATGCATACCTTAAGACAAGGTGAACCGATACATAACAAACTATAAAATATATGAAGCCATATCATAAACAAGAATGTTCGATAGAATGTTACAAGGCGCTAATCCGAGTATATTAAATATAAATAAGTGCTGCCAGGTATGTATAAAATGCATGGAATGCAATGGTCTCATGTTTGCACAAAATGGGTGTATTGATAAAGCATCTACAACAAAGAAAGATATGCTTATCCCTTTAATAATGGAAACTGATTCAAGTTTAATATGGAGGTTAATAATTTAAAAAGGACCGAACAACAAAGGGAAGGATCAATGCAGCTAGTATAATGGTGAAATGAGAAAATAGCAAGGAGTCTTATCATTTTCAGCACGTCAAAATTGAAACTTGAAATAGTGATTTTTGACTGTTTTAAAACAACAATAAAGGAATCAGTTGAATCATCAATTATAATCATTTGCAGAGGTTTAAATACAGCGACCGATAAGGATTTTAAAGGTAGCGATTTAGCCTAAATTCAAATAGCGCTTAGACTCCAGAGAGATCAATTTACCTTAATAACTTTAAGTTTGTATAACCAACAAGAAGTAAAGAGGACCCGGTGATAATACTATTGATAAATAATAATAATAATAAAATAATAATATTAAGCCACCGAATCTACCAGCAAAGGAAGAGTGAGACCGTTGGTTGAGAAAACATAGAATATACAAGGATTTGGTGGCCAACGATACTAAGTTATTTTAAAAGCATTTTCGTTGGATCATTATCACGCGCAAGTTTAATAACTTCCAATAGTATAACAAGAAGGTGTAGTGCAAGGAAAAGCGATGAGATATAAGAAAACAACTGAAATAAAATGAGAAAAAGAGTTTGTAAAGGTTGATTCAATTGCCAAACAAAATGCCACCATAAAGATTGAGTACAAGTCAAAATCCAAACTACATCGCCGAAGTCTATGTGACATGATGGTAAGAAAGCAAGGTTGAAAGAAAAAGCAACGATTTAGGAACAGTGCCCATCAAATTGCAAGGAGTTAAGAATCAATGACTTTAAAGACAAAGATTTAATATAGAACCAGGCCGATGGAGATATGCAAGGGTCACGGTTAACAATTGATGGGAAATAAATCTAAACCAATCGATATATCTTTTAAGACAAAAGAGGTAGTATAGGTCGTTTCAATGCAATCAAAATTGGCAGTATCTACTGCCAGAAAGGCTTGATTATTTGTTGTATCTAAAGAGGTCGAGTAAGAGGCACAAGGGTTAGTTGAGCATTGTTGGGATAAGGTGCCATTAATCTTGTAAATCCCAATATTGTATTTAATCCATTTATTATATGTAATTTGTAATTATCCATGAGGAGATGTACTAGTTTCACTGGTAGGGGTAATTTTAGAGTAACCAGAGGTAATTACGGAGTGACTTTTACTGTTGGCAAATGTAAAAACTCAAAGTAAATGAGGGTAGGTGTGCTCTCTTGAGGAATCTACTATTTTTGGCATGTATGACAACTGTCATAATGTTTGGTAAGTGAATCTATGACAGCTACAAGTTGTCATAAGATTCTGAGATTTTATGATGCATATAACGGATATGTTAGTTGTATATTTGCTATATTTAGCCCAAGGTTCCTATCTTAGAAAGATACTCTTTTGTAGAATCTATGATGCTTATGACATGTCATAAGATGTTGTAAGAGGCCAATATTAGTCTTGGGCTCCCAACCTTTGCATGGTTATTTTTTGGACAAGTGTAAGATGCTTGTAAGATGGTAATTAATGTTTACGGGTTGGATAATCTTAGGAGAGAGAAGGTGAACGCCTAGAATGGAGTGAAAAATATTTGTATAAGTATTTTCCATGTATTTGTTGCTGTAATACAGATTTTAGGTACTCAGGTGCTTCCAGAATGTTGTCGGATTGAAGACTTGTGGAGAGAGTTGTGTAGTTGATGTATTGTACAATCTTGTTGAGATTAATACAAACTTGTGCCTCTTTCCTAGTAGAGTTTTTACCCACAAGGGTTTTCTAAATGTAAACACTGTGTGATTGTGTTGATTTCTTCATGTTTGGCATTTTCTCTGTAGTGGGTTTTATGTTTTGATTACAATCTCCATTGTTAAATGCACACTTAAAGATTGCTGAAATTTATTCGAATCAGATTTCTATTAAAGTAGTGTTGCTTTCATTTCTAACATTTGGCATCAGAGCCTAGCCAGCTTTAACTCTTAGGTGGTAGTGTGGAAGCTGTAGCTGTAGTGGGAGATTTGGTTGTGTTTGTTTTGCAGATCTTGTGTTGTTATTATGGCTGGATCCACCATTGCATCAACCTCTCGATTGGACATTGAGAAGTTCAATGGAATGGGGTATGATTTGTGGAAGCTAAAAATGGAAGATTTGTTGGAAGAAAGAAACCAATGGTTGGCTGTTCAAAAAGAGAAGAAACCTGACGATGTCTCTCAAGATGAGTGGGATAGACTAGATAAGAAGGCACGGGGAACGATCCGGCTGTGTCTTTCAGACTCTGTCCTATTAAATGTCGCAAAGGAGGAGATCGCACACAAGTTGTGGAATCGGTTGGGTGAGATCTATCAAGCCAAGAGTATGGTAAATAAACTTTATTTAAAAATAAAATTGTTTTCCATGAAAATGCAAGAAGGTGAATTAGTTGTAGAGCATTTAAATTCTTTTAATTTGTTATTGAGTCAGCTTAATTCAATAGATGTTGAGGTTAGTGAGGAAGATAAATGTATCTTACTTCTTTGTTCTTTACTTGAGTCTTGGGAGAATGTTATCCTTTCTATCACTGCTAACCTTGCGGATCTGAAGTTGGATGCTCTTGTTTCAGTGCTACTATCACAGGAATTGAGGAAGAAGAGTTTGGATAGTTCAGGGGATGCTCTCAGTGTCAGGGGAAGGTCTAAGGAAAGGGGACCTAAAGGAGATCAGAAAGGAGCTAAGGACAAGTCCAAGGGCTAGTCTAAGACTCTTGGTAAAAAGAATAGAGTTAAGTGTTGGAACCGTGGTAAAAGGGGACATGTAAAGGAGTGCAGAAATCCCAAGAAACACTAGGAGAGTGCTTCGGATAAGTATTCGAATGTAGGTGAAGAAGTTTTACTTTCTGCATGTAATCTTATTTCTAATGATCACTGGTTGGTTGACTCAAGATGTTCGTTTCATATGACCCATAAGGAATGGTTCTCCTCATATGAAGAATATGATGGAGGTAATATCTACCTTGGTGACAACTCTTCATAACCGATTATCAGGAAAGGATTTAGATATTGTTGTGTTTCGGTGATGGGAGGATTAAAACCCTCCCTGGTGTTTTGCATGTTCCTAGATTAGCTAGAAATTTGATTTCAGTTTCAAAGTTAAATGATTTAGGAATGCATGTGACATTTGACAAGCAAGGTTGCAGATTGGTGAGAGGGAACTTCGTGGTAGTGAAGGGGAAGAGATTGGGAAACCTGTTCAAGCTTGAAGCCACTACAGTTTGCAATGCCTCCTATGTATGTGAGGCTACTATTGAAAATACATGTATGTTGTGGCACCATAGATTGGGCCACACAAGCAATAATGTACTAAAAACTATTAAGAATAAAAATTTGTTGGATGGTTTCTCCTATTCTAATGAGCACTTTGATTTCTATGAGCATTGTGTGTTTGGTAAACAAAACATAAAATCATTTCCTTCAGAAAGCAATAGAGAAAAAGAGAAGTTAGAAATTATTCATACGGATGTGTTTGGACCTGTGGATAATGAATCTATTGGAAAATTTCATTATTTTGTTACCTTCATTGATGATGTATCCAGATTTACATGGATTTATTTTATGAAGCACAAATCTAAAATTTTCACTAAGTTTAAGGATTTTAAAGTCTTGGTAGAGAACCAATCAGGTTTAAAGATAAAAATATTAAGATCTGACAATGGAGGGGAATATTGCTCTAAGGAATTTGATGAGTTTTGCAAGCATGCAGGTATAATCAAACAAAACACAACTCCATACACACCACAACAGAATGGTGTTGCAGAAAGGTTGAACCGGACAATTATGGAAAGGGCTAGAAGTATGCTTAGTGATGCACAGTTGGATAAATGCTTTTGGGCAAAGGCTATGTGTACTGCTTGCTACTTGATAAATAGACCTCCTTGTAAGGCTCTTGATTCGACACCTTATGAAGTGTGGACAGGTAAGAAACCTTTTGTTTCACATTTAAGAGATTTTGGCTATGAGGCTTTTGTTCATGTGCCTAAGGAAAAGTAATCTAAGTTGGATCCAAAGGCTAAGAAGTGTACATTCATTGGATATGGTGATAATGTCAAAGGTTATAAACTTTGGAATCCACTAACCTGCTGTGTATGAGGAAAAATCAATTAAATCTAAACTACTAAAACTAAAAACCAATCACATAAAGCGAACCAATCTAAGTAAAAGCCATTATCATAAAATCAAAGACAAAATAAAAGCTCTTACCAAAACCTGTATTGTTCCCTTTTGAAGAAGTGTGGATTGCTAAATCAAGTTGCGAAACCATAGCTGCAACAAGCAAGTAGTGTGCTCAATGTGCTCAAAGATCAATGTTAAGAGATCGTAAGGTTGCTCAATCGACGCATTTTGTATGCTCAAAGCTCTGTTAAGTATGCCTAAGAATATGATCAAAGAGAGAGACTTAATCAAGGAGATGAGGGGGGTTTATATAGATTTCAATGAAGATCAATCAACGGTCCAGATAAATCAGAATAATCAACGGAGGAGAACAGTTGAGAAACGTGCAACAAATAAGAAGAAGACATGTGTCTTGCTTTCTTTTGCATGAGAGGAGTTATCAAAAATAGAAGAATGAGTTAAAGCAATTAACAGAATGTAATGATCAGTTAAGTGATTTAAAACAAGAAGAAGAGATTTGCATGAGAATTAGAAGATATTTTGCTTTATTAAATATAGAAAGCTTGAGTTATTTTAGAGATAACTCAAATTTAGAAGAAAAAGTAATTTAAATAAATAATTGATTTATTTAAATTTAGAGAGGATATTATGGAAGAAATAATTAAATAATTAGAATTATTTAATTTAGAAGATTTGAAAACAAATTAAATAAATAAATTTATTTAATTGTTGTGCATGATTTTGGAAGAACAGTTTGATTTAACTAAATAATGTAAGAATTATTTAATTGTATATAAGAGGGAATTTGTTGAATTAATTAAATAATGGGATATTCAATTAATGTGGATTTGAATTTTGGAAAGGGGATAATTAAATAATTTAAAATTATTTAATTGTGGAAGAATAGTAGAAGAATTTAATTTAATTAATTAAATAACGAGGATTTATTTAATTAATGTCGCAATTTTGTGATTTAGAAGAATTTGGTGAAATTAATTAAATAATTAGATTATTTAATTAATGTGTGAAATGTAGGTGATTAGGAAGAAATGATGAAATGCAAGTAGTGCAATGACGTGGTCATTTTAGGGTGTCTACATTTTGCCCCTCTTTGATGCAATGCAGTTTATAGCGTTGCGTCAAAGAAATTGATAGTTGAATACATGATACAATTTACTGATGCCCCAGTGTAGGTAGTTGCCCCAGTGTATGCCCCCTCGAGCGGGAAGACAGGGAAGCGACAGAGGAACAGTGTTGACGCTCGACTAGAAGATTGCACGACCAGGTAGGAGGAAAAGCAAAAAGGGGTGGGAAGAGAAGAAAACATGAGGGAGGGATGCTATAAATAGGTCCCATGGGGACCACAATCCTCATTTGCACCCTAAGAGTTTCTAAATTTAGAGAGTAGAGCCTCCAAACCTAGGTTGAGAGAGTTGAGTAGACAGCGAGGAGAGATGCCAATTCTGACGCACAGACATCGGGCGAAGCTCGTGTGGATGTATAGGAGGCCAGCAGGAGCTCTGGCAGCAGTAAGTGGTCGAAAACCCCCTTATATTTTGTCGTTTAGGGCAGTTTTAGGGCTAGGTCTAGGTAGGGTTTGCATATCAGCCAAAAACGCTTTAGGAAAGTGCAGCGCATATGGTAGTCGGTTAAAGCGCTTTTAGCGCGCCGCAGCGCAGTTGGTAGGGAAGCGCAGCGCTTTTGGTAAATACGCAATGCTAATGGTGGGTTTGTCAGTGCCACAGTGCTTTTGGCAAAATGCTGCAGTGCCTTTGGCTAGGTAGTGCAGCGCACTTGGCAGGGTAGAATAGCGCGGTCAGTGGGAGTGTGAAAAATTGAAGCGCCTCTGGTAGGACAGAGCGGCGCGGTTGGTAGTATAGCACGGCACACTTGGTAAACAAGGTGCATTTGGTATAGAAAACGCAGCGCTTCTAGATAAACAGTGCAGCGCATTTGGCAGGGAGGTACAGCGCCTTTGTAGAGAACAAAGCGCTTTTGGCTAGTCAAAAGAAAAGTAGAATTGTAGGGTTAAGTAGAAGAAAATTAGAATTGTGGGTGGGGGAAAATTATGCCAATCCTAGGTTACAAAAGAGGAAAGGGACGGTTGGGGGTTGCATAGCATAGCAGAGGTGTAGCTAGGACAGGAGGGATCTAGTATAGAAGAACTGACAAGTGATTTGTTGTGGATGCAGAGGATTATGCCGCCACTGATGTCGCGGGAGCGACACCATCCGATAGCGCATGAGGTAGTACAGTTGACATGGGAGGAGGACGCATTCCTGGAGCATGTGGGACTATGGCATGTGGCCCACTTAACACACATTAGGGCGAATCTCACCCTAGTGACAGCATTGGTAGAGAGATATCACAGCGAGACCTCATCATTTCACTTTCTGACGGGGGAGGCGACAATGACACTGGAGGATGTATACCGCATCTTGAGGATTCGGATTGATTGAGAGATAGTGGATTTTGACCTGGCGTGGGGCAAGGCAGGCTTGGCGGAGGTCTTTTGCACAGATGACCTTTGGATAGATGACGTGGAGATTCGACGGGCAGACGTCCCGAGACTCTGCGACAGGATCAGATGAATAGTGGCGTCACTAATTGGCGGCTTCGTGTGTCCCGACAGGAGATCTAGAGGATTATCGGTTGGATGGGGTACAATGTTATCTAGGATGTTCACACATGGCAGATAGTATGCGTGGGGCCCATGTGTGTTGGGACAGTTGTATCACGACATGCACCATTGCGTGTATAGGAGAGGCAGGAGCCTCTCAGCAGGGGTGACCTTGTTACAGGTATGGGTGTGGGAGCATATCCCTGTGATCAAACCCATGGCACAACACCATCGGGATAGAGGCGAGCCATATGCATTCCTATATGACGGAGTGATTACACATCGAAGGATGGGGTCTGTTAGCCATTGGAAGCGGCAGATCGACAAGATGGACCTATTTGTTTGGAGGCCCTGGCTACTTTGCGAGGAGTGGGAGGACGAGCATGAGCAGTTGATGTATTGCAGACAGGCTCGTTATCTGTTCGGGAGACAGACAGACGCGATAGAGAGGTGCCTGCCAAAGCATGTACTCAGGCAGTTTGGATTACCACAGAGACTGCCAGTGGGGGAGGCGACACATGCCCGGACACGGAGAGAGGTGGGAGAGTGGGATGCAGAGATCCCAGTGGTGACAACTTTAGCAAAGGTACGAGGACTTGTCCCCGTGAGATGGTATTGGGACACAGGGCTGGCAGATCCAGGGACGCTGCCAGAGTATGACCAGTACTGGCAGACACACAGGCCAATTAGATTGACTACACCAGGTGTAGCAGGGGCAGTGGGGGAGGTACTAGTCCTCGGTGGGGAGGCTAGGATGAGACGGCAGGCCCGAGTAGCCAGGCAGCAAGCAGGTGGAGAGGGCAGTGGTCAGCAGGCAGGTGGAGAGGGCAGCGGCCAGCAGGCTGATGTGGAGATGGTTGAGGCAGTGGGCCCAATTGTAGAGACCGATTTGCAGAGAGCCGAGCGACTGCTACAGGAGGAGATAGCCCAGAGGACTCGATTAGAGCTCCAGATGGTGCAATTGAGGAGGGATAGGGATGCAGCGTGGGCTGAGGCGAGACAGGCTGAGGCCACAGCCCAAGCACAGACACAGGTGGCAGCAGCAGCGCAGACAGCCCTGGCACACTTATAGGCAGGCATGTAGGCACAGGTACAGGCCCAGGTGCAGGCATAGGTACAGGCAGCACTACAGGCACAGGCACAAGCAGCACTCGCACCGGCAGGGGATGATGGGCAGCTAGCCTAGACTAGGCAGGAGAGGGATGCAGAGGTACAGCTGCGGTTGACAGTAGAGGCCACACTGTTCAGAGTGAGGTGGAAGAGAGATGAGGCACGCCATGCACTGGGCGCGAACCAGAGGACTCTATACAGCGAGCTTGTCCGGGTGCAGGGAGAGCTAGTATCAGCCGGCAGGGAGGCAGAGTATTATAGGGGTCTCTACGCGGGCGCGATGCCAGCGGCACAGCGAGAGCCGAGTTACAGAGATAGGAGCAGATCTGGGGCATCCGGATCCTGTAGGACAGGACAGTCAGTGTCCTCAGTGAGAGGACCATTTTTGCCACCAGGGGGAGGAGGAGGACCAACAGGGGGACCCCCACTGAGCACAGGGGGAGGATAGGGACCACAGCAGGAGGGGAGCTCTACCCACTAGGGCACATACATTTGTATATTGTATCATATTTGTACCATACCTGTATCATGATAGACACTTGTACTTTATACCATTTGTATCATTTTGGACAGATGCCTACGTGTATTCTGATGTATATTTTGCCAGCTCTTGATAGCCTTGATGTACTATATTGATGTATATTTGGATGTATACCCATTTTGTAGTATTGATGTAGACACAGACACTTCGTATTATGATAACCATTACATGATATATATGATGATCTATTCGGCTCACTGTTGTTCATGCTTTTGTGTATGCATTCCTTGATGTCATGGATGTGATGATATGTATGTATGATTATGGATTTAGGTGATGACATATGTTGCTTATATGATGCTTATAGATATATGATGATAGAGATGTACGATGATATAGATGTGATGACTAGTGATATCTGACATGTGGGTTTTGCAGATATGCACCAGAGAGAACAGGAGGAGACAGAGACAGAGACTACTGATCGATCTTCGCAATGAAAACGATATAAAGGTTGTGGGAATGGATGAATGAGCTTGTTGCAATGGTTTCACATTTGTATATAAAGAGCAATCCTTATTTTTGATATAGCACATGGATAATTCACCACCAAGGTATAAAAGACCAAGGTGCAGTGATATTCGAGTGTGTGGACGTTGACTCTGCAAGCAAGCGGTTTGAACTTAGATCCAGGTTTAGACATAATATAACCTTGTTGGAACATGTGAATAAGCCATAGTCTTGAACATAAAATAAACTTCAATACATGTAAATGCAAGAAGAATATTAATATGTAAGATGCTAGGTCGTAACACACACAAGATAAATAGAATGCTAAGAAAGATACTAAAGATCATTTCTCAAACACAGCACACAAAAAGCAATGACTATGCCCCAATCCGTACTGCATCGCAACATACCAAGATTATAGATAAATCAAGGTAGCCTTGAATAGGTAAAGGATAAGGAACAAAAGATAAACCATAAAACAAATTGACTGACTTACAAAGTAAACATACAGCCAACATATTCTCTTGCCAAAGAGATTGCTCAGGATAGATTGGATAGGAAAGATAACAGCCTTATCGTAGGAAATCTGTGTCTGTTAAAGGGGGCTATCTACCTAAAAAGACAATGTCTCGTTGCAGGAAATGTCACATGTCGCAGGAGACGCGTGTGTTGGTCTTGATCATGGAACACTTTGCAAAAGACAAGCTTGTTGATCTAGGGCTTTGGTTAAGCGGGACTTAGCTGATGTTGGCAATCGGAACAGTAGGACAGTATACGACTCTGGAAGCAAGCTGCTTTGCTTCAGGTTTGTTAAGGGCTTTTTGCTTTGAAAGGATGCACTAGCTTACTGCTTGAGTTAGTCAAGTTGAGGCGAATGGATTTTGGCAAATGGAAGACTAGAAGGATGAAGTGCAACTGGATTGAGACGGGTGGAGAATGATGGATCGTGTGTGCCTGAGTACTGGATACATCCTTCATATTCCAAACTGCCTACATACCCTGTATCCACAACGATGAAAAGATGAAAAGATGAAAATGATAAATATGTAGTTCTGGAGAGAGTGATGAGATGGGTCAAGGTGAAAGGACGGGATTTTATGTACCTGAGTACTGGAAACTTCCTTCGTATTCCAGACTGCCTACATACCCATATCCATGGGATCAAGGTACCTTAAGATTGAAATGAGATAATATGTAGTTCTGGTTGATGTGATGATGTGGGAAAAGGGTTGAGAAGAGGGGATTTTATGTACCTGAGTGTTGGAAACTTCCTTCGTAATCCAGACTGCCTACATACCCATATCCATGGGATCAAGGTACCTTAAGACTGAGAAGAGATAATATGTAGTTCTAGTAAGTGTGATGATGTGGGAAAAGTGCTGAGAAGATAACATCCTTATCGTAGGAGCGATGTGTCCATTTAAAGGGTGTTACCTGTGGAAATGAGAAAAGATTGAAGTATGCGCTGTGAACCACGAACAAGGAAGCAATCCTAGACCTAAGTTAAGGAAAGAGTTGCCCCCATTCCAGTAGAGGAATTTGTATGGATGACTGATGAAGAAGACCTAGAAAGTTGTGACCTATGACCAAGCAGCGCAAACTGTTGACACAAATCAAGATGTGGGATGACGACGAGGGACATTGACAAATTTCCAATCTATACTAGATAGGGAGATGGAAATGCAAACAAAGTCAATGGTTTTATTATGGATGGATGGAAAGGCATGCTGTGAACTAGACATGGAGTGGACAAGACTTGATAGACGATGGATGCTGACTCTACACATAGCGCCTGTTTGCCAGGTTTTCACTATGGTACTTATCCAAGGTGCCTGTTTACCAGGTTTTCACCAGAGGATGGATTTTTTTAGATTTTTTTTTTTTTTTGGAATACTCTGAGGATCAGGCATAGAACTTCTTGAGATGGACACTGTTAAGTGGCTCATCTAGAGGAATGCCTTCAGGTGTAGCTAAAGTATAAGCTCCTGATCCATATGCTGCTGTGACAATAAAGGGACCTAACCAGTTAGGCTCAAACTTGCCCTTCTTTACTCGATCTGCTTGATTTCTCTAATTCTCTTTAAGTACAAGATCACCAACTTGAAACCGTCTTTCTTTGATCTTTTTGTTGTAATTACGCTGGAGGCAGTTTTGATAGACATGGAGATGATTAAGTGCGGCAAGGCGCCTCTCATCTAGTAGTTCAAGCTCAGCTAATCTGGAAGTGCGATACTCCTCTCCATTTAACAGGTCCTGCATGGATACTCTGAGGGATGGGATCTCGACCTCTATAGGTAGGATGGCTTCAGAGTCAAAGACCAAGGCATATGGTGTGGCACCAATTGGTGTTCTAATACTAGTGCGATAGGCCCATAGGGCGGGATTGAGTTGCAAGTGCCAATCATGACCAGCTTCATTGACTATTTTCTTGAGTATTTTGAGAATGGTTTTATTGGAAGCCTCAGCTTGGCTCTTACTCTGTGGATAGTAGGGAGTTGAAAAGCAATGTTAGATGTTGTATTGTATGCATAAGGCACGGACATCTTGATTCTTGAATGGTCTCCCATTATCAGTGACAATGGCTTGGGGAATACCATACTGGGAAATGAGGTAGTTTAGGATGAACTTGGCTATTTGCTTACCGGTGATATAGGTCATAGGAATGGCTTCCACCCACTTCGTGAAATACTCAGTGGCGGTAATGATAAACTTGTGGCCATTGGAGGAGGAAGGGTGGATTTGTCCTACGAGGTCGAGACCCCATTGAGAAAAAGGCCATGGAGTTGTCACAGGTTGTAATTCATGAGCTGGTGTGTGAATCAAATCTCCATGTTGCTGGCATTGTAGACACTTCTTAGCAAACTGTGCAGCATCTTGCTCTATTGTAGTCCAGTAATAACCTATTCTGAGTATCTTCTTAGCAAGATTAGGACCAGTAGAATGTGTGCCACAGACACCCTTGTGTATGTCTCGTAGGGTAGCTTCGGCTTCTTCTGTGTTAAGAAATCGTAAGAGGATACCATCGAGACTTCGGCGATATAGTGTATCACCCAGAATGATGTAACAAGAGGATCGACGGATAAAGGTTTTGCGTTGGGTGGATGATAGGTCAGGGGGAAAGGTATTGTGTTTGAGGTATTCATAGATATCGTCATACCATGGGGAATTGGGACCAACAAGTTCGCAGATGATTTCAGTAATGGGAACATCGACGGCTGGTATCAAGAATTGCTCGATCAAGAATTCACACTTCTATGTATCTGCAGGCATGTCAATCAGTGACCCTACAGAAGCCATAGAATCTGCAGCTTTATTATGCTCTCTTGGAATTTGCTCAAATGTGATGCTAGAAAAGTGTGGTTTGTAGGCATCCACTAGTTGCTTGTATGGGACCAACTTTCCATCCTTTGTTTGGTACTCATCCGTTACTTGGCGAATGACTAGCTGTGAGTCTCCATATACTTGTAATTTGGTGATGTCCCATTGAACTGCTGTGTTGAGACCTATGAGGAGTGCTTCATACTCGGCTATGTTGTTGGTGCAAGGGAATGCAAGCCGATATGACTTTGGAATGTAGTCATTTTGAGGTGTGATGAATAAGATGCCTGCCCCTGATCCATGTTGTGTGTAGGAACCATCAAAGTATAACTTCCACATTATTGAGTTGGATAGGGTGAATAGATTCTCATCTGGAAAGTCTACTACCATAGGATGTGTATCTTGCATAGGTGCTTCTGCTAGTTGATCTGCTAGAGCTTGTCCTTTGATTGCTTTACGATCCATATATTCAATGTCGAACTCACTAAGGATCATGACCCATTTAGCTAGTCTGCCTGTAAGAGCTGCTTTTGCTAGTAGATACTTCAAGGGATCAATTTTGGCTATCAGATTTGTGTGTTGGTTCAACATGTAATGCCGCAACTTTTGGGAGGTGAACACTACTGCTAAACAAGCCCTTTCCATCGGTGAATAATTGAGCTCATATCCCACCAAGGTTCTACTAATATAATAAATTGCATGCTCCTTTCCTGATTCATCATTTTGTGCTAGCAGGGCCCCCAGGGCCGAATTTGTAGTGGAGATATATAATATCAAAGGTTTGTCCGCGACTGGTGGAACCAATACAGGAGGTGTAGCCAGATACTCTTTAAGCTGATCAAATGCTGCTTGACACTTATAATCCCATCAGAATGAGACATCCTTTCGGAGCAAGTGTTGAAATGGTTGACATTTATCTGCTAGCTGTGAGATGAAATGCCTGATGGATTGCAACCTTCCCTGAAGGCTCCTTAATGCTTTGAGGTTCTTTGGTGGAGGCATCTCCACTATAGCCTTTACTTTTGTGGGGTCCACTTCGATGCCTCTACAAGATACAATGTATCCCAACAGCTTTCCTGATGTTACACCAAAGACACACTTCTTTGGATTGAGTCTTACTTGGTATTTCTCGAGCCTGTCAAAGATCTGTCCTAGAACCTGTATGTGGTCTGCCCTAGAAGATTTAGCTAGTATGTCATCCACATAGTCCTCCATGATATGATGAAAGAGATCATGGAATATCACTGTCATTGCTCTCTGATAGGTTGCTCCTGCATTCTTTAGACCAAATGGCATGACACACCAACAATAGTTACCCCATGGACAAGTGAAGGTTGTTTTATGTTGATCTTCCTCTGCTATCCTTATCTGATTGTAGCCAGAGAATCCGTCCATGAGAGAAAGCATCTCGTGACCTACTGTCAAATCCACTATAATGTCAATGTTTGGTAGTGGAAAGTCATCTTTGGGACATGCTTTGTTGAGATCTCTAAAATCATTACACATGCGGATGCGCCCATTGGGTTTAGACACAGGTACAATGTTTTATACCCAATCTGAATAGTCAATGGGTTGTATGAACTTTGCATCTAACAGCTTTTGTATTTCCACTTTTACCAAGAGAGCTATCTGTGGGTGCATCTTTCTCAGCTTTTGCTTGACTGGTTTCATTTTCGGATCAACTACAAGATAGTGAACAACTAGCTTGGGGTTGAGCCTTGGCATATCAGCATAGGTCCATGCAAAGTTGATGGTTCTCTGTAAGAAGAATGTGTTAAGGTTCTTGTGCTCTATTTCTGATAATGATGCTGATAGGAATGTGGTCTTTGGGTTTTGCTCTATGCCAAGTTTTATCTCTGTAGAATCTTCCACTAGAAGTGCTGACAATTTATTATATTAGTAGAACCTTGGTGGGATATGAGCTCAATTATTCACCGATGGAAAGGGCTTGTTTAGCAGTAGTGTTCGCCTCCCAAAAGTTGTGGCATTACATGTTGAACCAACACACAAATCTGATAGCCAAAATTGATCCCTTGAAGTATCTACTAGCAAAAGCAGCTCTTACAGGCAGACTAGCTAAATGGGTCATGATCCTTAGTGAGTTCGACATTGAATATATGGATCGTAAAGCAATCAAAGGACAAGCTCTAGCAGATCAACTAGCAGAAGCACCTATGCAAGATACACATCCTATGGTAGCAGACATTCCAGATGAGAATCTATTCACCCTTTCCAACTCAATAATGTGGAAGTTATACTTTGATGGTTCCTACACACAGCATGGATCAGGGGCCGGCATCTTGTTCATCACACCTCAAAATGATTACATTCCAAAGTCATATCGGCTTGCATTCCCTTGCACCAACAACATAGCCGAGTATGAAGCACTCCTCATAGGTCTCAACACAGCAGTTCAATGGGACATCACAGAATTACAAGTATATGGAGACTTGCAGCTAGTCATTCGCCAAGTAACGGATGAGTACCAAACAAAGGATGGAAAGTTGGTCCCATACAAGCAACTAGTGGATGTCTACAAACTACACTTTTCTAGCATCACATTTGAGCAAATTCCAAGAGAGCATAATAAAGCTACAGATTCTATGGCTTCTGTAGGGTCACTGATTGACATGCCTACAAATACACAGAAGTGTGAATTCTTGATCAAGCAATTCTTGATACCAGCCGTCGATGTTCCCATTACTGAAATCATCTGCGAACTTGTTGGTCCCAATTCCCCATGGTATGAATATATCCATGAATACCTCAAACACAATACCTTTCCCCCTGACCTATCATCCACCCAACGCAAAACCTTTATCCGTCGATCCTCTCGTTACATCATTCTGGGTGATACACTATATCGCCGGAGTCTCGATGGTATCCTCTTACGATGTCTTAACGCGGAAGAAGTTGAAGCTACCCTACGAGACATACACGGGGGTGTCTATGGCGCACATTCTACTGGTCCTAATCTTGCTAAGAAGATACTTAGAACAGGTTATTACTGGCCTATAATAGAGCAAGATGCTGCACAGTTTGCTAAGAAGTGTCTATAATACCAGCAGCATGGAGATTTGATTCACGCACCAGCTCATGAATTACAACCTGTGACAACTCCATGGCCTTTTTCTCAATGGGGTCTCGACCTCGTAGGACAAATCCACCCTTCCTCCTCCAATGGCCACAAGTTTATCATTACCGCCACTGAGTATTTCACGAAGTGGGTGGAAGCCATTCCTATGACCTATATCACCGGTAAGCAAATAGCCAAGTTCATCCTAAACTACCTCAGTTACCGGTATGGTATTCCCCAAGCCATTGTCACTGATAATGGGAGACCATTCAAGAATCAAGATGTCCGTGCCTTATGCATACAATACAACATCCAACATCGCTTTTCAACTCCCTTCTATCCGCAGAGTAACAGCCAAGCTGAGGCTTCCAATAAAACCATTCTCAAAATACTCAAGAAAATAGTCAATGAAGCTGGTCGTGATTGGCACTTGCAACTCAATCTCGCTGCCCTATGGGCCTACCGCACTAGTATCAGAACACCAACTGGTGCCACACCATATGCCTCGGTCTTTGGCTCTAAAGCCATCCTACCTATAGAGGTCGAGATCCCATCCCTCAAAGTATCCATGCAGGACCTGTTAAATGGAGAGGAGTATCGCACTTCTAGATTAGCTAATCTTGAACTACTAGATGAGAGGCGCCTTGCCACACTTAATCATCTCCATGTCTATCAAAACCGCCTCCGGCGTAATTACAACAAAAAGATCAAAGAAAGAAGGTTTCAAGTTGATGATCTTGTACTTAAAGAGAATCAGAGAAATCAAGCAGATCGAGTAAAGAAGGGCAAGTTTGAGCCTAACTGGTTAGGTCCCTTTATTATCACTACAGCATATGGATCAGGAGCTTATAATTTAGCTACACCTGAAGGCATTCCTCTAGATGAGCCACTTAACAGTGTCCATCTCAAGAAGTTCTATGCCTGATCCTCAGAGTATTCCTATACTGCGAGTTCTATTCAGGTAAAGGTGTGGTCACTGTTGACATGGTTTGAACTACTTGTATGGTATCTTGGGTGTTGTTGTTCTCCTTGAGAGTGGATAAATCAAAATCTTGAGGTAACTTGGCGCCTTGCTCTGTAAGCAAGCGAAAGAAATGATCTTGGTTCTCACTAAGGATTTTGTCAAAGGCGGCCACAATTCTAGGCTCTTGTATGATTTCATCAAGATCTTGCCCATCTTCTTGAGAGGATTGACCTATTTCAAAGTGTCACTCTTCTTGAGATGGGGGTTGATCTACGATATAATCTTGTGGCACAAAATCTGGAGGCAAGCCGGTGGTATATTGGGGTGTACTTACCAAAGGGACCCTACCCTCTTGAGGATTGCTTGGTTGGTCAATGTGCGGCATGTTCGGAGAGCTGATTGGTTTTGTCGTGGGTGTACTAGGAGTTACCTTGGGAGTAATGTTGAGATGACCAGATTGCGGTGTGTGAAGAGGCGATTTGTGCTTCCTAGGGCCAACTTGCTTGGACTTCATAGTTTGCTGGAGCCTAGTGGTTACCATGGGATACACTAGGTCAAAAGGTAATGCTAGGATTCTATGAGGTGCTTTGAGAAACAGACAAACTCTGATGCACAAAGTACTGGACCAAAAGCACTATACTATTTAACCAGAGGCGCTGGACTGTACGACCAAAAGTGAGGTACTGTGATGCCAAAGGCGACGGACTGAGCTACCAGAAGCGAGTTACTGCTATGCCAAAGGCGAGCTATAGTGACCAAAAGCGAGCTACTGTTATACCATGGGTGTTGAAGTAGAGTTTTGCCAGAGGCGAGTTATTGCTATGCCAAAGGTGATCTACTGTACTACCAAAGGTGAGCTGCTGTAATACTAGGGGTGCTGAAGTAGTGTCTGATGTTTCTAAAAGGCAAAATTTTGATAGATTATTTCTATTTCTGATTGGATTTATTTGGCAAGAGAAAACACAGCAAACAATGTTGGCACAAACAAGGGACTGACACAACAGATAGTGTATGTTCGAGGCTCCAAACAAGCCCAATGTTTTCACAGGTATAAGACAATTGCAATCAATAACAAGCACTTTTTATCCCTAGAGACAAGGTTTCATTGCAGTAGATCAGCTCACAGCTTAATACTCCGTTGATAAAAATATCATTCCATAAAGGTGTCGGATATTTAGTATCTTTGCGAGAGACGATAGGTAGGGATATCTCACCCTCCCCTTGGAAAGCTCAAGTAGGTCACAAGAGCTTTATGGCCAAGGGAATACTATCTCTTCTCAAGGGAGCCAATGGTGAGTATCTTAAGGGCTTAAATCGATTCCCCTTGCACTGATGATTACCGCAATGTTCGGAGGTAGGTCGAGTAGTCTCTATCTAGAATGGTTCTTAGTGACTTTGAGGGACCAATGCCTTACGAGCAATGCGATAAGCTACTAAAAGATTTAACCAATCCTACTAAGAGTATCAAACACTTCACTCAATGTAAAAATCATTTCCACAAAGAGCTAGTACACCTCTTTTCAGTTTGGCACCACAACTTTTCAGTTTGGCACCACAAGGTAAGGCTGACGTCAATGTATCCCAACAGCTTTCTTGATGTTACACTGAAGACACACTTCTTTGGATTGAGTCTTACTTGGTATTTCTCGAGCCTGTCAAAGATCTGTCCTAGAACCTGTATGTGGTCTACCCTAGAAGATTTAGCTAGTATGTCATCCACATAGTCCTCCATGATATGATGAAAGAGATCGTGGAATATCACTGTCATTGCTCTCTGATAGGTTGCTCCTGCATTCTTTAGACCAAATGGCATGACACACCAACAATAGTTACCCCACGGACAAGTGAAGGTTGTTTTATGTTGATCTTCCTCTACTATCCTTATCTTATTGTAGCCAGAGAATCCGTCCATGAGAGAAAGCATCTCGTGTCCTGCTGTCAAGTCCACTATAATGTCAATGTTTGGTAGTGGAAAGTCATCTTTGGGACATGCTTTGTTGAGATCTCTAAAATCATTACACATGCGGATGCACCCATTGGGTTTAGGCACAGGTACAATGTTTGATACCCAATCTGAATAGTCAATGGGTCGTATGAACTTTGCGTCTAACAGCTTTTGTATTTCCACTTTTACCAAGAGAGCTATCTGTGGGTGCATCTTTCTCAGCTTTTGCTTGACTGGTTTCATTTTTGGATCAACTGCGAGATAGTGAACAACTAGCTTGGGGTCGAGCCCTGGCATATCAGCATAGGTCCATGCAAAGTTGATGGTTCTCTGTAAGAAGAATGTGTTAAGGTTCTTGTGCTCTATTTTTGATAATGACACTGCTAGGAATGTGGTCTTTGGGTTTTGCTCTGTGCCAAGGTTTATCTCTGTAGAATCTTCCACTAGAAGAGCTGACTTCTCTGAATACTTAGATGGTAGGGAAAGGTCAAATCCTCCATCCTCAGGTGCCACAGTTGGGTTTTCACCTTTGGATACGTCCTTTGTTTTTACTATTTTGTGATCAGGAGGTGCCACAGTGTGGTTTTCACCTAGAGATCTTTCTTTATTTTTACTTTTGTGACTGGAGGATTTGGCATTCTCACCAAAATAAGCTGTTGGCTCTAGTTCCATTACAAAACTTGCTTTATGATCGCCAAGGGGGATACCTTCCCGAAGTCCCATGAACTCAGCTAAAGCTTCGTCATTCTGAAATACATCTATCACGGGGGACCCTTGTTGGTCCCAATCGATAAGTTCAGGGTAGACAAGTGTGACATTCTGGGTGTTTGTGGTAGAAGTTAAGGATACGAAGGATAGTGTAAAAATGGAGGATTCTGTGAAGAGGTTGGTCATATGGAGGGAAGAGTCATCGATGATATCCTCTGTAGACATCGAATCGGTGGGAAAAGTGTCGGCTACCTCGTCAAGGATATACTCGATGTCCAAGGCGTGTGGTACCTTCTTACCAAATCCTAATCCCTTCTTGTCTAGTTTCTTTGTCACAACAATGGGTTCCATAGTTCCTTGATTCTGTTTCCCAAGGCCACCTTTGCCTTTATAGCCCATGTTTTTTACTATTCTTAAGCCATTGCCATATTGCTTGACTGGTATTGTGACTGGTTCTTTCTCCTTATAGAGCCAAGAAGAAATATCCTCAATAATTTCCTCTTCCAATAACCGTCCATGTTGGAATTGGGTTAGCAATGTTGGGGGAGGAATAGCTACTTTTTTGGTTACTTTGGCAATGGGTGGTTGGCTGTAAGATTTTGGAGATAAAGGCATCTGCCCTACACAACAAGATTTTGAGATATCGTAAGTGCCAAAGCCTATATCTCAGATGCGAGCCGTGATCTCAAGTAGACAATTTGGGTTACTTGTAGAGGCTTACGTGAGAGTTGCAGGGTCAACATATAATGGGGATTCAATGGCTTTGTCATTTTTAGGCACTTGGTTGCAATTCTTAGAGCTTCCTTGCAAGACATGGCAAAATTCGAAAGGATTGGGGTCTCCTGGGATAGTGATCTCCGTACCATTGTATGGGAACTTTAGAGACTGATGGTACATGGAGGGAACAACTTTCATTGCATGGATCTATGGGCGGCCGAGGATAATGTTATAAGGTAGCTCAATATTAAGGACTTGACACCTGGTTTCAAGCATGATAGGGCCCAGTTGTATAGGCAAGTGGATAACACCTTCTGAGCAGCGTTCAGCATCATCATACCCCTTGATTGTAATACTATGATCAGAGTTGACATGATCCTCAGAGTATCCCAATTGCTTAAGTAACTTTAAAGAATAGATGTTGAGACCAGCACCACCATCTATGAGGATGCATTTGATTTTGCGCTTATGGATGAGAACTTCAATATGAAGGGCATCATTGTGACAAGGATCATGGGATGGGAGATCTTTCTCAGAGAAGACCACATTGTAGGGTGAAGCAATGTTACCTACTATAGCTTGGAAATCCGTAACCGCTATGTTGTTAGGAACTGAAGACTCTTGGAGGGCTTTTTCTAGCACTACTCTATGTGCAGGTGATGACCGTAGAAGGTCCAAGATAGAGATTTGTGCGGGCATTTTCCCTAGATGTTTGACAAGATTATAATCAGATTGAGCCAGAAGAGTGGGTGTAGGACCACGAATGGTGACACGACCACGATGAGTTGTAACAGTGCAATCCGTAGATTTACCCTTGATTGTGAGGGTAGACACTCGACTCTCTTTGAAACGACTGACAATGGAATCAAAGGAAGTGGAAGCATGATTGATACCTTTACTTCTATCCTGAGGAGGAGGTGGACCATGATGAGGGAATGGTTCCTTGTACATATCGAGATCTTTGTTTGTGTTTTGAGCCGCTTGTTCATTCTCAAAAGTGATTAGGTTGCCGTCGATGAGATTTTGGATTAGGTGCTTGAGTTTCATGCACGACGCCATTCTATGTCCTTTGCTCTGATGGAATTCACAGTATTCATTTTCTCTATACCGCGCAGTTTTGTAAATCGGTTCACCATATGGGGGTGCATCTGGTAAGGTAATAAGTCCTTTCTGTAAAACCTATTGTAGGACCGACTCCATAGGCACTCCCAAGGGAGTAAATTGACGTTGTGGAGGGTAATCTTGTTGATGTCGCTCCTGTTGTCATTGTTGTTGATTTCGATACGGTTGTCGTTGTTGTTGCTGTTGTTGAGATGGAGCTTGACTTGGTTTGGAGAGCTGCAGTGGTGTTTGCAAAGTTTGGACATGCTTAGAATCAACCACACCATCGTTAACCACATTTTTGTTTTTGTTACAGTATTTGGGTTTATCATTCATCTGTTGATGAGGAGCGTTGTCTTTCGTTTCTTTAAAGATTTTGACCACACCCTTAGTAATGAGGGCTTTTTCAATGTTGATTCCCTTGTATGTGATTTCGTCGAAGGTTGTAGCACTAAGAATTTGCAAATGGAAACCTAACTCTTGGTTGAGGTTTTGCACAAATATGCTAACAAGCTATTTCTCAGGAATCTTGAAAGGAAATTTGCTAGCCATTTGTCTCCACCGTTGAAGGAAAGAAATGAAAGTTTCCCCATTTTTCTGTTTGTTGTTGCATAGATCAGTCATGGAAATCTCATGTTCTGCATTGTAAGAAAAATGGGTGGCAAACTTCTCGGCTAGCTCGTTGAAAGACTTGATGCCCGTGGGTAAGTGTGAGAACCATTCTATAGCTTGACCTCCAAGACTGTGAGGAAAGAGACACATAAGATATGTGTCATTATGTGAGACCTCGAAGCAAGCAAGATATAATTCCCTAAGATGGTCTTTTGGGTCACCTTTTCCTTTGTATTTTCGAACTTGGGAATAGTGAAATTTTGAGGAAAAGGGATCATTGGTAATGATCGATCAAAAGGATAAGGACACACTTCCTCTAAAGAGAAGGTCTTCTTGGTGTGGCCAAACGTAAGATCAGATAGTTGTTGTTGAACTTCTGCGATTTTTAGCTCCATAGTCGTGGGAGGGGGAGGTAACATCTCCTGTTGTCCCAAAAGTGGTTGGTGTTGCCCATACGGAAGATTATAATGTAAGCCATGCATACTGGTGTTATAAGGGTCGTAAGATTGATTGGGATCATACGGGTTGTACGTTTGGTTCAGATTGGGTTGGAATTGGAGGTTTTGATTTGGCAGAGGTGGAGGTGGCGCTAGATAAGAATGTTGGCTTTGTGATGGTTGAAGAAAAGTATTGGGTGGAGGAAAGCTAAAGTGCGTTTGATTAGGTTGTGATGGCGGCACATAGCTTTGGGAAACTTGATGTTGGGAATGTTGAGAGTGGCTAGGCAATGTGTGAAAGAAGTTGAGTGAGGATGAACGTTGTGGAGGAGGGGCATAGGTAGAAGTGATTTGCGATGGTTGGGGTTGATTGAAGATGAGAGTAGAAGAATGTTGTGGTTGGGGTTGCATGACTCTAATTGGTTGAGAGACATGAAGGTGTAATGATATAGGAGGTGGCATTTGTTGAGACCCTTGTTGCATGGCTACATAATTATTCCCCGGATTGTAATTGGGTGGGAAACCTATCCGTGATGGGGTAACCAAGATTCCACTTGCGATTGGGGTGGACACTTGAGGAGGTGGTTGCATATTAGATCGAGCTAAGGTGGCTTGCTTAGCTAACTCTGCTTGACGTTGGAGAGTTTCTTGTTGGTTGTTATAGATCTCCATAGGAGTCAGAAGCGGTGATACGGCCCTCTCTCCTGTTGAGTTTTGATAGAGGGGATTCCTATACTACGAGTTCTGTTCAGGTAAAGGTGTGGTCACTATTGACATGGTTTGAACTGCTTGTATGGTATCTTAGGTGTTGTTGTTCTCCTTGAGAGTGGATAAATCAAAATCTTGAGGTAACTTGGCGCCTTGCTCTGCAAGCAAGCGAAAGAAATGATCTTGGTTCTCACTAAGGATTTTGTCAAAGGCGGCCACGATTCTAGGCTCTTGTATGATTTCATCAAGATCTTGCCCATCTTCTTGAGAGGATTGACCTATTTCAAAGTGTCGCTCTTCTTGAGATGGGGGTTGATCTACGATATAACCTTGTGGCACAAAATCTGGAGGCAAGCTGGTGGTATACTGGGGTGTACTTACCAAAGGGACCCTACCCTCTTGAGGATTGCTTGGTTGGTCAATGTGCGGTAGGTTCAGAGAGCTGATTGGTTTTGCCATGGGTGTACTAGGAGTTACCTTGGGAGTAATGTTGAGATGACCAGATTGCGGTGTGCAAGGAGGTGATTTGTGCTTCCTAGGGCCAACTTGCTTGGACTTCATAGTTTGCTAGAGCCTAGTGGTTACCATGGGATACACTAGGGCAAAAGATAATGCTGGGATTCTGTGAGGTGCTTTGAGAAATGGACAAACTCTAATGCACAAAGTACTGGACCAAAAGCGCTATACTATTTGACCAGAGGCGCAGGACTGTGCGACCAAAAGTGAGCTACTATGATACCAAAGGCGATGGACTGAGCTACCAGAAGCGAGTTACTGCTATGCCAAAGGCGAGCTATAGTGACCAAAAGTGAGCTACTGTTATACCATGGGCGCTGAAGTAGAGTTTACCCAGAGGCGAGTTATTGCTATGCCAAAGGCGATCTACTGTACTACCAAAGGCGAGCTACTGTAATACCAGGGGCGCTGAAGTAGTGTCTGATGTTTCTAAAAGGCAAAATTTTGATAGATTGTTTCTGTTTCTGATTGGATTTATTTGGCAAGAGAAAACACAGCAAACAATGTTGGCACAAACAAGGGACTGACACAACAGATAGTGTATGTTCGAGGCTCCAAACAAGCCCAATGTTTCCATAGGTATAAGACAATTGCAATCAATAACAAGCATTTTTTATCCCTAGAGACAAGGTTTCATTACAGTAGATCAGCTCACAGCTTAATACTCCATCGATAAAAATATCATTCCATAAAGGTGTCAGATATTTGGTATCTTTGCGAGAGACGATAGGTAGGGATATCTCACCCTCCCCTTGGAAAGCTCAAGTAGGTCACAAGAGCTTTATGGCCAAGGGAATACTATCTCTTCTCAAGGGAGCCAATAGTGAGTATCTTAAGGGCTTAAATCGATTCCCCTTGCACTGATGATTACCGCAATGTTCGGAGGTAGGTCGGGTAGTCTCTATCTAGAATGGTTCTTAGTGACTTTGAGGGACCAACGCCTTACAAGCAATGCGATAAGCTACTAAAAGTTTTAACCAATCCTACTAAGAGTATCAAACACTTCGCTCAATGTGAAAATCGTTTCCACAAAGAGCTAGTACACCTCTTTTCAGTTTGGCACCACAAGGTAAGGCTGACGTCGGTTAGGACTTGGCTTTCGCCTTATCCCTCTTATATAGCAGTTCAAAGGAAAACTCCACTTAGGGTCATCCCTTTTGGATGAAGCACAATCCAAAAGCAGGCCCTTCTAAAGGAAGTACAGAAATGTAAGAGTAAGCACGTCAAACAAAGGTTCAATTGTCTTGTTATAAGAAAAATAAGGTGCAACTAAGCTAGGCACACACACATTTGTAGTTGTCAATTGTCCCTTATGAAATTGAAGTGTTTGGCATTCATGTCCATTGTCCCTTAGAAAATTGAGGTGTTTGTGCATACATGTCCATTGTCCCTTAAGAAAGTCAGTATGTTCCTAAGACTTAGATTGCAAGAAAAATGATTTGTTCAATTTATCATTTTAAGCATGCAATGTGTTTCTAAGACTTAGTGAGATAGATCATGATTTCTTTGACGCTCGTCCTGCATGAACATGTTAAAAAGACCTATTTGCTCTATGTGAGTAGTAAGAGGCTGTAACAAGTCAGTTTAGTTCCACAAAAACCAATAAGTTTAGCCAACAATAAATCAATATGACCAAAAGCGAGCTACTGTCTCACCAAAAGCGCGTCACTCTGCTACCAAAAGCGCCGAACTGTGTTTTCAACAGCACTGTGATGCAGATCAGAAGCGTAAAAGAATAATACCAGAAGTGCTGAATAATATCCAGAAGCACTGCACTATATTTTTGAAAGCGTTGTGATGCAGACCAGAAGCGTAAAACAATGATACCAGAAGCGCTGAACAATATCCAAAAGCACAGTACTGTGTTTCTGATTGCGTGATACTGTATAGCCAAACGCGCTGTGCTGTCTTAGATCACAAAAAAGTTATCTTTGGTCAAAATAACTAGATCCAAATGGGATTCCATGATTGATCTAGTGTTTTTAAAGGTAGTATCTAAGAGATCTGTATAGTGAAATGCAGAAAATCCAGAAGGTGTAGTAATAAATAGGTTTAACTCAAATATCGAAGATATCCCTAAATAAGTCAGCTTAGGAAGTATCAAAAGTGGATTGAAAGACAAATACAACAGCTTGTCAGACAAATCAATAGATATGCAATGAATTAAACCTTGCCACAACACAAAACGAAGTCAAAAACCTAATTTAGCCAAAAGCGCTTAACGATACTACCGAGAGCGCCATTCTGCATTACTAGAAGCGCTTTTCTGTATTACCATAAGCGCTGTATAATCTGTTGAGGACACTACACAGTACCTCCAGAAGTGCTGTAAGATACCTCCAAAAGTGTTTTCCTGTGTATTTTGCGTTGTACCGTACTATAACTTCAAAAAAATCAATTTCTCAAAGAAAAAGAGGGATTAGTGGGTCTCACCAGGCGTGCTAGAATGTGTATGAGGAAAAATTGATTAAATCTAAACTAATAAAACCAAAAACCAATCACATAAAGTGAACCAATCTAAGTAAAAGTCATTATCATAAAATCAAAGACAAAATGAAAGCTCTTACCAAAACTTATATTGTTCCCTTTTGGAGAAGTGTGGATTGCTAAATCAAGTTGCAAAACCATAGCTGCAACAAGCAAGTAGTGTACTCAATGTGCTCAAAGATCAATGTTAAGAGATCGTAAGGTTGCTCAATCGAAGCGTTTTGTATGCTCAAAACTCTGTTAAGTATGCCTGAGAATACGATCAAAGAGAGAGACTTAATGAAGGAGATGAGGGGGGTTTATATAGATTTCAATGAAGATCAATCAACGGTCCGGATAAATCAGAATAATCAACGGAGGAGAACAGTTGAGGAACGTGCAACAAATAAGAAGAAGACATGTGTCTTGCTTTCTTTTGCATGAGAGGAGTTATCAAAAATAGAAGAATGAGTTAAAGCAATTAACAGAATGTAATGATCAGTTAAGTGATTTAAAACAAGAAGAAGAGATTTGTATGAGAATTAGAAGATATTTTGCTTTATTAAATATAGAAAGCTTGAGTTATTTTAAAGATAACTCAAATTTAGAAGAAAAAGCAATTTAAATAAATAATTGATTTATTTAAATTTAGAGAGGATATTATGGAAGAAATAATTAAATAATTAGAATTATTTAATTTAGAAGATTTGAAAACAAATTAAATAAATAAATTTATTTAATTGTTGTGCATGATTTTGGAAGAACAGTTTGATTTAATTAAATAATGTAAGAATTATTTAATTGTAGATAAGAGGGAATTTGTTGAATTAATTAAATAATGGGATATTCAATTAATGTGGATTTGAATTTTAGAAAGGGGATAATTAAATAATTTAAAATTATTTAATTGTGGAAGAATAGTAGAAGAATTTAATTTAATTAATTAAATAACGAGGATTTATTTAATTAATGTCGCAATTTTGTGATTTAGAAGAATTTGGTGAAATTAATTAAATAATTAGATTATTTAATTAATGTGTGAAATGTAGGTGATTAGGAAGAAATGACGAAATGCAAGTAGTGCAATGACGTGGTCATTTTAAGGTGTCTACACCTGCAAGATTATCTTTTCTAGAGATATTATTTTCAGGGAACTTAAAACTATTTATGAACCTGAGCAACCAAAAGAAAAAGAAGAAAAGGTAAAGAAGGTGCATTTTGATTTAAAGTAGCAAGATGCACCTCAGGAAGAATAGAATGATGGATTGGGGGGTGGAGAAGAAGAAGAAGATTCAAGTAGTTCTGATGAAGATGAGTCTGTTGTTACAGAAGACGTTGGTGCAGATGATCATGCAAAAGAACGAGTAGAGTCTCTTACTCCACCCTTGAGGAGATCCACAAGATAATGGAATCCAGTTGACAGATCCTACAGGGAAGCTATTTCTGCAGATGATAGTGAGTCTTGGCAATTAGCCATGCATGAGGAGATGATGGCTTTAGACTCTTGTAACACCAGGGATCTTGTTCATTTGCCCAAAGGAAGAAAGGCCATAGGTTGCAAGTGGGTCTTCAAGAAGAAGTTTGGAGCAAACGGTTCATTGGAGAAGTACAAGGCTAGACTGGTAACCAAGGGCTACTCCCAGAGAGAGGGAGTTACTTTTGGTGAGATATTCTCTCCTATTGCTAAATTGACTTCTATTAGATTTCTCTTATCCATTATATAGCTTATGATTGCGAGATTGAGCAAATGGATGTTAAGACTGAGTTCTTGCATAGAGATCTTGAAGAAAAAATTTATATACAACAGACTATAGGTTTTGAGGTAAAAGGAAAAGAACATTGGGTTTGTAGGTTAAAGAGGTCTCTTTATGGTCTAAAACAGTCCCCCAGAATGTGGTACCAAAAGTTTGACTCATTTCTTTTGAAATTAGGTTTTGTTAGAAGTGAGGAGGATCACTGTGTTTACATTTATTGTGTTGATAATTCTATATTGGTTATTGCTTTGTATGTTGATGACATGTTTTTTAGTTATACTAAGGGTCTGATCAGAGAGCTTAAAGCCCAACTTTCAAGTGCATTTGAGATGAAGGATCTTGGTGCTACAAGATATATTTTGGGAATGGAGATCAGGAGGGATAGAGTTAACAAAAAGCTTTGGTTGTCATAAAGTAAGTATGTGAATACTATTTTGCAGAGGTTTAGTTTACAGGACTGTAACCCAGTTAGAGTTCCTTTACCCATTGGTACTAAGCTTTCATTAGATATGTGTCCAAAGACTGAAGATGATTTTGAGGATATGTCTAATGTGCCATATACTAGTGTTGTAGGGAGTTTGATGTATGCAGTGGTATGCACTAGACAAGATATTGCCCAAACAGTGGGAGTTTTGAGTAGATTTATGTCTAACCCTGGTAGACAGCATTGGAATTATGCGAAGAGGGTGTTTAAATATCTTGTAGGTACTCCTAATCATTGCTTGGTTTATTCTCGTACTGATAGTGTTGATAAATATTTGGACATACAGGGTTTTGTTGATGCAGATTGGGCAAGTGACTTGGATAGTCGAAGGTCCACTAGTGGCTAAGTGTTTACTCTGTTTGGAGGAGCAGTGAGTTGGATGAGTAAGGGGTAGCCCACAATTTATTTGTCCACAACAGAAGCAGAGTATATGGCTGCTACTCATGTCTCTAAGGAGGCAGTTTAGTTGAGGAGACTGTGTACAGGTATTGGTTTTGATTGCAAGATCATTCAGATTGGTTGTGATAGTTAAAGTGTTATCTGTTTGGCCAAGAATCCCATGTATCATGCTCAGACTAAGCATGTTGATGTTTAGTATCACTTTGTTTGAGAGTTGGTTGCAAATGGAGAGATTGAGATGAAGAAGATAGACAATCAGGAGAATGTTGCAGATTCATTGACCAAGCCTATGAGCATAGAGAAGTTTGTATGGTGCAGAGAGGCCATGGGCCTTGTTTCTAGTGCCTGATTATTTTTATTTGATTTCCTATGGGTTGATTTACAATGTATAATGTCAAGTGGGAGAATGTTGGGATAAGGTGCCATTAACCTTCTAAATCCTAATATTGTATTTATTCCATTTATTATATGTAATTTGTAATTATCCATGAGGAGATGTACTAGTTTCACTGGCAGGGGTAATTTCAGAGTAACCAGAGGTAATTACAGAGTGGCTTTTACTATTGGCAAATGTAAAAACTCAAAGTAAATGAGGGTAGGTGTGTTCCCTTGAGGAATCTACTATTTTTGGCATGTATGACAACTGTCATAATGTTTGGTAAGTGAATCTATGACAACTGCAAGTTGTCATAAGATTCTGAGATTCTATGACGCATATGACGAATATGTTAGTTGTATATTTGCTATATTTGGCCCAAGGTTCCTATCTTGGAAAGATACTCTTTTGTAGAATATATGATAGTTATGACACATCATAAGATGTTGTAAGAGGCCAGATTTAGTCTTGGGCCCCCAACCTTTGCATGGTTATTTTTTGGACAAGTGTAAGATGCTTGTAAGATGGTAATTAATGTTTACAGGTTGGAGAATCTAAGAAGAGAGAAGGTGAACACCTAGAATGGAGTGGAAACATTTCTATAAGTATTTGTCATGTATTTGTTGCTACAATACAGATTTTAGGTACTCAGGTACTGTCGGAATGCTGTCAGATTGAAGACTTGTGGAGAGTTGTGTAGTTGATGTATTGTACAATCTTGTTGAGATTAATACAAACTTGTGCCTCTTTCCTGGTGGAGTTTTTTACCCACAAGGGTTTTATCCACGTAAACACTATGTCATTGTGTTGAGTTCTTCATGTTTGGCATTTTCTTTGTAGTGGGTTTTATGTTTTGAATACAATCTCCATTGTTAAATGCACACTTAAAGATTGCTAAAATTTATTCGAATCGAATTTCTATTAAAGTAGTGTTGCTTTCATTTCTAACAAGCATAAGACAAGGCTGCTTGTAGCAGACCGTTAGAAACTAGATAAATATGATGCTGAAGAATAGCATAGAGACCGAATAAATAAAAGAAAAATCAGGTGAAGATGCATGTGAACGGGTAGGAGGGCTGATCTTGTTAATGGTATTCAAATTGCTAACAAAGACTACCTAAAGGTTGATTCTATGATATTTAAGTTGGTAACTCTGATTCCTTCAAACTGAAATACATGGTATAAGATAAGAACCTATATTTTGCTATTGTTATGAATCTTTTGATTAGACCCTTTTGTTGTGTAAACCAAAGCTCCTTCCCTATACTATTCCCTGTATCTCTTCTTGTTTCCTCTGCTACTGTTTCTGGTTTTCAATCTCTTTTCAATGTATGTCTTTTTCTTTTATTCAGAGATTTCTCCTCTTGTTTCTTAATTTTGATATGAAATAATGTCCCCTACCTCCATTTTTAAAAGTTTTCTCTTCATCTTTCTATCTTTTCCCTTCTCATCTTTTTGCTTTCTTTTTTATTTATTCCATTTTTGTTTTCTTTTTCTATCTTTTCTAGATTTTTGTTTTTATTTTCTATTATTATTGTTTTATTCTTTCTTTTTGATTTGTTATTCTAGATACAAATTAAAAAAAAATCAAAATGAATAATCACAAAACAGATAAAAAATATATACATGATTATTTATCATTTTAATTATCACATAAATAACTTCTAGGAAGTAAGTAATAAATTTAAAAGAATCATTTTCTCCACATACAATTTAAATAAAAGAATATAGCTATTAATTTGTATTCTCACTCAATAAAATAACATTTAATTATAAAGAGCAACTATTTAGTTGGCAATCACAAAACCATAATAGAAAACATTTTGCTAGCATGTATACTAAATCTATTTAATCAACATAGGGATCATTCCATAAAAATGCAATGCAAATGCAGTACTACGTGCTTGTGTGTGTGCCTTTGAGTTTCACTCCATCCCAACCCTACCAGGTGGCTAATCACCTCTACCTTAACAACACCCTTGTCTTCGACAACCTGCCATCATTAAACTCGAATTTCCATTAATAGGTTAGTGACCAATCCATAGCCGAAGCACTATACATTTCATCATTTTCAATAAAAGTAACATCCAATTAATCCAACAAAAAGATAAAGAGGTATCAGAGGAGGAGAATATTGTGGAGGAATACCTATTCAAAGAGGACTTGCTTGAGATCATCAAGTCCCCTCTCATGACAAAGCAACTGGAAAAGGCCTAGACACAGGGAGACCCTTAAGATGAACATCCAATATCAACCACTAAGGCCTCACCTCTCCCTTTGCCTCAGATTCAAAGGGATTTCGAAGCTGAACAACTGACTCAGCAGAAGGGCACTTCCTTGGGTTTGGTTGAGACAGAAGATGGGGAGATCCTAACCCCCAATGAAAAGACTCCCAAGCCTCGGAATGCTGGTTCAAGTACTAAGGTGTTTGAAGGAGGATTGTCAGCAGGTTTAGATACTAAGGTGTCTGAAGGAGCACAGATAGTAGTTCAGGAAAGCATAGAGAAATTTATTCTATCACCCACAAGGGTTCTATCTCTTAGGGCTGGTCCTAGTAACTAGGAGGGGTGGATTACCCCCAAAAAGAAGGGGAAAGGCCACCATAAGAAGTCAGCAGATGTGGGGATACAAGGAAAGGCGGGTAGATTGTCCCAGAGAGAAACTAGAAACAAAGAAGCAACCAAGGAAATAGCTATTGAAAGACAAAGCACACTGGAGGCTATCTCCAGAAGACCACGTAAATGAAGGTCATCTCATGGAATGTGAGGGGGCTTAATAGTCCTCAGCAATTTTTGACAATAAGGTGGATATCATCCTTCTCCAAGAGGTTAAGATGTCTGAAGATAACTTTAAGAAGATAGCTAATAATATCTAGCCCATGACTGACTACATTATCATCCCCTCTACTGGGGCGTCAGGGGGCTTGGTTACTATGTGGAACAAATATAACATTTTAGGTTGTTACTGCTTGCATAGAAAAAATAGTCTGGAAACTAAATGCACTATGAATAAGAAAACTTGGACATTGATCAATATATATGCCCCCAATACCAGGAACGCCAGAAAGGACCTGTGGGATGGCTTAATCCCTAAAATTAATGCTGAGAGGACTTTGTGGATGCTGAGAGGAGATTTCAACACCTTGCTTTTCCCCTCAAAAAAATTTAGGGGTAGCATGGACTACTCAAACAGCATGGTGGACTTGGCAGACTTCCTCAGTCAGACTAGGCTTATGAATATAGAGGTTAATAATTGTTAGAAATGAAGGTGCAAACCACACAACAAAAATATGATTCAAACCTTATTATCCTCTAAACAATGTAGAATCAATGGAGATTGCAGCAGAAATTAAAACCCACTACACAGAAATAACAAGCATTAAGAGCATAACACATAACACGGTATGTAATGTGGAGAAAACCCTTTGGGGTAAAAAACTCCACCAAGAAAAGAGGCTCCAAGTTGTATTATCTTCAAATATATGAAATTACAATACATGCACTTCCTCTCTCCTTCAGTCTTCAATCCAGCGGGCATGTTACTCTCAACTCTCTCTAATAAAAATGTAGTACAAATATCCTTATAAAAGGGGGTTGCCTTCTAGGGAAAGATAACCGACAAAATATCGACTGTCAGATCTATGACCTAATGACGAATGGTCTAGATTCACAATAATAAAATATCAAATAAAATGTGGTTTCAAGGGTGCTGCCCCTAAACCCTTGTTGGGGGGCGTGGCCCCCAGACTCCCCACTGGGGGATGATCCCCCTGTGACCCCCCGTCGCGGATGAATGAGCATCAAGGACCAGATATAAACATGTAGTTGAAACAAGACCGCTACTGGTGAAACCTTTCATCCCTTATGGGTGATTTACAAACAATATTAGGAGTAATTAATTATATAGGATTTACAAGGTTGATGGCACTTTAATCCTAACATTCTCCCACTTGACATCATACATTGTAAATACCCATAGGAAAACCATAAAATAATCAGGCACTAGAAGCAAGGCCCATGGCCTCTCTGCACAAAACAAATTTCTCTATGCTCACAGGCTTGGTCAAAGAATCTGCAACATTCCTTTGAGTGTCTACCTTCTTCAGCTCAATCTGTCCATTTGCAACCATTTCTCTAACAAAGTGATACTATACATCAACATGCTTAGTCTGAGCATGAAACATAGGATTCTTGGCCAAACATATAGCACTTTGGCTATCACAACCAATCTGAATGATCCTGCAATCAAATCCAATACATGTACACAATCTCCTCAACCAAATTACCTCCTTAGAGACATGAGTAGCAGCCATATACTCTACTTTTGTGGTGGACAAAGCAAGTGTGGCCTGCCTCTTACTCATCCAACTCACTGCTCCTCCAAATAGAGTAAACAAATAGCCACTAGTGGACCTTCGACTATCCAAGTCACCTGCCCAATCTGTATCAACAAAACCTTGTATGTCCAACGATTTATCAACACTATTAGTACTAGAGTAAACCGAACAATAATTAGGAGTACCTGCAAGATATTTAAGCACCCTCTTCGCATAATTCCAATGTTGTTTACTAGGGTTAGACATAAATCTGCTCAAAACTCCCACTGCTTGGGCAATATCTGGCCTAGTGCAAACCATTGCATACATCAAACTCCCTAAAACACTAGCATATGGCACATTAGACATATCCTCAAGATCATCCTTGGTCTTTGGACACATATCTAATGAAAGCTTAGTACCAATGGGTAAAGGAACTCTAACTAGGTTACAATCTTACATATTAAATCTTTGCAAAATGGTACTCACATACTTACTTTGTGACAACCAAAGCTTTCTGTTAACCCTGTCCCTTCTGATCTCCATTCCCAGAATATACCTAGAAGCTCCAAGATTCTTCATGTCAAATGCACCTAAAAGTTGGGCTTTAAGCTCACTGATCATACCCTTAGTATTGCTAAAAAATAACATGTCATCAACATACAATGCAATAACCAGTATAGAATCAACACAATAAATGTAAACATAGTGATCTTCCTCGCTTCTAACAAAACCCAATTTCAACACAAATGAATCAAACTTTTGATACCATATTCTGGGGGACTATTTTAAACCATAGAGAGACCTCTTTAACCTGCAAACCCATTTTTCTTTCCCTTTTACCTCAAAACCTGTATGCTATTACATATAAATTTCTTCCTCAAGATCTCCATGCAAGAATGAAGTCTTAACATCCATTTGCTCAATCTCCCAATCATAAGTTGCAGCAGTGGATAAAAGAAATCTAATAGAAGTCAATTTAGCAACAGGAGGTAATATTTCACCAAAATCAACTCCCTCTCTCTGGGAGTAGTCCTTGGCTACCAGTCTAGCCTTGTACTTCTCCAATGACCCATCTGCTCTAAACTTCTTCTTGAAGACCCACTTGCAACCTATGGCCTTTCTTCTTTTGGGCAAACAAACAAGATCCTAGGTGTTACACAAGTCTAAAGCCAACATCTTCTCCTGCATGGCTAACTGCCAAGCCTCACTATCATCTGAAAGAATAGCTTCCATGTAGGATCTAGGCTCATCGTTAGTACTCAATAAAGCAAATACACAACGAAAATCTGGTAGGCTATACCTGTCAACTAGATTCCGTTGTCTTGTGGATCTCCTCAAGGGTGGAGTAAGGGTCTCAACGTGTTCTTCTGCATTATCATCTGTACCAACTTCTTTTGTAACAACAGACTCATCTTCATCAGAACTACTCAAATCTTCTTCTTCTTCATCACCCCCCAATCCATCATTCTGTTGTTCCTGAGGTGCATCTTGCTGCTCTAACTCAAAGTGCACTCTCTTTACCTTTTCATCTTTTTCTTTTCGCTGCTTAGGGTCAAAAATAGCTCTAAGTTCCCTGAAAATAACATCTCTAGAATAGATAATCTTATAGGTTAGTGGATTACAAAGCTTATAACCTTTGACATTATCACCATATCTAATGAATGTACACTTTTCAGATTTTGGATCTAACTTAGATCGCTTTTCCTTAGGCACATGAACAAAAGCCTCACAACCAAAAACCCTTGAATGTGAAACATAAGGTTTCTTACTTGTCCACACTTCATAAGGTGTCAAATCAAGAGCCTTACAAGGAGATCTATTTAACAAGTAGCAAGTAGTACACACAACCTTTGCCCAAAAGCATTTATCCAATTGTGCATCACTCAGCATACTTTTAGCCCTTTCCATGATTGTTCGGTTCATCCTTTCTGCAACACTATTCTGGTGTGGTGTATATGGAGTTGTCTTTTGTCTGATAATACCTACATGCTTGCAAAACTCATCAAATTCCTTAGAGCAATATTCCTCTCCATTGTCATATTTTAATATTTTTATCTTCAACCTTGATTGGTTCTCTACTAAGACTTTAAATTCCTTAAACTTAGTGAAAACTTCATATTTGTGTTTCATAAAATAAACCCATGTAAATCTGGACACATCATCAATGAAGGTAACAAAATAATAATATTTTTTGATAGAATCACTATCCACAAGTCCAAACACATCCATATGAATAATTTCTAACTTCTCTTTTTCTCTATTGCTTCCTAAAGGAAATGATTTTCTGTTTTGTTTACCAAACACACAATGCTCACAAAAATCAAAGTGCTCATCAAAATAAGAGAAACCGTCCAACAAATCTTTATTATTAATAGTTTTCAAAACATTATTGCTAGTGTGGCCCAATCTACGGTGCCACAACAAACATGTATTTTAAGTACTGGCCTCAGATACATAAGAGGCATTACAAACTATAGTGGCTTCAAACTTGAATAGGTTTTCCAATCTCTTCCCCTTCGCTACCACCAAGTTCCCTCACCAATCTATAGCCATGCTTGTCAAAAGTCACATGCATTCCCAAATCATTCAGCTTTGAAATAGAAATTAAATTTCTAGCTAATCCAGGAACATGATAAACGTCAGGGAGGGTTTTAATCCTCCCATCACTGTAACACAACAATACCTTGCATTTACCAACTATCAGATATGTAGAGTTATCTCCAAGGTAGATATTACTCCATCATATTCTTCATATGTGGAGAACCATTCCTTATGTGGGGTCATATGAAACGAGCATCCAGAGTCAACCAACCAATTTTCATTAGAAATAATATTACATGCAGAAAGTAAAACATCTTCACCTGCATTAGAGGACTTATTAGAAGCACTCTCCCACTATTTCTTTGGGTTCCTGTACTCCTTCACATGTCCCCTTTTACTGCAGTTCCAACACTTAACTCTGTTCTTCTTCCTAGGAGTCTTAGATCAGCCCTTAGACTTGTCCTTAGCCCCTTTCTGATCTCCTTTTGGTCCTCTTTCCATAGACCTTCCCCTGACACTGAGAGCATCCCCTGAACTATCCAAACTTTTCTTCCTCAATTCATGTGACAGCAAAATTGAAACAAGAGCATCCAACTTCAGATCTGTGAGGTTAGCAGTGATAACCAAAACAACATTCTCCCATGACCTAGGCAAAGAACAGAGAAGCAATATACTTTTATCTTCCTCATTCACCTTCACATCTATAGATGCTAGTTGACTCAATAACAAATTAAACAAATTCAAATGCTCTGCAACTGATTTACCCTCTTCCATTTTCATGGAAAATAACTTACGCTTTAAATAAAGTTTATTTACCATACTCTTGGCTTGGTAGATCTCACCCTGACGCTTCCACAAGCTATGTGCAGACTTCTCACTCGCAACATTTAGTAGAATAGAATCTGCAAGACACAACCAGATTGTACCTCATGCTTTTTTATCCCTGGGTCTTTCCCACTCATCAAGAGCAACATCATCAGGCTTCTTCTCTTTCATAACAACCAACCACTGGTTTCTTTCTTCTAGCAAATCCTCCATTTTCAGCTTCCACAATTCGTCCCCCATGCCATTGAACTTTTCAATGTCGAACCGAGAGGTAGAAGCAATAGTGGATGAATCCATTATATCTACACAAGATCTGCAAACAAAAAAACCAAATCTCCTACTACAGCTAAAAAACCTTCACACTACCATGCAAGAATCAAAACTAGCCAGGCTCTGATACCAAATGTTAGAAATAAAGGTGCAAACCACACAACAAAAATATGATTCAAACCTTATTATCCTCTAAACAATGTAGAATCAATGGAGATTGTAGCAAAAATTAAAACCCACTACACAGAAATAACAAGCATTAAGAACATAACACATAACATAGTATGTAACATGGAGAAAACCCTTTCGGGTAAAAAACTCCACTAAGAAAAGAGGCTCCAAGTTGTATTATCTTTAAATATATGAAATTACAATACATGCACTTCCTCTCTCCTTCAATCTTCAATCCAGCAGCGCCTGTTACTCTCAACTCTCTCTAATAAAAATGTAGTACAAATATCCTTATAAAAAGGGGTTGCCTTCTAGGGCAAGATAATCGACAAAATATCAACCATTAGATCTATGACCTAATGATGAACGGTCCAGATTCACAATAATAAAATATCAAGTAAAATGTGGTTTCGGTGGCGCTACCCCTGAACCCCCACCGGGGGGATGATCCCCCTGTGACTCCTCGTCACAGATGAATGAGTGTCGAGGACTAGATATAAACATGTAGTTGAAACAAGACCGTTGTTGGTGAAACCTTTCATCCCTTATGGATGATTTACAAACAATATTAGGAGTAATTAATTACATAGGATTTACAAGGTTGATGACACCTTAATCCTAACAATAATCAACTCTATTCATGGACCAACAGAAGAAGGGGAGACCAGCTGATTCAAGTGAAGCTGGATAGAATGCTTGTCTCCTCTAATTGGGATATGGTACTATAGACACCCAAAATTATCCCATTTCATTCTTTATGCAGTAAACTCATATTGCATCCCATACCTTCATGTCGTCTAACACAAATCCCATTTTCTTCTATATCTCCATAATTAATTAAATAAATTTTATTTATTGAATTAACTTTCTTATTTCTTCTATTCACATTAATAATTAAATAATCTTAAAATTATTTAATTATTGTTGTCACATGAAATTGCACCCTGCTTGGAAGGATTCCAAGCATTCCAATGACACAATGGGAATGATCTCAAGGTGTGGGACCTTGCTCAAAGAGATCAGACCTCCAGAGAAGGCTGGCTTCCTTGCCTGATTATCACCTAAAACTACTGAACCTTGAGGGGAAAAGGGAGGAGGAAAGCTTTAAAATGAAGATGAAAACAGAAAACTTGAAAATAAAGGGTGATGCACCAGACAGATTAAAAGAGACTTCCACAACACTGAGAAACTGCACAATATAATCAGATACAACAAGTAAACATACACAGATTAGATGATTATAGTAGAGGTAAGGCGCAATAGGGTTGAGAGGAACAGAATGTTCACAAACAACCTCATGCAGATTCACACAGAACTGGAAAATCAGCAAAGGAGGTAAAATAACTTGCATATATCCAATGAAAAGGCAAGGTTACAGTATATGAAAACTCTATTTGGAAACAGAAAGACCATAATGCCAAAAAATTTCTAACCTTATTTTACCTCATAAGCCTCTGCTTATAAAGCATTTCAACCTAACCTAAGTCGATTACAAAATTCACTCAGAGAGCTGCCACCAAAAATATCTCTGAAGGGACCTCCCAGCTACCGAAGTAATGGTGTCAAATATCTAGAATTGATGCAGATGGAAGATATTTTTAGTCTTCAATGCAAGCTACTGCATCATCAATCTGCTCCCCTGAAACGGTGGAAGATATTTTGGTATTAAATGCGAGTAGCTTGCATGTCTATCCTCGACCATGACTGTATGCAGCGTCTGAAACAAGGCAGTGGAGAGATATTTTGGTATTGAATGTGAGCTGCTTCCTCTTTGTGCAGTAATGAATGCAAGAAATATTTGCATCTACCCCAAAATAGTCGTTGAAACGTCCCTTCGGCCAAATATGCAAATCCGGATCATGTACCTTCCGCTTTCGGTGCTTAAACTCCTCTTTGAAATCACCCCCTGAATATGCACCTAGATCTGCATACAACATAGGCCCCTACCTTTTTGAATCGGCCTTTGTATACTCCTCCCTATGAGGAATATGATGTTGACGTCACCATCATGGACGGGCCCTATTGAAACGTGACAGGATGGCGTCATCATCATATCGGGGTGATATTTGGAGGAAGGGGTGATATTACAAATATCGGGGTGATATTTGGACGAAGGGGGTTATTACAAATATAAGGGTGATATTTGGAGGAAGGGGTGATATTTGGACGAAGGGGTGATATTACAAATATCGGGGTGATATTTGGACGAAGGGGGATATTAAAAATATCGAGGTGATATTTGGAGGAAGGGGTGATATTACAAATATTGGGGTGATATTTGGAGGAAGGGGTGATATTTGGAGGAAGGGGGATATTAAAAATATCGAGGTGATATTTGGAGGAAGGGGTGATATTACAAATATTGGGGTGATATTTGGAGGAAGGGGTGACATTACAAATATCGGGGTGATATTTGGAATATCACCCCTCCTGGAAAATTAGGTTTGACCAGAACATTGACCATACATAACTTCCTTATTTTAGCGAATTTCAAGGTGATGTAAAAAGTAAACTTGCCTATTTTTTCAAGCTCTTTCACATGGTAGGCTTCTTCAGGCAAGATTTAGACCTTGAGATTTGGGTTCAGACTTTAAGATCACAAATATAGCTTACATTGGGGATATGCACACTGACTGATGCTGCTTGAAATATTTGACTCCAGGTAGAGGAAAAATAGGTCAATAATTTAGCGACTTCTATGGGATGTTTGCCTATTAAACACTTAGATCAGTGGCCTTGAGCATATATTGGGCATGGAGTCATACATAGACTGAAAATATACAGATATTTTCTGACTTTAGCAACTCAGTACAGCAGTGAAGAACATTGGAAGACCAACCCAAGACAGAAATGTTGAAAGCAACCCCCCAATTGTGCTAGACAGCACTTAGGGAAAGCAAAAGGGATTTAAACTAATGTGCAGTAGCACTTATTGAAAACATAGAGACCTGATCTACTGATTTACAAAGCACTCATACCTCAAAACACCTCTTCAAGTGTATCCCATTGACTGGGATAGGCAAATTTAGTCCATCCATACTTGATAACTAAAATGCATTGTGCTCTTTGCATTCAATAATGAGAAATGGGCCACTCCACATGCTATCAAACTTGGAATGTTTTCCTAGTCTGCTTTTTAATTCATCCCATTTGAGCACCATATCACCCATTCTAAAATTTTTGGGGGTGGCCCTCTTGTCAAAATTTCTTTTTGTCTAAAGCTGATGATACTCCATAGCTTTCATAGTTTTATCTCTGCTCTCTTCAAGTTCCATAAGTTGAGCATATCTAACAGCCATGGGGCCCTTTGCTTCAAACAATTCCAGTTGATTGATAATGTCTAGTGCTGGCAGTTCCATAGACATAGGCAACCTTGCCTGTTTTCCATACACTAGCAAATATGGGGAGTTCCCAATAGACCTTTTAGGAGTTATCCTATCTACCCATAAGGCATATTTCAAATTAGTGGGCCAGGTCCTTTGGTTGTCCTCCATTGATCTTTTAATAATCCTTATGAGATTTTTATTTGTAGATTTCGCCAAACCATTACCCTGTGGGTAATAATTTGATGAAGTATTCAAATAAATCCCATTCTTAACAGCCCAATCAGTTATCTTTAGGCCGACAAAGGCTAAAGCATTGTCAGAGATGATTGACTCAGGCACTCCAAACCTAGATATCAAGTCATGATAAAAATTCAAGACAACATTTTCATTGGATTCCCTCAGAGCCACTGCTTCAGTCCACCTTGTGAAATAGTTTGTATCTGTAAGTATCCACCTGTGGCCTGCACTTGATGATGTGTTAATGGGACCTATGAAGTCAATACCCCATCTCATGAAGGGCTGCTCTACTTGAATTAGCTAAAGAGGTAAGGCTGGCAGCATTTCTTTCCCTGCATAAACGGCACATTTTACACATTTTCTGATGCAGAGCCAACAACGGAAATGTGCACAATGGTTGTCAAACACTCGCTAACATACAGTTATCTTTGTATGTTCTCCCATCGGCGAGACCATCTTCATCGGCCAGCCAATTCCTTTTCGCACCAAAGCCCTACTTCACATTGATGTGTCCCCGACACTTCTATCACCAAGACTTATCCCGTCGGCGTAGCTCAAAATCCCTCTGCCGATCCCAAGCTTCATACCGATGAATGCACCTTACCTTTGTTACCTATCGGTAACACATATGTTATCAGTCTCCTAAATGGATTTCTCCCTGATGTTTTCCGTCACACCAATACAATCAGTTTTGTATATACAAACCGTGACTTACTGTGTCGGTTCTACTACCACTCCTATCGGTCAGTATTTGCATCCGCACACAATGTATGTTTCAACATACAATCGTTATATGCGATTGGAACATACAAGTGACGACCCTCGATCACTGGTTCCTCCTACCGCTCATGCCGGTCACCTTATGCATATAACCCTATGTATCTGCGAAATATATATTCTGATATACATTCAAAACATACAACTCAAAATATGCATACGCCGAATATTCCTCTAGAATATGCTCTCCAGGGAAATTGACCGTTGACTTCTTTATATCGGCCCAATGTACATTCCCAATGTATATTCAACACATACAATCTGTCGTATACATCTGCAGGATACTCACAACAGGCAACTACGGTATACGCAAGGATTGAACCTGATATACATTTGCGATATACACAGAGATTGTATATTAGCGTCCAAAGGCTTTCTCTCTCCTTTGTACGTGTGATAGACTTGTATATTTGTGACGTATGTTTCCTACATACAACTGCGATAGACAAAAGTGATATACACAGACACATGTAATAGCGATATACACACAAAATGTATATCTCGCATACAAAAGCAATATACACACAAAATGTATATCTGATTGAACACTGTGGAATCTCCCCATTCTGATCCACTGAACCCTCACGATTTCTCTGAACTGTTTCTCCTTCAATCATACAGACTTTTACTCTTTACCACCCTAGCACATGAGGATGCTAGGGTTTATCGAAGCATGCTACAAACGATCCTGCAACCATGAACATGAATGAAATAGGAAAACAAAACAAAACACAGATCTGTATATACAGCCATTCCACCGATTACGAAGTAATCCAACCAGTGGAATGGGTTAGGAACCCATATTGATTCCAAAGCAAAAAAATCGTTACACCGTGAATTCGAAAAACCAGAAAAACAACACAAAATAGGATCTTCTTATTATTTTAGAATTGCACATAGATATCTGATTTCACAATTTCACAGCTACTGCTCTGTCTAACCTCTGCTCTATCTCTTCACTTTTCTATGGTATCAGAGCTGAGCTATTTAACTACATGCCAACGGTAGTACTGACTTGATTCCAAGCAGCTGGGAGAGATAACCAACTAACAAACTAACAACCTTATCGTGACAGCTCGATAAGTGTCCTAGGGATTACAAACAAAAACCAAAATACAAACACCAATGACAGTCTGGTCAAACAGACCTTATTACATTAAATATAGAAAATGCATAAAATGCATAAGACTCTAGTCTTCGTGGGGTGCTCCTGCACCATACTCCCCAAGAGAAGAAATCTCAAGTCCACTTGAGATGAGAGTTTGAAGATCTGCACCCTATTTTGATGATCTGCTCTTCAGTCATCCAAACTGCCTCTGAATCAGGTTTCCCTTGCCAAGCCACCAAGTATTCCAGATACTCTTTGTTCCTGGTCTTCTTTGCCATTCTTGAGTCTAATATCTTCTACAATTGTGGTGGATCATGCTTAGGAATATCATCTTCTGCATCCTGCAATGGTTCCTGTTTGACATCTGTATTATGCTTGTATGGAGTTAAATCACATACATTGAAAATAGGTGACAATCCCAGATCAGAAGGAAGTTGGATCTCATGAGCATTTTGTCCACACTTCCTCAGAATCTAACATGGTCCAATCTTCCTCTGCATGAGCTTAGTATATTTTCCTTTTGGGAGTCTTTCCTTCTTCAAATTAACCCACACCAAATCTCCAACATCAAACTGTACATCTCTCTTCTTCTTGTCAACATATTCTTTATACTTCAATGTAGTTTGCTGGAGTTGAGTCTTGACTTGATCATGCACCTCTTTGATTGTTGCTATAAAAGCTTCTCCATGTGCACTAATAGACTCTCCTATATGTAAATCTCTTAACTCCAAAATACCTCTTGGATGAGTACCATACACCACCTGGAAAGGTGATTTCCCTGTACTCCTATTGATAGTGTCATTATAGGAAAATTCAGCCTGTGATAGGATGTTATCCCACTTCTCTCCATGCTGCCTTGTCAAACACCTTAGCAAATTTCCCAATGAATGGTTAACCACTTCAGTCTATCCATTAGTTTGAGGATGATAAGCTGATGAGAAGGACAAATTGGTACCAAGCTTCTTCCAAAGAGTCCTCCAAAAATGGCCAACAAATTTCACATCTCTATCTGACACTATGCTCAACGGCAATCCATGAATCCTCACTATCTCCTTGAAAAATAGGTATGTAACATATGAAGCATCACAAGTAGTTTTGCATGGCAAGAAATGTGCCATTTTACTAAATCTGTCTACTACCACAAAAACACTGTCATATCCTTTCTTTGTTCTTGGTAAACCCAACACAAAATCCATGCTTATGCTTTCCCATGGTCTAGAAGGAATGGGCAATGGCTGATATAAACCTGCATTAGTAGATCTTCCTTTTGCCTTCTGACAGATCACACATGTTTCCACAAATTTTCTGACATCTGACTGTAGCTTTGGCCAAAAGTAATGCCTCTTCATGAGATCCAGAGTCTTATCCAGACCAAAATGTCCTGCCATGGCTCCACAATGTTTCTCCCGAATAATGTTCAGTCTCATAGAACATCGTGGGATACACAACTGTCCTCCTTTAAACAGTAATCCATCCTGTATCAGAAATTTAGAATACTCAACATGATATTTATCTCCAAAAGAAGTACACACGTTGTAGATCTCTCCAAAGTCTTCTTCATCCTCATACATAGTCTTGAAGGAATCAATACCAACACTTTCCAACTGTATCTGATTTATAGTTAGAGCCCTTCTGCTCAAAGCATCTGCTACCTTGTTCTTGACCCCTTTCTTGTGCTTGAGTGTGAAGGTGAAAGCTTGCAAAGTCTCCACCCACTTCATGTGCCAATGATTCAACTTTTCTTGACTGTTTATGAAACTAAGGGCCTGATTATCTGTGAACACTATGAATTCTTTTAGCATCAAGTAATGCCTCCACTTTTTGAGTGATTGGACTAGAGCATACATCTCCAAATCATAGGATGAGTATCTCTTCTTAGCATCATTGAGCTTCTCACTAAAAAATGCAACAGGCCTCCCTTCTTGACTAACTACTGCTCCAATTGCCATGTGACTTGCACACATTCTACCTGAAAAATTTTATTGAAATCAGGAAGTGTAAGGACTGGCTGCTGTGCCACCTTCTTCTTCAATGTCTCAAATGAATCATCTACTTCTTTTGTCCAAGCAAATCTGCACTTCTGTCCTCCTTTTATGATGTCAAGCACGGGTGCACAAACATGACTAAACCCTCTTATGAACTTCCTATAAAAGGTTGCTAACCCATGAAAACTTCTGACATCATTCATGGTTCTAGGAGTTGGCCAAGACAATATGGCACTTAACTTCTCTTGATCCATTTTTAGTTTGCCATGTGAGATGACAAAACCTAAGTAGATGATCTCCTCCTGCATGAACAAACACTTGTCCGAGTTGATCATTAGTTGTTCTTCACGTAACCTTTTGAGAACCAAATCTATATGTCTGAGGTGTTCTTCCCTTGTATTACTGAAAATCAGAATGTCATCTACATATACTATGATAAATTTACCTATAAATTCTCTCAAGACCTCATTCATCAACCTCATAAAGGTACTAGGTACATTCGATAAACCAAAAGGCATGACCTTCCACTCAGACAACCCTTCATTGGTTTTAAATGCAGTTTTCCATTCATCTCCTGGCCTAATCTTGATTTGATGATAGCCACTTTTCAAATCTATTTTTGTGAAATATTTGACACCTCCCAAACAATCAAGCAAATCCTCTATCCTAGGTATTGGGAACCTATACCTGATTGTGATCTTATTAATAGCCCTTGAATCAGTGCAAAGCCTCCAAGTGCCTTCTTTCTTTGGTGCTAGTACAGCTGGTACTGCACATGGACTTAAACTTTTGCCAATTAGGCCTGTTTCCAACAATTCCTTAATCTGCCTTGCTACCTCTGCATTCTGCTCTGGGGTAAGCTTGTATGCTGCCTTGTTTGGAAGTGTAGATCCTGGGATTAGATCTATGCAATGACTGATGTCCCTTATAGGTGGTAGGGACCTTGGCATTCCATCATAGATGATGCCTTTGTATTTGTCCAATAGCTCTTGGACAGTTGGATCTATAAACCTTTGTCTTTTCGCTCCCTTGACTTCTTACTACTATTCCTTGTTCCCTTTTAGGCATGGAATTAGAGCATAGGTAACTACTCCTTCTGCTATTTCTGTCATAAACTGTTTGCCTTCTACCAGCATTACCTTGACTTCTTTTCCTCTTGATTCTACCTCCTTCTCCATCAATGGTAGTAATTCTATCACCTTACCATCCTTTGTGATTGAACAAGTGTTTCTAACTCCATCATGTTGCACTCTCAAATCATATTGCTATGGTCTTCCAAATAGGAGATGGCAAGCATCCATCTGAGCTATATCAAACAACAATTTATCCTTGTATGGCCCAATTTGAAACTCTACCCAAGCCTATTCTTCCACAAATGTTTGCTGACCTTGAGTGAGCCATGAAATCTCGTATGGGCAAGGATGTGGCAGCCTCCTAAGCTTAAGCTTCTCTACCATTTCAACAAACACAAAATTTTTAGTAGATCCAGAGTCAATCAGAACTTTACATACCTTACCTCCTGCTTTGCAAGTAGTTTTGAAAAGAGACTTTCTCTGTGGGGATTCTCTGTCAGGCACCTTCATGGTGGTCATTGTTCTTCTAATCATCAAAGATTTTCCTTTTTCAGGATACCCATAACCATCAGGAGCATTCACACTTTGATAAGTATTTGAGCTTGTCATACTTTGACAATCAGCTTCTTGGATCAGATTTGTCCTCCTTTCTCCCCCTGAACTTGTCACTTTTTCTGGACATCTACTGGCTATGTGGCCTTCCTAATTGCAATTGTAACATCTAATAGCTCCTCTACCCTGAGTTCTCCCTCTGAATGGTGGTCTTCTACCCCTGAAATTTCCTTTTTGATCATAACTTCCCTTTTGAGTTTGACTGTTGTCTCCTTTGCTGCTCTCTTGATTTGTTTCACCTTGGAATCCAAATCCATTTGCTCTACCTCTGAAAGGACTTCTTCCTCCTCTTTGCTATCTTCCTCTTCCTCTATTGTTCTACTCTTGCCTTCTCTTTAGTTTCTCTTCCACCTTGAGTGCTAATTGGTAGCACTTCTAAACTGTATCTGGATTATGCAGATTCAGGTCTTCTTGGATGGCAAATCTCAACCCATTGAGATACCTAGCTACCTTCTCTTCCTCATTCTCCTTCACCTTTGTCTTGAGACATAGTTTCATGAACTCTTCAGTGTATGCACTAACATCTAACTCCTTCTTCTTCAGATTTTGTCTCCTCTTATGTAATTGGATGTTGTAATCCAATGGAACATAGGCTTCCTTTACTAAAGCCATCATCTTCTTCCACGTAGCAACTCTGTTATTTCCTTCTTTCACCCTGTCATCTTGGATGAAATTCCACTAGGTTAGTGCAGCTCCTTTCATTTTGGATTGAGCTATCTTCACTCTTTGGTGGTCAGGTATTTCCTCTGTTTCAAAGAAATTGTTCAAGGAGTCTATCCACTCCATTACTGAATCAGGTTCCATTTTTCTTGCAAACACTGGCAGGTCTATTTTCATATCCATGGTCCTTCACTCCATAGATTTGAGGGCATTAAGTAAGGGTCTCTGGTTTGTAGGAACATCTATCTCTTCTTGCCTAGGGATATCCTCTTCATCCCTATCTTCTCGTTCACTAGAATCTTTTCCCCCTCCGACTCTGTCCCTCAATTTTTCTAACTCATCTTTCAATGCCTGATTCTGAGCACTAATTGCTTTGCTCTCTGCAATCTGGTTCTTTACCAGGACAGCCAAATCAGCATTGGTCATCCTTGCTAGGTACTCTTCTGACCCTTCTCCTTCTGACATTTTATTGTCTTCTCCTTCCCAAAAGATACAACCTTTGCTCTAATACCATTATGATGCAGAGCTGGCAACGGAAACATGCGTAATGGTTGTCAAACACTCGCTAACATACATTTATCTTTGTATGTTCTCCCATCAGCGAGACCATCTTCATCAGCCAGCCAATTCCTTTTCACACCGAAGCCCTACTTCACATCAATGTGTCCCCAACACTTCTATCACCAAGACTTATCTCGTCGGCGTAGCTCAAAATCCTTCTGCCGATCCCAAGCTTCAGACTGATGAATGCACCTTACCTTTGTTACCTATCGGTAACACATATGTTATCAGCCTCCTGAATGGATTTCTCCCCGATGTTTTCCGTCACACCAATATAATCAATTTTGTATATACAAACCATGACTTACTGTGTCAGTTCTATCTACCACTCCTACCGGTCAGTATTTGCATCCGCACACAATGTATGTTTCAACATACAATCATTATATGCGATTGGAACATACAAGTGACGACCCCCGATCGCCGGTTCTTCCTACCGCTCGTGCCGGTCACCTTATGCATATAACCCTATGTATCTGCGGAATGTATATTCTAATATACATTTAAAACATACAACTTAAAATATGCATACATCAAATATTCCTCCAGAATATGCTCACCAAGGAAATTAACCGTTGACTTCTTTGTATAGGCCTGATGTACATTCCCAATGTACATTCAACACATATAATCCACCGTATACATCTGCGGGATACTCACAACAGGCAACTGCAGTATACGCAGGGATTGAACCTGATATACATTTGCGATATACACAGAGATTGTATATCAGCATCCAAAAGGCTTTCTCTCTCCTTTGTACATGCGATAGACTTGTATATTTGCGACGTATGTTTCCTACATACAACTGCAATAGACAAAAGCAATATACACAGACACATGTAATAGCCATATACACACAAAATGTATATCTCGCATACAAAAGTGATATACACACAAAATGTATATCTGATTGAACACTGTGGAATCTCCCCGTTCTAATCCGCTGAACCCTCACGATTTCTCCAAACTGTTTCTCCTTCAATCATACAGACTTTTATTCTTTACCAACCTAGCACATGAGGATGCTAGGGTTTATCGAAGCATGCTACAAACGATCCTGCAACCATGAACATGAACGAAACAGGAAAACAAAACAAAACACAGATCTATATATACAACCATTCCACCGATTATGAAGTAATCCAACCGATGGAATGGGTTAGGAACCCATATCGATTCCAAAGCAAAAAAATTGTTACACCATGAATTCAAAAAACTAGAAAAACAACACAACAGGATCTTCTTATTATTTCAGAATTGCACACAGATATCTGATTTCACAATTTCACAGCTATTGCTCTGTCTAACCTCTGCTCTATCTCTTCACTTTTCTATGGTATCAGAGCTGAGCTATTTAACTACATGCCAACGGTAGTATTAACTTGACTCCAAGCTGCTGGGAGAGATAACCAACTAACAAACTAACAACCTTATCATGACAGCTCAATAAGTGTCCTAGGGATTACAAACAAAAACCGAAATACAAACACCAATGACAGTCTGGTCAAACAGACCTTATTACATTAAATATAGAAAATGCATAAGACTCTAGCCTTCGTGGGGTGCTCCTGCACCATTTTCTAGCCCATGCATGGGCATCTTTAAATAAGCTGGGCCAGTAATAGCCAACTCTCATTATTTTCCAAGCAGTAGTCCTTGGGGTAAAATGACCCCCTGTTGTTCCATCATGAAATTCATTTAGCACCTTGTTAGTTTGACCTTTATCAATGCACCTTAACAATACACCATTAAAGTCCTTTCTGAAAAGGATGCCATTTATTAAAGCATATGGAATGGACTGCAGTCTAAAATATCTTCTTTTAGTTCTATCTAAACCTGCTGGACATTCACCAGTTTGCAAAAATTGAGTCATGTCATTAACCCAACTTATGCCTACTGCTGCTGTATCATTCTGATGCTCCTCCTCAATGCTCAAAAGCACCTCCTCTTCCTTTTCTATTTCATTCTCTGAACTGGTAGCAAGTTGTTCACTAAGTCCTCTGCCTCTGACAAGCTTGGTTATCTTGATCTCTACATCATATTCTATAACTTTGGTGATCCAACCAGCCCTTTTCTCATTAATATCTTTACTCAACAGGAACTCCTTCACACTAGGGTGAGCTACCATCAAATATATCTTGTTATTAGAAATAAGATGCCTGAACTTTTTTAGACTCCTTACCACTGCAAGGACGTGTCTTTCAACAAAGCTATACCTCTGCTCATAATCCTCCAGCCCTTGACTGAAGAAAGCGATTGGCTGCTCAAAACCCTCACTCTACTACTATACTAGAATCACAGAGATGGTATTCAGGCCGCCATAAGCATACAAGATAAAGTCTTTGGAGAAATCAAGATTTACCAGCGTTGGTGCAGCCGCTAACACCTCCTTTATGGACTTGAAGCTGAGTTTGGCCTCCTTTGTCCAACTGAAAACTGCGCTCTTCTTCAACATAGACGTCAAAGGCTTTAATAGAGTTGCAATGTTGGGTATGAATCTTTGCAGAAAATTAATTCTGCCACTAAAACTTTATAGCCCCTTCTTGTGACTGGGTAAGGGCAGCTCCAGAATAGCTCTTACCCTTTCAGCGTCAATGGTAATGCCCTCCTTTGACACGATGTGTCCCAACAGCTTGCCTTCATGCACAACGAATATGCATTTCCTTGGATTAAGGGATATCCTAAATTCCTTGCATCTTTCAAATACTAACCTCAGATGAGACAAATGCTCAGATGCATTCTTGGAAAAGACTGTTATGTCATCAAGGTATACCAGCACCAGTTTATACAGCAAACCCTTAAAAGCCATGTCCATGGCTCTCTGGAAAGTAGAGCCAGCATTTGACAAACCAAAGGGCATCCTTTTGTAGGCCATGGTGCCCCATTTGGTGGTGAAAGCAGTCTTGAACTGATCCTCCTCCCTGACTAGCACTTGATTGTATCTAGAATATCCATCCAGCAAGGAAAATCTTTCTGAGCCAGCCACTACTTGCAAGTTTTGCTCCATTGAGGGGCAATGGGTAGTGATCTTTTAGGGAGGCTTTGTTGAGGTCTCTGAAGTCAACACATAGCCTTATCTCTCCATTCTTTTTCCTCACAGGAACAAGGTTGGAGACCCAAGAATTATGTTTGATTGGAAAAATGATCTTACCCTCAATCAGTTTGGTCAGTTCTTTAATCATCAGGGGCTCTAGCTTTCGATTTAGAGGTCTTTGCTTCTGTCTCACAGGTTTAGTACCTGGTTCTAACTCTATGGTATGCTGGGCAATATGAGGGTCGAACCCTTTTAGGTCTGAGTAATCCTAGGCAAATACATCTTCAAATTCTTGACAGAGAGCAATGAAAGCTCTCATATCCTCAGGTGAGCAAATTTTACTTATTTTGAGAAGTTTACCCTTGAAAATCTCTAACTCCTCATAATGTTCCTCTTTTATCTGCATGCCGGTTTTGGTCTTTTTCATCTGATCATCAGTGCCAAAAATAGATTCCAAGGTTACCAATCCCTTGGGCAGCTTGTTTGTTCTCAGCTGAACAATTTGATCATTGCCATACTGTTGTTTGAGTTTATCCTGATTTATCACAGAAAATTCATCCTCTTCTAACAAGAAACATAGGATCTGCTTATCACTTTCAAAAACTTGCCAATAAATGTTATTATTAGGGATAGAGGGCCTATCTACTATTTTTACATGAGGTTGTACCTTCTCCCTTTGGATATCACTAGGGATGTCAAACTGAGCCCCAATTGCAGCTAACCTATCAACATGATAGTTCTGATTTCTTGGAATAGAGATCAGGTTGAAAGCATCAAACTCTTCAATCATGTTCCATACCCTATGTTTGTAGCATTTCATAACATCATTTTTTGTAAGATGCAGTCCTCTTACCTGATTCACAATGAGTTTACTGTCACCATAGACCTGCAAATAGCCTATTTTCCTCTTTCTTGCCCACTGCAAACCTTAGATCAATCCTTCATATTCAACAGTGTTATTTGTACATGCAAAGGCAAAACGGAAAGAAGAATAATATTTTTCACCTTGTGGTGACACCAGCATTTCACCACCTCCAGACCCATTCCTTCTCCTTGAGCCATCAAAGTACATTTCCCATACTTCATTATGCTGCCCTATCTGTTGTTCTGCATCCTTTACAAGGCTTGGTATTGTTGTTTTAGGTTCATGCAGTATGTAAACCCCCATACCAGTTTCTTAGATGTGTCCTTTAGGATCATCCATATTATTTTCTAAGGCCCACTCCCTTAAGAGTACCTCTGGTATGCTTTTAGCTTGTAGTTCTTGAGCAGCAACTATTCAAGATCATCAGAAATAATGCAATTTGCATTAACAACACGGTGTGTAAGGCTCTATTTGATGATTTGAAAGCAACTCAGATTTTAAAGTTACTTTGGTGCCATATCTGGTCCTGAAAAACATGTGGGACCAGTCTGAGGATAAATATCCTCCTATCTTGGCTGTAAATTCTCTTGATAAGCACATGGCAAAATACGGAGGCAAATCTATGATGAACACCTCCTGTGAAGTGGAAACATTGGGACATGTATGCAGAGTGAGACCTAAGTCTTTTATTACACCCTCAATATTAACAGTTGTGCCATCTAATTAGAGTACACCCTTCTCAAGGGGCTGGTACTTGAGCCCTAATTGGTCTGCAATTTGCTTAGGCATCATAGAACTGCTTGCTCCACTATCCACCATGCAATTATGTACTAATTTGTCTCCAATTATCAATGATACATAAAATGGGAGTGGTTTGACACTTTTGTTGGGCTATTTACTGTTATCCTGGGATGAATTGGTAAGGACAGCCCTATTTGGGTCTATAGTTGTATCATTGGATACTTTCAAATCAGATAAGGTAGACTGCAACATCTTCTTTTGGCTAGGGATAGCTAGGGAATCCCACATAGACATTTTCACATTCATCTTCTTCATATTTTCAATAATATTAAAGGGTGGAATGGCACTTACCTTCTGATTTGATTTTGTAGCAACAGTATCAGCCTGTAATGAGGCATTTCCCTTGCTGTTGCTGAAGTGTTTCTTTGTAAAATGTGGGGAACATGGGATGTAGAAGCACCAGCATGTCCTTTCTCTTTATTTGTTGCTTTCTCAATCTCATAACCCCTCTTCTTGGCTCTTGTATTTGCTGCAACTGAGGTGTTATTGTTGTTTATGCCACAGAATTCACCTTCCTACCAGTTCATGAGAGCATAATCACTCTGAGGCTGCTCCTGTTGTTGCACAGCCCCATCATGAGGTGTATTTGGTTGTGTGGCTGTAACATTATGCACCATTAAAGCTTGATTTATCACTCCATTTGAACAGGCTGCTTGACTGTGTGGCTGATTACATGGATAGCACCATTCATACTCAGCTACAAGGTTGTTCTGAGCAGGGACAAGGTCCCTTACTGCATTAATAGGGGCCGGATTATAAGGCTGAAAAGGCCTTTGATTCACATTCTGCCTGGCACCTTGGTAGTTGCTTTGATAAGGTGGCCTATTGGCTTGGTAAGGCTGATTTTGGCCTTGATATGGCTGGTGATTTAGGCCTTGAGGTTGTGGCGGATAAGGTTGTCTATGCTGGGATTGCTGCTTTTTACTGCTCACCAGCTCATTCCCAAAAGTTTGTAGAATATTCCCTATTTTTTGTTGACTATTTTTAATCTCTTTCAACTCTTGAGATGAGCTAGAAGCAGCAGGCTCAGAATTGGCAGTGCTTGGTAATGCTGCTACTGTAGGTACAGGGGCAAAATATGGGATTGGCAATGGTATTGAAGCCTAAATTTCAAGGAAGATGGGCACTGGTGGTCTAGGTGCTATTTTTCCGGCCTGAATCAGACTGTTCTCTGCTCTAATGGTTATTTCATAAGCGTCAAGTAGGCTTGTACCTCCTAATGATTGTATCATCACTGAAATATCACTATTTAGGGCTTTCAAAAAATACAAGAATGCATATTCAGCTGGAGGTCTTACCATGGCAGGGATTCTATCCCATGTCTTCTAGAATCTGAAGTTAAAATCCATCATTTGCTCCTGAGTGGTCCTTTGTTCAACCAATGATAGATTATCTGATTTATCTTGGAACTATTTGTTCAATTTCTCTCCTAGATCATCCTAGTTTCCTATAGTCTGCACTGGTAGGCTCCTGAACCATTGCAATGCCTTCCCTTTGAATGAGGCATCCAGTAGCCTGATGGCTACATTCTCCTGAGTGACATGATGTACACCACACAGAGATGCTATGTCTCTAATGTGCTCAATAGGGGTAGTTTGATTTTCCCCTGTAAAATAGGGCAGACTCTTCAAAGCTGCCATGGGTATAACATCATGTACTATTAGGTTTAAAGGGTTGCCCCCATCAAAAGTCACGAATGGCTGATTTCTTGCCATCTGAACAGCTGAGGGTAGATTTTCTTGAGTTGCTACAGGGACTACAGAGGCAACTGGTCTAAAATTTGGTGGAGTTGACTATATCCTTTTGGAAACTAGAGTCCTTACTACAGCTCTACTCTACCTTCTAGGTGGAGACAGCAGCAAATAATCAAATGAGCTTGAACTCCTAGTTTGAATCTTTCTCATAAAAATGTATCAGTAGAATTGATCTACTTGTTCTTCCTCAGTGTGAGTCACCAGATATGCAGGTTTAACCTCTTACAGGTCTAAAAATCACTGGCTACACGTCAAAACCAGTAATAAAAGTTGTACGGTCCCACCAAGCGTGCCAGAAACTGTTGTCACATGAAATTGCACCCTGCTTGGAAGGATTCCAAGCATTCCAATGACACAATGGGAATGATCTCAAGGTGTGGGACCTTGCTCAAAGAGATCAGACCTCCGGAGAAGGCCAACTTCCTTGCCTAATTATCACCTAAAACTACTGAACCTTGAGGGGAAAGGGGAGGAGGAAATCTTTAAAATGAAGATGAAAACATAAAACTTGAAAATAAAGGGTGATGCACTAGATAGATTAAAAGAGACTTCCACAACACTGAGAAACTGCACAATATAATCAGATACAACAAGTAAACATACACAGATTAGATGATTATAGTAGAGGTAAGGCGCAATAGGGTTGAGAGGAACAGAATGTTCACAAACAACCTCATGCAGATTCACACAGAACTGGAAAATCAGCAAAGGAGGTAAAATAACTTGCATATATCCAATGAAAAGGCAAGGTTACAGTATATGAAAACTCTATTTGGAAACAGAAAGACCATAATGCCAAAAAATTTCTAACCTTATTTTACCTCATAAGCCTCTGCTTATGAAGCATTTCAACCTAACCTAAGTCGATTACAAAATTCACTCAGAGAGCTGCCACCAAAAATATCTCTGAAGGGACCTCCCAGCTACCGAAGTAATGGTGTCAAATATCTAGAATTGATGCAGATGGAAGATATTTTTAGTCTTCAATGCAAGCTGCTGCATCATCAATCTGCTCCCGTGAAACGGTGGAAGATATTTTGGTATTAAATGCGAGCAACTTGCGTGTCTATCCTCGACCATGACTGTATGCAGCGTCTGAAATAAGGCAGTGGAGAGATATTTTGGTATCGAATGCAAGATGCTTCCTCTTTGTGCAGCAATGAATGCAAGAAATATCTGCATCTACCCCAAAATGGTCACTGAAATGTCCCTTAGGCCAAATATGCAAATCCAGATCATGTAGCTTCCGCTTTCGGTGCTTAAACTCCTCTTTGAAATCGCCCCCTGAATACGCACCTAGATCTGCATACAACACAGGCCCCTACCTTTTTGAATCGGCCTTTGTATACTCCTCCCTATGAGGGATATGATGGTGACATCACCATCATGGACGGGCCCTATTGAAACGTGACAGGATGGCATCATCATCATATCAGGGTGATATTTGGAGGAAGGGGTGATATTTGGACGAAGGGGGATATTACAAATATCGGGGTGATATTTGGATGAAGGGGTGATATTACAAATATCAGGGTGATATTTGGAATATCACCCGATGTTCGAAATATCACCCCTCTTGGAAAATCAAGTTTGACCAGAACATTGACCATACATAACTTCCTTATTTGAGTGAATTTCAGGGTGATGTAAAAAGCAAACTTGCCTATTTTTTCAAGCTCTTTCACATGGTAGGCTTCTTCAAGCAAGATTCAGACCTTCAGATTTGGGTTCAGACTTCAAGATCACAAATATAGCTTACATTGGGGATATGCACAGTGACTAATGCTGCTTGAAATATTTGACTCTAGCTAGAGGAAAAATAGGTCAACAATTATGTCACCTTTCTTCTAAAAAATAAATAAAATCTATATTTTATTTGTTTGCCCATCATACAAATAAATTAAATAAATTTTAATTTATTTAATTTATGCTTTTATCTCTCCAACATTAATAATAAATTAAATAAACATATTTATTTAATTTATTATCCACTTTCCCACTTTCTATTATCATTATCTAAATAATAAATTAAATAAATTTATTTATTTAATTTATTTGCCCACCTTCTATTTTCCTCTCAACATGCACATGACTTTCAAATTGGCAACAAATCAAAAAGCAAGATATGGAAACTTTCAAAATAGAAAAATCTTTTATCTCCACCAAAAAGATAGAAAATCTTATTTTCAAAAAGGCAAACTTATCTCTAATGAGCAACTTTCCTAAAATCTCTAAATAGATGCCTTTTTCAAGGACACTTACCGCATGCACGTTCATCCATACCTTTCAATCGTCGATCTTTCCTTTTATCCTCCATCATTGATCATTTATCTAGAAAGTCTATAAAAACCCTCTCATTCTTCCATTTGGGAGGTTCGAAATCATTAACTTTTGCATTATCTTTTATTCGAATCCATTAGCTTTCTCACCATCTTTTGCAATGTATACTATCTCTTGAACATTTCATCGCATCATGGTAGCTTCATTCAACATGGTTGTTAATTCAGAGAAGCAATCCACATTCGAACCAAGGAATTAAGTGCATCTAGGTGATCTTGTTTATATTGCATGTCTTTTTAATCACTTAGATTTGAATTTCTTGAAGATCCTAGGGTTTAATCTTGTTTGTCATCATTTGATCTCTTAATATTGGATTTTTAACTGTACATAGGTACAAAATTCTATCCTTACTACCCTACCTCACACCATCTCTGACCACATTTCCCTCCTTTCCTAGACTAATGGTGCCCCCAAGGGGCCATTCCCGTTCAGGTATGAAATTATGTAGGCCTCCCACCCAGATTTCAGGAACTGCATTGCTGACTGGTGGAGTTCCTGATGCATGGATATCCTATATTCAAACTCATCCAAAAACTCACCCATGTCAAGCACAAAGTTAAAGGATGGAACAAATTCTACTTTAGGAATGTGATGAAATAGAAAAACACATTACAGAGAGCTTAATGGAAGTTCAAGACAACATGGCCAAGGGGGATGCGAGTAAGGATACCTTTAACATGGAAGAGGCTCTGCTCCAAAACCTTAAGGACATCATTAGTAAAGAAGAGATCTTTTGGAAACAGAAGTCTAGAGTTCAATGGCTAAAGGAGGGAGATAGGAACTCTTCTTTCTTCCACCAGTCAGCCATGAAGCATAGAAAGAGAAACAGAATCACCAAGCTGCTTGATAAAAACAATAGGGAAATTCTTGAAGACAAGGAACTGGGAAACTTAGCCTCCAACTACTTTAGAAACTTCTTGGTGGAGCACAGAAACATTCCTGACAAAGGTTAGGAAGACAAGCTGTTGGGCAACATTCTCTCTATCCTCTCAGAGGCAGCTAACTATAGGCTTCTGAAGCCTATTATTGAGGAGGAAGTTAGGGTGGTTGTGTTCTCTATGGGGGGGTTCAAAGCTCCGAGCCCAGACAGGTTTCCCCCAGCTTTTTTCCAAGACTTCTGGGAGATTGTGGGTTATGATGTCACGACTGCGGTCAAGGAATTTTTTAGGACCGGCAAAATCCTTAAGTAGATCAATGCCACTTTCATTACGCTTATCCCCAAGAAGAGCATCACAGAAACCATGGCTGACTTCCCTCCTATTAGCCTATGTAACACCATTTATAAGATTATCACGAAGACTCTGGTCCTCAAACTCCAACTGCTACTGGACAGCCTTATATCTGATTGCAGAAAGGCTTTGTCCCCGATAGACAGATTATGGATGCTGCAATATCCACCCATGAGATCATTCACTCAATGGACAGAAGTAACAATCCGAGCATGGATTTCAAACTAGACATATCTAAAGCCTATGACAGAATCTCCTAGGAATTCTTGTTCAAGGTCCTTAGGAAGTTTAGGTTCCAAGACAAAATGCTTACTCTGATAAAGGAATGTGTCACCACTATCAAGTACTTGGTCTTTAATGTTGGTAGGGGTATCAAATAGGGAGATCCCCTTTCTCCCTACCTGTTTATAATTATGGCAGAGGTCTTGGGTAGAAACATCCTTTCCCACCTAGATAATCATACCCTCAGGGGTGTCAAAGTTGCATCCACCTTGGGGTCATCTACTATCCAACAGTTTGTTGATGATACCATTCTCTTTGGGATGGCTTCGGTGGTAGAGGCCAGAAGATGGAAAAATATGCTGAACACCTATGCAGAAGTTTCTAGCCAGTGCATTAATTATGAAAAGAGTAATGTGTTCTTCTTCAACACTGACTTGGAGCTACAAGATAAGGTGAGAAACATCCTGGAATGCAACAAGGCTAATCTCCTGGCTACCTACTTGGGTCTACCCCTCACGGTCAAGGAAGTGACCCCGGCTTTATGGAACACTATTATGGAAATAATCCAAAATAAAATGGAGGGATGGAAAGGTAAACTCCTTAGCCAAGCAGGCAAACATCAACTCTTGAAGACCTCATTGCAGGGCATCCCCACTTATTTTCTATCCCTCTTTAAAATGCCCAGATACATGGCAGAGAAATTGGAGAAGATCGAGAGAACCTTCCTCTAAACTGAAGTTGAGGAAAAGAAGAGGATCTTGCTGGTTGGATGGGATAAAGTCTGCCAGCCCAAATTGCAAGGGGGATTGGGAATCAGAAAAATCCAAGTGATGAATAAATCCTTAGTAGCCAAGATTGGGTGGACCTTCCTTAAGGAGGAGAAAGACTGGGTGTAGATTATGAAAGCCAAATACCTGCAAAATGGGGATAAATTAGGGGTTATTGATAGATACATGGTAGAGAAATTAGAGAAGATCCAGAGAACCTTCCTATGGACTGAAGTTGAGGAAAAGAAGAGGATCTCGCTGGTTGGATGGGATAAATTCTGCCAGCCCAAATTGCAAGGGGGATTGGGAATAAGAAAAATCCAAGTGATGAATAAAGCCTTAGTAGCCAAGATTGGGTGGACCTTCCTTAAGGAGGAGAAAGACTAGGTGTAGATTATGAAAGCCAAATACCTGCAAAATGGGGATAAATTAGGGGTTATTGATAGAGAGAGCCTTCCCAAAGACTCTATTATCTGGAACAAAATGATCAAAACCAGAAGCACTTTGTCCCAAGGCATAAAATGGAAGCTGGGTAAGGGAGACAAAATCAAGTTTTGGGAGGACAATTGGCTCGGGGAGGGACCCCTGTCTAACAGGAAGAACAACACCACTAAGGAAAGAGAAGTTAACCATTTTGGGAGCTTGGTCAGCAATTTCATTATTAGCCATTTCCACAGCAAAAGGCGGTGGAAGAACCTCTTTGAATGTTGGAACAATAATCAGCCTGAGAATCAGGAGTGTCAAGCAGTTGAACAAGTACAAAATTCTGATATTTCCTAGGGAAGATGAAATGCTCCGAGGGTAGAATCAAAAGGGGATCTTCTCTGTTAAATCAGCTTACAATCTGTTGACCAACAGCGGACAAGGGAGTTGGTTTTGGAAGAGTGTCTAGAACAACAAGTTGATCCCTAAAATAAACTTCTTCTGGTGGTCTATAGTGCATAATAAAATCCTTACTACCGATAACCTCAATAAAAGGGGTTTCCAATTGGTTAGCAGATGTGTTCTATGCCTAAAAGAAGAAGAGTCCATTCAGCACCTTCTTTTCCATTGTGATTTTTCTAAAGAGATATGGGGAAAAACTATAGAGAAACTTAACCTGGAGTGGGTCTTCCCTGAAAACTTAAAGGATTTCACCCAAAGATGGCTTACTCCTTTCTCTTACCCCAGGATTAGAGAGCTTTGGAGACAAATTCCCCCACACCTGGGGTGGAGTGTGTGGAAGGAAAGGAACAATAGAATATTTAGAGAAAAATCTAGATCCACTAATGAGGTCTTTTACTCCTTTAGTAGGTTGGTCTCTAAGAACATGTCCTCCAGCACTCCTCATGCGACTGAGAAACCCTCTACTCTGGTAGAAGTGCTGATAGCCAAGAATTGGGGACTGACAGCGGACATGACCAAGATTGACAATTCCAAAAAAGATGGCCAGATAGAACACCTTCTAGAGACCCCCTCCCATAGATTGGATCAAACTTAATTTCGATGGAGCTGAAAAAAAGAACAATGGGATGGCCAGTGGTGGAAGGATTTTTAGAGACAGTCAGGGTGGGTTCATTGCTACTTATGCGGGGTGCATCGGTATCCAGTCTAATAATGTGGCAAAGGGATTGGCCCTACTGTGGGGGCTCAAAATTGCTCACTCTATGGGAGTGGACAAGTTACAAGTGGATGGAGATTCGAAAATCATTATTAAGGCAGCTCTTGGCAGGTCCAATAGTGGCTGGAAGCTGAAGGATATTACGGATGACATCATCTGCTTATTGTCTGGGTTCAAGCAGATAGAAATTGGGCATGTGTACTGTGAAGGTAATAAAGTGGCGGATGGGTTGGCCAACCTTGGGCAGAGCTTGGACACATGGAGATGTTTGAAAAGAAAGAATAATTTACCTATTTAGATTCAAAACCTTCTTGGAAAGGAGAAAAGTCCCGCTCTTGGTCTCTCATGTTTGAATTTATAAACACCTCTATCTCCTGGCCTAGGGAGTACATGAGGCACCATATGGGATCTCGTGTTGATTTCCATCTGGATTTGAGGACTAGTAATTTGGGTGGTGTGACAACTCCAAGCCAGCTTAGACTTGTCAGAGATTGGGTCTGCCACCATACGAAGGATTTCCCTCACATCAGTCAGATGTGGAGGCCTAAGGAGGGGTTTCACATGTCCAGGCATGTGAGCAATCGGGTTATCAACTCGAAGACTCTCTGCAGATCCTCTAATTATGACCAATTAAAGAATATTAATCATGAAAGGAAAGGGAATGCTCATTCACATATTGTGAATTTAAGAAAGTATGTCACCCTTGGCGGGCGAAGAGACACTATAATCATTAACTCGAGTGTGAATATTGGTATGCGGGATATTTTCTGCAGATTGAAAGTTTATAAGTTAACTGTTGTTTATTTCATTTCTAGTTTGTCTATGAGAAATTGGTGCAAACTAAGAATGGGGTAAGATAGCTCTCATACTGAGTTTGAATCCTGTGAAGAGTACAAACGTAATGAGACCCTATGGCACATCTGTCAGGAGGGCGGGGTGGCTTCCTATCTGGAATGCCTGCAAGGTCACGATGAAAACCTCTCAATGCAATTCCTATGTTTGTTGGAGGGAAGACAGGTCAAGGTGGGTGGTGTGGGGTTTGAAATATCAGAGGAAGTTATCAGGATGGCGACGGGTATGTCTACTAATGGTATCAAACACAAGAAAATGAGAAAAGTCTTTGACCTGGATGGTATGGCTTTATTTTTGAAGAAAGGTGAGGTCTTACACACTTTGCAGGGAGGATTTGATAGACAAATGCTGCCAAAACCATGGGATGAGGTGTGGCACATGATTATCAAATACTTCACTCTCGAAGGTAGATTCAGACGCTTTTTTCACTATGATTTCGCTCTACTAAATCATTTTCGTCATAGCAAGTTGATTAGTTTTCCTTTTTACTTCTTGTCATCTCTGGAAGCCTCGATTGTGTCTGCAATTGAATAGCATGCCATCGACCCTAACAAGCCCCTCATCCCGCTCCATCAGGGGCTCATCTTCAGACTTTATAAATTCCATTTATCCCTCTGCCCCCCTAAAGCCCTCACGACTACTAGGGTTGACCCTCCTTTGCTGCCCTGCTCCAACCCTGATAAGATTATCCTAGTGATTATTATTGAAATCACCCCGGAGAAGTTTGCCAAATCCCTCAATTCTAGAAAGAAAAAATTACCGCTAGTAAAAGCCCTGAGCCCAAGACTAGTGACCAGACCCCTAAGACCTCTGCCAAGACTTCTATTGAAAGAAAGATTTTATATGGTGATTCCTCCCATGAGACCCTGCAGAAGAAGAATAGGTTGAGTTTGGAGGGGGGAAGTGGTATGGACAATGGGAAGAAGGCTAAAAATGTTTCCTTGGTGGTGGAGAAGGTTAGCTCAGAGGAAGGTGATGAAGGGAGTGACAACATTGGTGATCAGGAGTTTTCCATGCCTGAAAGTAAACCTCGGGTGTCGTCAACCAGAAGGTTGATGAGGCTTGCTTCTAAGCCTAGTCCCATTCCCTAAAAGAAGGTGGTTATTGAGATGGAGGAGGATGTTGCGGACCTAGAGGGTGTTGGTATTTCTGATGACAAAAACAACAAAGTTGATACGATGGTGGCAGAGGTTGAACAGATAGGTGGGGAAATTTCTATCAAGGAGAACAAAAATGAGATGGTGGAGGTCAAAGCCGATGACGGCCCTAGTAATTTTCCTGAGCTAATGTCTAGGGGTCTGACTCTGTGAGCTCAGAGAAAGTGGTGAAGGAAGCTAGAAAGAAGAAAAGGGGTGGTAAGAAAACCACCAAAGATAAGGAGATAGAAGCCTTCTCTGTAAGACTCACTGCGCTAGAGAGAAAGTTCAAGATTTTGGCCAAGTTCTCTGCGAAAGTCATGCATCGGTCGACCACCACTCTTGCGGTCCTCCAAGATGTTGAGCTTACCAGCTAGGGTATGAAAGATAAAGAGCTCAAGGATTACCAAGAACTCTACCAATTCCTAGCCGAAGATTGGGACTAGTTGTTCAATTAGCCGTTAGGGGCTTTTTCTGTGCTTTTGGTTGTTGGTCTGCTATTGGTCTATTGTCGGTCCTCTGTGTCCTTGTCTAGGGTGTTTTGACTATTTCTTTTTGGTTGGGTCTGTTTCTCTTTAATGGAACTTTGGTGCACCTTTTTGGCTGATGTATAATGGGATCGACACCCTTTTTTCTGCTTACTATATCAAAAACATCCAATTAATCCACAAACAATTATCCATAAAATAGTTCTAATTATAATTAAGTCCAAAATGCATAACAGTTTGAGACGTGACATCTAGAGAGCACTAGAAGCCACCAATTGTATGATAGAAGGCATTGAATCTTTGTTGGGAAATTTTCCAAGTTCTAGAGTTATAGTAGAATCCTTGCTTTACAATCGGTCAATCAATCAAAGGATCAATCATCAGCATGTAGCAACAACCAAGGAAAACATGATGATAAATGTAGTCCACTTTTGAAGTAGTACTCCCTACCTTTTGTGAAGAAATCAATTATATATAAGTAGATCATTCATTATAGTAAAACCACCTTCAATGTTCAATTATAGTTTAAATTCTATAGTCCGAGTAGAAGTAAAGTATCATAATTTACATGAGCACGATAGCTAGACTGTAGGAGTAGTGGAGTGTTTCTGGGAGTCTTCTTAGGGAATTTAGTAGAGCTTCCTAAATAAATAAGCCTATTGAATCCTAAGTTAGAGTTAAATAAAGTGAAAAATTAGTAGCAATTTATGAAACAAAGCATGAAATCTTTCTTTCAGAAAAATAGAAATATGGTATGGTTTTACAATTTTTGTTACTCTCTGTGAACCAAATTTGTGTTTAAGTATTTAAATGAATTAGTTAGCAATAGTCTCATTCCTCCAAAGGAGCAAGGGCAACTCACCTAGGGGAAGAAAGATGGAAAATGGTATTTTGTAGTTAATATTTATGTGGTTTTCTTTATAGTTCGTAGCCTTACTATGTGTAATCACTATTAGTTCATAGTTCACACTAATGTATGTTTCTTATTTGTTGTCATAAATATTCTACATGCGCATTTATTGTTTTAGTGTTTTCTTCAAAACAATTCCTTTCAATGGCAATAATGCTAAAAAGTGATGATTTGTCATTGAACCCTCCACTTTAATAGATAATTTTATCTTGTCAAACCAAGGCAATGTCCTAAGGTTATTTGCAATAGAGGATTTGGAAACCTAAACTAGTAGTGCTTTTATCCTAGGAATTGAAATTGTGCACATGTGCTAAATCAAAATTGTTAAAATTGAAATTAATCTAGGAATTCAAATGCTTATGATAAATTACAATTGCTAAAAGAAAGATTAATCTATGAATTTGAATGCTTATGCTAAATTGAGATTGCAAGAAAAGTAAAGCTAAATTATTGATATCAAAGCAAATCTTGTAATTCTTTCTTTTGGAAACCATTTTCTAAATAATGCTACATGAACAAGAAATGAGTACTTCACTAGCTAGAAAGGAACTATTTTGAAGAAAACACTAAAATAATTAATATGCCTACAAGATATTTATGACAATTAAGAAACATATAATAGTGTGAACTATGAACTACAAAGAAAAGCACACAAACATTACCTACAAAATACAATTTTTCTTCTTTTTTCCCTCGATGAGTGCCCCTTGCTCCTCCAAAGGAATGAGATTGTTTCTAACTAAGTCATTCAGATACTCAAACACAAATCAAAGAGTGACAAATATTACAAAACATAATGTATTTCTATTTTCTAAAAGAAAGATTACATTCTCTGTTTCATAAACTGCTACTAATGTTTCACTAACTTTCTCTAAATTTAACTTAGGATTCAATAGGTTTATTTATGTAGGAAGCTCTATTAAATTCCCTAAGAAGACTACTAGAAACACTCCACTACTTCTATAGTCTAGCTATTGTGCTCATGCGTATTATGATGTACTTTACTTCTACTCAAATTCTAGAAGTTAAACTATAATTGAACATTGAAGGTGGTTTTATTACAATGAATGATCTACTAATCTAGTTTATTTCTTCATGAAAGGTGGGGAGTGTTGCTTCAAAAGTGGACTACATTTATTATCATTTTTTCCTTGGCCATAGTTTCATGATGGCGATTGATCCTTTGATTGATTGTAAATCAAGGATTCCACTATAACTCTATAACTTAGAAAATTGCCTAATAGAGATCTAGTTCCTTCTATCTTGCAACTAGTGGCTACTAGTGCTCTTTGGAGTTACCTATATTTTTTTGTAGTCTAGTGTTGAGATCTCTGAAGCTAAAAGTTCAAATCTATCTTGGTGGTAACTCAAGAGTCCACTTTTGTTCATCACTTCAAAGTTCAATTCATCTTATCACTCTAGAGTTCTCTTTTGTTCCTTGCTCTGAAGTTCACCTTTATTCATCACTTTGGAGTTCACTTCAGCTTATCACTCTAGAGTTCACTTTTGTTCATCACTCCAAAGTTTACTTTTGTTCATCACTTTGGAGTTCACTTCAGCTTATTACTCTACAGTTCACTTTTTTTCATCACTCTAGAGTTTACTTTTATTTATCATTTTGAAGTCCACTTCAACCTTATTGCTCCAAAGTCCACTTTAGTCCATCGCTCCAGAGTTTACTTTCTATTCATTTCTCTGGAGCCTTCCTTTCAATGATAACTTTAGAGTCAGTCCCTTTTCAACAAAAAACTCTATAGACACGTTTGGACATAAATTCCAAAGTCTATCTTCGAATAAAACTCCAATCTTCTTTGTGATAGAAATTTTGAAGCTCTTTTTTATGAGAACTTCAAATCTTCTTTTCAATGATAACTCTAGAGTCCCCTTTGTAACCATAACTTTAGAATCATCTTTTGGCATAAATTCGAGAGCTCTCTTTTTGATGAAAACTCTAGAAATTCTTTCAACAATAATATGGAGCCTCAACAAGACAACCTGGCAAGAGAAGAAGTTTCTCTTCAACCCCCTAAGAGCCCTACATATTAAATCCCAATGAGAGGAAAAACACCCGTACAAACATCTAAGTGGACTCAAGAGTTGGAGTCCCCCACTAAAGTCAAGAGATACTCTATGTATTAACTCTCTTTAAGGATAAAATTTTGATCTCTTAGTAAAAATAAGAAATAGATAAATTAAAACAATTGTTAATTGATAGGGATGCCACCATTCTTTCATTACAACGAAAGTTAGAAGGCAAACAATCTAAATTTTATTAAAAATGAAAATGAGTTAAAGAAAAATATAGAAATAGAATCTTTGCAGAAATCTCTCTTTGTGAGAGATGACAAAATAGAGGCACTCACCAAAAATTTGGTGAGTTCTCTCACTACCTTTCATCATAAATCCAGGAAGAGATTTAAATTGACTATAGGAAATAATAAAAATTTTGATTTAGAAGAAGAGTTGAAACAATGGCAGGTCTTTCTTCTCAAAGAGGACAAGATGATTCAAACAAACCTCCTATGGTTTGAATATTTCAATGTACATATTTTCCAAATTTTGTAGACTTGGATAGCCAAATGTCATTTTCTAAGGCATGTAGGATATGAGACATAGGGCTAAAGGCACAATTAGCAATTTTCTAGATAAGAAATAGGGAATTTGAGAAAATTTTAGTTGAGTCTTATAATATAGGAGAGGCTCTCCTAAATTATAGAAGACCTTCCAACCTATATACTATGTTCTTCGAGGAACAATTTTTGAGGTGGAAATTGCTAAGAATAACATGTGGACTTTCATATGATTTTATTGATGATAAATAGTTATTGCAAGCTTATAAGCTTAGTCTACCTGAATAGAAGAATCTATTGTGTGAGTTTATTATTCACAAGTTTATTTTGAGTCATGTCATAGACTTTATGGTCAATCTTTTTGTAGGGGAGGTACAACTAAAGGCATCCAAACTGCATGGAAAGATAGAATGAGTACATTTAGTACCCAAGAAAAAGTAGTGGGATTACTTATGAGACATGAACATCTAGAGACAGATGCATTCATGAAGACATTCAAAAATATTGCTCACCATCATGCCATGAAAGAAAAATATATTAAAAATTTGAAGAGGTGTTATAAAGCACTCTGGGATGCCATAGAGAATAAATTCTAGCCTACCTATGTAACATGTTCAGATAGATGGGGTAGCCTTCCAATTCTTTAAAAAAAGAGGGATATTATATACCCTACCAACCTATAGTGGAGTCTACAAAGAGTGAAAAAATAAAAACATGAATGGGTTGGTATGAGATTCAAACGTCCCCTTCTTCTTATCTCAATTCCTCCATTGAATATTATATCAGAGAAACACTTAAAATCTTTTGAGATATGGAAGGCTATTATTGAAGAGCATAGAGGACATACAACTCTAGCGAAAGAAAATCAGGACTCTTATTTAAGAGGGTATGGCTATAGTGCAATTTGGGAGGGACTAAATAGGAGGAAAGAATAAGAAGCAACAATGAAGCAACAAACATAGTCTTCCCAATCATAGAGTACAACCACAAGCAAATCTACAGGAGGGCCTGCAAAACCTCAGGTGTAGGGAAGATGATGAGGCCATATAATGCCTCATTTTTTATACAATAGAGTAACTATATTTCCCCCTTTCCTATACCCTTTAATGTATATTTAGGAGTATCCTAGGATTTATTACTTGCTTAAGATAATATTAAGATACATACATCGGTTTAATTTTGGTTAATCATTGATGTTCAATTGTTGATATCCTAACCCTTGTGCTTGGCCAAAAGATGTCTATTTTTATGTAAACACTTGAACAATTTTTGATATATAAAAAAGACATAAGTAGCTCCAAAAATTGGCTTTTTGAAGGCCACCAAGATAGCTCTAAATTTTTAGCTTTGGAGATTTTAGTACTAGACCATAAAAAAATATAGGGTAGTTCTGAAGAGCACTAGTAGTCACCAATCACAGGATAGAAGACACCAAAGCTTTACTGGGCAATTTTCCAAGTTCCAGATTTATAGTGGAATCATTTCTTTACAATCAGTTAATTAGTTAAAGGATTCACCAGCATGCAGCTATGACGAAGGAAAACATGATGATAAATGTAATCCACTTTCAAAGTAGAACTCCCCACTTTTCATAAAGAAATCAACTAGATATCAATAGATCATTCATTATAATAAAACCACCTTCGATGTTTAGTTAGAGTTTAAATTCTAGAGTTTGAGTAGAAGTATCCGAGTAGAAGTAAAGTATCATAATGTGCATGAGCATGATAGTTGGACTGTAGGCGTAGTGGAGTGTTTCTAGGAGTCTTCTTAGGGAATTTGAGCAAAGCTTCTTGAATAAATAATCCAGTTGAATCCCAAGTCAAAGTTAGAGAAAGTGAAAAATTAGCAATAATTTATGAAATATAGCATGTAATCTTTATTTAAAAAAAAGTATGGTTTTGCACTCTTTGTTACTCTTCATGAACCAAATTTGTGTTTGAGTATTTGAATGAATTAGTTAGTGGCAATCTCATTCCTTTGTAGGAGCACCTAAGAGAAAAAAGATAAAAAAGGGTATTTTGTAGTTAATTTTTGTGTGTTTTTATTTGTAGTTCATAGACTTACTATATAATCGTTGTTAGTCCATAGTTCACACTGTTGGGACCCAGATTTTCCAGCTCCCAAACTTGCATATTTTGGCCCTAAATCATTTCAAAATCCATCAATCATGCATTTTAAACATCGCCCCTATTTTGTCATGTGTCTCACATCCTTTATAAATATGTAAAATTCCTAAAATTGACAAAAGCATTGCAAGAGTAAAAGAAAGAAAGAGAAAGGGAAGAGTGTCGATTGAATTGGTCAAGGACTGGCTGGGCTGGTAATAGAAAGCAAAGGCAAATGGAAAACAAGAAATGACTAAGGCATGGGAAAGAAAGAAGGAAGAGGCATGGATTTAAAAAATAAAACATTTTAAAATGTTGTAAATTGTCATGTCCCCTTTCTAAAATAATTAATGGTCAATATTAACCCATTTTATTCTTCCATAGGTTAATTGGGCAAGCATAGGAAGAATTAAAATATTTAATATTGTCCAACTATTATCTATTCCAAGAGGACAATTAAATATTAAATTAAATATTTTGAGACTCAAAAAGGGGTGTTGGGTTTTGTGTCATGAGAGGTGTCCATTTGCATGCAGATTTTGAAAATATTGGTAAATCACAAGTTTCAGGGGAATTTATGACAACTGCCATACCCCAAAATAGCAAAGAATCTAAGGAAAATGTGGGAATCTTGTGAGCCCATCTCTCCTAGGAAATATTCATACAAAAGATGAAAATTTAGTCATTTGGAGGTATTGTTGATATGACTTTTTCTCTCAAACTTCCAGATTTGCATATTGTGGCTTCAATGGACAAAACCCTGTTGGAGTGGAAGGCTTGTGGATGAAAAATCATGAGTCTCAGGTGGCCAGAGGGTGAAAACCCTTTGTTCACAAGGAGTAGCTTCATCCAGAGGTTGCACAGATCTTCAAGGATTCAGTAGTTTCTGGCAGTTTCCATTGTTTGTGTGTGCAAGTCTTCTTTGTGTTGTCACAGTGATTCCGGAAGTGTTGGATGTGTTGGTGTTGCTATTTTATTTTGTTTTCTATGTAGTGGCTGTATATTTCCATTTCTTGGTGCTAGAGATCAGCTATGGGTGTTGTGAGCAGTGTTGTGTTATTTTTTGGCTTTGTGGGTCTGGATACACAGTGTGTATTTCAGCTTGTAGTGAAGTTTGGGTTGTGTAGTTTGCTGCTGAGTGTTGTAGGTGTTTTATGCAGATATTTTAATTATATCAGACTATATTTCATGTATTTTCCATCTGAGAGTCAAACAATATCAATTTATGGTGTTTTGGTACACTTTGGTGATTGTCGGTGTTGATGGTTTTTGTGGGTTTTGCCCAGATTTTGCTATTTGAAGTTGTAATGTTGCTGCTATTGTAGATCAGTGTCATAGACCTGATAATATGTTATTTATATTAGAAAATAAATTTAAAAAATTTTGGTGAAGATTCAACATATTGGGTGTTAATTCATTACAAGGCTAGCTAGCTAGTTTTGTCAATTTCGGTGTAGTTTTGGTGGATTTGTTGAAGCTATATTTTCAGATCTGATATTTCACATTAATTTTTAGTTGGCTCATTATAGTGGTATCAGAGCATGATCTTTCCAACCTACAGGTTACTCAGATGATTGATGATACCAAGCGACAGAGAAATTAGATATTTGAGGAGAGAGCAAAAGAAATTGCAGTTGGAGGAAACCATGGCAGATAGAAGAAATGTGGAAGAAGATGATACTCAAAGGAAATTTAATCAAATGGTTGAGACACAAACTAGGCTTGCTGAAGTGTTTGGTCATATGTTGCAATGGATTCAAAACAATAACAACAACAATGGAAACAATGGTGGTAGTGTTTCAAGTGCAAACAATAGCAACAATGAATAAGGGAAGGACATTGAGACACAAAATTTAGGGGCTACAAACAAACCCTTATTCCTACTTGAAGAGGAACTTGAACAAGTTGAGTCTACAGCTATTAGTTTTTTCAATGTGGATACCCTTAACAAATGGCGTGGAGAATACAATGCATTGGCAGATGAGATCAAGAGTGATATGTCTTGGGGAGAATATGTAGAGTTCCTGAGAAGAGGTGAATCTCAAAAGAAGGGAAATAGGAAAAATAAAGAATTGAAACACAAGTTGGGAAAGTTAACAACAACCTTCTTCGATGGAAGTGAGAAGATTTTAGCTAGGGCTTGGCTATAAAAGATAGAAACATACTTTATGCTCAACCCCATGAAGGAGAAAGATGCAGTTCAATTTGCCACCTTGCATTTGGAAGGAGAAGCCTATTAATGGTGGTACCATGGTCACACTATATTGGGACATGATCAAGTACAAACTTTTGATGAATTTAAATAGAGGATTCTTGATAGGTATGAACTGAAAGAGGAAGAAGAATATTTCAGCCAATTAATTGAAATCAAGCAAAAGAGCTCAGTAAGTGAATACATAGCAGATTTCCAGAAGATTGTGGTGATGGTACCTAAAATATCAGAAAAAAGAAGAGTGCATCTATTTATTACATGAATCACTAAACCTCTTAGGGGGTTTGTCAGATCTTTTGCACCACTCACTTTGCAGGAAGCTATCAAGAGGGCTCTAACCCTTGAGCCATCAATTCCAAAGAATGTTTTCTCACACTCCTCCAAACCAAACACATGGCATCAGGGCTTAAATTTGACAGTTGAGTTTGCCTATCAAGCTATTTTTTTATGACAGTTATCTATTCAATGGTGCCCTTCAAATACTATGACATGCTTTAGTATAAGTAAATCATATAAAAATCAAATATATAAATCATCATAATCCTATATAAATTTTGACAGATTGTCCAAACTCTCTCCTTTCATATGATACAGTCTGTTTAAAATTTTGATTGTATTTTATAGCAAAAATGCCTAATACAACTATACAACTGTCAAATTTAAGCCCTGCATGGCATCATAAGGGAGGATTCTAGAAGAAACTATTTCATGCACTCGCAAATATACAGAAGAATGCAATTCCTAATGTTGCAAAGAAGATCGATGAAGAAACAAGGAATGAGCTTAGGAGGAAGAAGCTTTGTTTTTCTTGTAGAGAGCCTTGGGTCCCTAGACATAGGTGTTTGGGAAAGGGACAAGTCCATTACATAGAGGTTGTCTCAGATAAGGATTCAGACTCAGATAGTAATGAGGAGTTTCATGACAGAGGATTCTGAACCTGAGGTTGAAGAGAAGGAGACTACAAAAGAAGGTTCGTTAGTTGCACTTTCGGGAGCACCAAGATATCATCCTTTTAGGGTTCATGGAGTATTAGCAGGGCATCGAATGACTATTTTGATTGATAGTGGGGCAAAGCACAATTTTATTAATGAAGGGTTAGTAATGAAGAGAGGCTTGAAGACTGAAGAATTTGAAGGTTTCAATGTCACTGTTGTGGATGGATTCACTATACCATGCACCAAAGTGGTCAAACAGTTGAGCATCACTATGGGAAACTACAAAGTTTGTGATGATTTTTATGTTTTTGGTATTGGTGAAACTAATGTTGTATTGGGCGTTCAATAGTTGCATTCTATTGGAGGACACTATCAAAACTATCAAACTATGGAGTTCAAGTTTCAATCAGAAGGCAAGGAGGTTGTACTCAGAGAGATTTTGAATGGAGCTCCAAGAGTGGTGACAGCAAAAAATATGGAGAGGACTTCCAGAAGAGGTCAAGTTGCTTGGGTAGCCACTTGTCTAATCTATCCTTCCATCTCTTCAAATGGAAAAGGTAAATTTCATTTTGAAATTCAAGAAATTTTAAATAAGCATAGTATTTTTTTTAGTGATATACCTCCAGGACTACCTCCGAATAGGGGATTTCAGCATGTTATAGAGTTAGAACAAGATGCCAAATTTGTTATAACCACTCCATACAGACATCCAAGGGGTTACAAGGAATAGATAGAGAAGACTATCAGAGAGCTCTTAGACATGGGATTCATTAGACCAAGTTCTAATCCCTTTGCATCATCTGTAGTTATTGTGAAGAAGGATGGCACTCTAAGGATGTGCATCGACTATAGAGATTTGAATAAGAAAACCATTAAGAATAGATATCCCATACCAAGGATAGATGAACTTATTGATGAGTTGCATGGATCTGTTTACTTTTTTAAGATTGATTTGAGATCGAGATACCACCAAATTCAAATGAGAGACAAAGATGTGGAAAATACATCTTTCTGGTGTCACTATGAGCATTTTGATTTCTTGGTCATGCCCTTTGGCCTCACAAATGCACCAGCAACTTTCCAATCATGCATGAACAAGGTATTTAGTAAGCAACTCAGAAAGTTTGTCTTGGTTTTCTTTGATGATATATTGATCTATAGTAAAACTTGGAAGGAACACTTGGAACATTTAGATATAGTTTTGGGTATTTTGGAGTAGTAATCTTTCTATGCTAAGTTGTCCAAATGTGAGTTTCGATTAACTAAAATTCTTTACTTGGGATATGTCATAAGTTCTAAGGGTGTTCAAGTAGATCAACAGAAGATTCAGCAATACTAGATTGGCCTCCACCTACAAATCTTACACAGTTGAAAGGATTTTTTGGGCTATGTTGCTATTATAGGAGGTTTGTGAAAGGTTTTTTTCAGCTTGTTGTTCCATTGACTGATTTGACTAAGAAAGGAGCCTTTGCATGGTTTGAAGAAGCTCAAAAAACTTTTGACAAGTTTAAGGAGGTAATGAGTTCATGCCATGTACTTGCTATTCCTAATTTTTCATTGCCCTTTGTAGTAGAATGTGATGCTTCTGGTGAAGGTATTGGGGCTGTCCTAACTCAAAAAGGACATCTAATTGTTTTTGAGAGTAGAAAACTAAACCATCTAGAGAAAACATATCACATTTATGACAAGGAAATGTTGGCAATTATGCATGCACTAGAGAAGTTCAGACAATATCTTGTGTGTGGGAAGTTTGTTGTGAAAACTGATCATAATAGTTTGAAGTATTTCCTTGATTAGAAAGATTTGAATGATCGCCAACAAAAGTAGGTAAGCAAGCTGCAAGCATATGATTTTGAAATAGAATATATAAAAGGTAAAAAAAATTGTTGGATTTAGGATAGACAACTGAGAGGGGGGGTGAATCAGTCGTCACCAAAATCCTATTCCTTATTCACTTTAAAACCTTCTTATATTTCAACAGCATATCAATGATTCAATCATGAAAGCATAATGCAATAATTCAAGAGCAGAAACAAATTCAACACATATAACACCAAGATTTTAACGTGGAAAACCCGATTAAGGGAAAAACCATGGGGTGACTAACCCAAGATTGTATTCTCTATTAAAAGAATAAGAAGAATAAAATGGCACTTGCCAGTTAGGGCTCACTGCCCGAGCACACTACTCACAAGAGGCCCACTGCCTACAGGAGACACACTGTCTATAGAAGAATATGAGTATTACATACTTGAACTGGAGATTAGCATCTTCACTATGCTTGAGTCAGTTCCATTTAAGCTCAACACCTCTGCTCTGCTTTTCGCTCCTCTTCACTACCACCTTCTCATCATAACCACAAGGATACATTTGAATGACTTTGCAACTCTTATTTATACATGACATCGACTTTGGAATGATCATCAAAGTCAGCACAACATACACTTATTTTATTACAGAGCAATTACAAAAATACAACTTGACTTATTACAAAAACTTCATGCACATCACTACACTATCGACACATAGCTGGGACTTCAATCTTCTTCGAGGAACACGCCATGCTTCACAAAACATCTTCAAGATCATCTGCAACATGCGCAAATCATCCAGTTGGCCAAGACTAGGAAGAACACCATCACCCGAAGGCAAATCTTCAATCATGAGCTCAATCTTCAATGTAGACTGCCAACACAAACTGGACACAATCTAGAAACCCCCACAAGCTTGCTTGGATCACCAAGAACATCCATACCACTTCTACTTACTATAATCATTCGCATCTTCATCTGAAACCTCAAGAACACAGTCGCACATCACTGTCACATTAGAAGGATTGCTTATGGACCTCCAAACCACGAACCAATTGAGTTGTCAATTCACATTAGCCTCCCAAACATGCCACCAGATCCATAAAACATGATATTGTATTTTCTTATCTCACTGGATCTATTTGTGTCACTTTGTCACCTCTGAACAGTTGCCAGAACCAGTTTTACTCTCATGGCCATAACTCCTCCACATTTTCATGCGAACCTCTCAAATCTTGACTGGATCATCTTCAGACACATATCTAAAAACCCTTTGATGCGTATTCTATGATCTTCATCTAGTTGGGATCTTCACTTCACTGTGCTTCACTGTCTTCATTGTTCTTCTCTGTTTCTGATGGGACTAATTTTCTCAATATCCTCAGCACACAACTCATCCAATCCTTGATATCAATGCAACAACAGTATGTTGACATCAATGACAACACCGTTTAGGCCCATACTTGCAACATAAATGTGGTAGCAGATGCACTTTCTAGGAAGCCAACTTTGTGTTCATTATCTTCTATTTCTGCAAAGTGGAAAGATTCTATCATTGTTGAATATGTCAAAAATACTTTTGCATCTAATGTGCTAGATAATTTAGTGGAAGATGATAGGTATATAGTCAATGATGGGTTGATTTATTACAAGAACCAAATTTTCCTTGTTCCTAAATCAAAAATCAAGGAAAATATTTTAAGAGCTTTCCATGACACTCCCTTTGCTAGTCATCAAGGTTACTTCAAAACATATAGGCAGATCCGTGAGAGATTTTCTCAGAAAGGGTTGAAAGAGGATGTCCACAAGCATATCAAAGAGTGCATGACTTGCCAAAGGAACAAAGGTGAGCAGATTTTTCTTATAGGTCTCCTACAACCACTCCCAATTCCTGAACAGAAATGGGAGAGCATTTCCATGGACTTTATCACAAGACTTCCCAAGGTACAAGGTAAGGACTGTATGTATGTGGTAGTGGATAGATTAACAAAGTCTGCTCATTTCTTTCCCATCACTTCAAAATTTAAGGCTTCTCAAGTAGCAGAGTTGTTTTTCAAAGAGATATTTAAGATACATGGTTTGCCAAAGAAAATTGTTAGTGACAGAGATAGTAGGTTCCTTAGTTCTTTTTGGAAGGAACTCTTTCACTTGATAGGAACAGAGCTCACACGAAGCACAAGTTACCATCCATAAATAGATTGACAAACATAAATTGTTAACAAGTGGATATAGGGGTATTTAAGGAATTATGTTTTAGATCAGCAAACTACTTGGGTCAAATGGTTGCACTTGGGAGAGTATTGTTACAATACATCACATCATATGTCAATTGGTATGCCTCCATTCTGAGATCTTTATGGTTATGATGCACTTTCTTTTGCTAATTTGATATTTTCAGATAGTAGAGTACTTGCAGCTAGTGATCTTATCAATCATAGTCAAGAGATCATAAGGTCACTAAAAGATAATTTGAGCCAAGCACAGAACCGACAAAAGATATATGCAGATAGGAAGAGAACAAAAAGATCTTTTGAGGTGGGAGACTTGGTATTTATTAGATTGTAGCCATATAAACAGAGCTCCTTGAAGAAGAGTGGGGCTAAAAAGCTTAAGCCTAAGATCATCAGGAAAATTGGTGAGGTAGCTTATGAGTTGGAGCTTCCTCCAAACAGTTGGAGCTTTTGTTTGATGAAGGAAAATTGATTCTGATTCCTAAAAAGATTTTGGAAACAAGGGATAAAAGATTGAGGAATAGGAGCATTTCAGAATATTTGATCAAATGGAAGAATTTGCCAGTGGAAGATGCAACATGGGAAGGACCAAAAATTCTTGATCATCCAGACTTGCATTGCTTGAGGACAAGCAATTTCCAGGAGGGAGGACTTGTCATGTCCCCTTTCTAAAATAATTAATTAATGGTCAATATTAACCCATTTTATTCTTCCGTAGGTTAATTGGGCAAGCATAGGAAGAATTAAAATATTTAATATTTAATATTGTCCAACTAATATCTATTCCAAGAGGACAATTAAATATTAAATTAAATATTTTGAAACTCAAAAAGGGGCGTTGGGTTTTGTGTCACGAGAGGTGTCCATTTGCATGCAGATTTTGAAAATATTGGTAAATCACAAGTTGCGGGGGAATTTATGACAATGTATGACAACTTATGACAACTATCATACCCCAAAATAGCAAAGAATCCAAGGAAAATGTGGGAATATTGTGAGCCAATCTCTCCCATGAAATATTCATACAAAAGATGAAAATTTAGTCATTTGGAGGTATTGTTGATATGACTTTTTCTCTCAAACTTGCAGATTTGCAGATTGTGGCTTCAATGGACGATTTCTTAGTTGCAATTGTGTATTCTCCTTTGCCATGTTTGATGGCACGAATGTAATACTGGATCAGATGAATGTGACAGCATTATGAAAATATTGCAAGCTTTATAATAATCTCTCATGTTATATCAAATGAATGTGACAGCATTATGAAAATATTGCAAGCTTTGTAATATTCTCTCTCATGTTATATCAGATGAATGTGACAAAATTATGAAAATATTGCTATGTAATAATCTCTCTCATGTTATATATGGGTATATGCAATTATGTTCTAGATTATTAAGTATGTTCTATTTTAAGATCTCATATTTTGTGGTGTATGCAAATACATAGCTCAGTGTTCTTTTAGTTTCAGTTTGTTGTTTTATTAATGAACTATGAATCTGTTACCCATAAAATAGGCACCGGTCTTGAGCCATTCCTATCAGCCTCACGTCATTTTAAACAAACAAATACATTAACTAGTGGTTTAGGGAAGGAACCATTAATTTTATGCATCCTTGATGTCAGTATAAATAGGGAGTTATCTCAAGTAAATATAAAATGAATTCATTTCATGTGGGTCATGAATGCACAGTTACATCAACTATATAGGGGTTTTGTAACAGCTAGTTGTTCTTGGTTTAGTGACAGTTTTGGGATCAAGACAACAAGTTGGGTTTGGTTGTTCATTGGTTTTTAGTTGTTCATATTGTTTGAATTCAATACCTATTAAGGTATACCCCTTGGAATATCCCTCCCGAGTCTAAGCTGAGCTTGAAGTGTAGGAGAGAAAACCCACTCTCGTCCATTGGCCCAGAATCATCCTCAACCTATTGATAACCTCTTTCCAATCATGTTGACGACACCCCTGGCCTAGGTGATTGGGTAATGTTTTAGGGTTTTAGATTGTGGTTATTTTGGGAACCAACACACATTGTTGTATGTTTCTTAGTTGTTATCATAAATATCGTATAGGCATGTTATTTTTTATAGTGTTTTCTTCAAAACAGTTCCTTTCTAGCTAGTGAAGTACTTATTTCTTGTTTATGTAGTGTTGTTCAAAAAATGGTTTCCAAAAAAAATTACAAGATTTTCTTTGATATCAATAATTTAGCTTTATTTTTCCTACAATCTCAATTTAGCACAAGCATTTAAATTCATAGATTAATCTATCTTTTAACAATTCCAATTTTGCATAAGCATTTGAATTCCTAGATTAACTTAAATTTCAACAATTTTGATTCAACACGTGTGTGGAATTTCAATTCCTAGGATAGAAGCACTACTAGTTTAGGTTTCTAAATCCTCTATTGTAGATAGTCTTAGGACAATGCCCTAGTTTGACAAGATAAAATTATCTATTAAAGTAGAGTGTTCAATGACACCTCATCAGTAATATAAAAGGTTTTGAAAAGATATAATTGAATTTTGGAACTCCTGCACAACATGTGACTTCATTGATTAAATCTATTTGAATTAAGGATCATCTGGCTATTTCATTTGATGGTGTAGAACTTTCAAATGAGTAAATTATTAATGAAGCTTTACCATTACACATTATGGTGGGACATGTCAAGTTGAATATTAAATGATCTTTAGTTGACAATGGATATAGTCTAAACATATGCACTAAAGATTGATTGAAACAACTAAAGGTGGATCCATCAAAGTTACAACCATTTGATCTTACCATTAGGGGATTTAACAATGTGGGTAGAAGTTTTTTAGGTACAATTACTCTTCCTATCATAGTTGGACCATGAATGTAAGACACATTGTTTCATTCATGTAATTCTTGGAAAATTATCTTATAATGTTCTTTTCGAATGGCCATGGTTACATGCTATGAGTGACATACCATCTACCTTACATTAATGTGTTAAATATTGGTATAAGGGCAAGAAGTGTTATGTATATAATGATCCTTAGCCATTTAACCTTTTCCCAATGATGGATATCTCTAAGAACTCTATTACACAAAAGTATACATTTGATAAGATGTCCATCAAACATGACTTCCTAATTAATGGTAGTACTTTATTTGATGATGATTAGGGTTCATTATATTTTACACCTTGTGGTGTTGGTGAATATCATGTGGACCCCAAAGCCTATAACATTTGAACAATCTCTTTACATGGATCTATCTACCTATGGAAAACAACCTAAGAATACAAGGATGAAAAATAAACATGTGTATGTGATTACGAGGGTACTACTTATGCAATAGAACTCTTTTTTCCCTTCCATCATTTAAAAAATATATGATCCTAGATATAAACTTAGGCAAACACTAGGTTATAAGTGGAAATTTTTGGAAAAATGTGAACAAGCTAGGTGTAACCTAATAGCCTTACAAGATAATAAATGACATCATGCAATTGAATATCAACCTAAGCACATGACACATTGGTTAGAAGAAAGAAAAGGAAAAGGAAAAGAATTTGAAGTATTTATGATCAAGACTTATTTGGGTTTCAATGATGCATCGTGTTTAATTGTCACATGTGATAATAATTATGAGATTCCTTTTAGGGCATTTGTTGATTCCTCTTACAATGATTCCATCTTTAGAGGAATACATTTTCAACACGCATTGAGATAGACCCACTTGATGGCGATGATCTCATTACTTATATGTGCTCACTTCGATCCCTTATTACTTGCACTATTTTGTGTTTTTATTCATCTTAGTTTTATGTTAATGTTGTGTCATGTTAATGTTCCTAGTTAACTGTCATATCAAAAAATTATTTGCTATCTCCTCTTCTCTAGATTATTTGTATAACTTAGTCAAATTTCATGCTTATAGAATAAGACAAAATTGGGAAAAAGATAAAATTAGAATAAGACAAATTGTTATGACTTGGCACTAGAAACAAATAATATTAATAAAAGGAATTAAGGCAAGCTCCATGAGGGTTCGAATGACTCTTGCCACCGATCACCTTAAATAAATATCATTAATTATAATTGGATTCTGTGAAGAGACATCAAGTTCCATTCGCTGCTTTTCATTTGTCAAATCTTTGTATAAAGGAACCCAAGAAGCATTCGAAGTGGGGCAGAAAAAATATACATGAAATCGTACCAAGGATAGTTTGAACAGCAAAATTATTAAGTTTATACTTCAGGGATAACAGACACAAAGGAGTCCCTTATCAATATTTACAAAAGCTTATACCAAGACTACAAACTGGATTTGCACAGCAAGTAAGTCTCTTATCATTTTCTAATTATTGTTGAACTCTCATCACCGCCGTAGAGGTACGGACAACATAGTGCCCTTCGTTTATGTCATTATCATATATAAACTTCTATGATAGTAATCAAACTTGCAAGAAGCTTTCATTTACATATGCATCTATGTTATTAATCAGATTTGTATGCCATTTTCATTCACATAGGATATGTAGACTATTACGTAGAATAATCATGCATCCAATATGCAGTATTTCATGAAGTATCTCTATAATCAATGGTGCATAATAATATGTAATTTACCAACCTCATATGAGAGATAGGAGGATAAATACCAAGAGGCCATATGGGTAAAATTATGGCCTTGTCACATGAGGTATAAGGTACCCATGGTGCAAGGATAGTGATGCATAGGCTTTGGTTACTTGATGTAAGGCATCATAAGAGTGCCAAGGAGTCACAAGAGGCCTTGACTCTAAGGTATTAAGGATACCATGATGAGTCTAAGGATAGAGACAATAGAGCCCCATAGTGGATAACAGTACTCACCTCCGATCTCCCATAGGATGTTAGTAAATGACATTTAAATTACTAGATTTGCAAAATTGTATTGATGAAGATCATACATCATATGAAATGTCATGATAAAATATGCAAGACATATTGAAGTTGATCATGAAAGTAACATATGAAATGTTAATGATATGCAAGGCATATTGAAGTTGATCATGAAAGTAACATATGAAATGTTAATGATATGCAAGGCATATGAATAAGATTAACTTGTGAAATGAGAATGAAAGATATTGTGCATTCAAAGCAATCATAAAGATTAGCAATGATGATATGCATTGAAAGTAGCTATGAATTCATAATAGTGATATGCATAGAAATTGATCATAGATGAATAATAGTAATTGGCATAGTAATGCATATTGATAGAAATGTCAAATTAATCATAGAAATGATAAAGCAATGTTCTATGTATGAATTATATATGTTGACTTTAAATGAAAATAGACTAATGTTCCTTTGTTGCAAGTTGAAATTTGTGAACAAGGTAAGAGGAATCTTGACTTGTAAGAAGGGGACATTACATTCACATGTGGATGACACAAAGCCACCTTTAGTGGTGCATGTTGACACAGGGGACTTTGAACATATGTTGTATTGCTCATGCCAATTCTTTCTTGTATTTTATTTTATTTCTGTTTTGGCCTATTTCTTATGCCATGTATGTTGTGATCCTCCCTACTTATTCATCTATTTAGCTTGTGTGTCCTTACACTTTAGCCTCTTTATTTATCCCATGTTTGTTTTGTTTTACATATTCTCATTTCACCTTCTTTATGTGTACTTATGGTTTGCTTCCCCACTTGGGGAGGGTCATCTTTCTTATATTACTCTTATGATTCGTAGATATGCTTTCTTATGTGTCATGTTTATCTCATATGCTTGTTTGTGTTCACATTATTACCTACATGCCTTGTTTGACTCTTATGTTGTTCATGTTCCATGTTTGTCATTTATGTTTCCATATGTTCCATGTTATCTTCCTGTGCTATGTGATTTTATCTTTCATGTCCATGATGTTTCTTACATGATATGACTACCTTTATCATAATCCTAATGTTTCCTATGTTTACTTATCATTCTATGACTCGATGATACTGATTGTGATTACATCCTTTGAGCTTGTGAGTACATATTGTGATCCTTACCATGTCCATCCACTTATGACTCCATGTTTATCACTATATACTTATCATCTTATCATGCCCATGTTTTCATACTTACGCTACTATGCCTTATGATCTTTATCATGCTATTTTTTATGATCACACATTTGAGACCCTTTTCACAACTTTATCTTATACATGTCATTGATACTTAATGATCTTTATCCTATCATCTTGCCTACATTGGGGGTAATCATCTTTGCATATGCTTTCATGCTTATATCCTACTTATATGTACTCACACACTCATCTTTTGACTAGTTTGCATCCTTAATATACCTATATGGTCATTATCTAGCCTTTGTGGCCATCTTGGTTTTTTCTCATATTGGGGCCAACCTTATTATACATGCCTTGATGCTTATCTCCTATTTTTGTGCTTACATATCATACTTATCTTATCATGTGTCTATATAGGGACAAGCTTATTCCATGTGCCTTGTTGATTATCTTTCACTTATATGCTTACATGCTTATAGCTTATTTGAGTATTATATTTCTTATCATATAACTTATTTGACTATTATATTTCTTATCATTACCATGTATCATTTTTCCTCTCCTCCAATTCCTTGCATGCATTGGATGCAACCAATTAAAGGGGGCATATATTATTGCTAACATTTTAAAATGGTTGAGATTTCATATAGTGATTTTTGCTAGATGAAGACTCATCACCATACCCATATGAAGCTTGATCACATTACATGCTTGCATTGCATGGATATCTATCACACTATCATATCACATGGAGATTCATCACATTACACACCTACATTGCATGAAGATCTTGTTGCATTATGCAGATATCTATCACATTGCTGCAACATGCATAGATTCATTATACATTACATGCCTTCATCACAAGTAGTTTTATTGTATTTGCTACTGTATGTTAGGGTAAAATTGCAAATCAGGGCAAATGAATAAACAGCAATGATAAAACCCTAGCAATGCACAATGAAGCACAAGACAACATGAAAATCAAAATAACAAATGTAAATGCAAACCGATCTCCATGCTATGCTTGATTTATCTCCATTGCTCTTCTCCACCTCGCATGAGCATGCAAGATTTTGAAGGATTATTGTTGGAGGAATGTTGGATGCTCACTTCTACAGCATAACATTAAGATGAAGATGATATGAGGATGATAGTTGAAGGATGCAAAGGCTCTAATGATATTTCAATAGCATAATGTTACTTGAAGCTCAATACATGCTAATGATAATTTGGCAGAATAATGGTACTTGAGGCTCAATGCATGCTAATGGCTTGTGAGGAAGTTGATTTATAGGAAAGGCTTGGTTCCAATGGATGGCTGAGATTAAAAAGCTAATTGATTGATGTGGACGGCTAGGATTGATTGGGTATTCCCACTCTTCAAGGGAGTTGTAGTCATTTGACAAGTGTCAAGGAGAATAGGGCTCATGTGTGCTTGTGTACATAAAAAGTACTACATATAAAAGATATTAAATAAAAGGCTGTAGTACCACTTATCTTTTTTAAATGAAAGAGGTACACATGTCGGCTAAATGATAAGATAAATTAATTAAATAAATAAAATTTATTTAATTAATTGGAAAGTCGGCTTATAATGAGAACTTAATTCAAATAAAATATTTGAATTAGTTGGGATATGAGTTGGAAATTAATTAAATAAATAAAATTTATTTAATTAATTGGATAGTGGGATTAGGATATGATGTGGAAATTAATTAAATAAATAAAATTAATTAATTGGCTAAGTGGGATAAGGATGAGATTGAATGGGATTTTAATTAAATAAATAAAATTTATTTAATTAATTGGCTAATGGAATAAGTGGGGTTAAGAGTGGGATTTAGGATAAAATGCTATATGATGTCTAAGTGATATATTTGACTAGGTGTTGCAAGACATGGACAAAGTTGGGACAAATTTGGGTGTCTACATTTTGACCCTCTTTGAGATGATGTTTGAGATGATAAACTTTATGTCGAGTAACATCATTTCAAAGAAGCTAAGGTATGGATAGAGGATAGGATAGTGATGATGATGTAAGGATGAAATGGGATAATGATGCCCCCTCGAGAGGATAGGTGGGTTGGACAAACACGGGTATGCTCTCGAAAGAAATGGCTTGGCTACAAAAGAAAGATAAGGGGGTAGATAGATAAAAGGATGATGCGTTATGCTGCAATGAAGGTGAGCAACCATAATGTTTGATATAGCACTAGACATTATGCACCAAGGTATAAGGACCCAGGGTGACGATGTGTCTCATGCCCCAGCATAATACAACCTTGTCTGGATACAAGATATGAATATTAGCTGGATTGATTCCGATATGATACAAATGCAAGATAAAGTGATAACACACACAAGCAAGCAAGCAAGCATGCACAAATGATACAAAAACAAACAAGGTATTGCCCCTGTCAAGCTATAAACCAATGATTGGTTGTCAATTGATGATAGTTGAGAGTGTTGTCATCGCGGGGAAAGCTATATCCCTAGATCAACACAAGGTTGTTTGTTGAGTTGGTTGGCTGATTGGCTGATTGATTTGGCTTACAACAAGGCTAGGATCAAGACCATTGATTACGTTTGGATAACTTAGCTTGATTGATTAACTTGATTGGTATGGATTAAGGATGGGCTTGCATTTGGATCATTGTTTGGAATGGTGGGAAGATGATGAAATGTTGATGATGGGATGATATGTGGTGGATGGAGCTACTTTTGATTTGTTGAAGTGATTGGATTTGTTTTGAATGATGATAGTGGTGGTGTGATGATTAGAGTGTCCACTCAGTCTAAGCTTAAGCAAGTGTTCTCAATGTGCTCAAAGGATGTAAAACAAACAAGGTATTGCCCTTGTCAAGTCATAAACCAATAATTGATTATTTGATTAATGATGATAGTGTTGTCATTGCGGGGAAAGCTATATCCCTAGATCAACACAAGGATGTGGGAACGCTATATCCCATTGATGATGATTAATGATGATTGTGACAAGATTAGGATCAAAAACTTGTTGATTTGATTGGATAATGTTCCTTGATTGATTAGCTTGCTTGATATGGAGTAATGTAACTTGGATTTAAGATCATTGCTTAGATTGATTTGATTGATATGATTGGAAGAAATGATTGATTGAAATGGATAAGAAGAATTGATGATGATAATGATTTGATTTTGATTGAATGTTGATGGAGTGGATTGTTTTGGATGATGTGATTGGTTTTATTGCTTGGATTTTTTGTTGGATATTGATTTTTTGTGTTTTTGGAATATTTTGATTTTTTTTATATTTTTGTGTTTTGTTTTTTTTTTTTTGAAATGTTTTAGAAAATGCCAATGGATTTACAATTTGGTAGCCTTTGTGCTAGATACCAATGACAAGGGAGAAAACCAAGTCTAGGTGTAAAGATGGATGAATGGGATTGGATGGATAAAAGGATGGATGATAGTAAATGGGATAGAAGGCTCATGATAGATGGGTGAATAAAAGGATAGGCCATGGAATGGAAAGCTCATGATAAATGGATAGATAGGCTATAGTGGAAAGCTCATGATAAAGAGATGGGGATAAGCTATAAGATGGAAAGCTCATGATAAGGATATGCCATAGTGGATGGATCATAAGGGAGCTAGGATGTGATCTTCAAAGGCTATGTCGCATAGGAAGAATAATGTGCCCCATTCTAGGTGGTAATGCTTAGGATTTTTACATGACAAAATTCATGACCAAGGGATGATAAGAGTGGATTTTACATGGCACTTATGATGATAGGATGACATGATGGATTGGTTTAAATGGGATGGATAAATGGTCAATGGATAGGACTTGGTTTGGAAAGAAGGTATGTCAAGAAATATCCAAACATGTTTCAACATTTTGCCCCTATGTCTTTATCAAGATCAAAAGGAGGAAGGGTGGATAAATGGGTTCAATAAGATAGGTATATGGATGTAATGGCTATGGATAGTAGGCTAGGATAGTATGGTAGGATGGAAAATGATATAATGGGATGGATAGTTTAGAAATGGATAGGTTGGATGAGACAATGTGCCCCCAAGTGTAAGTGACATAGAAGATCAACCTACACATGACGCCTGTTTGCCAGGTTTTCATCATGGTACTTATCCAAGGCACCTGTTTACCAGGTTTTCACCATTGGATGAAGGGATTTATCTTTACTATTTTTTTCTTTCTTTTTTTCTTTTTTTTAGATGGGATGACAATTACACATGGCACCTGTTTGCTAGGTTCTCACCATGATAATGGATAGGAGGGACTCAAGTGGCTAGTGCTATGAAGGTTGATAGTGTCCCTTTAGAGATTGATGATGTCTTCGCATGGACCATGTCATTATGCTCATAGATGTTGATAAGGGATTGCGTCGATGGGAGATGGATTAGGTAGATAGTGGATTATAAAAGGTTCATGCAAGGATGGATCCATGGATAAAAGGCTTATGCAAAAGCATGGACCATAGGAAGGTGATGGGGAAGATATGTAGGATAATGGATGAAGGATGGGGAGATATGGTTATGTGGAGGTGTTGCGGAGTGGAAGGGAACCATGACCAATGGTTGCACACACTGTGATAAACATTGAAGCTTTTGATTGGATGGTGGTGTAGGAAGCAATGGAGATGTTTGCTTAGGAGATGGTTGATGAAGGGATTTAGGAACCCACATAAATTTAGTATTTTTAGTGCTTTTGCTTTGCTTGTGGGATGTTTGAAGGGAATGGAAGTTTTGGATGGAAATAGGCTTTTGGATGGATATAGGTGGTTGGGATTCTTGAGATGTGGATGAGGATGCCTCATTTGCTTTGCTAGCTATTTGCTTTGGAACCCAAACCATTTTGCTTTTGGGCTTTGTATTTGGAGGTATGGGCTTGGATAGCTTTGTGAATGTACTTTGCTTAGAAGATGGATGATTTAGAGACTTTTCACATTGATGCCCTAAGGCATGAGGGTCCTTAGGAGTTTTAGTTAGATTTTTGGCTTTATAGATAAAGGCATCAAAATTTTTTCTTTTGAATCCCGTGGGGTGGGTGGAGTGGATGGAATGATTGGAAGCTTTATGCTTAAATGATGTGTGCTTTTGTTGGCCATGATTAGGGATGTAAGTATACTTATGAATGATAGATATGTTAGGTGTTGGAAGTAATGGTGGCAAGGTGGATGGAGGGATATTAGGAGTTGGTAAAAGTGGAGGCAAAGTGGATGGCGGAAGGTGTATGGTCACATGATTTTGACATTTATAAGATGATGGAGTTGGAATGACAACATATGTTTTGGGTAGATGATGGGGGGTGTGATGGAAAGTGGTAGGTTTAGGATGCATGAAAGGATTACCAACATCTTGGCCTTGTTTACCTTGGGGTGTGTATCCAAGGCCATATAAGCATGGAGGAACTTTGACATGGTTTGGCTCTAAAATACCTTGTCCATAAAGGCCTAGACCTTTGCCTTGGTAGTTCATGTTTTGGAGTATGCGATTGACTATAGGACTTGGTGTGGTTTGAACACTAGACTTGAGTTTGTTATTGGATGGAGAAACTGAAGTGGATAAAGGTCGTTGTTGTCCTAAGGAAGAACACTCATGTATAAGGGTGGATAGACCAATAGGACATAATGGATTTGAAATGGGATCGTTGATGGATGTGGAAGGAGGATCATTAGGATCTTGATTAGCATTGTGTTCACTAAGATCCAAATTATTTGTTTGATCTTTTATGCTTACTTGGGGGACAAGTGTCTCATCATGACAAGTGGATGTTTGCTCATTATGGATAGGGCTAGATGGCGGATGGATAAGAGCAATTTGGATATCTTTCTCATGGATGGATATAAGATTATGGATAGGATCAAGGTGCTCATGGATATCTTTTTTATAGGCATCATCTTGATCATAAAGAAGGTAAATGTTATGGATGGGTTGCATGAAAGTAATTTGATCTTGAGTTGGACTAGGGCTTAATGTTTCCACATGCTTAGGATTAAACCTTTGACATACCTCTTGGGTTTCTTGAATGGAAGTAGATGACTCTTGACTTGGATTCATAATAGGAGACTCTTGAATAGGCTTGATGGCTTGTAGGTCACATGATGGGCTTGAAGGTTGAGGTATGTTAATGGAAGACTCTTGGATAGGCTCAAGGATAGGTGGACCACATGATGAGATTATAGAATTGGACATGACCTTGGGAAGTTCATTGGTAGACTCATGAATGGGTGTTTGACATGGAGGTATTTTATTCCTAGCTAGTAGCCAATGGATCACATCCTTTGCAAGGGTATGAGTGGATGGGCAATATAATGGATGGATGATAATAGTAGATGGTGTTGTAGGCTTATGATTAGGATTAGGTTGAGGGCTAATTGGATTGGATGGATTAGGATTTGGACTAGATGGGGGTGACACATGGGATTGGAATGATGTGGCATGATTTCCCATTATAGGTGGGTACACCTTGTAAACAATTGAGACAAATATTGGGCATTGATTTGTATTATGGCCTTTGGTCCTATGGTATGCACAATAATCATGTTCATCATATGGACTTTCTTCACATGGTTTGACTTTAGGAAGTTCAATGAGTTTTGTTTCAAGCATCCTTTGTAAAACTCTCTCAGCTGCATCCTTTGGTGAAGGATTAGAATGACTTGGTGATGAAGGTAATGGAGGGCTTGGTGGTTTGGAAGATGGAGGGATTAATGGACTAGGAATAGGATCACATGGTGATGTTGGGATAGGACTTGTTGGCTCATGTATTGGCATGTGATTGGATGGTGGTGGCCACTCTAGATTGGTATCTCCCTTGTCAAAGGTAATTAAGTCTTGCATAGGATAATTTGGACTCATTTGATTTATGTACAAGGGGCCACTTGGATTTGAATATGATTCTTGTTGGAAAGGTGGACTTAGGTCTATCAATGGTGCTTGGTGGTCTTGTTGAAAAGGTGTACTTGGACTTGCTTGATTTATATATAAAGGGCCATTAGGACTTGCATGTTGTTCTTGTAATATCACTTGATTGCTTTGTGGATGGGCTTGGTAGTGCATTGGAACGGTGGCATGAGGGATTGGATAAACTTGAGGTGGATATTCATAGGATGATGTGGCATTGACTTGGTGGATAGGTGGATTAAGTTGATAGGAAGTGGATGGATATGACATGTGGCTATGAGGTGGATTAGGTTGATAGAAAGTGGCTAAGGATTGTTGTACTTGTCGAGCTTGACTAGTGGTTAAAAGGTGTTGGACTTGGGCTATGAAGTGTTGTAGTTGAGGTGATTGGCTTGCATGGGGTTGAGCTCTTTGGATGAAGAATTGTAATGTTTTAATGGCATCTTGGTTTAGGGGTTGTGATCCTTGATAAAGATTTTGGAGGAATCTTTGGAATTTGATTTCTAGGTCCTCTAGTGTAGACATGTTGTCACCAAGTGTTTGTCTTAAGTCCTTTTAGCAAGTGCTTGTTTAGGGATTTGGATGATGATGTGGCTTGTTTGGATGATGTGGATATGAAGGGTTGGATGATAACTTGGTTATGTTTGGGATGAAAGTGATTGAGTTTGAATCTTATTCGAAGAATGTGTAGGATGACTTGTCTTTATGTGTTTGGGTGTTTATAGCTTGATGTGGCAATGTTCAAACAAATGATTATGCATCTACACACATGAATCACTCACGCAAGACACATAAGCAAGTTTTAGTTTGGAAGAATGTGATGATGGTTAAGCAAGCACGTGAAGACACTTCAACAAGTCCTATTCAAGGCAAGGCCACTATCACAAGGAGGTTCTAGTGAAAATCCGGGGGACCGGCACCCCACGAGCATCCAGCAAGCCACTTAAGACTTTAACTAACCCTACTAGGAGTTTTAATATACACAAAGGTACACCTCCTTTCGAGTTAGCACTGTATGGTGAGCGCTAATACCGGTTAGACTTGGCTTTCACCTTATCCTCTGATTTTTATAGCGGACCGGATGAAAGTACCGCTTGAGGTCGTTCCCTTGGGGTGGATACCAAGGCAGGCCTCTCTAAGGCTAAACAAAAGCAACACAAGTAAATGTTTTTGATCTCCAAATTCGTGTTGGGACGCGAGGAGAGAGCATACACATTTACTTGGTCACACTCGCATGGGGTTCATTAACCTTAGAAATTCAATGTGTGGAAGACAATGCAAACACCTATTTATTTTAAAACCCAAATCCAAATGTGATGAAAGACAATGGTTTATTTTAGCCCAATGTTTTGATGTGAATTTGCAAACAATTGTTTATTTTAAGCCCAAAATCAAAATGTGTGATTCAAACAATGATTAAGATGAAAGATTAGAATGAGTGCACCTGATTATTTTGCTATCCAAATTGCTATAGATGTTGATGTCAATGCTGCTCCAGCTCCTTAGATGCACCTACAAGTCACCAATTCCAAAAAGAAACAAGTAAACTTGCATAGAAGAAAGCTATTATCATAAACTAGGGTTTGAAAAGAACTATTTTTTTGACAAAAAATCCATTTGTACTATAGATCTGAAAAATAATGATATAGAAAAATAGATTTAAATATTTCTAACCACCTGCAAAAAACAGAATGTGATTTGGTTAGCTAGATTGAAAGATATGATTTTTTTTTCTAAAAGTTGCGCGTCAAAAATTTCTGAAAAATTAGAATCGCAGGGTCAACTTCAAATCGTCATAACTCTTTGAATACTAAGCCAAATCTTTAATATAACCACTTTTCGGAGAGCTCTCGAAGTCCTCTTTCCAACGAATCTAAGATCTCCTTTTTCCAGGACCTGTGTAAAACAAAAAACCCTCTGCAATGGATCTGGTCCTAAATAAAAAAAATCAGCAAAATAACATATCTTCAACCTACAAATCAAAGTGCATAAACCTGCAAAAAAGATCAAGAGAAGTGAGTCCCACCGGGCGTGCCAAAATGTATGTTAGGGTAAAATTGCAAATCAGGGCAAATGAATAAACAGCAATGATAAAACCCTAGCAATGCACAATGAAGCACAAGACAACATGAAAATCAAAATAACAAATGTAAATGCAAACCGATCTCCATGCTATGCTTGATTTATCTCCATTGCTCTTCTCCACCTCGCATGAGCATGCAAGATTTTGAAGGATTATTGTTGGAGGAATGTTGGATGCTCACTTCTACAGCATAACATTAAGATGAAGATGATATGAGGATGATAGTTGAAGGATGCAAAGGCTCTAATGATATTTCAATAGCATAATGTTACTTGAAGCTCAATACATGCTAATGATAATTTGGCAGAATAATGGTACTTGAGGCTCAATGCATGCTAATGGCTTGTGAGGAAGTTGATTTATAGGAAAGGCTTGGTTCCAATGGATGGCTGAGATTAAAAAGCTAATTGATTGATGTGGACGGCTAGGATTGATTGGGTATTCCCACTCTTCAAGGGAGTTGTAGTCATTTGACAAGTGTCAAGGAGAATAGGGCTCATGTGTGCTTGTGTACATAAAAAGTACTACATATAAAAGATATTAAATAAAAGGCTGTAGTACCACTTATCTTTTTTAAATGAAAGAGGTACACATGTCGGCTAAATGATAAGATAAATTAATTAAATAAATAAAATTTATTTAATTAATTGGAAAGTCGGCTTATAATGAGAACTTAATTCAAATAAAATATTTGAATTAGTTGGGATATGAGTTGGAAATTAATTAAATAAATAAAATTTATTTAATTAATTGGATAGTGGGATTAGGATATGATGTGGAAATTAATTAAATAAATAAAATTTATTTAATTAATTGGCTAAGTGGGATAAGGATGAGATTGAATGGGATTTTAATTAAATAAATAAAATTTATTTAATTAATTGGCTAATGGAATAAGTGGGGTTAAGAGTGGGATTTAGGATAAAATGCTATATGATGTCTAAGTGATATATTTGACTAGGTGTTGCAAGACATGGACAAAGTTGGGACAAATTTGGGTGTCTACAGCTACATCACATGGAGATTGATCACAATACTACATCATGTAAAGCATTAATCACACTAGTCATATTACTCGTATTGCATGAAGCACCATTGCATTGCCACAACACGCGGAGTTCTATCACAGGGTCATATCACATGGATCCATATCACATTACTGCATCTTGTAGAATATTTTTGTATCTTTTCATATATATCTCTCTTTCTCCTTCCCATTTTCATAGACAATCAAAACTACTTGTAGTTTGTGCTTGTTTTAATTATGAGGCATGAGATACTCATTGCATATATCTTCATTATTTTGTAAGTTTAGATGGACTGATCATAACAATGAGAATACAAGAAGAATTATTGTATCTTTTTTCAGACAACATCCTTTTATGAGTGTCAAAATATTTAGTTTTCATGTTGATTGAAAATGCCCATAAGCTTTGAAATTCACACTCATGTTAGATTTTCATGTACATCAAAGTGGGGGCAAAATGTATTGGTGAAATTTGCATACTCATGCCATTTCCCACTTAGTTTTGTGCCCACCTTGGTGGAATGTTTTTAGTGCAACTACATATGAACAAGTGGCACACTCTTGTGCTTTGGTTTGGCTCATGGCCTGATTCCCATCCATCCTAATTTACTTCCATTTACAGTTATTCCTATGCATTCACCTTGTACCCCTCATTATTGCACCTACATTCAGACTTACTTCCATATACTCACTCCTTATCTCAAGATTACCACTTTCATACCCTAGTTTATTTCCATGTTACTCAAGATCAATCTTGTAGTGAACATGAATGATTCCCGAATTCAAATCTTTAAATTCAAATTCCAAAGTTTTTGCCGCTTTTCTACTACTCACTATGAGCCAACTTGGTACACATTTGTACGAGATGTTGTTATGTTTTGGTATTTAAAGACATTCAATGTGCCATTAATTCACATGCCAGATTTTGGGGATAAAAGGAAAACATCTAGAGCATACTTTGATTCCCTAAAGGTCAAAAGAACCACATCTACATATAGGCCATTTGCATGTTGGTGAATGATGTTTTCAATATTTCTCATCGTCGTTAATCTAGCATGTCAAGGGGGTTGACCAAAGAGAACATAATCACCTAATAATCAAGTCAACAATCTCCTTAACAGTGTCCCTTGACACTACCTTGACAATTCAATATCAAGAAAGCAAAGATGAGAAGATGTTCTAAAGCACATTCAGTCATATCATTTCCACACGATACAATATAATCCCGCACATAAATTCAAGTTCGTGTCAACCAAGATTGACCTTACAACACTTAAGATTGAACCACAAAAAATTCTAAGACTACACAAACTCTAACTCATCCATCAATCCAAGGGTATTCATTTTTAGACAGTGACAGATTAATTGAGCATTACATCTTCATCATTTTTCCATCATCGGTTTTAAAACTAAATACCTATAATCCTCTTATTTAATTTTTTGAATATTTATTACAAATTATCAATCTCAATTCTTTTATCTAAATCAATTGTTTGAATACTCACTATATTTATTAATTTAACCTAAATAATTTAAATAATCTATATGTTGCTATTTATTTCATTACAAACATATAACCTTTATTATATGTAACTAGTTTATGAAAAAACATCTTTTCTTCAAATTAAATACACCTTAAAAAATATACAACTTCAAATTACTTCTATAACTATTTTTTTTTATATCCATCAATATATACATGAGTTAACGAACTTTTGATAAGAAACAGTGTGTATAAATAGATACAAAAATTCATACACAATTTCTTATGGAAACTTAACTTACACTAATCTTAAAAATTCCTCATATCCATCAACACAGACACAGCGCAAGAATAGAAATGAAACCTTTGACTCGCAGTCGCTGAGTAAAATTCCCGTTACCAACTACAAATCTGTTACTGAATAAAACATGAAGCCAGGTTGGTGAGAATCTTGGGCCCACCGGGTCCCTTCCATCAAAAGATGGCCCACCAATACAAGCAAAAAAAGGGCAAAAAACAATAATTTAATTAAAAGTTTTTAGAAATTGTGTTCTTACTGATCTACCATATTCTTTTCTGCAAGCCTGCGAGCGCTCCTTCTTCCAGGTCAGTTGATTAGTAATACCAAATCACTATAGTTGTCAAAGCACAAACTCTGATGATCTTCAATGGGAATCATTTAATTTATAAATAAACTAATTTCTTTAAATACTCAAGTTATTTTTTCCGTACTTCTTTTTTGCATCTTTATTGTCAGGACAGCTTTTTCTCAATCCAACCATATTTTCTATTGCTTGCAGATCTGTTTTTTGTACAGAAAAAGATTGCACTAGTTTTGAAGCTTATCGTATCGAAATTTAAGGACTGATAGAAAGCACAGTGAATAAAGAAAACTACATTGGAACTTCTTAGAGGAGGATATCAGCACATTGGGCTACTTCAGAAAGGAAATCTAAGCATACCCCCTTTAAAAAGCTTTGATTTTTGAATTGGGTATTGAAGTGCAAAAAAATCTAAAGACGCCCATTAAAAAGAGATTTGATATTTAAATTGGGTATTGAATCAGATGGCATCCAAGCAGATTGCCGTTGTTATGCAGAAGAATTTTGGGAGGATTGGTACGGTATTGATATATGCAGTTCTTGAATGGGCGCTGATCTTGTTGTTGATCATTGGTGCTTTGCTGTCTTATTTAACAAGAAAATTTGCAGAGTATTTTGGACTCCACCCTCCTTGTCTTTGGTGTAACAGGCTTGATCATGTTCTGGGTGATCAAGAACCTGGATTTTATAGAAAACTGGTATGTGACCAACATGCTAGAGAGATTTCTTCATTGGGTTATTGCCATGTTCATAAGCATCTATCTGATGTTCAAGGTATGTGTGAAGATTGTTTGCTTTCGTTTGCTGAAGAGACTAATAAACCTAGTTTGTGTACATATAAGGGGAAATTGGATGAGGATCTTGAGGGTATTGTTCATGGTGGCACTCAGTTGGGTTTAGAGAAGGATTATCAGAGAGATAAAAGCAATAAGGGGGTGTGTTTTGCCAGTCACGAGGGTGAAAATGATCACTGGGTTCACGGGGGTGAGGAAAACAAGCAGGAGATTAATGTGAATTTCCAGATGGTGGGAAAAGAATCGGAGGAATTGGGTGCTAATGATTGGATATCAGATGGCGTTTGTTCATGTTGCAAGGCCCCATTGAAGAGAAGCAGACTGTTATTGGAGAGGTTGGTTAAGATACCTTATGGACAAGGGCAGGATGGGGTTGGTTTGCCCCTTATGAAGGCAGTGGTAGATTTTGCCGAGGGTTTTGACAGGGAAGAAGCTCTGATGAGATCAGTGGAGTATCCCGAGGCCATCTTGGAGGAATGCAGCAACTATAAGCCTGAGGACGGAATGATTGAAGCAGAAACAAATGATTTGAGCTGGAATCCATTGGGTCATATTGCATATACAGAGCTTAAGGATACATCGGAAGACTCTGCATCCGAGTTAGCATCCTCTGAGGCAGGTGTAGATGGTGCAAAAGAATATGATGGACAGGGTTTGCAAGGATTGGATTCACAAGTAGAGGTAATCTCTGATAGTCTGATGCAAGGTATGGTTCACGAAATGGTTTCAGATGTGGAGAATTTCTGTCTTGGTCCAGCTCCTGATGTGCCTATCTTGGAAAACAAGATTGAAGCTCACCAAAATGAATGTTTGGAAGAATTTTGTGAGAGGTCAGTTGGGGAGGTTGATTCCCAAACCATAAGCAAGATTGAAGCTCACAAAACAAACTGTTTGGAAGAATTTTCTGAGAGTTCAGTCGAGGAGGTTGATCTTCAAACTATACCAGACAGTGATTCAATGAATGCCAAATCAGAAACTGGGCTTATGGATACGTATGTTCCTCCTGAAGATATTTCCACAAGCTTGTCTGGGTCTGCTGCAGTGGGCTCGGATGGACAGGTATGTAACTCAGTAAGCCACCAGGTCATGGAAAATGTATGTGCACCCACAGAGTTACCTCATAAAACTGTGGAAATGATCCCATCTTCTGAGGAAGTCTTGATTATTTTAGATGAGACAATAAACAAAGAAATTTCTATGGAGGGTTCGTCTTCAGAAGGCAGTGTTGCTCTAGGCTATGGTCTGGGAGAGCTTGAGTGGAATAGGATTTCAAATTATGGGCATCCTTCATCGGTTTCATCCATTGAGTTGAAAGAAGAGCCTGCTGAGCCTATTCATGCTGAACCAACTTCTTATCCAAATGATGTTCTTGAAGCTAACAAGGTTTGTTTTGGAACAGAGGTTCTGAAACCAGTTTTATCCTTAGAAGTGAAAGGAACATCTGACCAAACTGAATCTGTTGAAGGTACTACCCCTAATAATCATGAACCATGCTTTGATAGCAAGGTCTTGAAATTGTTTTTTCTTGTAAGAGTGGAAGTAACATCTTCTTGAGTCATACTTATTGCAGGTCCTGCTTCACGGGAAGTGCATGAAGATTTTGGAAGAGAGAGTTTGAACAGTGAGTTTTAGATTTTTTTTTTTAATTTCTTTTTTTTCATTTGTATCGACTCTGAGAAACACATACAAAATAAAACAGCACTAACCACTACAATACTAGTCAAAACCAAAATTTTGTAGCGTATACTATGTTGTCCAGGACCAAAAGAACTAAGTAATATCTAGCTCTCTACCACTTCTCTTGCAATATTATCATAATGCTCATCTTTAACATTTTGGAATCAGGGGAATAGAAACATTAAAAGTAATCTGAGTAGGGGTATTGCCCCAACAAATTATCTGTGTTCTGACAATCAGGATGGTCACAAAGGGTTACCAATATTAGTGTTAAAGAGTCTTGGATATAACCTATCCTTGTTATATGTTGATTTTTTCCTTAAATTTTCTCCTTCTGTGATTTCAGGGTCTGAAAATATTGAAGCCAATGAAAGAAAGATTGAGCAGAATGGCATGGGTGTGAACCCCTTTAGGGAGGAGGAAGCAAACAAACCTCAAGAAGAGGTCAAATTATCGCCAGGGCGCTTTTATCCAAAAGAATTTAATCGGATTGATTCCCTGACTAGCCATGGTATGGTGGTAGGTATGAGTACTCTAGATGAGTATAGACCTCCTGAAACTCCGAGGTTTATAGAAGGTTTGCAGATGCTGCATAAAAGGGTATCAATTGATAGAAATGATTCTGGTTTTGACTCTTTAGATGGAAGTATTCTGAGTGAATTGGAGGGTGAAAGCACTGTAGATCGTCTGAAAAGGCATCTGGAGCAAGATCGGAAGTCTCTTCATACTCTCTACTCAGAATTAGAAGCAGAGAGAAATGCCTCTGCTATTGCTGCAAACCAGGCCATGGCCATGATCACACGTCTACAAGAGGAGAAAGCAGCAATGCAAATGGAGGCATTACAATACCAAAGGATGATGGAGGAGCAAGCAGAATATGATCAAGAAGCTTTGCAACTGCTGAATGAAGTCCTTGTAAAAAGAGAGAAGGAAATTAAAGACTTGGAGAAGGAGGTCGAACTTTACAGAAAGAGATTCCGTCTTGAGGCAGCAAAGAAAAGAAAAGATAAAAGAAGAGAGATTTTGACTGAAAAGGTTCAAACTGATTTAGAAACAAAAAGAAATGAGGAGGATTCAGGTCAACCACTTATTGATCAGTTTGGAAAACTAAAGACTTCTTCTGTCTCATCCTTTGGTGAAGACACGGATGAAGGCTCCTCAAGTGTCCATGAAGTTGAGGAGGATATTGATTTACATCAAAATAATCAAAGTATGGAATTGACAATGAGTGCAAGTGGGGTCCATGAAGAGCAGCAACTTGAGGATAGCTTGGATGAATCAATGGTTGATCTTGAAGAGGAAAGGCTTTCCATTCTAGAGCGGTTAAAAAGCTTAGAGGAGAAGCTGCACACATTGGCAGATGACGGAGATTCTGAAATTGGTATGCAAGTAAAAGAAGTTTCTGACGTTGGTTTGGTACATCCAGAAGACAATGCAGAGACATGGGACTATTCTGAGGCGATATCTGAAGAAAACAGATCATCTTGCCTGGCAACTGGAGAAAATTCATCCATTGAAGAGAAGATTAATGGCAATGAGAAATGTTTACCTATACATGATACAAGAGGAATGTGCAATGAACTAGAAGAAATACAATGGGATAAAGAATCTCAGAAAAGAATTACCGTGGGAAAGGCAGATCTTTCAGATGACATCAAGGCATACACTACAAGAAGATCAGGTGTTGTGAAGGGCAAGAGGCTTCTTCCTTTGTTTGAGGCTACAAGCTTTGAAGAAGAAATTGAAGAATCATATAATACAGAAGCGTCCTATTTTGCAGGCCAGTCTAATGACTGGCGCAGCTTTTCCATGATTGCTAGAGACAATAATCGTCTTGCCATTGAAGAGGAAGTGCATCATCTCAATGATAGGTTGCAAGCTCTTGAGGCTGATAGAGAGTTTATGAGGCACAGTATCAAATCATTAAGGAAAGGCGATGAGGGTATGAAATTGCTTCAGGAAATTGCTCAACACCTGCGGGAGCTCAGGAGGGTAGACATGAGGGCTAGTAATGCCAATGACTCCTTTGTGCAGCAGAATGCAGTTTTTGTCTCCTTGCCAGAGGTAATGGCAGTCTATACTTTTAGCTTCTGGGTGAGATATTGTTGTTTTGTGAGTACTATATTTGTATTTTCTGTTGCTAGTCTTGAATATTGTTTGTAAACTCTTGTTTTCTATCAGTTGTCCTCAAACAGTATTCACTGCATTGAAGAAACCAATGAAAATAAAAAGAGTATATGTGAGTAACTTCACACTGTATGCCTAATCCAGCTCAAGTTTGTATCCCTTTCTTTGCATCCTAATTGCAGTTTGAACATGATCTGCATAGTTTGATGTTGTATTTCTTTTTTCATTTTGAGTCCTAAGCATTTGAAAAAAAACCATGGCAGATCATTACCTTGCAACCAGAAATTTAAACCATATTTCCACTATACAACTGCATTTACTATGAATCCTCATGAAAATGAGCCAATTTTATTGCATAAAACGCCTCTATCCTATGATTAAGACTGATTTCCTGTCACCAATGCCAAGACTTGTTTCTCTTCAAAATAGCAGAAGGATATTAAAATAATATCTAACGTGAATGTGTGTATTGTATTTGTAATTTTGTATAGTGCACAAAGAGCACAATTTTCTGACAGGGACCCTAGAAAGTTTCATTAGATCAACCTTTATGACCCCCCTTTCTTACGATCATCAGGGGGATTCCATTGATATAATTCCATTAGGATTATAACTCAAAGATTTGCCTTTTCTTTGTTGGATTCAGAAATTTGTCATAGGTTTAGTTTTGAAGGAAGTTTTCTTATGAGAACTTTCAGGAAACCAAACAATAAAATTTGAGTTCTACTGTCTAGTCATTTACATCATATATTCCCCATTTATTTTGGAAATGTTCATATTTTTTTTAATGTATGTCTAGATCTTCAATCATAGTTTGCTTAAATCTTCAATACCTCTGTTTGACTTGTTTTGTTGTCTTTCATTTATGTTATTACTGTCATCACATCATATTGGATATAAACATGACCTGTGTCATCTTTTTGTGCCCTGACTTTTGTGATATCCCGAGAGGTCATAGCTGTTATCTAGAGGCTTTACTTTTGTAGTTTAGGGGTTGCTTTCTTACAGAGTATTTGGTTTGCGACTCAAATCACCTAAAGCAAAGTTGCTTTCTTTTGTATTAAGTTATTAACCTATAAATTGTTTGAGACTTTGGCATATAATTTTCTCTTTGAATATTTGTATCTTATTACAGACCTTTATCTCTAAGATATTACCTCCATAATGTAAATTTGAATCACAACAATTATCAAGTAGGTCATCTTGTCTACTTTAAGGAAATGAAAACCACAAGTGACAGGTTTTAGTTAAATGATAATGTAGATTCTTTTGTTTTTAGAAAATTACTTGGAAAAATTATGTGAAACATTTGGCAAAACAAATAAATTACATCTGAATTTGATGGGCAATGGGTAGTGAATCATTATAAGATTATTGTTCTTGACTTGAATTTATGCAGAAAACATCAGAAGGCAACTAATTATTTGGTTGCTCTATATCTTGTTGAATTTTTCATACAAAAGTTTCATGGTTTATATTTTGTATTTATAACTAATTATATTTTTAATTATTTTTTATAATACTGTTATTGATAATACCTTCAATCTTTTATTTTTATGTTTTTGTATCTTCTTTAGAGCACATTTTTAAAAATCTGGAGCATTAATGCAAGGTAACAATTTGGAGGATTTTCCCGTTAAGAGTGCTTTTGTGATTGGAGGATCATGCAATTTGGGAATCAAAACAAACAATGAAGTTAAATGGGAGGCACTCTTAGCTGGAATAACCTTGGCTTATACTGAAGGTTTCCGTAATATCATAGTGGAGGGAGACTCTTCAATAGTTATCAATGCTTTGAAGTAAGCACATTGCCCTAATTGGAAGTTTTGTGCTATTTTGAAAGAAGTATTACGATGGAAAAATAAATTTGATTATGTAGAGGTGCTACATTGATTTTCTCCTTAGAAAATCATGAAATGTCTGATTGGGATGGTCTTGCAAGGCTCATCGATGAAAATAGGCTACTATGATTATATGTTGGTGTCACCACCCTCTGTAGGTTGGCTTTTATTTCTTTTTAAAGCCTCATTTGTGATGTAGGGATAGCAGATTTGGATGTGATTGCATTGTGTGTGTAGATGGCTGGCCGTGCTAGGGGTTTATTTGTCATTATGATTTGTAGGGATCTCTTTGTTTTATGTCACATCTGGCTTCATGTATAGTTTCGCTTGTCTGGCTTTTGTGTTTGTTGGGTGTGGTGGTTTATTGCCATTTGGGTCTTTGGATTTGACAATGTGGTGGGTAGGGCTGGCTTCTGGTGTTTTACTCATGGCAGGGACTGGTTTTAGCTCGCCGAAGGACCCTCTCCACAAAGGGAGTGTGTCGGAACATAGGCTGAAAAGATTTTCAATTGCTTCAATCAGTCAATGTTGAAAATGGTGAAATCTATTCTGAGTTCTGATGGAATAGTGGACAATGGCCTGCTTCGCTCTTTTGCTTCTATCTTGGTGGATTTTAAGGCTAAATTGACTGTGGCAAGTCAAGCAGTGGATTTGCATGGCAGTCTGGAGGAGCTCCTAACATGGTTCGAGGAGAATACAGAGGAGTTTTAGGCTCAGGGTTTGTAGGGTTTGGGGCAGATGTTGAATGTGTCAGATGATCAGGGAAATAAAGATATGCATGAGAAATGCTCAAGCTTGCCAAGGAGGTGAGCAGTCTCTTCGACTTCTGCCAAGACTTGCAATGGGTAATTCAGAATATGGTCATTTCTTGCCGTAAGGGTATTCTTGAGGTTGCTAGCAGGTCATACTCTGTCGTGCCTTGGGAATGATGTTTTAACTTGTTCTGTGCGTCGAATAGAGATAATTAATGGTATCAAAGTTGAAGGCCTAGTAGCATTAGTGGAGTCGGTGCCAGTGAGGTGAAAACTGTGGCAGTCTCAGGAAATGGTGTCTACAATGGGTCTTTTGATCGCTGGAAGACAGTGCCTTGTTGCTCAGGGATAGGCAGATGAGGAGTTTCTGAACTCCCATAATTATGGTTTATACGTTTCATGGTGTCTCTGGATTGGGTCAGCTAGAGTCCATGATTTCTCCTTTCTGGTGCTGTGCTGTTTCTACTCCCCTCTCTGGGTTGAGGTTTCTTCTTGTTTTGCATGTTATTGGTCTCGTTTTTATGTTTTGCTGGTTTGTTCTGTGCCTGTTGTCTACTATGATCTTTGGGTAGAGGACTTTGGTATGTCTTTGTTCCTCTTTTTAGATATAGGGCTGGGCCCCCTAAATATATCCCTGGAACTTCTATCTAAAAAAACAATTTGGAGGGTAGATGAGCTTGAATATAATGGTTGCAAGATGTCTCCAATAGGCAAAATATTTTTTCCTTTATTTTTAAGGAAACTACTTGAAAGTTGAAACATGTTCTTGAGGGGAAGGGCCATTATTCACATTTCATTTGGGTGGGGAAGTCCACAGCTAGACTGGAACCCTGTCAGCAGTATGAAACTCTGCCAAACTTATCTGGGGAACAACAATCCCGTTAAGCAAAATAATTACAATAAATAGTCATGTTTTCAATGTGCAGTTTAAATAATATCTCGATGTAAAGTATTTAGTTCATCATAACGGATGTAGATGGTATTTTAGCCCATATTGGCTATCTTTTTAATGATTTTAATACTTGGTCTAATGGTAAGTTCTGTTTGTCTATACACTCTTCACTATCTACAGAAGTAGTCTCTGGATTATATAATTCCAAGGAATTCAAACTTTCAAAAACCTGTTAATTGAAATTTGGGACTGAATTTTCTGTGTTGTAAATAAAATCTTCAATGTATTAACTTTTTATGTTTTTTGCATCTTCCTTAGAGCATATTTTTAAAAATCTGGAGCATTAATGCAAGGTAACAATTAGGAGGATAGATGAGGTTGAATATAGTGGTTGTAAGATGGATGTCTGCAAAGGCAAAATACTCTCTTCTTTTTGTTGGGAAACTTCTTGAAACATGCCCTCGAGGAGAAGGGTCTTTATTCACATTTCATTTCAGGTCGGGAAGACCACAGTTAGATTGGAACCCCAGTCAACAGGATGAAACTCTGACAAACCCACCTGGAACAAGGATCCTGTTCACCGAAACAATTACAATAAATAGTTATTTTAAAATTCTTTGTTTATGCAGTTTAAACTTATCCTGATGTAAAGTATTTACTTAAGTCGTAAATGATATAAATGGTATTTGAGCCCATATTGGCTATCTTTTTCATGATTATAATATTTGGTTTATTATTGAAATTCTGTTTGTCTATAGTTATATGCTTTACACAACTATAGAAACAGTCTCTGGGATTATCTAATTCTAAGGAAATTAAACCTTCAAAACCTTGGTAACAGAAATTCCAGGACTGAGATAGACTGCCTTAGGCACGTTTTTATTATCTTTTCAAGTTTGGAAGTCAACTCTGTTTTTGACTCTGGTAAGCCCTGCTGTCTGTTGATGATCCATTTGTAGGTAGACCTCAGTAGACAGTGAAATAGAAATGCTTTTTGAGAATATTTCTTTGTTTATAATAGGTTTTTTAGTGGGGTACGCTTTTATTGGTTTGTTTCCTCTGTTATGAATGTACTTGAATCTTTCAACACCTTATCTTCATATCTAAGACAAAGTATCATTTTTGCTCAAATATATGATAAGGAATATTGAGTATGATAATTATGTATTCTCAATTGTACTTGTTTATTTTGATATTCCTTTTTCTATATCAATTATCATATTATGATATTATACATTATACACTTCCATTTAAAAAAGTTTCTAAACTAATCTCTTTTCAATCTGGTGAGAATGCAGGGAAATGGAATGATAACCATGCAACCTCATTTCTGAATGAGTCAGCTACAGTAAGTTTAACAGCTAATCTATGCTATGGGAAGTCTATATATTTACCCTCCTTCAAAACTTTATCGGTAGGAACTTAGGATGGAATTTTATGACAGTTTGGAGCTTGACTATCAGTAAACAACTGGTGTTTACATCATCTAGTTGAGGAATGACCCTACTGGGTATTGTATCCTCCTGTATAACATAGTACCAGATGGAGATTAGTTTAAGCATCCCATGTCAAGAGTTTTTCATTTTTGACATGTTGGCCGCTTTTTCAATCTTGCAAATCTTGCAAGTTTTGTGTGACGTCATCAACAACCGATGGCAAAGATGGGGCTAATTTTTTTTGCGGCTCAATCATTTTTTTTTCATATAATGGGTTACCAAACCATCATTGATGATGATGGTGTCCCTATGTCTGTGATGTTGTGTCTACTTCAAGAAGTCATCTATCAGGATCCATTGGCTGTATACATGTAATATTCTGGGTATACAACAGTCGATTTGTTTATTTTTTAAGTTTTCAATGGGTGTCTGTAATTGATTGCAACTTCTTTGTAATAAAGGCTGTATTTTTGGCAGACCTTGATTCAGTTCTCCAAGTTTCAGGTCTTCAGCACAAGTGTAAAGAGTCTTAAAATTGTCTTTTTTACCATTATGATGTATAAACTTACAAAACCTCTGCGTGTGCCTGCGCAAATGTTTTAAGTGCAATTGCAACAATGAAATGAACGTAAAGAGATTTTCTTTAACTGTACATGCTGTAAACATATTTGTATTATGTAATATAGAAAGTAAAAATTATGTACAAGGAAGTTTCTATGGGAAAAAAATGTACAAGAAAGTCTTAGAGGAAATGCATAGAGATCTCTGATACATAAAAATATCAGGATCCCATGTGATTACGTTTCATCATTTGATGAGATATAATCAGCCCTTGCGACCATCTTATCAGCATGTAAGTGCCCTGATTTGCTAAATAAATAAATTAGAGACTGGATAAGTGGAAGCATTATTTCTAGTTAAATGGCTTAACATCTGACTGCCCTAATTAGCCGATAGGCTTTTATATGTGAGCGTTATAGTGCTCGGAATTGTCTCACGCCGGAAAATTTTCTAAAGTCGTTGGTTGTTCCTATCGGCGTATTCCTTGAACCTCCTATGGGTGCAAGTGCTAGTTTATTCATTGGAGCAATCACTTGTAAATGCACTTGTGCAGAATTTTATAGGTGCCGGAGAGTTCCACTTTGATATAAAGGTCAATTGATATTTCATATTTGTAAAGTTTTTGGAGAAAACTGTCTAGCAGAGTTTTACATCTGCTACACAGTTTTCTTGAAAAGTTTTACCACAAATCACTGATATGGACTGTGAAAACCTAATGCTCTAATAATATCAATTCCTCAACTCAAGGTAGGTTGTAGATGCAAAAACTGTAATAACCAAATGTAAGTCCCAGAGGATGCATTCATGGACCTTGATAGGTGTTGGGCATCATAAGCATAGTCAATGTGAGGATGTCCTGATTGCATCCGGTTCAATATTCAGTTGTCAAGGCAGTGGAAAATATCAGCAAAATTGCATGCTTTGAGTGATGTGCAGTGTTTGCAGCATTCTCAAATGATATCTCTACCTCGACAAAAAGTGGTGGTAAAACGAGTGAAACCTCAATAATGGATCTCTAACAAAACAATCATGAGATTCATGGGCCCTTTAAGTGATTGATGAATTTTTTTTGGCATTAAGTTTTTTTTTTGTGAGCATGATTTATGTCAAGAATTTCGAGGTTTTATTCTTGGCAGTCTCCTCAAGTCACATTCACATTCAGAATAGGTTGTTCGCTACGACGTTTTTGTGGGTTGATAAAGTGCTTAAATTGTCCCAATTGACTTGGTATCTACAACAGTACTTTGCCTATTGAAATTTGAATTCTTGAACCGGGGCATATTCATAGTTTTTCCTAGTCTGTCTCAAGGACGGAAATGTCCTAGAGACTACTGGATACTCCATTCGTGTGACTTGTGGATTTTTTTTGGTTCGGTACTCGGCAAATTTTGGGTATCACCTTCAATACGGTGGAGTGAAATCCATTCTTAAAATATGTAGACATGGGTCATTTCAAATATAACCCCTTAATGTTAATCACAACCTTGCCTCATGTCCGCAGGTTTTATGGCCTTCTTAATGTAGTTGAGGGATGTGAATCTTAGGTTATTAGAGTTTCCCGCATCTGATAACCATATATAATAGAGATGAAACGAGGTTGCTGAACTCAAATTATAGAAATGAAATATTTCAAAATATAAAGAAAACAGAAGGCAATGAAGAATTGGAGAGAAACCACTCACATACTTTGGTGTTAGAAACTTTGAATAAGTAGATGATTGAATCAAGATAAATAGAATGGTGAGAAGAATGCCTTTTATATATACAACATTATTATTCATGAAAAGAGGATATGTTAACTTAGTCAAGGCACACAACTTAATATAATATAATGTTGATCTCTGATATGTAAGCTACTTAACGAGAGATCTTTTAATACATATAGATCCAATACTAGGTACAAGGTACCAAATAATAGAAAAGGTAACCCAAGTACCATGTATTGATAAGGTAATGGGGCCCATAGGAAAGATGTACAAGTCGATGTACAAGCTCTAATAGCTTCCTTAAACTTTATTAGGGCCTTTGAGGAACAAATTGATTTGGGCGTCATCTTGTAAGGAGAGCTCTCAAAGCTCAAATTGATTTTGAAGAGAGAAATGAATATGCGTTGAAATATACTACTTCCACTTGTGGATAGAGAGGTTGAACCTTCATTCTTATAGTTAAAGGCAGTGCCCGAAAAAGTGTTGAATTTTATTTCATCTAACAATTGTAATTTGACCATCATGATAAAGGTCGACCATTAGGTAAGGTCAATGTTAGTTCACACATATCCCAAGGCTTACCACAATTCAACACTCATGGGTATATAAATCCAATAGGATTAATAAATAAAGGGTCCCATAGGGACATACTAAGAACTCAATCTCTAAGTCCATCTCTTGCATGCTATGCAAGTCCTCGAGTAGCTATAGAAAGAAGCTTGTGATTCTAGGTCAATACACCCATAATTTATAATTGAAGCTGATCTGAAACAAGAATCTTTATGAAAGCCTCCTCCATCTTTCTAGACATATCAAAGCATAAAAGAATGCTCTAAAATGTATTGTAGGGCATATCAATGTATATATCTTTAAACTAGCTTTCCAATGCCTCAAGAATAGGATCATTGGAGTTTGGATGCCAAAACAAGCGTGTGATGCCTAAATGGACTTCAAATTTAATGTCAACTGGATGAATTTTTTGGTTATAAAAATTAAAAAACTGTTATTTTGTTGTGAAATTTCTAGATCTATAGGTAGAATTGTGCAATTCAATCATGTGTGCCATGTAAAGAAAAATTCTTCCAAATTAATATTGATGGTTTCACTCGTGGTGTTTATACCTTAAATAATTTGATAACCATATGTAACACAAGAACAACGTGATGTTACTCAACTCAAATTATAGAAATGAATTTATGCAAAATGATCAAAAAAACAAGAGAATGAAGAAATGGAGAGAAACCCCCAATACCCCTAGGCACCAAAAACTTTGAATAAAGAAATGATAGAATCAAGATGAATAAAATGGCAAGAGGAGTGCCCTCTATTTATATGCCATTATAACTAGGTGGACTACACATGAAAAGAGGATAAGTCAACTTAATTGAGGCACATATCCCAATATAATATAGTGTTCACCTAACCCATGTAGTCCACTTATTGAGAGTGGGTTTGCTAACACATGCAATCCCTATACTAAGTACAAGGTACCAAATTTGAAAAGGAAGCAAGGTATGCGGAATACACTACCTACATCGATCTAATGAGGAGAGTTGTACAATTTTTTTATCTTTTAACAATTACAGTAATGAGATACACAATATGGAAAGATATAAAACATCAAATGCAAATACAAAAGCTCACAACATAAGATATACATGGGGAAAACCTTTTTCCGGTGAAAAACTCCACACTCCAAAGCACAACCCAATGTATTAATCCATAAACAATGAAGGTTACAATACACTTCTAGAGCTAAGCTCTTACAAGAGTTCACCACTGTTGATATTTTAGAGTAATTCCATACACACTACTCCCACAGGCACCTTATTTATAGAGTTTTAATGCCAAAATGGGAATCTTCTAGAGGTGGGCGCCAACTTGGCCACATGGCCCATTTTCCAACGCCCTTGTACCTACAGTGTAATGTCCCCTCCTTAGCCAGTTCAATAGGTGGAGCAGTTATCCTATTCCAGGGTTCCCCTCGGCTAATGGAAGTTGGTTAGGGAACCTCTGTGGTTACATTTTCTAGGACTTACTATTTATAGTAAGTTAGGCAGGGGGTCACCGGTGGAGTTTGCCTGATTTTTCATATTTAGCTTTATCGGTTGGAGTATCTAACACATATTACTTGGTATTCGAGATGATCGAGGAATGCAATATTAATGTCGATTATTAAGTTAAATTAAAGATTTAACTTATAAAGCTTAAAATTTAAGTTACTTTATATTATAAAGTAATTTATTAAAAAAAAGGAGAGATAAGTTGTTTTTAAAAGATAAAGTGCTAGTAGTGTGGGGGGCGCCCATCTCATGGAGGAATAAGGGGTAGAAATCTTATTTAATAATAAAATATTATATTCCCATCTTGGGCGTTGGGAAATGTGGGAGACAAAAGGAAAAAGAGAATTCATTTTTGGCATTCATTCATTCTTTCAATTTTGTCATGCAAGCTTTGGAGCTTTGGCTTTGAGCAAGAACAAGGGTTTTGCAGGGACGAGAACCTCTGTAGAACACACTCTCTTCATGGTTGGAAGACACCATTAGGAGGGTTGCTGGTAGTTTCACCCAAAGACTACGCTGGTGCTTATTTGACGAATTTAATGAAGTTTTTCTCAAGTTTATATGTTCATATTTTGTGAACAACAGATAATAAATATTATAGTTGCAATTTTCTGAGTGTTTGAGGAGGGTTTTTGGCATTTTGGACATCCCTCGAGGCTGGTTGTACTTCTACAGGGTCGTACCACATTGTTGGGCTGACAACAGGGTTTGGACAACAAATAAATGTTTCATTTTGAGTTATTTCATCATGTTGTTATGCAGTTAACAAATCAGATTGAAGGAAAAGCAGAAACCAAGAGTTTTTAGTGAGTTATATTTGTTGTACCATCACCAAAGGGGCTGTACAGGCTGCTACAGGAGCATGAGCATTCTAGAGGCAAAACACCTTTAGTTTGGGGGCCTATCTTCTTGTTTGGAGGGTGTCTAAGGTTTGAGTATGAGTTTCCACCACATATATGTGGAGAACTGTGGAGCTTGATGCATTTGGATGCTCATTTTGTATCAATCTTCATTGATTTTTGTACTGCAGACTTGCAATATTGAAGAAATCAAAATGGGTATGTTACCTTGTTGATATTTGAGTCATTTTATGAACTGGGTATTCATATTTCTAGGTGTTTATGCTTTATTTTCATCTGGGTATCTTTGCATGCTTGTATTTCATTGCTATTTTACAAACATCATATGCAAAAACACAAAATTATCCAAAACACACAACAGTGAAACAAGAAACAAAAATAGAAAAAACTTGGCATCAAAAAAACCTACAAAAATAGGGTGTATATTACAGTGGTATTAGAGCACAGCTCATCTTGCCATCTTGTGAGATCAGATCGAAACATGCAGAGTGTGTACTAGAAGAAACAGGTCACAGCCAAACTTGGAAGTACCTCCACACATTGACCCCTTTGCAAGTGTTAATAGGGTAGAAGTTGAAATGGGGGATAGAGACCGCGAGGAATCCAACACCAGAAATATTCTGAATGATTTGGCTAGGGGACAACGAGAGTTACAGAATAACTTCAATCATCTTGTGGACCTTATAGCACGTCAAGCCATTGGGAATGCTAGGGATAAAAACAACAATAACAATGACATGAACTAGAACAACAATGGGGGCAACAATGGTGATAGGAACAGGTACAAAGATGATGAGGACATAAGAAATGATGGGGAAGCATCTATTAATAATAGAGGGGTTAACCAGCATACAGCTTATGACAGACCTGGTATACCTACCTTTACTCCATGAAACAATGCACTAGATCCCGAGCCCACACAACTTGAGTTTCAGGATGTGATCATTAGAGATTGGCAGGCTTCCAGTGAGGATTTCAGAGTTGAGATGTCTTTCCATGAATATTCAGATTTGAGAATGAAACACAGACCCAACAGGGGTGGTAGACAGCAGAATTATGAGCTACAAAAAAAGGTGAATAAGTTGAACATTCCTTATTTTGATGGGTCAGGGAAGACCACAGCCAAAGCATGGGTATAGAAGCTAGATAACTTCCTTCAGCTTAGCCCTATGCCAGAAGAGGAGGCAATCACTTATGCTGATCTACATCTTGATGGCATAACCCATGAGTGGTGGCACCATGGGAAGATCACTCTTGGTCATGATCAGATTACATCATATGTAGAGTTCACTGGGTGATTGATAGACAAGTTTAACAAGAAGGATCCGGAGCTTCAGTTTAAAGAACTGGCACAGTTGAAACAATGGGGTTCAGTAGAGAGTTACATATCTGAGTTCTAGAAGCTATCGGTGATGGTGACAGATATCTCAGAACATAGGATGATGGTTCTTTTTATTGATGGACTCACTGATCCCTTATGAGGTTGGATCAAGGGCCTTAATCCACCTTCTCTACATGAAGCCATGAAAAAGGCTAGGTACATGGAATCTTCTACATCCCGAAGCAAATTCCAATCCAAGGGTTTCCCATACAAAAAAGACAAAGACAAGAAGGCTTTTCAACGGGATACAAAGTAGCCAAGAGAAAAAACAAACCAGCTGAATAATGAGCAGCTAAATGAGTACAGGAGAAAGAAGCTTTGCTTTCATTGTAGAGAACCATGGGATCCATTGCATAGATGCCTTAATAAGGCAAAGGCAAAGCAAATAGAATATTTTTCTACTGAGGAGTCCAATTCTAAAAAATCAGATTAACCATCTGATAGGGAGGACAGCGATGATGAAAACTCATCCCAAGGGGGAAGTGATGGTGAAGGAGTGATGGCACAACTTTCCAGCTTCCAGAATGTTGGCTCTTTCAGAGTTAGAGGAGTCCTAGGTGGACAACACATCATCACCCTTATTAATATAGGTGCAACACATAACTTCATTGACGAGGGGTTGGTTGCAAAACGCGGGCTTAAGACTGAGGAGTTTGAGGGTTTTAAGGTGATGGTAGCAAATGGATTCAAACTCACATGCACCAGGACGATTTCTGGATTGAGTATACGACTTGGGGAATATGAACTCAAGGATTATTTTTATGTAGTTGGCATTGGTGATACTGATGTGGTCTTAGGCATGCACTGGATGATGACTATTGGAGAGTTCACTATGAACTTGCAGAATATGGAAATGAGATTTGAATCCAATGGAAAAAAGATTGTACTTAGAGCTTTATCAGATGGAGGACCTCGAGTAGTCTCTCTCAAGAGGATGGAGAGAATGTTGAGACATGACTAGGTAGAGTGGGCAGCTAAGTGCCTCATCATGCTAGAGGTTCCACAACAATAGAAAAATAACCACCATCCAGATATTCAAAGATTTTTGACCAAGCACAGTAAGGTGTTTGGGAGTATACCACTAGCAGTGCCACCTGATAGAGGGATTGAGCATGTTATAGAATTGGAGGATGAGTCCAAGCCAGTGATTACCACACCCTATCGTCATCCTAAGAGGCTCAAGGATGAGATAGAGAAAACCATCAAGGATTTGTTGGAGATGGGGCACATGAGACCCAACAAGAGCCCATTTGCTTTTGCAGTTGTACTTGTCAAGAAGAAGTATGGGACAATACGTATGTGCATTGACTACCGTGCCCTAAATAAGAAGACCATTAAGAACAGGTATTCAATTCCTCGTATTGATGAGTTGATTGATAAGCTTCACGAAGCTTGTTACTTCTCGAAAATTGGCTTGAGGTCAGGATATCATCAAATCAGGTTGAGAGAGGAGGACATAGAGAAGACTACTTTCAGGTGCCATTACAGTCATTTTGAGTTTTTGGTGATGCCATTTGGACTGACGAATGCACCAACTACTTTCCAGAGTTTTATGAACCAAATATTCAGAAAACAGTTGAGGAAGTTTGTTTTGATCTTCTTCAACAACATTCTAATCTTTAGTAAAACATGGGAAGAGCACATGAGGCATCTGGACGAGGTGTTGAGCATCCTGGAGAGTGAATCTTTGTATGCCAAGGAGTCCAAATGTGACTTCGACATGACTGAGTTGATTTACCTTGGTCACATTATCAGTGCAGATGGTGTGAGGGTTGATCCAGAAAAGATAAAGGCTATCATAGAATGGCCTACATCAACAAATCTCTCTCAGCTCAAGAGATTCTTTGGGCTATGTGGCTTCTACAGGAGGTTCGTTAAGGGTTTCTCACAGACTATAGCTCCACTCACAGATTTGACCAAGAAGGGAGCCTTATATGATCAGATTCAGCACAGAAGTGTTTTGAACACTTCAAGCAATTGATGTCCACTTGCCCTATGTTGGCAATCCCTGATTTCTCTAAGCCATTTGAGTTGGAGTGTGACACTTCAGGAGAGGGGATTGGGGCAGTATTGATGCAGGAGAAACACCCAATAGAATTTGAGAGTAGGAAGCTCAGGGGTGTGAAGAAGAGTTACTCGGTGTATGACCGAGAGATGTTGGCCATAATGCATGCATTGGCCAAACTCAGACCCTACCTAGTTGGAGGTAAGTTCATCATCAAGACATATCAAAACAACATCAAGTACTTCATGAACCAGAAGGACCTAAATGATCATCAACAGAAGTGGGTGAGTCGGCTACAAGCATATGACTTTGACATAGATTATGTCAAAGGTAAGAAGAACATAGTGGCAAATGCATTATCCAGGAGACCCCACTTATGTTTGTTAGGGGAGATCTCTGTTGATTGGAGAGAGTCAATTTCAGCAGAGTATGCTAAGGATTCTTGGGCAGCAGGAATCATAGAGGGCACAATGCAGATGACAAGTACTCCATGGTCAATGACCTAATTATTTATAAGGAGAGGATATTTCTAGTGCCTAACTCTCAATTCAAGGGAAAAATTTTGAGGACTTTCTATGACACACCTATGGCTGGTCATCCTAGATTCTTCAAGACATACAGGCAGGTTCGGGAGCATTTCACATGGAAGGGACTTAAGAATGAAGTCCTTAAGTATGTTAGGGAGTGTCCCATTTGCCAGCAGAATAAGAATGAACATACTTATCCAATTGGACTACTTCAGCCCTTGTCCATTCCGGATCAGAAATGGGAATACATCTCCATGGACTTCATCACTGGGCTACCCAAGGTATAGGGGAAGGATTGCATCTTCATGGTGGTCGACAGACTAACCAAATTTGCACACTTCTTCACCATATCAGTGACTTATACAATGGTGTAGGTAGCTAATTTATTTTTTAGGAAGATCTTCAGGCTACACGGGATACCCAAGGGGATTGTGAGTGATAGGGACAACAGGTTCCTAAGTCTCTTTTGGCAGGAATTGTTTAGGTTGTGTGGCACTGAGCTTACTCCTAGTACCAGTTACCACCCACAGACTGATGGGCAAACAAAGATAGTGAAAAAATGGGTGGAAGGGTATCTCAGAAACTATGTATCAGGGCAACAGAGAGCATGGATTAAGTGGCTACACCTCGAGGAGTACTATTACAACATGACATATCATATGTCTATCAGGATGACTCCATTCAGAGCCCTATATGGATATGATGCTCTTAGTTTCATGGATTTGCTACTTGGTGATAGCAGGGTGCCGAAGGCCAAGGACTTGTTGCAAGAAAGTCAAAATATCATGAAAGAGTTCAAGGAGAATTTGCAGCAAGCACAAAATCAACAAAAACTGTATGTAGATCAACACCGAGTAGAGCAGAGTTTTGAGGTTGGGGACATTGTCTACCTAAGGCTCCAACCATACATGCAGTCCACTCTCAAAAGGAGTGGAGCAAAGAAGTTAAAACCTAGGTTCTATGGTCCATTCAAAGTGTCTAGGAGAGTGGAAGAAGTTGCATATGAGCTTGAGCTACCAGCTAATAGCAGAGTACACAATGTATTTCATGTATCCAAGCTCAAAAAGGCACTTGGGCACAATGTAGTTTCCTCATCTGAGTTACCACCATTGGATGAGGAAGGAAAGTTAATCTTGATTCTAGAGGCCATCATTGACACTCAAGAGAGGAATCTCAAGAAGAGAATCATCAAGGAGTACCTGGTAAAATGGAAGAACTTGCCAGTAGAGGATGCGACATGGGAGAGTGAGCAGATATTGCAGCATACTGAGCTGAGATTGCTTGAGGACAAGCAATTTTGGGGAGGGCGGACCGTAATGTCCCCTCCTTAGCCAGTTCGACAGGTGGAACAGTCAGCCTATTCTAAGGTTGCCATAGGCTAATGGAGGTTGGTTAGGGAACCTCTGTGGTTACATTTTCTAGGACTTGCTATTTATAGTAAGTCAGGCAGGGGGTCACCGGTGGAGTTTGCCCAACTTTCCATATTTAGCTTTACTAGTTGGGGTATCTAGCACATATTACTTGGTACTCAAGATGATCAAGGAATGAAATATTAATGTCGAGTATTAAGTTAAATTAAAGATTTAACTTATAAAGCTTAAAATATAAGTTACTTTATATTATAAAGTAATTTATTAAAAAAAAGGAGATATAAGTTGTTTTTAAAAGATAAAGTGCTAGGTAGTATGGGGGGCACCCATCTCATGGAGGAATAAGGGATTGAAATCTTATTTAATAATAAAATATTATATTCCCATCTTGGGCGTTGGGAAATGAGGGAGACAAAAGGAAAAAGAGAATTCATTTTTGACATTCATTCACTCTTTCAACTTTGTCGTGCAAGCTTTGGAGCTTTGGCTTTGAGCAAGAACAAGGGTTTTGCAGGGACGAGAACCTCTGTAGAACACACTCTCTTCGTGGTTGGAAGACACCATTAGGAGGGTTGCTGGTAGTTTCAGCCAAAGACTACGCCGGTGCTTATTTGACGAATTTAATGAAGTTTTTCTCAAGTTTATATGCTGATTTTGTGAACAGCAGATAATAAATATTATAGTTGCAATTTTCTGAGTGTTTGAGGAGGTTTTTTGCCATTTTAGACATCCCTTAAGGTTGGTCGTACTTCTACAGGGTCGTACCACATTGTTGGGTTGATAGCAGGGTTTTGGACAGCAAATAAGTCTTTCATTTTGAGTTATTTCATCATGTTGTTATGCAGTTAACAAATTAGATTGAAGGAAATACAGAAACCAAGAGTTTTTAGTGAGTTATATCTATTGTACCATACACCAGAGGGGGCGTATAGGTTTGCTACAGGGGTGTGAGCATTCTAGAGGCAAAATGCCTTCAATTTGGGGGCCTATCTTCTTGTTTGGAGGGCGTCTAAGGTTTGAGTATGAGCTTCCATCATATATATGTGGAGAACTATGGAGCTTGATGCATTTGGATGCTCATTTTGTATCAATCTTCGTTGGTTTTTGTACTGCAGACTTGCAATATTGAAGAAATCAAAATGGGTATGTTACCTTATTGATATTTGAGTCATTTTATGAACTGGATATTCATATTTCTAGGTGTTTATGCTTTATTTTCATCTGGGTATCTTTTCATGCTTGTATTTCATTGCTATTTTATAAACATCATATGCAAAAACACAAAACTATCCAAAACACACAGCAGTGAAACAAGAAACAAAAACAGAAAAAACTTGGCCTCAAAAAAACCTATAGAAACAAGGTGTATATTACATACAGTGACACATGTACAACATGCACTTGACCATCTTACAACCATCATAACATGCAAGTTTGACTTTCCAAATTTGGGGTGCTCCATCCAAGAATAGGCTATGACATATGCTCTTACACATCATACAGTTGTCATAGAGTCTGTCATAAATGACAACACTTATAGTTGTAAAAGAATCCATCATAACTAACAATAGCATGTATTCCTCTTACAACTTGTCATAGTCAAACAAAAATGCTTAGGTATGTCTTCTCAACATGCAAAGATGTTTTATGACGGATGTCATACTTGTCATAAGAATCTTTTATTTTCGGCTCTTACATGTCATAAATTTTGTCATATGTCATAACCTCTTACACATCGCTCAAGTTTCCGACACATGGAAAATTTATGCCACCTCAAATGGGACGCCTACATTTCCTCGTGTTGACATGTCCATCCAAGTCACCTTCCAAGTGGGATGACAACTCACCATGCCACCTCACACTAAATGATGAAATAGGATGTGCATAAATAAATACAATATAGGCAAATAATAAATAAACAATTATATACCAATGTTAGGAATTTGCAAAGGCTGAGACACCTTAATTCCCAACATTCTCCCACTTGTCAAACACCTTTCAAGAGCTAATAGAAAGACAAGATTTTAACTGCTAGGGGCCGAGAGGCGCATAGACTTCGAACACTATCTGAACTTCTTGTGCTCATAGGCTTTGTCAGTGAATCTACAAGATTCATCAAAGTATCAACTTTATCAAGTTTCACCTTACCATCTTCCACCATGTCATGGACAAAATGGAACTGAACATCAATATGCTTCATTCTAGCATGGAAGGTTGGGTTCTTTGCCAAACAAATAGCAATCTGATTGTCACAACAAATAGTAATCATCCTTGCATCAAGCCCAACATCTGAACACAATCTCTTAATCCAAATGGCTTCCTTACAAGCATGAGTTGCTTCCATGTACTCTGCTTCTATAGTGGACAAAGCGACTACAACTTGCCGCTTACTCATCCAAATAATAGCACCACCAAACATGGTAAAAACATAACCACTGGTGGATCTTCTATTGTCAATGTCACTTTCCTAATCAGAATCCACAAATCTATGAATACAAACTGAATGATGAGGTCTTATAGGATAACCATGATAACATAGGGAATACTCAGAAGTACCACACAAATATTTAAACACTCTCTTCATTGCATCCCAATGTACCCATCCAGGATTAGCCATAAACTGACTAAGGACTCCCACTGCTTGGGCAATGTCTAGTCTAGTACAAACCATAGCATACATCAAGCTACCAACAACACTAGCATAAGGAACTCTAGTCATGTCCTCCATCTCAATAGGAGACTTTGGAAAATTCTCCACAGATAACTTTGTCCCCAACATAACAAGAACAATCAATGATCTACAAGCTGCCATGTTAAATCTCTCCAACACATTATTCACATACTTACTATGGCTCAACCAAAATTTTATGTTTGCCCTGTCCCTTTTGATTTTCGTTCCCAGAATGTACCTAGCTGCCCCTAAATCTTTCAAGTTGTGCTAACAACTAAGACTTCAAATCAGAAATCAAACTCTTACCATTCCCAATGAACATATATCATCAACATACAATGCTATAATGAGAATGCGATCATTATCCATATTATAATAAACACAATGATTAGATTTCGATCTCAGAAATCAAAGCAAAAATACAACTAGAATCATGTAATGAATATCCAAAACTATCAATTTGTCACCTTGTCCGTGTGGACCTCCTCAAAATCTGAGGTTGAGGTTCTTCATCTTCTTCTTCTGAACTTTCAGAGCTACTAGAGCTCTCCTCATCTTCAGGTCTAATAGGTGTTTCTAGTTCAACTTTCTTAGGGGTCGAAGGAAGCTAAACCACATCCTCTTTCTTCTCTTATTTTTTGGCTGCTGAACAATGGAAGAAGGATTAAGTTCTTTGAAGATCACACTTCTACTGTACAGAACCATTTCGGTCATTGGATCCCAAAGCTTGTACCCTTTTACACTGACACCATAACTGATGAAGATACACTTCACTGCCTTGTTCTCCAACTTAGACCTCTTCTCCCTAAGCACATGTGCATATGCCTCACAACCAAATACTCGAAGATGTCTTAATGAGGGTTTTTTACCTTACCACACCTCCATAGGTATCTTCTCAACAAGTGTTGAAGTAGGAGACCTATTAACTAGGTAGCAAGCAGTAGCAACAACTTCGGCCCAAAATTTTTGTTCAAGGTCAACTCCACCAAGCATATTCCTAGCCCTCTCCATCAACGTCTTGTTCATCCTCTCTGCAACTCCATTCTACTGAGGGGTATATAGAGTTGTCTTGTGCCTCTCAATCCCATGTTCTTTACAGAACTTATCGAAATCTACTAAACAAAACTCACCACCATTGTCAGTCCTCAGACACTTAATCTTTTTATCCATTTGATTCTCCACAAGATCCTTAAACTCTTTGAACCGACTAAAGACTTCAGATTTGCTTCTAAGGAAATAGACCCATGTCCTACTATAATCATCTATGAAAGATACAAAGTAAACAAAATTTGAAATCGAAGGAACATTTGCATGACCAAAAACATCAGAATGTATCAAGTCCAACACCCTAGAAGATTTATGACAACTGGAATAAAACTGAACTTGGTTTTGTTTTCTATAAAGCAATGTTCGTAAAAATCAAACTCAAGATTACAATCAATCATACCCTCATCAAGATTTTTATTCTTCATGGTCGTAAGACCCTTCTCACCAATGTGACCAAGTCTTTGGTGCCATCACATCGTCTTTTCAACTGGAAGTTTCATCTCCATAGAATGAGCATCCTTAGGTACCTTGAAAGCACAACCATCGAAAGTAGATGCAACAGTCCTCTTCACTACTGGTTCCAATGGTGAGGATGAAGAATCTGAAGTTCTCTTCTTTGAAACTGAAGAACTATTGCACTAAACCATGCATGCATCAAGCTTGAACAGAGTGCCAATCCAAACACCCTTAGCTAGCACCATAGCTACTCTAGTCATCTTGCATCTTCCATTCAAGAAAACAACCTACACACCCACATCATTCAACTTACTTACAAATAACAAGTTCCATGCCAAACCATGGATATGCGAAACACCATTGATCTTGTTCACTTGTCCATCAAGGAATTGAATCAAGACTTCCACAACCAACAATCTTCATATGAGAGTCGTCACCCAGATACACCTTCCCACTGTTATACTCTTCATACTTCATGAACCAACCCCGATGTGAGGTACGTGAAAAGATGCACTAGAGTCAATAAGCCACGCATCCTTAGATGCATGTGTTGCCAAAGGCAGCGACAAACACTTCTCCATCATCCTGAGATGATTTGTCAGAATTTGAATCATAGTTCTTTTTCTTCTTCTTCTCCTCCTTGCACTCCTTACATAAATGTCTAGGGTTGCCACAGTTCCAACACAATGCCTTGGACTTTCCAGGAGACTTAGATTTCCCATGGGATTTGGAACTTGACTTCTCTTGCTTCTTGTCCTTCTTTTTCCCTTTCTCTTTAGATCTACCATGAACTGCAAGAGCCTCCTTATCTGTTTCAGAATATTTTCTCTGCATCTCTTCAGACAATAACAATGCAACCACTTCATCCATCTTGAAGGTGGTAGTGGTACTCTTAATAGCCATAACAAGGTAGTCCCATGAATCTAGCAAAGAACACAACAAAGTCATACATTGATCCTCCTCCTCCATCTTCACACCAACATAGCTCAACTAGGCATCAAGCATGTTAAAACTATTCAGGTGATCTATGACAGACCCTCCATCTTCCATCCTTAGAGAGTACAACTTCTTCCTCAAAAACAACTTATTTACTAGGGAGTTAGCCTGATAAATCTGACCAAGTTTAGTCCACAGGTTTGTCATTGTAGCCTCTTCATGGACATTCAGTAACACGAAGTCAGCTAAACAGAGTCTCACAAGACCCTTATCCTTTTGATCCATCAGATCTCAATCTTCTTGTTTCATGCCCAATGGCATCTTTCTAGATATAGCAGTCCACATGTCTCTATCAACCAACATGTCTTCCATCTCGAGTTTCCACAACTCAAAGTTGCATCCGTTAAACTTTTCCATCTCTATCCTCCCAGATGTGCTCACCATCTCTTTCATCCAACAAAGATCTCAAAATCCTCTACACAAGCTCCCACTCAAATGAAGATCAGTTCAAAAAACCCTCTACCCAACAACTAGAACCAAAGTTGATCAGGCTTTGATACCAACTAAAAAGTAAGCAAGGTACGCAAAATATGCTTCATACACTGATCTAATGAGGAGAGTTGTACAATTTTTTATCTTTTATCAATTACAGTAATGCGATACACAATACGGAAAGATATAAAACATCAAATGCAAATACAAAATCTCACAACACAACATATATGTGGGGAAAACCCTTTTGGGTGAAAAACCCCACACTCCAAAGCACAACCCAATGCATTAATCCATAAACAATGAAGGTTACAATACACTTTCAGAGCCAAGCTCTTATAGGAGTTCACCACTGTTGATATTCTGGATTAATTCATATAGCATAACAATACCTACAAATGAGCCATACACACTATTCGAACAAGCACATTGTTTATAGAGTTTCAAGGCCAAAATGGAAATCTTCTGGAGGTGAGCACCAGCTTGTCCATATGGCCCAATTTCCAATGCCCCTTTGCCTACAATGACACATGTACAAAATACACTTAACCCTCTTACAATTGTCATTACATGCAAGTTTGACTTTCCCAATTTTGGGCATTCCATCCAAGAATAGGCTATGATAGATGTTCTTACACATCTTACAGTTGTCATAGAATCTGTCATATATGACAACACTTATAGCTATAAGAGAATCCGTCATAACTGACTAACAATAACATAGTCCTCTTACAGCTTGTCATAGTCAAACTTGGGTGCCTAGATATGCATTTTCAACATGCAAAGATGCTTTATGATGCATGGCATACCTGTCATAAGAATCTTCTATTTGTGGCTCTTACATGTCATAGATTCCGTCATATGTCATAACCTCTTACACATTACTCAAGATGTCAACACATGGAAATTTAATGCCACCTCAAATGGGACGCCTACATTTCCTCATGTTGACATGTCCATCCAAGTCACCTTCCAAGTGGGAAGACAGCTCACCATGCCACCTCACACTAATGAGGAAATAGGATGTGAATAAATAATTGCAATATAGGCAAATAATAAATAAACAACTAAATACAAATGCTAGGAATTTGCAAAGGTTGAGACACCTTAATTCCCAACAAAAATAAGATAAAGGGAGCCCAAAGGTGTACCACATGTTGGTAACACAATGTAATCCATAGTAAAGGTACAAGTCAAGATTACGACCTCCAACACTTATTACCTTTTTATTTAATCATTGTGTAGGGGGTTTCTTAATTTTTAGTGAAATACATATTTCAAAAATTTGATGATATCAAAAGGCATGCAATGCATTGGTTGATTGATGATTTTTAATTTACATGTTATAGTTTCTTTTTCATGAGTTGTGATCTTGACTAGTTAAAAAGGATGAGGAAAGGTCCAAATCTAGGGTGGATTTTGGTAGTGTAGCATACTCAAAGGAGGTGTTTGAAATCCTTTTATTAAGGTAGAATACACTTAATGTAACAAGTTTACTTTTATAACTAAAATAATATTACAAAATGTATATCAATCAATTCACTTCAGTTAGGTTATTTGCGAGAATAAATATATAATATGAAAATTTTCTTATCATCTTACAATTTTAGTGTATGGAGATTTTTCAATGAAACATGCAATTTATATGAAATTGATGCATTAGGTGGATGATAGTTTGTGATTTATAAATATAATAAGAAATAAAAATTACTTTAGATGTTGAATTTATGCAACACCATAGACTGGTCAAATGCATAATCAGTTACAGGTACACAAAGTCCAAACAAAAGCACAAGGAAGATTACAATGAAGACATAGAAACATGACACTTTATTATGTAGTTACAAATCCATAAACTACTTTATCCTCTCTAAAATTCTCAATCCCTTCTCCTTCAAAGAGTGTACTTAAGTAATCGAACCCCATGACTCTTGTCCATCATTAGTGAGCTAAAACATGAGGACGATCTTGTCAAGTGTCATAGACTAAATATAACTACTACTTCTAGAAGAAATTGAACTATCACAAAGAGGAACATGCATGAAATATATCAATCTAGATCCAAGATGAAGTGTAACAATCATTAACAAGTAGACCTTTAACTAATTCTTAACCATTTGCAAGGAAACAATTTGAGAGGCATCTTAGTTAACCCTCAATTATCTTCTAAACTAGGAATTTAAAATGGCACAACACATGGAAGTAGGAAAAAGGGTGGGCAACAACAACTACAACAAAAGTTGTGCATGCGAAAAAAAACATAATGCAAGGGTGCACACACTCAATAATAGGCCGCAAAGATGATGTGACGATCAACGAGTTGCATAGGAGTATGTACATTGAGCACTATTAATCCAACCACTTGTGTGACATCACAAATGATTAATAGGAATCCAACAGATGTTGTGTGTTAGCATGTAGGAGGCACAACAAGGTTGCATGTAGAAAACCTCCTTTTCACAGGGCGTGTAAAGCAACCAGGCTCCAAAGAGTTGCATAAGAACATTACGTTCAAGCACAACAAATATGCATGTTTGTGTAAGTTGTTGCAAACTATTCACAACACAAACACCAACAAAATGAAACATCAACGAAAACAAGGCATCCAAGTACAAGATTAGTGTTCAACAATAAAAACATCAATTGAAATAATATGGGGTGATGCAAGATTGCATGACCCCTAAGATGCTTCTACATTAGACACCCTAGGTGAAAAGATTGTGAGCATGGTGCTCATAATTAGAACTACATGGAAGACTAATTTGACCACCTAAGTTGCTTTACTTTTGCTTTAGAGATCCACAAATTCCCCTCAAATCCTTTACCCTTCTAGCAAAAAAGATATTTTATGTACTCGCTTCGCTAAGTTTTCTTGCCAATGCACGAATCTAAAATTCATGTAATTTCCTCTCATTGATCTCTAGGCATTTGCTTTCTTGAATATAGAATTTCTTAATACTATAATGTCAGAAAAGGGTTTTACTCAATTCCTAATTAACATTTCAATAAAGTTGTGTTGTATTTGAGCTTATTTGTAGGAAGTCAAATTACAATTGAAACAAAAGGATTTGGAATTGTAAATAAAAAACCTCACTGTACTTCCTATTGCAATCTGGAGCCCTCTACCAAGGACACCAATGCGAAGTGTGGACGTATGCATATCGTAATGTAGTTCGTATAGCAACAATATGATGCACAAGATCTTTAGAATGTGACATGATTCTCCAAATAGCTTCCTATCAAGTCAACATGGCCATAAACAAATACCCAAGTGTAATATCACAGATAATATAGATAAATCAAATGAGACATAAGTAGTTAAATCTAAGAAATGATGAACAAATACTTGAAAACCTCCATGCAATTGAGTGCTTCCCAGATATCTGCTTTTAAGAGTGTTCAGATTGCTAGGAGATTTCCAAGAATGGTCAAACCCTTGCTTTGGTCTTTCAACCTCCATGAGCAATCAAATGACAAAGATGTTGGAAAAGTGTGTGCACCTATCCTAAGTGTGTCTAGGAATGGAAATGTAGTGACAAAGGAGCACCTATCCTATTTATGCCTAGTATGTGGATTGGATAATAAGGGTGGTTGTCTACACCAATGGATTTCTAAGAGGTAAAAAGGGGATTTGCTTGGATGATAATAGAGATATTGTTGTTACTCTTCTTGTGCAATGGGATCAACAAAATGATAAAGAAATAAGACAAAAAAGTAAATTATTTTAATAGGATTATGATAAAGAAAACACTAAGAGATTCACTACCATATGTTTATGACAATTTGGACTCTGAGGAAGATCTTCAAGGAGCAACATGTTGCTTGCTTCCTATTGAAAATAACTTCAATGATTTGCAGAAGAAAGATTGGAGGAATCCTTGGGAGAAGCATAAGCTTCTATGGTGAAAGTTGTTTTTTTGATAAAACCTATAACTTGCACAATGACAACAAGAACTTGGGGAAGTGAAAGTTGTAGAGTTGAATATGGAGAAGGAGAGCTCGAAGGAAGATTACTATTCTCTATGAAAACATGCCTCTTTATTGGTCTTAGCTTTTCGATTTGGTCAAGGTAGACTAAAGATATAAAAGCGCATCCACAGGGACATTACATTTGTCAGGAGGCATTATGAGGTGGCAACATGCAAGAATAATGCATATTTCAAGGCAATGTAGAGAACGAGATGCTAGCGCATCACACAAACATCTGTGCATTACACTACTATCCTAGGGAAAATGGGTCAAATTTGGCATGTGCATTGAAGAGAGCAATGAGAATAATGGTCTAGTATGGCTTCTTGGCAAAACTTTAGTGCAAGGGAAATAGGCCAAGGTTAAGTCCAAGTGGTCCTAGAACATGCTTTGGGAATGGACACTAAAGTGAGTTCAAGAAATGATGTGAGATTGCAAGGTATGCAATTTTTGACATTATAGTGACTACATGGTATCCTCGTGAGTTTCCACAAGATAGGAATACAAATCTAAGACATTAAATATTGGCAAAATATCCAACCCTTCTAGTAGCTTGATCTCATATGTATTTTTTGAAAATCTGCGCAAGATGCAATAGGGACTAATTTTCTTGGGTTTCAACTTATTATAAGTTCCCTTAGGCAACCATTCTTGAAATGCGTCGTGACTAACTCCCCCTCAAATTAAGTCTTCTCTCTTGTGCTCATTTACATACACTTGGTGCTAATTTACTTTGGCTACTTTCTAATCTCACACGAACTTTTTTCATGTGTTGTGTGAAGTCCTTAGGTTTTGCACTAACATTATTTTCATCTTCAATTGTCAACAAATCTATAACACCTCTTGGAGAAGTTTTGTATACCACTTGAAATAGTGTTTTCCTAGTAGTCTTCTTTTATTGAATTGTTGTAGGCAAATTCACTTGCACCAACATGGAGTCCTATTGTCTAGGCTTCTCTCCCACCAAATACTTGAGTAAGTTGCCAATACTTTGTTGCATAAGTGTTGTCATTGATGTCAACAATGTGATGTTCAGTGATGGATAGAATTACATAATTGTCAATAGTTCTAAAGGTTGGAAGTGGAAGTGATGATCAGTTGATGATATGCCAAAGGACAATGATGACTAAGGGAGATTGTTGCAGATTGTTGTGAGACAGAAAAGTAAAGTAATGAGTATATGTTGAGGTGATCAAAGAAGAAGACAAAGGAGTAATAAAGAGATGGATTAGAGAAGTTGTGAAGTAAAGGGTAAGATGATGAATGTCATGTACTATGTATACTGATTGGATTAATATCATCTATACATAGTTGTACCCTATCTTATGAAGTTCATGTAGAGGTGAAAGTTGTGAGCAGAACAATGTGTTAATGTGAAGATTCTTGTTTTGTTGGAAGGAGTTGTGTTTGATGTTGAGAATGAAGTCTCTGGTGTGGTGAATATTATATTTCTTGTTTCCTGAGGAAAGAAATTGCTTTAGTCTTGAAAGAAAGATTCAGGAGGTCCAAGGCATTGGAGTTTGCACTGAAATAGTTCAAGAGAATGCTCTGCATTCCTCCGCATTTGAAGGTATGGCCTTGCATTTTGGAAGTTAGTCAGAGACAAGTATGAAGTTTGTATGTTCTTGATTTTAGAGCTTGGAAGTTACCGCAAAAGATTCTAGAACTCGCAGATTGAAGACAGTGATTCAAAATGATTGCAGTCAGGATGTGTTAGAGAATTGCTCTGCATTTCTCTGCTTTTGAAGATGAGATCCTATGGCTTGAAGGATGGTCAATTATAGATGAGAATATTGTTATATTCAAGTTTCAGTTGTTTTGATGTACTACAAAAGTTCTTTTGAGTCAGTAGAACAAAGACATATCATGTTGCTGATTAGGTTTGTCTGGAGGAGAAAGCAAAAGCCATCGTATTTCACCACAGCTCATCTTTTGGCTTTGGAGTTTGGAGGATAAGTTCAGATATTTTGTATGTTTGTTCATCTCAGGTTTCAGGTGCTGAAGTGCACCACAAGTTGGCTTTCCAATGCTCTATCTCAAGACTATGTTCAGTGTTTGTAAGTGATGCTAGGCTCAGTTTCTATTTGCTTGCACCAGAAAGAAAATATATATTTCAAAGGAAGGATTGCTTGAGAAAGTTTGTGTAAGTATAATGTTGCTTGAGTGATGATCTGCATGATGTTAATGGGTCCCTCCGATACAGCTTTAGGTCAGGAGCTATTTTTTGGAATGATAAGTGTTTATTGGGCCGACTTCATGTGTTCTGATGATCTCGCCGAATGTTTTGAAGTGTGTGTCAGCTTGGAAGAATGTGTTAAGGAAAGAATAGGTCTTGATTATCATTTGGCTTGAACCGCATTGGATTTCTACATATTTTGGATGTCGACTTGGAATGGCCATTGCAGTTTCATGTATACACGGTTCATCTTGGTTGACGTGGGAGAAAAATTTTGTAATTTGTAGAAGGTATATTTGAAAGATCTTCTTTGGTGTGAAAGGTAAGAGTGTGTGAGATGGTGTGAGGTTATGTGAGTGAGTGTGAAAGTGAGTGAGTGTGTATGTGAATATGTGTTGAAGGGAGCAGTGTTTGCGGTGCAGAGGAAGTGAAGATTTGAGTCAGAGTGAAGTGTGTGGATGTTGTGGAGGTGTATGATTAGTGAGATTAGTTGAAGGTGATGTTTAGAAGTTGCAACCTCATTCTGTAAGTGTTGTAATATTGTATTTCAGGGAGTTGCATCTTCCTTTGGGTTGTAGCCCATAAATAATATTGTAATCTTGTTTTTATTTGTGAGGTTGGATTTGGACAGTAGATCCAAGCAACTTGCTCACCATGGTTTGTCCCTTCTGAGGTTTTCCACATAAATCTAGAGTTATGATTGTGTGCTCATGTGTTGTGCTTTGATTTGCTTAATTTTCTTCATCATTTGTTTAAGGGAGTAAGAAGACTTTGGTTGATAAAGTTAATTTGGAATATAATTTTGGTATATATTGATTCACCCCCCCTCTCAATATATCATTGTGTTCTAACAATTGGTATCAGAGCTAAGTTCCTTGGTGTAGTCTAATGGCTGAAGGTAGATCCTGGAGTAGAACACATGACTCAGGAGTCCTTGTCTAAAGCTTTGATATTTTATGGAAGTAACTTTTATTCTAGAGTGTAAGGATGGAAGCCTACCTGACCTCACTAGGGTATGATGCTTGGAGTGCTATCATGAATGATTATGTTGAACCTAAACACCCTATTATAGATTTAGATGAAAAAAGGGCTCATGAAAACAATGCTAAATCCAAGAACACCATCTTAAGTGGTTTGAGCAGTTCATAGTTAGTCAAGGTTGTGCGGTGCAAGATAGCAAAGGATATGGAAGAATCTCAAAGATCTTTATGAAGGAAATGACACCATAAATGAAGCAAAATTACAATTTTACAAAACAATGTTTGAGAATCGAAGGATGAAAGAAGAGGAGAACGTTGTTGGCTATTTGCACCAAGTAGATGAAGCAGTGAATGGAATCAGGAGTATGGGTGAAGATATAGTTGACTCATTAGTTGTAAACAAAGTCTTGAGAACTCTCCCTCATAGATTTGATTCAAAAGTATCTGCAATTGAAGAAGCCAAAGATCTAAAGAAACTTACAATGGAAGAGTTGTTTGGGTCTCTCACTACCTATGAGATGAGAAATGAAGTCATAGGACCATGCCAAAGAGAAGTTGCTTTCAATACTGTGAAGAATGAAGGAACATCTGATGTATGCAATGAAGCTAAGGAAGAAGAAGCAAAATTTGTGAGGAAACTAAAAGGGGGATCATGAAAGTATAAAGGTAAGCTACCTTTCAAATGTTTTAAATGTGGAAGAATTGGTCATTATGCCTCTAAATGTCCTTTTGGAGAAAGTAAAGATAGCAACAAGGGTTTTAAGAGAAACAATTTCAAGAGCAATCTTCTTTCAAAAGAAGACTACAGTTCTGGAGAAGTAGATCACTACTCATCAGAAGAGGAAAGAGGAGAATCTCTATTCATGGCTGGGGTGATCTCAGATGGTTCAGATACGATTATAGATGAAGAAAATTATGAAGTTGATTTTGAAGGTGAACTTGTTTTTGCTCTTGAAGACTTGGATTGTGCAAGGAAAGAGAATCAAGAACAAAGTGCTTTGATTGAAGTTAAGACAAAATAATGTAGAAGACTTGAGAAAGAAATTCATTCACTCAAAAGGGAGTTGGAGAAAGCAGAACTTGGAAGACCGGATGATACTGAATGTGTTGATCTCATCTTGCCTCAAGGAAGATCTCTTCATGCAAGGCAATTCTCCATGAACAGGTTCAATCATGTTATCTTTGTTTATTGTTTTATCTGCAACAAATTCGGTCATAAGGCTATAGATTGCAAGTTTGAAATGAATAGAATAAATCTTGTAAGTAGGAATCCTCTTGCTTCATTAGTGGATGTCAATGTGGTATGTCAAATTTGCAACAAGTTTGGACATATAGAAAGATATTGCAAGAGTGGTTTGGCAAAAATAGAATCTCAGATGATAGATGTTACTAAGCAAGTAGAGGAAAATGACTCTTCCAAAAGATAGGAGACAAATAATGGATTTGAAGATTCAGTGATTGTCCAAACAACATTTCATGCTCAAGGGCAAACAAATCTCTGGGTGATAGATAGCGGATGCACAAATCATATGACAAGTGACAAGAGCAAATTTATCAATCTTGGTAAGTGGAATGGTGGACTGGTAAGTGATGTAGAGTGAGGACACAGTGGAAACACACACAAAATAATCCCTTCTATCAATATCGGCAAGAACATACAAATGTCTCACCAAAATCTCCTATTCATCGGCCACATCTTATACCATCAGGTCACTCAAGAATTCTCCCACCGATGCACCACTCACACCAATGACTTATCACTATCGCTCAGACTTCCTACCATTGACGTAGCTTTCTTCTCACCTTCCGATAATAAGACTCATAACGATAAACTCCCCATCGGTGACACTTTCGGTTGTCACCCCGATCAACAAGAACATATACTATCGGCCTCACAATATTTTGTTCACCTGATTCTTTTCTTACGCCGATGTGTTTTCTATCGATGACGCTCTGCCTTCGATGTGACTCCCAATACTTTTCCCGATGGGTTCTCCTCACGCCGATGACTTCGTTTTGTATATGCAATTCCTGACCTTCTACTGCCGGTCTCCCATTGCATCTTCATTTACTTTGACCGTCACAGGCAGTCACCCATTGTATCTTTCGAAAGGTATGTTGAAATGTATATTTCGACATACATTCTTCAACATACATTTATCGACTTACTGAGCCGGTTCTCCTCCCTGCTATCACCATTCATCCCTTGTATCTTCAGACAAACATCCATCCAATATACAAGCGAGCTACCACCTCAGCCGGTCATTATTTGCATCTTATGCAATGTATATTTTCATTGCATCTTCACAACATACAACAGCTATATGCAATTGCAGTATACTCACAAACTGATGCACACATACAATGGTGATATATTCACAAACTGTCTATGACATACATTGGGCGTATACACACAAAATGTATATCCTCAAACAATTTTGATAGACACAAGAGTTAACACAGAATATGTTTTAGCAATACACACAAACAACACACTTACATGCAATTGCGAGATATACACAGAATATGCACAGATACATTAGCGATATACACACTATTTGTATATTTCAATGAACAATCCCAAACTTAGCCCGAATGGACTCTTACATGCACATTTTGTTTGACGATATACACAAGGTGATACCTAGATACAATAGCAATATACACAAAGAAAGTACCTTCATACAATTTTGATATATACAGGGAATGTATATTCACCAAACAACACAAACTTGACCAAACAAGACTTTTTTTTATACATACTACTTTCCACGGTGTATACACAGAATGAAGCTCGCATGCAAGTGCGATATATTCATAGACTATCTCTAACATACATTTCATGTATATACATCAAGTGTATATTTGAATTTTCCCGCCGATAATCCTCTCTGAAACAGATTTTGCAATTCTTTTTATCCTGCCATGTTTCTCGAACAAAAGGATGAAACAAACAAAATGGAAACTATTTTACAAGTCCATTTCACTAGTTTTACTGAAATCCACTAGTGAAATGAATTTAATCGTGCATTACGGTACAGAATAACTAAAATTAAAATACAACGGTTCTATACAGATAATAAATAGAACAATTTGATTTACCAAGATTTCACACAGGATTCAAAATTTACAAAACATAATTTGCAGAATTTTTATTCTTTCATTCCAACTTCTTACATTTGATCAGTTCTAGATAAAGAAAAAATAAAGACTCTTTTCTCAACCATCTCTCCCTGTTTTTGTTAACCCCGTCACCTCTGTTTTTGGGATTTTGAATTTTCCAATGAGTATTAATAGAAACCCTAATTAATCCCATGACATCTATTTTGCATGAGACAGCAAAACTCCTAATGACAAGACACATTGTTTAACCCTTCACGTCACCCAATATGTCTGAAATGTCAATTTTGATGTTTACAAACATGAAATGCCAACATAAAATGTTACATGTGACTTAGACATATAAATGCTACATAGTAACATGAAATGTCTAATCCTTATTAAAACCTTATTGTGCATATTTATCCTGTTGAAGGGGTGCTCCTGCACCAGTAAGGTTTGGAGATAACTCATCTACAAAAATCACTGGAAAAGGTACCATAAATATTGATGTAAAGTCTCAGACACATGATGTTCTTTATGTAAAAGTTCTCAAGCATAATCTTTTCAGTGTAAGTCAAATGTGTAGCAAAGGATACAGTCTCATATTTCATGATCAAGGGTGTGAAATCATAAGAGCAAAGTCTGAAAAATTGGTGGCAGAAGGATCTAAGACAAAAGGCAACTTGTATAATCTAAAGGTAATTAATGAAAAGACTTGTCTTCTAGGACAAACAAATGAATATTGGTTGTGGCACAAAAGGATAGGGCACATCAACTTTGACAATCTTGTGAAGATCATCTCCATGCAAGCAGTAAGAGGCATGCCAAAGATAATCAACCCTGCAAGCACCATATGCAAGGAATGTCAGATTGGGAAGTAGACAAGGATAACTTTCAAGTCCAAAGAGCATTATACTACAAGGCCATTAGAACTGGTTGGACCTACTAGGACAAAGAGTCTACAAGGTGAGAGGTATTTCATATTGCTCATTGTTGATTTCTCTAGAATGACATGGGTTACATTTTTGAAAGAAAAATCAGAAGCCTTTAGTAGGTTTAAGATATTCAAGTCTATGGTTGAAAATGAAATGAATGTTAAAATCAAGTGTTTAAGGTATGATAGAGGTGACAAGTTCACATCAAATGAGTTTGAAGAGTTTTTTCAAGAACATGGAATCAAAAGATACTATGCAGCTACCAGAACCCCTCAACAAAATGGTGTTGCTGAGAGAAAGAAAAGAACTATTCAAGAAATGGCCAGAACTATGTTGAGTGAAGCTAAGTTGCCTGATATATATTGGAAGAAAGCAATTCACACTGCAATCTATATTCTTAACAGAGGACAACTAAGAAGACAACACCAAGACACCTTATGGGCTTTGGAATGGAAGACCAACATCAGTCAAATATTTTAGGGTGTTTGGAAGCAAATGCTACATCAGGAGAGATGAAGAAGGTCTGGGAAAGTTTGACTCAAGAGCAGATGAAGGTATTTTTCTTGGATACTCAACTACCAGCAAAGCCTATAAGTGCTACAACAAAAGACTGAGGAAGATAGTTGAGAGTGCAAATGTAAGAGTGGATAAAGAGTCAGATAAAATCACAGATGAGCAAGAAGACCATTGGTTAGATGAACCTGATCACACAGAAGAAGTTGAAGAAAAGGAAGAAACTCAAGGGAAGACTTTCAAGACTCCTGCCAAGTATGTTTAGAAGAATCATTCAGAAGATCAAATCATTGGAGACAAGAATGAAGGAGTACAGACAAGAAGAAGATTTGCAAGAGAAAATGAACATGTAAGTTTTTCTTTACTGTCAAGAGTAGAACCCAAGAATTTTGATGAAGCTAGCAAGGATGAAGGATGGATACAAGCTATGGAAGAAGAACTAAATTAGATAGAAAAGAATCAGACTTGGGAGTTGGTGCCAAGGCCTACAAACAAGAATGTGATAGGCACAAAATGGGTATTCAGGAACAAATTGAATGAAGATGGAGAAGTGGTCAGGAACAAAGCAAAACTGGTCTGCAAAGGTTATTCACAAGTCGAAGGTGTTGACTATGAAGATACATTTGCTCCAGTGGCAAGAATGGAAGCAATCAAAATGGTTCTTGCATTTGCAGTGCATAAGGGATTTAAGGTATATTAGATGGATGTCAAGTCTGCCTTCTTGAACGGACTTAGAAAAAGAAGTCTACATAGAACAACCTGATGGATTTCAGTTATTAGAAGACCCAAACATGGTATGCAGACTCAAGAAGGCTCTGTATGGTCTCAAACAAGCCTCTAGGGCTTGGTATGCAAGGTTGGATAAGTACTTACTCAAGCAGGGTTTTAAGAAAGGTACCGCAAATAGTAATCTCTACATCAAAATTGAAGGTGAACAAATTCTAATTGTTGTGTATGTTGATGATATAATCTTTTTTGGCTATGATGATGTGTAAGAAGTTTGCAAGAGAGATGTAGAAAGAATTTGAAATTTCTATGTTAGATGAGCTATCATTCTTTCTCGGGCTCCAAATTACTCAATCAGATAATGGCATCTTTATATCTCAAGCAAAGTATGTTAAGGAGATGTTGAAGAAGTTTGGTATGGAAGATTGCAAACCAGTGAGTACTCCTATGGTAATTGGTTATCATTTGAGTAAAGATGATGAGTCACCTGAAGCTGATCAGACTCAATATAGATCTATGACTAGAGACCTACTATACCTAACAGCATCAAGGCATGACATTATACAAGCTGTGAGTTTAGTGGCAAGATTCCAAGTTGTTCCTAAAGAAACACATGTGAAGGTAGTCAATAAAATATTTAGATATTTGAAGAGCACTCTGGAACATTGGTTGTGGTCTCAGAAGGGTGATGACTTTTCGTTGAGTGCTTATACTGATGCAGATTAGGCTAGCAGTGTTGATGATAGAAGAAGTACCAGCGGAGGAGCTTTCTTTTTGGGAGACAGGTTGGTCTCATGGATTAGTAAGAAGTAGGATTCAGTGTCATTATCAACAACAAAGGTAGAGTATATAGCTACAGTAGCCTGCTACACTCAAGTGTTGTGGATGAAGCAAACATTGAAGGATATCAAGGTAGTATATGATGACCCCATTCCTATTCTTTGTGACAATACAAGCACCATCAATATTTCAAAGAATCCAGTGATGCATTCTAGAACCAAGCACATATCTATTAGGTACCACTTTTTGAGAGAGAAGGTTGCAAATCAAGAAGCCAGATTGGAATATGTGCCTATAAAGGATCAAATTGTAAACATCTTTACAAAGGCACTTTCTAAGGACACATTTGAGTATCTCAGAAAGAATTTAGGGGTGATTTCCCCTCCTTCTAACTAGATGCATTGATGATGCATCTGTCCAAGGGGAGTAGTTAAAGACATATCTTTATCCCTGGATTAATGGAGCCTACCTCTCAAGGGGAGAAGGTAGGTAAGAAGCTGAGAAGGATGACAAGGAAAAATTAGTCAGGGGGAGCTGATAGATAAGGAGTAGTGAAAGAAGAAGAATGAAGACAGGGGGGCTAAAGGAAGATCAATCAAAGGAAGACCACTAGCCCTTTCTCCTTGATGTCAAAGGGTGAGAAATTTGCATATCAGGTTAAGAGTTTCCATCAATGTCAAAGTGCATGTGTTGTCATTAATGTCAACAGTGTGATGTTCAATGATGGATAGAAATGCATATTTGTCAACAGTGTTGAAGGTTGGAAGTGGAAGTGATGATCAGTTGATGAGATGCCAAAGGACAGTGATGACTAAGGGAGATTACTGCAGATTGTTGTGAGATAGAGAAGCAAAGTGATGAACATATGCTGAGGTGATCACAGAAGAAGACAAAGGAGTAATAAAGAGATGGATCAGAGAAGTTGTGAAGTAAAGGGTAAGATGATGGATGTCATGTACTATGTATACTGATTGGATCAGTATCATCTGTACATAGTTGTGCCCTATCTTCTGAAGTTCATGCAGAGTTGAAAGTTGTGAGCAGAACAATGTGCTAATGTGAAGATTCTTGTTTTGTTGGAAGGAGTTGTGATTGATGTTGAGAATGAAGTCTCTGGTGTGATGAATATTATATTCCTTGTTTCCTGAGGAAAGGCATTGCTTTAGTCTTGAAAGAAAGATTCCGGAGGTTCAAGGCACTAGAATTTTCACTAAAGTAGCTCAGGAGAATGCTCTGCATTCCAACGCATTTGAAGGTATGTCCTTGAGGTTTGGAAGTTAGCCGGAGACAAGTATGAATTTTGTATGTTCCTGATTTGAGAGCTTGGAAGTTACTGCAGAAGATTCTAGAGCTCGCAGAGTGAAGACAAAGGTTCAAAATGATTGAAGTCAGGAGGTGTCAGAGAACTACTCCATATTTCTCTACTTTTGAAGATGAGGCCTTGTGGTTTGAAGGATGGTCAGTTATAGATGAGAATATTATTATATTCAAGTTTTAGTTGTTTTGATGCACCATAGAAGTTCTCCGGAGTCAGTAGAACAAAGACATATCATGTTGTTGATTAGGATTGTCTAGAGGAGAAAGCAAAAGCCACCGTATTTCACCACAGTTCATCTTTTAGATTTGGTGTTTGGAGATGAGTTAAGATATTTTGTATGTTCCTCTCATGTTTTAGGTGTTGAAGTGCACCACAAGTTGGTTTTTCAATGCTCTATCTCAAGACTGTTTGTTTAGTGTTTGTAAGTGATGCCAGGCTCAGTTTCTATTCGTTTGCACCAGAAAGAAAACATATATTTCAGAGGAAGGATTGTTTTAGAGGGTTCATGAAAGTCTTATGCTGCTTGAGTGATGATTCACATGATGTTAATTGGTCCCTCTAGTACCGCCTTAGGTCTGGAGCTATTTTGTGGAATGATAAGTGTTTGTTGGGCTGACTTTATGTGTTCTGATGATCCTGACGAATGTTTTGAAGTGTGCTCCAACTTGGAAGAATGTGTTAAGGAAAGAATAGGTCTTGGTTATCATTTTTCTTGAATCGCATTAGATTTCTACATCTTTTGGATGCTACCTTGGTATGGCCATTGGACGTTTCATGTATAATGTTTCATCTTGGCTGACGTGGGAGAAATATTTTGTAATTTGTGGAAGGTATAAATGAAAGATCTTGTTTGGTGTGAAAGGTAAAAGTGTGTGAGAGGGTGCGAGGTTATGTGAGTGAGTGTGAAAGTGAGTGAGTGTGAAAGTGAGTGAGTGTGTATGTGAAGATGTGTTGAAGGGAGCAGTGTTTGCGGTGCAGAGGAAGTGAAGATTTAAGTCAGAGTGAAGTGTGTGGATGTTGTGGAGGTGTCTGATCAGTGAGATTAGTTGAAGGTGATGTTCAGAGGTTGTAGCCTCATTCTATAAGTGTTTTAGTATTGTATTTTAGGGATTTGCAGCTTCCTTTGGGTTGTCTCCCATAAATAATATTGTAATCTTATTTTTATTTGTAAAGATGGATTTGGATAGTAGATCCAAGCAACTTGCTCACTATGTTTTTTCCTTTCTAGGGTTTTCCACGTAAATCTAGAGTTGTGATTGTGTGCTCATATGTTGTGCTTTAATTTTCTTAATTTGATTCATCATTTGTTTAAGAGAGTAAGAAGACTTTGATTGATATATTTAATTTGGAATACAGTTTTGGTATATGCTGATTCACCCCCCTCTCAATATATCATTGTGTTCTAACAAACTTCGGTCAACAACCTCTATTTGATCATTCATCTATGGATGATAAGCAAAATTATAAATGATTCATGTGTCCAATTTCCTCCACAAAGTGCATGAGAAATGACTAAGGAACTTTGTATCTTAGTTTGAAGTAATAGGTCTATGACAATCCATGTAACCACACTATCTCAGTGAAGAACAAATTTGCAATCTTGGAAGCATCATTGAACTTCTGACAATGAATGAAATCTACTATTTTGAAAACTTCTCAACCACTACAAATATGGTCATTACCTTTCTGTGTGCATGATAATCTAGGAACAAAATCCATGGACAGTTCATCCCAAGGCCTATTTGGTGTGCATAATAATTTATATGTCACTCATTTTGCTACTTGACATGTTTTGTAATGTTCCACAAATCTTCTTTCATACTTGCACAAGCTATGTTAGTAGTATCTCTCTTCCAACATGGTCTAAAACTCATGAGTGTGGTTCTCCCTTTTCAACTTTGTGCAATACACAATTGTTATCTCTTGAATAGAAATCTCTCTTGTACGAAGTAGTCCACAAATTGACCTTTAGCTATAGCCCATGGATCCAAGCATATGCACCATGTATCTACAAAATCTAGATCTACGATTCACAAATCCTTAATCATCTCTATGCCCAGTAATTCAACAATAATCATTGATAGTAACACCTACCCCTTGCTCAAGGCATCTACAACCTTATTGGTTTTACTAGTGCATGTTACAAAACTAGACAATTCTTAAATTAATCCCAATAGAGGAGCAACATAATAAGTTACAGATCTAAACAATAACAATAGAGAAATAACACATAACACAAGATGTACCTTGGGAAAACCCTACAAATGGAAAAACTAACCTCCAAAGCACACTTAATGTCTTATTTGACTAGAAGATTACAATACACTTAGAATATCAATGTTGTCACTAGAGATATAGGAGATCTTCAACCACTAACTTTTGGAATCAATCTAATAGCATAACCATGCTCCAAACACCACCATCATGCAAGCTACATTTCAATCCAATATATAAGGCAAATACAATTCAAAAAACCACCCATAATTTCCAATACCATGGAGCAAATCAAGGGACCCAATTTGAGTGCTTATATCCATGGTTCAAGTTCCAACACCCCCTCATGATGAGTCCATCGTAATTAAATCCCATGGTCTAATATTCCACTCACCAAACTTGGGCACTCCAATTTGGTTTACTCAAACCTCTTACAAGATGATCTTACATATATCATAACTAGTTGGTCAAAGATGTTGCCTCTAGTCCATGATGTAACCCCCCTCTTACATGTTCTTACATGCTTTTACATGCATCATAAATTTGCTTACGCATCTTACAATGTTATATATGACCTTACACATCTTACATGACATAGATCTCTTACAAATGTCATAGTACAAATGCCAAGTGACGTAGTGTGTCATAGACAAGGATCTCAAGATTCCTCCTGAGTGGGGTGCCTTTTTCCATGTGGCCTTGAATATTAACAATACATTACAAATATTTAATAAATATAATTTTACCTAAATTTGCAAGGTTTTCAACACCTAATCCTAACATAAGGGGTTCTAACAAAATGAACTAAGTTCTAGGAGCGATAATGTCTATGGCCAACCTATACCAAGAAACCTGATTCATCAACTTCGTCATGGAATTAACAATACCCAAACCATCCATCAACACCACAACCTCTCTTTTCTCATCCAAAACACAACACCACTAACTAGGTTATAACCATAACCATTGTACACCTTCAACTATGGTTCAAGTTCCAACACCCCCTCATGATGAGTCCATCGTAATTAAATCCCATGGTCTAATATTCCACTCACCAAACTTGGGCACTCCAATTTGGTTTATTCAAACCTCTTACAAGATGTTCTTACATATATCATAACTAGTTGGTCAAAGATGTTGCCTCTAGTCCATGATGTAACCCCCCTCTTACATGTTCTTACATGCTTTTACATGTATCATAAATTTGCTTACGCATCTTACAATGTTATATATGACCTTACACATCTTACATGACATAGATCTCTTACAAATGTCATAGTACAAATGCCAAGTGACGTAGTGTGTCATAGACAAGGATCTCAAGATTCCTCCTGAGTGGGGTGCCTTTTTCCATGTGGCCTTGAATATTAACAATACATTACAAATATTTAATAAATATAATTTTACCTAAATTTGCAGGTTTTCAACACCTAATCCTAACATAAGGGGTTCCAACAAAATGAACTAAGTTCTAGGAGCGATAATGTCTATGGCCAACCTATACCAAGAAACCCGATTCATCAACTTCGTCATGGAATTGACAATACCCAAACCATCCATCAACACCACAACCTCTCTTTTCTCATCCAAAACACAACACCACTAACTAGGTTATAACCATAACCATTGGTACACCTTCAACTATCCACACCTACAACCCAATTTGCATCTAGAAATCTATGTATACCCACAGTGGGACTTTAACATAATTGTTGAAGTTTTATTAACTGTTGCACATCCACTAAGTGTTGTAAGTGTTGTGTGTCCACTAAGTACTCCAAGTGTTGCAAGTGTTACCACTAAGTATTGAAAGTGTTGCAAGTCCACTAAGCATTGTTGCAAGTGAGCTACAAGTTCCTCAATCCCAACACTCTTAGCTAGAGACAAGATAACTCCACTAAGAAAAACCATCTCGGTGCTAATAGGCATCACTGCCAAGACACTTACCTTTCCATCTCCAACAACTAGGAGATCCTTAGGCTCACCTAAAAACATTTCTCTAAAGCCAATAAATACATGAATGCTCATCTCATGCCAAAATACTCCAATTTCAATGTTGCAAGATCCAAGAAATCATCATGGCAAAATTATCCAGATCCTCAACACTAGAAGGCCATCCATCTCAAACTGATAGATGATTGAACAACCATTTCATGCCAAGACTCCCATTCTAGATCCATTGTTTACCATGGAACAACGATACTCATCTTCAATACTAGAAGACTACTCCACAAAACATAGACAAAGTTCCCACTACATGATTACTCTAGAATCTAAAAGCTCCTCCTGGCACCATGATTCACATCTTCAAAATGAATGAATATTTTTTTGAAAACTAATAGATCCACAAAAAACTATATCCCTACACAAAGCTCCCATTGTAATGTGATCTCAAGCATAACATGTTAGCATAGTCCATGTCCTCAAAACCTTGAAGACCAATTCCAAATCATAAGAAAATCTCCTATTGCATGATTAGAGTAGACTCTAGGAGCTCCTCATGGCATTGTGATTTACATCTTCACAACTAGAAGATCAATCTATCTCCAACCAATTGATCCACACATGACCCTATCATAACCAAAACTCCTATTGCATTCTTACCAAGAGCTTCCCATGGTGAAAAGGTCAACATCTTTATGATAGATCCATAGGCACAACCATGTTGTGCCAAAACTTCCCCTAAACATTCAGTAGCTTCCCATAGCATCATGGTCACCATCTTCAACTTAGAAGACTATCTATCACAACCATGTTTCTACACAAAGCTCCCACTAAGCCATGACCTAGAACATCTCAACACCCTTAGATCTGATACTCAATCTGAGACATTCACTTGACACTAGTGGATTTCTCATTATCAAGTAAAACATGACCAACCATAGTGTTAGAATTCAACTAGAATAGAGTCCCGACTTGGTCTCCTCATGCCACCTCTTTTCCACCTTTGATCATGATGCAACTTCTTCCTAAATCGTACTTGCACACCTTCTAAATCACAAGTGTCTTCTCTCCAATTGTCACAACAAACCCACTGTAAATACATTGTCGGACACTTGCAAGACTACTAAAAGTATGTTACTATAGGTTCCCTATAGTACTACTACAATTAAAATATTGCAATTTCCCCAAAGTACTACAAGTCCGTTGTTGCAAGTTCCCTATAGTACCGTTGCAAATATATTGCAGGTTTCTCAAAGTACTACTACAAGTATACTATTGTAGGTTCCCCAAAGTATTGTTGCAAGTTTGTTGTTGCAGGTTCCCTATAATAATACTGTAAGTATGTTGCAAGTTCCCCACAGTACTATTGCAAGTTTATTGTTGTAGGTTCCTTATGGTACTATTGTAGGTTCCCTGTAGTATTACTGTGAGTATGTTGCAAGTTCTCTAAAGTATTATTGCAAGTCCACTTCTATAGGTTCCCCAAAGTAATCTTTCAAGTCTACTATTATAGGTTCCCTATAGTGTTGCTATAAGACCAACACTGCATTGCTATAGGACCATTATAGGTCCACTGCATGACCACTACAAGTCCTCTACATGAATTCTCTAAGAAGTTGAAAGACTCCTATACCAAGAAACCTACTTTTGGTTTATCCATGAAAAGAACACTTTCCATCATGATGATTCAAATTTGTTTGAACAAATAGATGCATAATTTATCACATCATGCCAACAAACTCCAACAACAACATTGCAACATACAAGATCTCTTCAAGGCAAAGTGATCACTATACTCAAGTTGCACATGACCAACAACATTAATGGTGCCCAAACCCTCTTCCTTCTTCTTGCATGTCCTTCAAATGGCCACCTTGTCAATTATCCATCTCACTTTTCTGCTACCCAACATGCCAATGCTCGACAATGGTTGTAGGCCAAAAACTAAAATCTACAATACACTTTCCATAGATCATGCTTCTCTATGGTATCCAAATAGTCTACACTAAATAACAAAGATGCTCAAAAGGACTGACATCTCACTACCACCATTTTCATGGCAACTCTCTATGTTGCACATGCATGGTCCACTACAAGCACTCTACACATCCACCCTTCAGTTTTTCATGCAACATGCAAATACGCAAACATAACACCCATAATTTCATGTTGCACACATGTAACCTTTGATCTACTAAAAACACATGGACCCAAAAACATACATATCCAATGCACAATCAACAATAGGAAATAAACCTCAAATATAATACAACAAGTAGATTCTTCTCTCATGGCACAAAAATTAGATCCAAAACAACCTTAGATCTAGAATGCTACAAATCCACAGCTTGGATAAACTATAGGTTAGGAACCAGAGATTAATGAACAAGCCTCCAATAGACTCGAAAGCATGCATGCAAATCTACAACTGTCTCTCATTCAAACAACCCTTGGGAATTATGATCATAACAATCTTTTATAAATCTACAAAGAATAGATTTTAAATAGAAAACCTATAAAACACATTTGTTAATAATGAATAACTTGCATGCAACAACAAGCTACACACAACCACCATACAAATCAAAATCCATTACATGTTCAAAGCACTTGCAAATCTGAGGCCTCCATATCTACTATTTGAATGATAGACTATCATAGATCTACATAATGTAGATCCAAAACATCATGAATCCATAACATGCAAGCACATGCATCTGATGTATCCATCCATGTAGATACAAAAAATCATGAATCCACAATATGCAAGTACATGCATTTGATGTCTCCATTTTTCGTGGTGGAGGGTTTCTATCTAGATACTACTGAAAGGAAGCTAGGTGTGTGGAAATCACTTCCTTCACTAATCTAATAAGGAGAGGGCTGTGAAAATTCAAATTAATCCTTACAACTACAGCAACATAGAACATCTAAAAGAGGTATTGCAGCAATACACATGAACCAGAAAGAAGACAGAAGAAGAGAGACAAAGATATAATGTGGGGAAAACCCTTATCGGGTGAAAAACCCCACACTCAAAAACCTACACAATGTATTATCAAAACTGAATGTTGTTTACAATACACTTGCAATTCAAGCTTCAATGGTCTTCGACACTCATATCTGGAGTCAATCCAGCAGCATAACAATACCTGTCAATCATGTAATACATCTCCTCCTCCAAGCACATGTTTATATAGAATATACAAGTCAATATTGGTCCAAACTTGGAATGGGCATCCAACTTGGCCTCATGGCCCAAAATCCACACCTAAGGACACTTGGTCAACATTGTGGAATGTGCTTAATACTTGTCCACAGCTCCCATCCCAAAGAGTTCGCCTATTTCTAAAATGGGCTATGACAGATGCTCTTACGACACTTACGACCATCATAAAATCTGTCATAGCAATTACAACTTACAACTGTAAGAGAATTTGTCATACACAGGCTATAAATAACATATTCTCTTACAACATGTCATAGTCCACCTTGGGGTGCACAAATATGCCTTTTTCAAAGATGCTTCATGACACATGTCTTCACTTGTCTTACAAGCTTCTATTTTTGACTCTTACATGTCATAGATTCTGTCATAGGAATCCGTCATAACCGTTTCGGTCAATATTCCCTTACACAACATCCAAGATGCTGACACATGGAAAAATTCTCCTACCACAAAGTGGGATGCCTATCTCCTCATGTGAGGACAAAATTACAAGTTGTCATCTTCCATGTAGGATGACACATCACCATCCCACATCCCACAATATGACAATATGAAATTTACAATTATTTACAACATAGGCAATGAATTAATAAATACAAATATAAATAATGCAAGGAATTACCAAGGTTGAGGCACCTTAATTCCCAACATTCTCCCACTTGTCGAACACCTTGTAAGAGCCAATAGACTAACAGGATTTAACTTCTATAGGCCAAGAGGCCCATAGACTCCGAACACCATCTGAACTTCTCTGTGCCCACTGGCTTCATCAATGCATCTGCAACATTCTTCAAAGTATCTACCTTTTCCAAATTTACCTTCCCCATCCTCTACCATGTCTTGCACGAAGTGAAACTGAACATCAATATGCTTTGTTCTGGCATGGAAAGTTAGATTCTTCACAAGGCAAATTGTACTCTGACTGTCACAACTGATAGTGATCTGACCTGCATCAATACCAATATCTGAACACAATCTCTTAAGCCAAATGGCTTCCTTACAAGCATGAGTTGCTGCCATATACTCAACTTCTGTCATGGACAAAGCAACCACAGGTTGTAACTTACTCATCTAACTAATAGCACCACCAAACAGTGTAAACACATAAGCACTGGTGGATCTCCTACTGTCAATGTCACCTGCCCAATCTGAATCCACAAATCCACGAATATCAATGGAATGCGGAGGTCTTGTAGCATTACCATGATAACATATGGAATACTCAGAAGTACCCCTCAAATATCTAAACAGTCACTTAACTGCATCCCAATGAACTCATCCAGGATTAGCCATAAATTGACTAAGGACTCCCACTGCTTGGGCAATGTCTTGTCTTGTGCAAACCATAGCATACATCAAACTTCTAATAGCACTAGCATAAGGTACTCTGCTCATGTCCTCCACCTCACTAGGAGATTTTGGACAATCCTCAACAAACAACTTTGTTCCCAAAGAAACAAGAACACACAATGGTCTACAAATTTGCCATGCTAAACCTATCCAACACGGTCTTCACATACTTACTATGGCTTAACCAAAGTTTTTTGTTGGTTCTGTCTCTTTTGATTTCCATTCCTAGAATGTACCTGGCTGCCCCTAAATCTTTCATTTCAAACTGTGCTAACAACTGAGATTTAAAATCAGAGATCATATTCTTACCCTTCCCATTAAGCAACATATCATCAACATACAGTGCAACAATGAGAATACGATCACCATCAAACTTATAATACACACAGTGATCCGATTTTGATCTCACAAATCCAATTGACAACACAAAGGCATCAAACTTCAAGTACCATCTCCTAGGGGACTATTTCAAACCATACAAAGACTTCTTAAGCTTGCAAACCAAATTTTCTTTACCTTTCACCATGTAATGCTCTGGCTATGACATGTAGATTTCTTCCTCCAAATCACCATGAAGGAAAGTTGTCTTCACATCCATTTGTTCTACCTCTAAGTCATAAGTTGCTGCAAGAGACAACAGGAATCAAATGGATGTCATCTTTGCAACAGGAGAGAAGATCTCATCATAATCTATACCCTCCACTTGTGATTACCCCTTCGCAACCAATCTAGCCTTATACTTCTCAACACTACCATCTACACCAATTTTCTTCTTGAACACCCATTTGCATCCAACGGGTTTTCATCCAGGAGGCAAAGGCACCAAGTCCCAAGTTTGATTCTTTTCCAAAGAATCCATTTCATCCTCCATGGCCTCCTTCCAGGAACCTGCATCTTTCATGTCCATAGCCTCTGATACAGTTCTAGGTTCATCACTGTTAGTAAGCAAATCAAAAGCAAAACTAGAATCAAGCAATGTAAAACCAAACCTTTCAAGTTGCTTTCTTATCCTTGTAGACCTCCTCAAGAGCTGAAGTTGAGGTTCAGCTTCTTCATCTAAGATTTCAAAGCTGCAAGAGATCTCCTCATCATCAGGTGCAACATTGTCTTTATGTTCAGTCTTCCCAGGGGTAGCAGGAAATTGAACAACATCCTCTTTCTTTTATTTTTCTTCTAGCTGTAAAATAGTGGAAGAAGGTGTAAGCTCTCTGAAGATGACACTTCTGCTATACAACACTTTTTTAGCCACTGGGTCTCAAAGCTTGTATCCTTTCACACCGACACCATAGCCAATGAAGATACACTTAACAGCCTTATTCTCCAGTTTTGACCGCTTCTCCCTAGGCACATGTGCATATGCCTCACAACCAAAAACATGAAGATGACTTATTGAAGGATTTCTACCAGACCACACCTCCATGGGTGTCTTTCCAACAATAGCTGATGTAGGAGATCTATTTACAAGATAGCAAGCAGTGGCAACAACTTCAGCCCAAAATTTTTGTTCTAGGCCAGCTCCACTAAGCATACTCCTAGCCTTCTCCATCAATGTCATGTTCATCCTTTCTAAAATTCCATTTTGTTGCAAGGTGTATGGAGTTGTCTTATGTCTTTCAATCCCAAGTTCCTTGCAATATTTATCGAATTATGTAGAACAGAACTCACCGCCATTGTCAGTTCTCAAACACTTAATCTTTTTTACTAGTCTATTTTTTAGCAAAGGTCTTAAACTCCTTAAACTTACTATAGACTTCAGATTTGCTTCTGAGGAAATAAATCCATGTCTTTCTACTGTAGTCATCTATGAAAGATACAAAATATACAGATTTTGATAATGAAAGAACATTAACAGGACCAAATACATCAGAATGAACAAGGTCTAACACATCAGAAGACTTATGAGAACTTGAATAAAATTAAACACGGTTTTGTTTGCCATATATGCAATGTTCGTAAAAGTCAAACTCAAGATTACAATCATCTAACCCCTCAACGAGGTTTTTATTTTTCAGGGTACGCAGACCCTTCTCACCAATGTGGCCAAATCTCTTATGCCATAACATTGTCTTTTCAGCGGGAAGCTTAACTTCGAAGGCATGATTACAAACATCAGAACTAGAAACAATAGATTTCTTAACTGCTCATTCAGATGGTGGGGATGAAGTGACTGCTACCCTCTTCCTTGAATTAGAAGAACTGTTACATTGTGTAATGCATGCCTCTAGCTGAAATAGAGTACCTCTCCTAGTACCCTTAGCAAGCACCATAGCTCCTCTAGTCATCTTGCATCTTTCTTTCGAAAAGATAACCTACACACCTGCATCATTCAACATACTTATAGAAAGCAAGTTCCGTGCTAAGCTTGGGATGTGCATAACCCCAGAGATCCCCTTCACTCATCCATCACCCAAGTACACCTTTCCACCATCGAACTCCTCACACTGAGTGAACCAGTCTCGATGTGAGGTCATGTGAAATGATGCACTAAAGTCAATCGGCCACACATCATCATATGTATGGGTTTCCAGGGTTGCGATGAAAGCATCACCATCATCTTGTGACTTGTCAGAATCTAAATATGAGGTCTTCTTCTTATTTTTCTTTTCTTCTTTGCATTCCTTTCAGAAATGCTCAGATTTACCACAATTCCAACAGATAGCCTTGGACTTTCCAAGAGATTTGGATCTCCCACGGGATTTGGATCTACCCTTCTCAGCTTTCTCGTCCTTCTTTTTCCCTTTCTCCTTGGGTCTTCCACGAAATGCAAGAGCCTCTTTGGCTGCATCAGAAGACTTTCTCTGCATCTCTTTGGATAACAACGAAGAAAACACTTCATCCATTTTGAATGTGGATGTGGTGCTTCCAATAGCCATGACAAGGTGATCCCACGAGTCTGGCAAAGAACAAAGCAAGGTCATACAATGATCTTCCTCCTCCATCTTAACACCAATAGATGTCAATTGTGCAGCCAGCATGTTAAAAGTATTCATATGTTCAACAACAGATCCTCCATCCTCCATTCGAAGGGAATACAACTTCTTTCTCAGAAAAAATTTGTTAACCAAGGATTTGGCTTGATACACATCTCCCAACTTCTTCCAAAGCAAGTTTGCAGTTTTCTCCTCATGGACATTTAACAAGATAGAATCAGCAAGACTTAGTCTTATGAGACCCTTAGCCTTCCAATCCTTGAGATCCCAATCATCTTGTGACATTGCAGCTGGTTTAGTTCCATTAACACTTTCCCAAAGGTCTTGATCAACAAGCATGTCTTCCATCTTGAGCTTCCATAGCTCGAAATTAGTGCCATTGAATTTCTCCACTTCAAATCTTTCAGATGTGTTTACCATCTCCTTGTTGTAGTAAAATTCAGAATACTTTGCACAGACTCCCACTCAACTTAAGATCAGCTCAAAAAACCCCTACCCAACAGCTAAGACTAAAACTGGCCAGGCTCTAATACCAACTAAAAGGAAACTAGGTGTGCGGAAATCACTTCCTACACTAATCTAATGAGGAGAGGGCTATGCAAATTCAAATTAATCCTTACAACTACAGCAACATAGAACATCTAAAAGAGATATTACAACAATACACATGAACCAAAAAGGAGACAGACAAAGATATAACGTGGGGAAAACCCTTATCAGGTGAAAAACCCCACACTCAGAAACTTGCACAATGTATTATCAAAACTGATTGTTGTTTACAATACACTTGCAATGCAAGCTTCAATGGTCTTTGACACTCATATCTAGAGTCAATCTGGTAGCATAACAGTACCTGTCAATCCTGTAATACATCTCCTCCTCCAAGCACCTATTTATATAGAATATATAATGCAATATTGGTCCAAACTTGGAATGGGCATCCAACTTGGCCTCATGGCCCAAAACCCATGCCTAAGGACACTTGGTCAACATTGTAGAATGTGCCTAACACTTGTCCACAGCTCCAATCCCAAAGAGGTCGTCTATTTCTAAAATGGGCTATGACAGATGCTCTTACAACACTTACGACCGTCATAGAATCTGTCATAGTGGTTACAACTTACAGTTGTAAGAGAATCTATCATACACAGGCTATAAATAGAATATTCTCTTACAACATGTCATAGTCCACCTTGGAGCACCCAAATATGCCTTTTTCAAAGATGATTCATGACACATGTCTTCACTTGTCTTACAAGCTTCTATTTTCGACTCTTACATGTCATAGATTCTATCATAGAAATCCGTCATAACCGTTTCGGTCAATATTCCCTTACACAACATCTAAGATGCTGACACATGGCAAAATGCTCCTACCACAAAGTGGGATGCTTATCTCCTCATGTAAGGACAAAATTACAAGTTGTCATCTTCCATGTAGGATGACACATCACCGTGCCACATCCCACAATATGACAATATGGAATTTACACTTATTTACAACATAGGCAATGAATTAATAAATACAAACATAAATAATGCAAGGAATTACCAAGGTTGAGACACCTTAATTACCAACAACTACAACTAATAGATGATGATCAACAAGGATGTCCTCCATCTTGTGCTTCCACAACTCAAAGTTAGTGTCATTAAGTCCCTTGATCTTCACTTTAATTTTTGTCATTCTCTATACCTAAAAAACAAGATCACCTATGTAGAGATCTCACTCAAACAAGGATTAATACCAAAAGGAAGGCGTCCCCTCCTATAGCCTAAAACTAGGCTCTGATACCAATGTTAGGAAACTAGATAGTTCCTACATCAACCCAATGAGAAAAGCAATGTAATGTTATAGATTTAAACAATAATAAACTAAGAAAATGCACAACACAAGATGTACCCTAGGAAAACCTTGCAAAGGGAAAACCCTAACCTCTAAACACACTTAATGTATTATTTGAACAAAAGATTACAATACACCCAAATTATCAATTCTCTCAACAAGAGATACAAAATATCTTCAACCACTAGCTTCTAGAGTTAATCCAACAACATATCCACACTTTGAACACCACCACCATGCAAGCTACATCCCAAGAATAAACTATAGGAAAAGGCAATGTCTAAAATCAACAATGATTTCCAATACCATGAGCTAAACCAAGGGACCCAATTTGGGTGCCTAAATCCATGGTCCAAGTTCCAATGCCCCATCATGATGACTCCACCTTCCATGAATAGTAAATAACTCCAACAGTCAAATATTCCACTCACCAAACTTGGGTGCTCCAATTTGGTCCATTCAAACCTCTTACATGATGCTCTTATGCATGCCATAATTAGCTAATCAAGGATGCTATGTACTCATTCCACTATGTAACTCCCCTCTTACATGTTCTTACTTGCTCTTACACATGTTGTAGATTCTATTACACACCTTACACGACATAAAAATATCTCTTACACATGTCATAATACAACTGCCAAGTAGTGTAGTGTCTCATATCCAATAAATCTCAAGTTTCCTTCCAAGTGGGGAATCTTTTTTCCTTGTGGCTCCATATTTACAACACTTTATAAGTATTTAATAAATAAAATGTTACCCATATTTGCAAGGTGTACAACACCTAATCCTAACAACATAATCCTTCAAAAAAAATGAATAACCCTACACATATTTTACTCATCTCATGTTCCTTTGATTAAGATTTTCTTGGCTATTAATGAATTTTAATGTTTGGTGGTTTGTATACAACACAAACTCCTTGGGAAACAAGTAGCATCTCTACTTGCATAAAGTGTGCACTATGGCATACAACTTGTGATCATACATAGTTACTTATTCCTAGCTTCATTTAATTTCTCACCAAATAGGTGATTGATCTACCCTCCCAACTCAATACAATATTGATGCACCACCACTAACATCACAATCAACTTGGAAAAATTACCAAAATCTAGGAGAAGCAACATAGGCTCCTTAGTTTAAAAATCTTGGTAGTAGAAACTGTCCAATTGAATCTACCCTTCCTCATTCGGTGAGTTAAGGGTGTGCAAATCCCATTGAAGTTACTAGTGAAATTTCTATAGAAGAATTCAAACTCATGGAAACTTCTATTCTATGCTGCACTACTTAGTTTTGACCACTCAATAATTGCTTTGAGTTTCTTTGGGTACATATTTAATCCCTCTCAAGTTAACAAATCCCAAGTATGTAAGTTATGTTTGCAAGAGCATACACTTCTTCAAATTCATGTATAATTTCTCTTTTCCTAGCTACACAAATACTTGTCATAGGTGTGCAAGATGCTCCTCCCTTGTCGTGCTGAACTCTATGATGTCATACAAATATGCCAATAAACTATTGAAATAAGGGTAGACAACTAAGAGGGGGGTGAATCAGTTATCACAAAAACTTTTATCCTTTGCTGCAATTTAAACTTCTTTACCTCTTATTTATAAATGAATGATATAACCATGAAAGCATGAATCAATAAAACATGAACATAAACAAAATCAACACACATAACTCCAGGATTTTTACGTGTAAACCTGGTTAAGGGAAAAAACACGGTGGGGGTTAACCCACAAGAAATTATACTCTATTAAAAGTATTACAAATGGGGAAGGCGCATGCCTTCAGGGCACACTACCCAGAGCTCACTACTCCAAGCGGCTCACTGCCTACAGAGATGATTACAAGAAGATTACAAATTGTTTGAATTGATGAATAGCATCTACCAATATAGAAGTTTAGTTCTAGTTAAGCACAAAATACTGATCTCACACACTTCATCCTTATTCTGCCCTATTTCACTCTTAGGCCATAATTCGAGATTAGATCTTTATCTTTGCACTTCTTTCTGCCTTTTTCACACTTACTCCATCACCACTTTACACACACACCTCAAAATACTTGAATCCATCGGCTATATATATTCGCATCAAGAAATTCAATCAACTGTAGTTAGCTTCAAGAAAACTTAGAACATTTATTAAGAACTCTGCTATGTCGGCTGAATCCATGCACGAACAACAACGTGGACCAAAAACTTGTGTTCTCAAATCATCAATCATGTTGGCCAATACCACTGCTTATCACAAATTACTTAACCAACAATTTTTCTTCATCTGAACCAAGATCAAATACTAGGTCGGCTTGTTCTTCTTATGACTGTACTGACTAACTAGAACCCAATACTTAGATGCTTATAACTTTTGAATCCTTCATCACCGGAGGCTAAATTCCTAGATTTAGATAGTTCGGACAATCCTTATTACTCCCTTAGATCCAAAGCACACTGTGATTTACCACCGGAGAGATCCAGACCCAAATACTAGACCCTATCACATGCTCTGTTTCTAACTACCCAGACTTGGACAAATCTTCACTCTGACTTCCGGTATGAACAAATTATGTAATGTGGATATGTAAGATGGACTTAGTTGCCATCAATGACAACACCTATCATGCGTAGCAGTGTCTCTTGTGAACAATCTCTCCCTTTGGCATTGATGGAAACACTTAGTGAAAAATGACTAAGTGTCGAAACAACTCCCCTTACTTTGTACACTTATGCTTTTCACTGTTCTCCAGTGCTCCCCCTTTGTTGGATTCCTCATTTTTCATTGTTCTTCACTCCCCCTTTGACATCAATGGCAAAGGCTAAACTTTTTGGATGTAATAATTCCATAATCTCACATTCCTCCACAATGGAGTGTATATGCAGTACAGCTTTATAGCCAGGAGTGAATATTGCCTTGTGGTCCAGTAGTTCCAATATTTGTAATTGAGCATCAAACTCAACAAAATTTGCATACCAAAATTCACCAAAAATTTTATGTACATAGGCATATATACAAATAACCCTAACTTGTTTACATAAGTTTGAACACATCACTAAAGATATTCTTCAACAGCGCCAACTCATTGTCCCAACTCTTCTTCATACTATTCACAACTGAGATGTGACCACTGAATAGGAATGCTTGAGACTCTACTTTTCGCAAGTCAGTAGGATCACTTGATTTAGCAGCAGTTTGGGCTTCTGTCATGGTATTGAACATTGCTTCCAAATTAGGTGAAATTAGTCCCCAGAGCTCACACATTCTTGTCTCAATGTTGTCCTTTTCCTTCATCAATTTCTTTATCTCTTCAATCAGGTTGATTGTTTAACATTCTTGGCTCATCACTGATACTGTCAAAGGATCAAAAGATTGGGATACGCTTGACAGTTTTTCCTTAGACTCCTTTATTTTTATTTCAATGTCCTCTATATCTTTAGGACAAGATAAACAAAATTTATAGACATTCCCTCCTTCTGTAAGAGCATTTTGAATATTCTTAACACTGGTATCCAGCACAATTCTATCTAATGCAATCATCCCTTTTAGAGCATCAAATCATTTATCATTGAATTCATTTTGAACCTTGACCTCTACAGACTTTTCAAGAGATTCAAAATGAGAACTTACAGAGTTTATTAGACTTTTCAACTGGCTGGAGGGAGATGCAGATGAATCCTTCTGGAATGTTGGCATGATTTTCTCCAGAATCCCAGATGTAAGACCAAGTTGCTCACTGTCTTCCATGTGAGACTTTAGAATATCTTCTCTGGCCTTGGCTTGAGAACTGGAGGCCAATTTTATCTTCTACACCGAAGATAAGGTATCAAAATTTATTGGACCTTGTATTATGTCCTTATCTTCTTCAATTTGTTTATCTCTTTCCAAAATTTCCTTCACTGCTTCTGCAGTGTCTCTTGCCCAAGATGCTGATGTATCTATTTGATCCTTACCGGTGCTGTCAACCGGATTGTCCAGCTTGGGCTCTTCCTCAACCTTTGCAATCTCTTCTTCGTTTTTATTTTTGTCCTTGGCCTTCTTTGCTTCATGATCCTTAGCTTCTTCTGTTTCATGCTTTTTATTTTTAATGAATCATCTTCAACATTTATCTCCATATCTTCTTTGCTAGATTGATCTGGAGGAGTTTGAATACCTCCTACATTATCAGTTTTATCTGTCACCTTTTCATCTTCTTTGTTTATTGCTTCCTCTTCCGAAACAAAGGAGTCATCTATCTCAGTTTGTTGCTCATCTCTCTACTGCTCTTCATCATTCAGAATTGATGCATCCTTAGTATCAACCGGTTCTTATGTAACCACATAGAACTTGTTCTTGTCCAGTGCTTTCTTTATAATATATTTTGTTTCTTTAACAACTTCATCAATATCTCCAATCATCAGCTTACTCATCCTTGTTTTGCTTCTGAAATCATTCTTGACCTCTTTAAACAATTTATCTGCTTCTTTGTTGGAGATCATCGGACATAAACTAGATAACACATGTTCCCTCAGCTCCAAATCTTTAGCTTTAGCAGCCTCTTTCCTCATTTCCAAAATGTTACTTAAACTCTTAGGAATTTCAGATAAAATTTCCACAAAAGCTCTATTGAATGTATTCAAGTATTTTACAGTGGCATTCTCCAAAATTCTCTTGTTTGCATCATCAAAAGTGTCATAGTATTTTACTATGGGTTTCATATTCCCATGAATTGTCACAGTATTCACAATTTCTTCTACAGACAAAGTGGACTGGATTTCAGTCTTTGTCTTTTACTTACCTTCATACTTCTGGAAGGCTTATCTTTTGCAGTCTTTGAAGCTTTTGCTTTCTTTGTCTTTATTTCCTTTACTGCTTCATATGATTCTATTTCCTCATCATCTTTAATGCTCTCATATGTTCTGGATGCTTTAGTCTTCATTCTTTTACCATCTTTGCTAGATGGTTTGTCTTCCAGTTTCTCTATTCTAATAGGTTTTGTGTGAATAGAGGTAGCAACAGAGCTTCTTGTTTTTCTAGGCTGGCTGGTGGAGACTTCCAAAGCACTTCCTTGTTTCTTATCATGCATCTCCTTCTCATCTTTTTCTATCCTTTCTCTATTCTGCTTCACAACTTCCTTAGTTATGCCAATGTTTTCAGCATACATTTCTACTTGCTTTTCAAAGTGAGCTCCTTATATGTCCCAAATCTCTCCACAAAATCATCCTTGGGTTTGCTCAAGAGATGTTGAGCATACATATCCAAAATTTTCTCATCTACCTCATACCCCATGGGCATGATCCAAATAGTTCTGGGTTCTACTACTTCCATTAAGCACTGATCAATGTCCACCATGAAACAAATTTCATTCTTGTATTTCTCAACAACCGAATTAGGGATTCTTTCCCTAGAATGCATAATGCTCTAAAAATTCTTGAAGTAACCCCAAATTGCAATTTTTTGTGCTTTAGAGTCACCAATGTTGTTCAAGTGCTCTCTTATCTATATAGAAATAGGTTTATCATTTGTCCAACATATGCTTTTCTTGTCAAGTAACTCATTCATGAAATAGAAGAACAAACATAAGATCAGTGTACCATATTTGAAGGTGTTCTTCTTATCCTTCTTTACCTTATTCAAATTTTCCATCAGCTGGTTCTGCAACAACTCACACAAGTCATAATCAACATTCTCTCTTAACATTTTGTATGCAACATATATGGTCATTCCAGAAATAGAGTTCTCCCTACTGGAGTGATAAATTTTGTAACCAATTACCATTGAAGCAAACTTAACATCCGAATCAATAATGTCATTGATTGTCATTGCCCTTTTGTCAAACTTTGAACCGGTAGCATCAGTTACTATTTGATTCTTTACTGCTTTCAACATTGGTAGTCCACCAAATGAGTTTAACCTTGTCACAACCTTGATGGCGTCCTTGGTGATCTTGAAGGGTTTCATTAGCCATATAAATTCATAATGCATTCAGCTCAGTACAAACCAGACCCACTCATCTTCATTAAAGGATGGAAACCCTATAATCTGAATGAAATGTTTATCGTGCAATGCCTTATATTCAGGTTTAAGACCGTGAATTTCATCCCTTGGATGATTCTTGAACAAATCTACAAACCTTGAGTCCCCAAATTTATCTATGCTCGCATGAATATAGACCCTAATATCTTCAACATGCAATACACCATACAGAACACTTGAAAATGCACCTAACGAGTCAACTTCTACTAATTTGTGTGGATGCTTCTTGAATTTGGGTTGAGGCCTCTCAGTGATATCAACAATCAAAGGTGTAGCCATTGCAAAAGATTACAAGTTCAAAGCTTCGTAGAAAAATACCTCTTTCACAGAATTAGGATTAGTTGATGAATTCATCGGTCGCACTTCAAATCCTTGAAATCTTAGCTCAGGTGCTCTTCTGCTTGCTCTCTTCGAATGCAAAGCGATCCAAATGATGAAAGGATGACCTTTTATGCTCTGCAAAATGTAATTCTCCATTGTAATAAATGTGTTGCCCTAACTTCATCCGGTTAGTCTGTTTCTTGATGTAATTTCTCATGAAACGCTCTGCAAATCACCATATCCACTTCTTTTCTTCTGGAAACCCTTTCAAATGATCTGCAATAACCCAAATTGTCTTCTCTCATCGTGCCATATTCAGGCACCCACTTACTGGCTAGGGAAATTTGATTTTTAATGCAGCTCCCCCTAAGCCAGAGATCTCATTTTAGTTTCCTAAGGAATTCTCAGCACCAGATTTCAGTGCGGACCCATCACAATCATTTCTTACACTTTTCTTCACCCATGTCTTGTTCATTTCATTCTAGATCTTACTTACATCAACTTTGCCCTTGCCTTTGTCTTATCTCTGCTCATCCAGTTTTCTGTTTACCAGACCTCTTCTTTCATTATTCTTGCTTCTGTAGAATCTTGCACTATGACCAGATCTATTGTAATTAAAGCACACAACATTTCTATGCTTATTTACTTGATTTCTTCTTGATCTACACTGATTAGCCATGTGTCCAAATCCATTGCATGCAAAACAGTAGCCATTGAAAGAATTGACATCTCTTCTGTTGTTAGAGTAGTTTATTATCATACTTTTGCAATCATTAGATCTATGACCATACCTTTTACAATTGAAGCATTGACCGGAGAAGAATGGACCACTTTGATTCACTCTACTTCTGCATTGAGTAGCTCTATGACCAAATTTATTGCAATTGAAACAATTACCATTGAAAAATGGATACCTTTGAGCATTAGGTTGTCTTACCAAAGGTCTTCTAGGTCTGTTTCTCCCATTCCTTGATTGAGAATTTCTTTGTCCGAATCCAGAGATTTCACCTTTCTCATACCCAAGACCATGCTTATCATCAACCTTCTTCTGACTCTCAAGCAGCACTTCAAGTTTAGCTGAGCTTATTTTGAACTTCTCCTTGTATTCATTTGCAACTTCTAGGTCATGTCTGAGAATAACAATTTGCCTTTCAAGTTCCTCATTATATCTGCATTCTTGTAGATCAAATTTTAGGTGACCAATTGCTTTGTCCATTCTGTAGCATTCTTCTATTCTTTCCTTCAGAGTTTGATTTAGGTTTTCTTCAGTCTTCTTCCTTTCCTCAATTTCTTTGGTCAGCCTCATCACCCCAAATTCCATCTCATGTTTTAGAACAGAAACTTCTTTTGTTAACTTCTCACATTCCTTTGTATTTTCTTCCAAAGCCTTATTCATGCCATTTTCTTTAGTAGAATTAGCTAGCTATTGAAGTGGTTCCTTCCTCCTTTCCATACATTTTTTTAGTTTTTCTTTTAACATCTCAATGCAATCATCAGCATCTTTAAGGTTCACTTTCAGTTTATTTACTTCTACTTTGGACTGATCAAGATCTTCTAAAGCCAATTGAAGTTGTTCTCTGAGTGAACCCATTGAAACTCCTTCCCAGATCTTCCTCAAGTTGTTAAGCTTCTTCCAAGGAACCTTGCTCTGTTACCAATTATTGAAATAAGGGCAGACAACTAAGAGGGGGGGTGAATCAGTTGTCACAAAAACTTTTATCCTTTGCTGCAATTTAAACTTCTTTACCTCTTATTTATAGATGAATGATATAACCATGAAAGCATGAATCAATAACACATGAACAAAAACAAAATCAACACACATAACACCAGGATTTTTATGTGGAAACCCAGTTAAGGGAAAAACCACGGTGGGGGTTAACCCACAAGAAATTATACTCTATTAAAAGTATTACAAATGGGGAAGGCACATGCCTTCAGGGCGCATTGCCCAAAGCTCACTGCTCCAAAAGGCTCACTTCCTACAGAGATGATTACAAGAAGATTACATATTGTTTGAACTAATGAATAGCATCTACCAATGTAGAAGTTCAATTCTGATTGAGCACAAAATACTGATCTCACACACTTCATCCTTATTCTACCCTGTTTCACTCTTAGGCCATAGTCCGAGCTTAGATCTTTATCTTCGCACTTCTTTCTACCTTTTTCACACTTACTCCATCACCGCTTCACACACACACCTCAAAATACTTGAATCCATTGGCTATATATATTCGCATCAAGAAATTCAATCAACTGTAGTCAGCTTCAAGAAAACTTAGAACATTTATTAAGAACTCTGCTTTGTCGGCTGAATCCATGCACAAACAACAACGCAGTTCAAAAACTTGTGTTCTCAAATATCAATCATGTCGGCCAATAACACTGCTTATCACAAATTACTTAACCAACAAATTTTCTTCATCCGGACCAAGATCAAATACTAGGTAGGCATGTTCTTCTTCTGACTGTACTGACTAACTGGAACCCAATACTCAGATGCTTATAAATTTTGAATCCTTCATCACCGGAGGCTAAATTCTTGGATTTAGATAGTCCCGACAATCCTTATTACTCCCTTAGATCTGCAGCACACTGTGATTTACCACCGGAGAGATCCAGACCTAGATATTGGACCCTATCACATGCTCTATTTCTGACTACCTGGACTTGGACAAATCTTCACTCTGACTTCCGGTATGAACAAATTATGTAATTTGGATATGTAAGATGGACTTATTTGCCATCAATGACAACACTTGTCATGCATAGTAGTGTCTCTTGCCAACATAAACATGCCTAACAACAACTTGAGAACCTTATTTATCAACCTCGTGAATGTTCTTGGGGCTAGTAAACCAACTAAGCATCACCATTCATTCATACAATCCTTCTTTCATTCTAAATGCAGTCTTCCACTCATCTCTTTCTATATATATATATATATATATATATATATATATATATATATATATATATATCCACTCTTGAGACCAATCTTGAAAAAGTAACATGTGCCACTCGAACAATCTATAAGATCATCCATACATAGTAATGAGAACTAGAACTTGATGGAAATTTTGTTAATTGTATGGGAGTCTACACGTGTTTTCCGTTCTTCACCTTTATTGACATTGAAATAAAAAATGCAAAAGCTTCCTACTTAATCCTACGATAACAGAGTTACAAGTTATTCAATCTATACAAATTTTAGTAGAGTTTTGACACATAAAACAACACTTGGAAAAGAACAATAACAAAAGAGATAATGTGTAAGGCTCCACCTATGTTAACTCTTGCCTTGTCCAGATCCTATAGTATTGCTTGGATCAAAGCATGTTTTAAACTAGTTGATAAGTGTTTGAAGGATAATCTATGTTTGATGTCTGTGCATTATCATGCTTGTGATTAAAGGCTTATTGATGGCTTATGTTGTTATTTAATGATTCAATAGACATGGCTTGTTCAATTTTAATATTTTCATAAGTTAATGCTAAAGTAAGTTATTTTTCCAATTCAACTTTATGAGTGGATTTACTGATTGTATGTGAATTGATTTAAATATGCACCTTTTGATATTTGGGTCATGTTCATTGTAAATGATATTCAGTAAGATATGGTTATATGATTAAATGTGATTTAAAGTTTCACATTTTTCTATTGATATAATTGTAAGATGGAAGTATTCCTTGTTTGATTACATGTTTGTGTTGGGTATTATATGTTGTGTTTGTGTAGATACACTAATGTTATAACTAAGTGTGTAGGTGTAGGTTGCCCAACAATGATCAATCTAGAGATAGTCAATTTGGGTAAATGTGTTTATGTGTTTATGTTTCATTTCCCTATCTCACTCAATTGTGGGTTGTGAGATGTGTCTTATTCTACCCTATGAATCGTGATCCAAGTTGATGTTGATTCTGGATTCTTATGTTTTGTGTAAACACATAAAGTATGTGTGTGAATGCTTTATGAAAGTTTTCTTGGTTTCATTGTGTTATGTGCTTTTGAAGTAATAAATATTTCTTATGAGTTATAAAAGAGATTTTAATTAGTAAATGCTTTAGTGAATAAAGTGTTGTGCAATTTAATAAATTGTAGTCTTGATATGGAAATTAAAAGGCTTAACATAGATTCATTGAAATGCATAAAAGTCCCTTGAAAGGATATTAAAAAGCTATTTTGTGTGAATTTTGTTTAAAAGAGTTGAACATATCTATTTTGAAAAATACCTAGTTTGAATGTGAAAAGGGGGAAAAATCCATTTTGGGTTTAGGGATTTTTTATAAAAGGATATTTGAAAACTCTTGTTCATTTTCTTGATTCTCTTCTTTCCCTCATTGTGTGAGCTCTTGTTTTCAAAAGAATTGCTTGGAATGGTTGCTTGTGGTTAGGAGCTTGAATTGGAACCTTGAAGAGGATTAGCAAAGATTGTTGTGCATTACATTCAAAAATACAAACCCCCATTGTTGAAGTTTCCTTTGTTGAAGGTGTATTTCTTTTCTTATGAATTTATGCTTATGTTTAAATGATGTTCTTCATTTGCCATGATCCACATTAGGTGGATTATGGCTTTCCTTACATGAAGGGATATATTTGAAAGAGAATGTATAAATTAGTTTGTTGTGCAATTTATAATTGTAGGTTTTCATATTTTTGGAACATGCAATTGTATTCTTGAACTATGGTGAAATTTTCCTAAAATTATATGTGATTTTAAAAGAGTAATCTCCTCATTGTTATTCTTTAAAGGGTATCTTTGATTTTAGATATTTTATGTTTTGAAAACTGAAGAAAATCCAAGGTTCATCATAGGGGAAATGGAAATTTGTATGGTGTTCGATATTTCTCGAAAATGTAAAACTTGAATTTTACACCATGCTAAACCTTTCTATTCTATGGGATGAGAAATCTCCTTATAGAAACAAGTTTGTTTATCATTTGGAAATGTGTCATAGTTTAGACCTCATTTTTTGTGCCAAAAATTTTTTTTGTATTTGATTTTGGGAATGTTGGCCTTGTCGATTTCTTTTATTTCTTTTATTTTGCAGATTGATGAATTTGCCCAAAATCAAGATGGTTTGGGATTTGACCATGTGTGTCATTGTTTAAACCTCAATTCACGTTCCTATGGATCATTTTTGTATATTCTCATTTTTTAGTGTGTTAGATTATTTTATTTGATTGGTGTTATGGAACAAACTACAAAGCCTCTAATATCTTGTATAGAATACATAGGCAAGGCCACTTGAGTTTGTGTCTCGAGGAACAGGTTTGGGTCTAGGACCTTGTCCTAATTTTTATTTAGCTTGAGAACCTTCTATTGCAGATGGATTTGTACCCTCAATTTCCACTTGGTTTGGAGAGCCATAGTGATGTCACTTCTTGGTCCTTTGGCCTATACTCTCTTCTTATCATTATTAGTTTGAGTTGTGTCCAAATGGGGTTTGATATATGTAGGTGTATGCATTGATTTGTGTTTGTATAACCTTCATGTATGCTTGCTTGGTGATCGAAGTATGAGATGAGTGTGTACTCTCATAGTAAGTATTGGTTATTAGCACCATTCTCATTGTATGTAATTGGTTTTTATCACAATTCCCATTGTATTGCATTGGTTGGTATCATGATTGCAATGTGCATGCTTATTGGATGTATTATGTATGATTTGTTCTTACATCATACTTGCCTTGTTTTGTGTGTTTGTATGATTGCCCAATTAGTTGCCTCCTAGTTTAGAGGGGTGGACCTTGGGATCCAACATGGTTGGGTGGTGTTGGTCACCATTTTGGCTAGTTGGATCATTGGTGATGCTTTGGAGAGCGTATATTGTTCTCTTTACTCTTGAGTTGTAGATCATCATTGTTGCATTGTTGAGAAATGTATAATTAAGGACATCTATAACCTTATTGATTAAGTTGTATAAGTGCTATGCACTATCTTTTAATCTCATGTAAACCATCCACTGATGGGATGAGAACCATTACACTGTAATATGTATATGACATTATTGGAGTTGATTTTGTATCTTGTCTTTCAAGTATTTATTGTGATGTGACAAGTATGTATTCTAAGATGTGTAGGCATAGTTTGTATTGGAGGTTGAGATGATACGTGTTGCTTATGTCATGCTTTGTATTTGATGCAATGATTAAGTTAGAATCACTGGTATGATGCCATATGTTCGAACCTATGGATTAGGAGTAGATATTATTCTTGTATTCTTGTGTCACATTTAAATTATAAGGATAGATTTTTATTAATAGTAATATGATATTTGGTTTTAAAAAATTGTGGAATTCATGGATGATTAAGTGGAAAATTGAACCCTAGTCACAATGAAAATAATTTCTTTAAACCATTTTATAATCTCCTAAAATAAGGATGCTACAATATGTTTTGTGTTCAACCTTCACGAGCTTGCCTTGGTTTGGCAATGCTCTAGCCCTTAGGCCTTTTTTCTTGGTGCTTGTTTTGAAAGTTGTCACTTGGTTTGTGATGTCATTTTGGATAGTAGGCTTTAGGGAATCCTTATGGCTTCTTCAAAATTAAAAACAAAGTCTCTAGAGCTCCCACTATTTGAAACATGACTTTGTAACAATCATCTATTTTACCAAGGGCTATTATGTTGATGAAAGGAGTGGTTCTAGGATCACCAAGGGTGATTCTAACTAGTAATAAGGTGACTTCGATGAAAAGGAGTGATCTTGAGATAGGGGATAGTTCCAGCACTTTTTTAGAAAAGTTTCCAAAAGGAAGGTTGATTGTTGGGGTTTGCCTTGTCCACCTATCAACATAGTTTGATAAGATTTTGTCCTTTATCAATCATGCTTCTATTTGTGTCGTAATTCATGTCTCAGGAAGAAATGAATAGTCATTTGCAAGACTAGGTCAAGATAGTGATTCTCCCCACTGTTCATCATCTTGTTAGACATTCATTGTGGTTTGAATGTATTTTCCACATCATTTTGGATGTGTGAGTGTGTCTTGGTTGGTATTATGGAATGAAATGATGCTCAAATTTCCTTGGACTAGGAAATGAAGGCTTATTCTTATTCTATCCTTACTCATTCATGAGATATGTGATTAGTAGTCTTGTACCCTATCTTTGTGGTTAGAGGTAACTCTACCCTCTCACATGGTCATTGTTATGATGTCATCACATGATAAATTCTTTCACTTATTCAATTTTGCCTTGTGCATTAACATTGTGTATTACGAGTGTCATATTCTATCACAACATCTCTAGTGCATGAGTGTGCATTATGACATGGTTATGAAATTGTTTGTTCATTATTTACTCATTAATGTCTTGGTAAAAAGCTTGGGGTATTCCATTTGGTATTAGACCACCTAAACTGCAACAACTAGAGCTCTGGGTCATGCATGTGTGTGGCTTGTGTGCATGTTTTATGGATCTTTCTTATGTGTTGACTCTTGTTCCTTGTCTTGTGTGATAGGAGAATACAATATAGACCTTGTTACCTGAGAATCCATGAGTCAAATCATGATGGCTTGGATGGAAAGAATTCTCCTTGGATGTTAGTTGATATGGGATCTTTGATCTTTGATGCCTTGAAGAAAGTGCTTGAGCATCTTCCACCTCATCTAATGATTACCTAGTTGGTAGAGTGAGAGAATTCTAGGATCTCTCTCCTTTTAGGAGTAGTACAAGAGGAGGAGCCTTGTTGGGTGCAACCATGACTAGTGGTGAATCATGTCATTAGTGGGAATAGTAATGGTGTAACTGTGTCGATGACCTTTGTTGATGGTGCTCTACTACCATCAAGGGTTATATTGTAGGTGTAGAGGCTTGACCCTCATCAAGGATCTTAGGGAGGTGAGCATAGAGATTCTTTTAATGAGCTTGGGGTTTGAGGGTAGTTGGAGAGTGTTCCTTGACATCAGTAGGCACTCCTAGGAGGTCAAGCTATTGGTGGTCATATCGATAAGGAGTAATAGAGGTAGTGTCATAGGGAGCATGTTGCTCAATAGTAGGCTAGATGTGGTCACCCCAGTTGTCTCTTCTCGAGCCTTTTACAATTGAGTGTACTATATCATGTACCATTCTTTTCTTGTGGCCAAGATGGACATATTCCTTAATTTTGTCCATAGAGTTTTGTGGTAGATGGTGGTTGAGGAGGGATTGTTGTTGAACCATCTATGGATAAGTAGTAACCAATTGGTGTTTGTGGATCCTTTTCTAGTTCTTGTCATGCTGGGCTAGTTGATATTTTAGATAATTTTATATTCCACATATGTGTTATGTGATGATATTATCCTTGGATTATAATTAGGATATTATGGATATATTGATTTGATCTATGTTTATAATGCTACTTATGTGAATGAGTAATATGAACCATTGGTTATTATGGTAAAATTGAGCCTTATGATGTTGATTTGAATATTGAGGTGTGTATTGAAATGTTAATAGTAATGATTTATGCATTTTGTGGCCTTAACTATGTGTATCATTGTGCATGGTGTGCATGTTGGCATATGAATAGAGATTGTTGTATCGAAGGAATTGCTTGGTTGGTTAGGACTAGAGTCCCCAACTATATTTTCTAATTCCTTACATAGTATGATAAATGTTAGAGAACTACTTGATGTGAAAGTGATTGTGCTTGTGGTGTTGACCACCTGAGTGTGCTCTTCCATTATGTGAATATTGCATTTTGTACTCTTGATCATGTATGAATCTTATTGTAAATTATACATGTAATCATGTGGTAGTGATACTTGGCATTGGTATTATAGAATATTTGGGTAATAAAAGTCACCAACTGAATTCTTCTTCATATGGTGTTGTGAACTATTATCATGTGAGTTGAAATTATGTTACATTAATGTAATTATGGCCTAGTATGTGAATACTAGTGTGTGGGTGAACTTGTATAGATGCATTGTGATGATTTTCAATGTGATATTATGATTGAGTTCCATTCATATTTTAAAAGGTTAATTCTAGTTGATGTTTTGGTGAAACTTATTAGAAGACCCCATGATAATTATATTGTATGATCATGTATAAGAAAGTTACTTTTTAGCACTAAGTAATGGATGAGAAAAAGGAATTATGTTTTGTGCTCCTTCATGAATGTGATTTATTGGTTATGAATGTATATTTGATGCGTTATGAACACCCTATACATGGTTTGTGTGTCCTTGATCTTTAGCTATTGGGCACCGACCTCGAATTGGGTGCATTTTTATAAGTATGGTGGAGTCATACTGGTGTGTATGCTTGTTTATGTACCTTGTCAAGATCCAACCTTCAAGTTAATGACCTTAACACATGTGGAGTTAAGTAGGCATAGTGGAAAACTAAGGAAGATATGGTGCTTTGTTGTGAATTTAGCCTAGAGGAATCCTTAGTGACCATACATTTCCTCTATGAGGGTACACACCTATTTCTCTTTATCTACAAAATCATTGAGTTGGTTCAATGTGCTATCCTATCTTGACTTGCTATTCCTAATGGTACTATTAGCATCCTGACATGTGAACTTGGTTATAGTTCACTATGGGCATGAGTTTCATTCATCATCTTAGTACTTAATGCTTGATACTTGATACTTTGTATCTAGGTTTGCTCTTGCTATTAGCATACTATAATCTAGTTGTGGGATGTGTTGCACTGGGAAACATTGGCATTAGGATAGAGTTAGCAATTATGAAAATTGTTGTTATACTAGCATGTTAGAATATTAATTTCTTGGCAATTTGACTAATGCTATGTGATGGTAAGTGAAAATTTGTACTCTCATGCTTATGATGGAATGATGTTATTGATTCCTTGAGATTTTGGTGATTTCCATGTCTTGTGCATGTTCCAACATTTTTGTTTGGATATGATGCCACACTGCACCGATGTTTTGACATAGTGTTGGGTGTGATGTTGTGTTGCTATTTGGGAGCGAGCTTGGGCTCTAGGACATGATGCCACATATTAATTATGTGAAGGCACATGTGGTATTGTTTTAGATTTACTATATGGTTGCTATGAATGCATCCTTAATTGGGCTAGACTTATTTGCATATGTGGATGAGGAACCTCATGTTTGCTATGACTACCTGAGAAGGAAGGCACGATAGCATATGAGAATACATAGTCATATTATTTTATGACTACCTACATTTTTCTATAGTAAGTGAGTATTTGTATATCATATGTAGATGGACTATTTGTTAGTCATAATGATTAATTCCCTCCTTCCTTATGGGTGACTTAATGTTACACATAGTGTTGTAATGTGCAATTTTGAGAATTGTGAACATTTCTTTTGGTTATTTTTTAGTTTATAATTGCTTGTGAGGACCAACAATGATTATTTTATCTTAGTATGAAAGTAGTTTAGCCACAAATATTTGGAATTTTCTCTTTCAGGTGACTATTGTGGTTATGTTTGATTTATTGTTGAAATTGCTAGCATTTATTTACCATATTGTTAGAATTGAAATTTCATTTCCTTTGGTATTTTTGAAAATTTTGGTGGCTAAGCTAGATTATTTTTGTTTGCAAGTGTTGATTTGGTGTTGTTGTTGGGAATTAAGGTGTCTCAACCTTTGCAAATTCCTAGCATTGGTATTTAATTATTATTGTCTATATTGTATTTATTTATGCACATCATATTCCGTCATTTAGTGTGAGGTGGCATGGTGAGTTGTTATCCCACTTGGAAGGTGACTTGGATGGACATATCAACATGAGGAAATGTAAGCATCCTATTTGAGGTAGCATTAATTTTCCATGTGTCAGCATCTTGAGCAGTATGTAAGAAGTTATGAAATATGACAGAATCTATGACATGCAAGAGCCAGAAATAGAAGATTCTTTAACAGGTATGACATGCGTAATAAAGCATCTTTGTATGTTTGAATAAGGCATATTTAGGCACCCAAGTTTGACTATGAAAATTTGTAAGGGAATCATTTATTAATAGTCAATTATGACAGATTCTCTTACAGTTGTAAGTGTTATCATAAATGACAAATTTTATGGCAGTGTAAGAGTATTTGTCATACCTATTTTGGGCAAGTTTGGGGCACCCAAGATTGAAGGGTTGTAAGAGGTTGTGAATATTGCACAAGTGTCATTTTCTGCAAAAAAAAGTGTTGGAATGTGTGCCATGTGTATTTGGACGCCCACCTCTTGTATCTTCCTCTAGAAGCTTCCTTCACGCTTGATATTGCCTATAAGTAAGGTGCTTGTTGGAGTAGTGTGTATGGTTCATTTGTAGGTACTGTTATGCTGCCAGAATTACTCCTGATTATCAATAGTGGTGTACTCCTATAAGAGCTTGGCTCTGGAAGTGTATTGTAACCTTTATTGTTTATGGATTAATACATTGGGTTGAGCTTTGGAGTGTGGGGTTTTTCACTCGAATGGGTTTTCCCCACATATATCTTGTGTTGTGAGCATTTGTATTTGCATGTGATGTTTTATATCTTTCCTGCATTGTGTTTCTTCATTAGTGTAACTATTAAAAGAATTAAAATTTATACAACTCTCGTCATTAGATCGGTGTAGGAAGTGTTTTTTGCATACCTTGCTTCCTTTTAGTTGGTATAAGAGCCTGATCAAATTTGGTTCTAGTTGTTGGGTAGAGGGTTTTTTGAACTGATCTTCGTTTGAGTGGGAGCTTGTGTAGAGGATTTTGAAATCTTTGTTGCAGGAAAGAGAGGGTGAACACATCTGGGAGGATAGAGATGCAAAAGTTTAATGGAGGAAACTATATATGACTTGTCAAAGCACAAGGATGGATCAACTAGGGCTCAAATCGAAAATCTTCATTCATAGATGTCATAGCTTCAAGACCAAATAGAACAATAAAGAAACATTTTGGTTAACTGAGGGAAGTAGTCAATTTGAGACTTGCTTCATTATCCGGAGTGCAAGCTGAGGTAGAAATGGTTGATATGAAAATGAAGACTCCATGTAGTGTGGAGGAGGCTGAGGACCTATACATACAATTTGAATGTCAGAGTCACATTTTATCCTCAGCAAAAGCAAACTGGATATCCACTCTTTCTCAAGGTAATTTACAAAAGCATTCTACCTTCCAAGTGAGTCAAGTAAGAGCATTGAAGATAAGACAATTTTGGTTTTGTATAGAATTGTGGAGGCTTGTAGTGTCATTTTTTATTGTTACATCCCCAATTTTTTATTTAGCTTAATCCTACTTTTATGTGGTAAATAGGATAATTAATCATAGTTTAAGGATTTGATGTTTGTGGAAAATATCAAGTAGAATCATTGAATATATGGATATTGATTAATGTTTAGTTTAGACATGAGATTACATGTTGATAAGATTATTTTATGATAATGTTTTACGAATCAAATGATGATACACTAATCATGGTCATATGGTTGTGAGTGTAATTAGGAAAAGAATCTTCCCCCAAGGATGGAAGGAGAGTATCACCCAGGAGGAGGAGATAGATGTTTGGAAAAGGTCAGATTGCCATCTAAGTATCGAAGTTAATCATTCGTGAACCCATGAAAGATAGGGTGAGTATAAGTCTTTTCCTAGTTAAGTCGATTCCATTTTGACCAGTGTCGGAAGGACGATTTAAGTTCTCTCGACGTTGTTTACATCGATTCGACTAGATAATGTTCTCATAACGTTCATTTAGTCGATAAGTAATCTTGCTTGGTTGTCAAGTATTCTTTGTTTACTTATCTATTTCTTTATTAGATTTTGTGATTATCGGTTAAATATTTTATTTAAGGCCTAATATGGTGAATGGGGGGATTGAAACTTGACCCCATAATCGCATAGTATTGATGCCACCCTAATGATGATATTATAATTTTATGATACCTTGGATTATTTTGATAACCCTATAACATCATATAGATGTAAAGGATTCTATGTGTGATATAATTATCCATTATTCTTATAATGGTTGAGCATTTTCTTATTATAACATTTGTGCCTTTTGTAGTCAGTCGAACCACTATCCACAATGAGTGGAGTGAGTGGAGTCCAAGATGAAGCTTTCCATAAAGCTTTTTCATCGCAGCTCACTCCCGAATGGGAGGTATGGACCTTATGGTGCCATGATACTCGCGGGGTGGTGAGGTTAGTGCAACTGTTTTCACCCACTTTCTTAATGAAAGGTGGTGGTTTTGGTGTTGCATGCGGGGATAATGCATGCAAAGCAAATTGTATTCAATTCTTTTGTTTGTTTTTGGAACTATTGTTATTGTTGTTATCACTGTTATAAACGAACAGGGAAGGAAAAAGGGCTACAAGAGTAGCAGGTTTGGGAGAACTGTAAGCTCATGGGATAGAGTTACTATCGACCACGGTAGCTATTATCTCCAACTAGTTGAAATTTGATTGCATTACATCTTATACACAGGTATGATCAAGAGGCATTGTTGTGTGCACTAAACTATGCATATAAACATTGGATTCACCCTTGAAAACTTTATGTTTAAACTTTAAACAATTGTGTTATTCCTTTGAAAGCCTTTGTGTTGTTGGTATAAAATTGAAGAGGCCTTCTAGGTCGTTCATCGAAGAACATTGTGTTTGTTTCTTGAAAACTTTTGTTATAGTCTTTCGACCCGGTTGAGGCCGTGAGGCTGAATGCAATGATGTTGTTGTAGCATCCATGAACCCTCGAATGCCGATATGGCAAAGGATGCAAAACATTGGTATATCCTTTGATATCCTTTCTAACTTTTGTTCGAGACTAACATGTCTCAAGACTGAAATACTACCGAATGATAATGACTATTTAATGAGTAAATAAAAATGTGGAATGTGTAGGCTGAGAGCCTTACACAGAATAATGATAATTCTTTTTTATAAGCCATTATCTTTGACTGTGCCAGAGGCACTAAGTATGCCAAAGCACGTGTAATGTGAACATTGATACTTGACTGTTCTTAACAGAAGATAATGTGTCTTTAGCGTATCCTTATGTAAGAAAGGATAATATGACTCCTTAGTATTGATGGAGAATAACCAGTAGGTAACCAATGATGTTTCCTAGGTTGCATTAAGTGCATGCCAAACCCTAATTTATCAGAAAAGTAAACCCTCGAATGATATTAAATTTCCATATACAAAAGAAAACAATATCGAGTATGATGACTCATTCATTTAAATTTATATGGATATTATTTCTTTGTTCTTGGTAGTGCTTCGTGGATGAAGCCTAGAGTTTTAAGAATCCTTTTTAAACTCTTTTGACTAAGGTCCTTTTATTATTATCAATTTTTTTCTACTATTGACTATGATAGTATGTGTTATAATCGATGGGAATTCGATGTAAACCTTGAGACAAGGTACACATAAAGACTTAGACTGGGAATGGTCATTAATACTGAAACCTTGAACATATATACTTGCAAAAAGAAAGAATGGGAATAGAGTGACGTGGAGTCACAAGTTCCCTCTTGCATAGAGAAAAAGACAAATAATGAATGCACTCCTGCAATCAAAATCGAAAGTCTAGGTAAATGGACTAAGGGTGTTATGAACCTAACTTTTATGTGACCTAGAGGGGTCAAACTATAATCATTGTAAGATGAGACAGCTTCTAAGTCGAATCAAGGTGGGTGAACAATTGACTACATTCATTGTGAAACTTATATGTATATAAATCTTTGGCCAAAGTAATGCATCCATCTCTGCATGCATTAGTCGATTCACTGTGCTCCAGATGGCATAATGCTTCCAGTAGTGTCATACATAGTTAAAATGGATCTATAGTTGTATGACCATGAAGTATTATGAAGGACACAACACTAGATACTCAGATGGAAAACCTAATGGTTTCTTTATATCTATACCCTTTGTGAAGGGTAGGATCACTTCCAGGAAGAAAAATGTGCGGGGGACCGCCAGTCTATGGTTGGAGGAAAAGTACTCGGTGATGCTCTCCTTCCCAAGCAGAAGACAAGTTGAGACTTATGAAGATGGATTTCAAAGTTCCAGATACAGTACATACTTCTATATGACTTGTTAGTCAAACTTTATATGTAGACTTATCTTTGATGCTATGAGCAAACATTGTAAATGTAAAGTGAAAGGAATTCACTAGAATGTTATCTTTGGAATTGTTCTAAATTTTAGTTTTGAAACATTCAGAAAAGATATGCATTTTGATTTTTGATAATGATATGGATTATTACTTTGTTCAACTATGATTATGTTAATCATGACCTTGTACTTAAGGTTAATTAAGTTGATTGATTTGGTTAATTTGGACATTGAGATCTTGGCTTGTTATATTGATGAAAAATTATGTACATAGCATCAGTTTTTGGGCATCTTCATCTCAGGGGGAGTGTTATTTATAAAAATCATACAGTAAGGGGGAGTACATACAGTTTTGGGTTGTCATAAGTAGAAGATACTTTGCCCTTTGTCCTTGATGTCAAAGGGGGAGAGTGTGTTGATGATTGTCTTATCAGTTGGGAGAGAGGACTCATAGATAAATGTATGTTTCCATCAATGACAAAGGGGGAGATTGTTGGCAATGTGTGTTGTCATTGATGTCAAGTCAATATGTGTCAACCTGAGGACAGGCTTGTATAGAAGTTGAAGATAGGTTAATGGATAGTGGAAGATTTGAGAGAGATGGTTTGACATAGGGTCAACATGATTGATACAATGGAAGATTTGAGAGAGATGGTTTTACTCAGTTAGAGACACGGGGTCAACATGTTTAAGGCAGGTTAGTCTAGAAGACCTAGCAGATGGAGAGAAATTTTCTAAGTATAAGAATGATGATCAGTATGATGTCTAAGTGTGATGCAAAGGTGAGTGCACTTTTTCTAATATGTTTCCTATGTGTCTACATTGATATCTTACCAATTTGGTGTACCGCACTTAGAGATAAGTTGCATAAGATTTGCCAAGGCATTCACAGTGTATACTATAAGGTAGAGTCATAGTGTTTTGGTCTGCATTCCTCTGCAGAGCAATATTTAGTCTTGTGGTTTAGAAGATAAGTTGATTGGCATATGAAGGTGTTATATCCAAGATTTCAAGTCATGAAACCTTCTGCAGTAAAAGTTATAAGTGACAAAGTTCTGGCCTGAGCTTTGGCAGAGTAAAGTAATGATGAAGGATTGTTGGAATGCTCTGCATTCCTCTGCAATGATAGATATGGTTGTGTGGATTCAAGAATACGTTCTAAGTAGTGTATGAGTGAATCCATATGAGTTTCAGATGTTTTGGTGGTCTGCAATGCAATATCCTAAGTTTTGATATGTCACAGTCTATCAGGGATGCTTTATTTTCAGTAGTTCAATATGTTTCTCTTCTTGCAGATGCACATAATGATCAGATATTTTAGGTGAATGGTGTAAGGATAGTGTTAATAAGGTACATTGATCATATCTTGGTCTACATGATGTTTTTGGTGTCTCCCCGGTAGTGTGAAGATAAACAATATGCAGTGTTCATGTTGTTTGAGGTGACAGTCTAGTTTCCTTCATTTGTGGTTGATCTTGATTAATTAATTTGGATTTGAAGGATGTGTTATGATGTGTTTGACCCTGTTATGCAATGTGAAGTGATCTGTAACTCATAATGTATTTGTTCTAAGCCGAGCTATACAGTATCACGCGTTTCATCTAAAGATCATCTTGGTGCCGACCTAATTGAAGTTTTGAGTTGTTGTGGAGGGTATATATAGAAGAACAAAATCATTTGTGAAGAGTAGTGTAGAGATTGAGAAATATCTTAAGCATGAAGTGTGCAAAGTTGGAGTGATGGGCTAATTGTGTGAAATAAGGGACTGCAACATTAGCATATGATAGATGCCTTCTTTGTAGCAGTTTAGGTTCCTATTTTCATTGTAATTTTCATGTATCTTGTTATTAGACAATGGGTCTCCTCAGTAGGTATTTTTATCTTGTCCTAAGGTTGTAGCCTTAGCTTACATGTCAATAGGGAGTAGTAGATTCCTTGGGTTGTAGCCCTAAAATGAAGTTGTAATCTTTTATAGCAGTGAGCATATTATATTGTGATTTAATCCTCACTGTGGTTTTTCCCTCCTTGGGTTTTCCATGTAAAAATCTTGGTGTCTTTGTGTGGTGCTTGTTTTACTTTTTGCTCTTCTTTTTTTGGTTAAAATGTTTTGATGGTTAAGTTGTAAATGGAATTGATTTAAAGTTTAAGAATAGACTGATTCACCCCCCCCCTCTCAGTCTCTGGATGTGTTCAACAATTGGTATCAGAGCCAAGTACCTTTGAGAAGCCTAACAGCTGAGGTAGATCTTGCACTTGAACACATGGATTCTAAAGCTATGTCTAATGACTTGTTTACTCATGAACCGGATCTAGAAGCAATGGAACCTAAAGGTTGGGACCTCAATCTAGATGAAGTAGACCTTGAAGGAGAACTCCGATCATCTCTTAAAGACCTGGATGAAGCAAGAGAACTAAATATAAAATATGAGGTCATGCTTGAAGAATCAAAAGGAGAAATTGGCAAACTAAAAGCTCAAATGGAGGGAGATAAACGATGTGACATTAAACTCAAGGAGGTGGAAGATATGATCTCTAGTTTGAAAGTCATGGTTGAATAAGGCAAGAGAATTGAAGGTTACTTAAATATGAAGTTCAATGAGAAAGCAGTTGAATGTTTAAAACTTGAGGAAGAAGTTGTCACTCTGAGAAAAGAACTATAAAAAGCAAAATAACAAATTGACAAGGGGTTAAAACTGAAAGGAGGTTCTAAAATTCTTGATGAGTTGATTAACTCTCAAAATCCATCAAAAGAAAAATCTAGTCTTGATTTTGAAAAGGAGAAAAGTTTGAAATAAAGGAAAGTCTAAAATAAAGGAGGAAAAAGCCTGCACTGAAGATCCTAAGAAGAATGCCTCTAGAGATGCAAAAGAAGATGGATTCACTCCTATCTGGAGACAAAGAAAGATAACTCCACACAAGTCTGGAACAAGAAGAAGAACTTCAGAAATATTGCTTCTAAACAAACTGCTCCTACCAAGTATCCTTAAGCTTTTAATGGTAATTGCTATGCTTGTAATAAGATTGGTCACAAATTTGTTGAATGAAAAAGCAAGATGAATCAGAATTCATTTAGGCCTCCAAGGTACAATGTTGTGAACTCTCATTCATTTCAAGGTCAGTGTTATGCTTACAACAAAGTTGGTCATAAGACTAATGAATAAAGAAGCAAAGTGATGAGGAATGGTTTCATGAACAAGAATAATGTTATAACTTCTTAATTCTTTTATGGTTACTGCTACACTTGCAACAAGTTTGGTCATAAGGTTGCTAATTGCATATCTAATGTGAGAAGAGGTGGTTATGCTCTGCAATCCAATATCACCTGCTATAATTGCAATAAATCAGGACACATTGCAAGGTTCTACAAGGGAAAGAATGTAAGACCTGCTTCTCAAAAGAAGATTGACATTGGTCAGCAAAAGAAGGAAATGAACAAGATATGGAAGAAGAGGGAAGAAGGTGAAGTAAAGGAAGGATTTGTACCCCTGCTTGGTGCAGATGAATCTTCCGATAATTAAAAAGGAAGTATTGGCTTAGGGGGAGTTGCAATTGTAAATCTTTTTCAAACCCCTAAATGCATAAGATGCTGAAATCTTCAGCATAATGGCTAATAATGACATGAATGTGTTTGGCTAGTAATTTGAAGACATTTGATCAAAAATCTGGAGCAAATATATTCTTTGCAGAAGTTTGTTGAAGGGTTATGGATCTCTATTAATTAGGTCAAGAATAGAGAAATGCAATTAATGCAGAGCAACTAGGGTAAATGTGAAGCATATTTAATCGATACTTGGTCAAAATTGATCTCATTTGAATAATATCAAGTGTGTGCAAGAGCTAAGAAGAGAAGAAGGTCTTCAACGAAGCTTGTGTGCAAACCCTAACAATAACATTCATAGTTATTTCTCAAACTTGCTTGTAAAAACCTAGTTTTCTAGAAGAGTTATCATGGAAAAACATGTGGTTATTGATATTGTGGAGAGGTCGAGGCCAAAATTTAAGAAACACTCATATAAATCCACTGAGACCGATAAGGATGGAGTGTTTTCCTACATTCCCATCAATGTACTGCACACAGAGGATGTCCACATATACATTCATTCATAGCTAAATAAATACAACCATCTAAAGTTCAAACAATTCAGGAACGACCATCTATTAGGTGATGACTTTCAGCTAAAACTAGAGTATGCAAATGTTGAGGCTAAATGCTCAGATGTATGGAAGAATTTTCCCAATTTTTGCTATAAGGATGATTGGGTCATAATTGTTTTGAGTTGGATTCATGAAGAATTCCTCTGCCTTGATCAACCCTACATGATTACAAAAGAAGCCATCAGAAATTTGACTAGATTGTGCTCCTTCGGACCTGTGCCAGTTCTAAAGGTCATAAAGAATGAGGTGGTAATGAAGCTTACCGGTGCAAAATTTGATAAAAGAACCCTTATAATGGATGATATCACTGACCTAGGGGTTTGGTATGCCACAATGGGCATTGCATACAAAGTATATTACACAAACAAACAAGGATTAGCTACCGCAATTGTTATCTACACTACTCATTAGATGGTTAAGGAAGGAAAGGACTATGACCTGTGTGAGCTTCTATGATAGCAATTGTTAGAAAATCTGAAGAGAACAAAGGAGACACGTTATCACTTCCGATATGACTCTCTAATTTTTTGTCTCATGTTTTATTTCAAGAAAGAATTGCCTGGTATGAAAAATGTGGTCTAGAGAAGAGATATCCTTGTTGCACAATAGATTAGGGATCACATGTGGAGTTTTTCAGACACCAAACAATGTAACACAATGTATTGGGGATTCTTTAAAAACTTCCAAGATGAAATGCAAATAAGGGAAAGGATGATGCAGAGTGGCACAAGGGAAGCAAATAAGGTTTAGTCTTCTCTGCCCACTCACCCACTTCACTACTCCAATCCAACCAAAGTCACATTCAAGGGCATATGAAGGATTTGTGGTCTAGGCTATTGTCCAACCCCTAAGGCTTCTTTCACACCTCAAGGCAGGTTTACAAACACTTTACCAATAGTTGGTTTGATCCCTAACTTCCCACAACTCTCCAATCTTGACTAGGCCTAGTAAGGCTACTAGCCCTCCAAAACTAGTTTTCTCCACACAACTTGACAAAACCCTAAATGACTAGGCAAGCAAATGATGGATTTGAATACCCTTTAAGGGACTCTAACAAACTTCTAAGCCTCTAATCTCAACTCTACTCCAGCAACTCGGAACACTCACTAGGTCTATAGGCCTAATTGATCAGTTTAGGGCTAGGTTACAAAGCAAGTGGTCTAACTTGGGTTCATAGATCAGGGATAGGAACTTGGATCACCTCTACCACCTCCAAACAACTCAAAACCAACATTCATTCACTCACCCTATCAGGGTTTTGTCATTTACATCAGCAAATAGCATAAATTTGGTCAAATACCTATGAATACTTTACCTAGGGCATCACTCCAAAAATTGAAGATAGTCTTTCCCAGCCAAATGCTTTTGGAATCAAGTAATATACATCCCTAGCCTACATTTCACTGATTTGCATGAGATTTCACCGGTTGAAATGCATTCTAGGGCGGATTTTGTATGACAAACCCTAGAAAATAGGGTTTTTGACCAGTTTGGAAACAAATTGCAATATCTCCCTCCTACGATCACTTCAAGACCTCAAACCTATTGCATTCGAACCCTAACTCCAACTAGTTTCAAAAAAAATAACATTGATCCACTTGGTCAATCTGTACAGGCCGTACAATAGTAGAAAAACAGGGAAAAACAGTCAATTTTCTTTATTTCTGTGCCCAAAACTTCGTACCAACATTTCTCTCTCGTACAGGAGTGGGATGACAACAATATAAACTGATCCAAGTCGGTATCCAACCTCCAACAACAGTTTTCAACTGTCAAAACTGAGTGGCAACCGGCCAAATGTGTCATTGACACCATTGGCAACATTTTACACTATCGTATTTTTGCATTAACACAATGTTGTCGTTTGGTTTAGCTTGTCCAATGGAATCAAACCACCATCATAGTCCCTAAAACATGCTAAAACATCAAGACTATCAAAAAGACTCAAGAAAACATCATTAGACCTACTAGGCCTACGTGTCACAACTAGGGTCCAAATGGACTAAGAAGGATTTGAGGCTTATAAGATTACCCCAAACCTCTTGACCATACAGAGTGGACCTTAAAATCATGGCTAGAAAGCCTTATTACCAAACATACTAAACAAAAACTTCAAATTGTCAAAATGCATCAAAATGCTCTTAGGTGCCCTGCACCATACACCCACTGTTAAACAAAACTCAAGTCTCTTGAGTTGGGAATGTTGTCAAATGTGAATCCTACCTTCTCAATGTCTACTCTGCTCATCCAAGTGGCATCCTCCTAAGGTTTATTGAGCCACTTCACCAAATATTCATAATAGGTGTGCCTCCTAGTTTGTTTTACAATCCTTTTATCCAAAATGCATTCAATTTGATTAGGAGATGAAGGAATCAGTTCTTGAAGTGTTTGATTTGTTTGTTGCTCTACAACAGATGTCTGAGGATCATATCCTTTATAGGGATAAAGGTCTGCTACATTGAAGATTGGTGACAAGGCAATGTTATCCAGAAGTCTGATTTTGTAGGCATTTTCTCCACATTTCTTTAGCACTTCACAAGGCCCAATCTTCTTCATAAGTAGCTTGGTGTATTTGCCTGCAGGTAGCCTCTCCTTTTTTAGATGCACCATGACCAAATCCCCTTCTTTGAACTGTAGATCCCTTCTCTTTCTGTCAGCAGACTGTTTGTATTTTGCAGAGGTAGACTGTAATTTATGTTTTACTTGCTCATGGACATCTTTCATCACTTGGACAAAGTCTTTAGCCAATGCACTGCTCTTCTCCAATCCTCCAACCTCTCTAAGTTCCAAAATACCCCTTGGGTGAGTGCCATAAACAATTTGAAAAGGTGACAGGCCGGTGCTTCTGTTGACAGTGTCATTGTATGAGAACTCTGCCTGAGCCAAAACTAAATCCCAACTAGCACCCTGCTCTTTAGTTAGGCACCTTATGAGGTTGCCAAGTGACCTGTTGATCACCTTAGTCTGACCATCAGACTGAGGATGATAGGCTGATGACAAGGACAGATTTACACCTAGTCTTTTCCAAAGTGTCCTCCAGAAGTGTCCTATGAACTTGGGGTCTCTGTCAGAGATTATGGACAAAGGTAAAACATGTAATCTGACTATTTCCTTGAAGAAAAGACCTGCTATGTGTGAGCATCATGTGTGGTTTTACATGGGATGAAGTGAGCCATTTTTGAGAACCTATCTACAACCACAAAAATGTTGTCATGTCCATTCTTGGTCCTAGGCAAACCAAGTACAAAGTCCATGCTAATGGAATCCCAAGGCTTTGAAGGGATAGGTAGTGGAGTGTATAGACCTGCATTGGATGTATGTCCCTTAGCTCTTTGACAGATTTAACAAGTTTCTACGAACTTTCTTACATCAGATGGTAACCTTGGCCAATAGTAATATCTTTTAACCAATTCTAGGGTCTTATCAATGCCAAAGTGGCCTGCCATGCTGCCACAATGCTTGTCCTGAATGATACACTCTCTAACAGACCTTCTTGGGATACATAACAGGCTGCCTTTGAAAAGAAATCCATCTTGTATCAAAAAATTAGAAAAATCAGTATTATACCTGCTGGTCATGGCTTTGCAAGATTGGTAAGGTTCCTTGAGGTCTTCATCTTCTACATACTGATCCTTAATGGCATGTATACCTGTACTCTCCAACTGAATGGTTTGAACAACAAGATTCCTCCTACTTAAGGCATCGGCTACCTTATTGGCCACTCCTTTCTTGTGCTTAATGGAGAATGTATATGCTTGGATGTACTTCATCCACTTAATATGCCTATGGTTTAACTTCTACTGCCTATTCAAGAAGCTCAAAGCATGGTTATCAGTAAAAACAACAAACTCCTTGGGTAGTAAATAGTGTCTCCATTTTCTCAATGATTGAACCATTGCATATAACTCTAGATCATAGGTAGAATAGTTCTGTTTTGCCTCATTTAACTTCTCACTAAAGAAGGCTACAGGCCTCCCATCTTGACTTAGGACTCCTCCAACAACCCTCTTACTTGCATAACACTCAACCGCAAAGGTCTTATCAAAATTAGGCAGCACTAGGACTAGTTGTTCTGATATTTTCTTCTTTAATAGTTCAAAGGCTTGATTGGCCTCATTTGTCCATACTGTATACACCTAAAATTGGCTCGGGTCGAATTAAGTAAATATTTCAATATTTATCTTAATTCCTATTTTCTTCTATCAATTAAATAAATATTATAAATTTATCTAATTGGCTCATTATCCCATAATTAAATAAAGTTATTTTATTTAATTAAATTCCCTAAATTCTTCTTATGTCTCACATCAATTAAATTCCCTAAATTCTTCAAATGTCTAAAGTCTAAAATCCACCTCATCAATCCACCTCATCTCTTCCACCTCACCATGTTGCACATTAATTAAATATTCTTGATATTTAATTAGCTAATATCCTCCATTTTCTAAAATAAATCTTTAAATCAATTATCCTCCACCAAATTGAATATTTAATTCAATATTCCCCACTAGCCTTCACAAATGGAATATTTAATTCCATGTTCCCCATTATCCTCCACCAAATGGAATATTTTATTCCATGTTCCCCACTAGCCTTCACAAATGGAATATTTAATTCCATGTTCCCCACTATCCTCCACCAATTGAATTTAAAATTCAATTGTCATAATCCACCATTCTCAAATAAAGAATTTTTAATTCATCCATTATGAATTAAAAATTCACAAAAAATGAGAGCCATTGATCTCATCCTTTGATCCTCACCCTTCATTCTATTTTCAGAAAATCTATAAATAGAACCCTCTTCCTAGCCATTTAGGAGGAACTTCATTATGCACAATTATTATACCCAAATTTCTCTCTTCTTCTCTCCATTTCTAGTATCCTCCATCATTGTGTGTTGAAGCTCACATTCAACACAAATAGGTACAAAAGTCATTCTTCCTTTGTCATCTTCCACAAGCATGCAAGCAAGGAAAGCTTCTGAGGGCTTCACAATCAAGATCAAAGCAAGATAGGCAAACAATGGAAAATGATAGGTAAATGAGTTTTGTAAGTATTCTTACTTGTTGGTTTTAATCTTCTTTGCTTTCAACTTCTATTGGTGTTTGGGTTTTTATTGTTTTTCATGTATTTGAACTAACTCTCATTCTCCCCCTCACATTTTGGCGCCCATCGTGGGGCCTTGCCCCTTTACTAATCAAATAGCTAGTGTTCTTAGTTGCAGGTTCGTGCAGGTGAAGAACAGGTGACGAACAGGTCTCTGGCAACAATGTTGCGCATTTGTCCTCCATAGTCGTGCATATGACTATATTGCGCATTCAAACTCCACAATTGTGCTTTCACACTCCGCAGTTGCGCATTTGGCATCCGCAGTTGCGCATCCAATCCTGACTGCGGCAACTGAATCCAAATTGCGCATATACTCGGTGTACTTGCGCATCCGTCTGAGTTGCACATTTACCCCCTATTTTTGCGCATCCGTCTGAGTTGCGCATTTACCCCCTATTTTTGTGCATCTACTCTGTAAAACTGCGCATATGATTTTATTGCGCCTGTACCTCTGAGTCTTGCAGATTTGCTGTCTATTTTGTCACATTTGTTTAAAAGTCGCATACACTCCCTGTTTCTGCGCATTCAGGCTGTAGTGTTGCGCATCTGTATTCTGTTTGGTTGTACAGTTTTATGGATTTGGCATATTGAGCTAACATCTATTTTGCAGGGGTAGTGGTTGGATTAGATCAAGTGAATCTCATACAAACTTCACATAGCTCGTAACTAGGAAGAAAGTAATTGGACCCATTTGCTATCTTTGCATTGTTGATTATTTTCCTAGTTAGATCACTGCTATCTTTACAAACGAAAAATGAATAATGTTATGTCTTAATCACTTTCAAAGTTAACAAACGGGGAATGAACAATGCTATGATCTAAACACTTCCAAGTTAACAATCGTGTGAGTGCACAAGTAGCTTAACTCATTTAGTTTTTCTACTTTTAACTAGGTTGGATTAACAAGTGTTTTCTGTGCTTGCGAATGACAATAGGCTTATGCTCTCCCCTTAACTAGGTGATCAAAGTGCCAGACTTGTCATTCTATTTGTCAAACCTTTAGGGGGGCCTGCCCTTGGATGCACGCTTGTCCAAGTGGGAATGACCCTGAGTGGTAACAGGCTAAAGCCAAACCCTACCAAGCCACTTAAAATAAATTGTGCTTGGGGTGAAAACCTCAAGCAACGAGTGCTGCTGTGTTACACCGATGGCTAACCTCCACATAAACCCTCATAGGTGCAACCCTGTGAGGCTAGGAGACTCCATAACGGAGAGTAGTGCCGCCACATGTGTAACCACTTGAATGGTTGCCCTAACTAAGAACCAATTTGTGTAGCAAACCAAAAACCCCTATTTGTTGATGCAAAGGGCGGAGCCCTTGAAGTGGCCTCAATTCAAGTGACTCTAAGTAGAGGTAGTAGGGACAATCCTAAGGTTCGGTGTGGGTACGAGCCTAAGGAAACCCAGATCTGGTATGCGTGAGAAGTGAGTGCCATGGAGGGGAGCCGGTGCTACCAGATCCTGGAGCTACACGCTTTGAGTGGCATAGCTAGAGGATTTAATGAATATTGTCCCATCCAGCCTAGGTTGTACTTGTCTTTGAGTCAAAATAGTCCAAAAATAAAAAATAAAAAATAATATATAAAAAGATAAAAATCATGGAAAACTTCTATGTGTTTGCTGTGCTTTTGCCATAATTGAATATCAAACTCACCAGAAACATCAAGTTTTTCAAACCAAAAACACTGAAAAATCTTGAAAATTGTCCAAAATTTCCAAAATTCAGAGAAACCACAAACCAAAAGCCAAATTTGCGCATATGCACCAACTTTTTGTGCATTTAAACTGACTTCTTGCGCATTTCACAGTATTGCGCATCTAGACTCTATTTTTGCGCATACAAAATTCAACAGTATTGCGCATTCATATTGACTGGTTGCGCATTTAATCCAGATAGAAAAAACCATATCTTCCAAAGAATAAAATTTGTCAAATACTTTTCAAAAAAACCAATTCAAACCTATTCTAGTTCTCAAAATCTGATTAAAGACCTTGCAAAATTAACCATTTCTCCCTTTTCCGCACCATGGTTGTTTGTTCATCCAAAATTACACCACTTTCTCCCAAGTTTCCAACAAGGTTATAGTCAAATTTTTCTTGATCAAAATCAAATATCAGACAAGACCTAGTGAGCCTCCAAGTATCAAGGATTCCTTATCCTTCTCTATCGGAACTCCACTAGTGGATTGTGCGAAGGCTAGTCAACATCAAGTAATGGATTCCTAACATCCTAGCTTTTGACTATCACTTTTGTATACCCACCTTGTTTGGCACCACCTAGATCTAAGAGGAACCTTACTAAAACCTTGTTACATCCTAGCATTTTGTTCAAAATCTTCAAATCTCACCTCATCCCATCTCTTTACCACATTGCATGGTCTTGACAAGATTACAAAAACAAAAACAGTTAGAAATGGCCGAGAGAAGTATTTTTTACGGTCACGATAGCGATGAAGAACCTTCCATGGAAGAGATCCTTAAAATGCAACATGACACAAAATTTCAATGCCTATTAGATGGAGTACTTACACAAGACCCTACAAAATTCTTCTTACACCTAGCAAGCCTAGGAGTAAAACTTCCCAAAGATTATGATGTAGAGGCTCTACGAGAAGCTAACGAAGAAAGAAACCCCGAAGGGAGTAGACAGGATGAAGTACCCACAAATAAGAGCAAAGCAACAATTGACTCTTTGGATGCCCTCAATCTAATGAACCAGAAAGTCGAAACTCTCCAACAACGAATTTTAGACATGGAAAGGGAAACATCGACAAAACATTACACCATAGAAGATATTGCACCATATCCTTTTGATAGAACATTAGTCATGATACCTTTTCCCTCAAGATTTGAAGTACCTAAGTTTGACAAATATCGAGGAAAAGGTGACCCAAGGGATCATGTTAGGGAATTCAACGCCACTTGCCTGGAGGTCGCACATAACGACACATATCTTATGTGACTTTTTCCTCGAAGCTTAGGAGGACAGGTCATGGAGTGGTTCTCTAGATTGCCGCCTGGCATAAAAACTTTCAGTGAACTTATAGATAAATTTGTCACCCATTTTTCCTACAATATTGAGCACGACACCTCAATATTGGACCTTTGTAACACCAAATAGAAAGCGGGAGAATCTTTCGCCACCTTCTTACAAAGATGGAGACAACTGGCAAGCAAGTGCCCTCACAAAATGCCAAAAAGACAAATGTTAGAGATGTTTGTTCACAACCTACAAACGGACCTAAGCTACCAAGTTCAAATCCAATGTCCTACTTTGTTTAGCAAAGTCATTGAGGTGGGCCTCATCATAGAGAAAGCCCTACTCGCAAAAGGTTAGATCAAACACTATAAGGACACTCCTAACACCTATGCCAATAATGATAAACCTAGGTTTTGGACAAAGAACAAAAACGTTGTGAATGACGGGGCAGTAGATGCCAAAAATGTGGCACCTAAACAACCAATTTTTAACCTGACAACACCCCATAACAACCCCACACAAAACAAACCAACAAATACCCAATCTAGGTTCACCAACTTTTGGCCTACAAGAACGTTCACGCCTTTGGATGAATCATTAGAAACTTCTCTACGGAAGGTGATCGCAAATAATCTCATAACACTTCCCCCAGCATGGGAGTACAAACCAAAGGTCAAACCCCGCTGGTGGAATGATAATGATTTCTGCGAATACCATCGAAACAGGGGGCATAAGACAAATGATTGTATTAAACTCAAGCATACAATCCAAGACCTAATAGAGCAGAACAAGATATTTGTTAAAGGGCGTACCTCCAATAATGACCATCAGGCATTCAAGGATCCTCTTCCCAATTACAAGCAAGCAGGACCTTCTAACAGAAACAATAATGGCTCTAACAACGCAAACTACATAAATGTCGGTTATGACTACGTTGTTAACCATATCAGTGAAAGTGATTCACATGTCAATGTGATCTCTATAAACAAAGACCTAGATTGCAACGTTACTACCCGTAATAACAGAGTCACCCTTAGAGAAGCCTCCGCTCCTCTAACCCACCAATACAATATCGTGGATCAACTACACAAAACACCAGCACATATCTCTATATTGGAACTGCTGCGTCTATCTCCTTCCCATAGGACCATACTCGATAAAGCCTTAGCAGAAGCATCAGTTCCCACAAATCTAGCTGAAGAGAAATTCCAAACTATGGTAGGTCACATCACCTCCCCACCTTCCTTATCAACCTCATAACGCCTCCCTCCATATCGAAGCCTTTGTACACAAACATAAAATCAAAAGAGTCCTCATAGATGGAGGGGCTGGTCTGAATATTTGCATGCTAAAGCTAATCCTTACATTGGGGTTTTCAAAGAAGGATATAGATCCAAAAAGGAGAATCACTATCAAAGCATACGATGAAGAAGAGAGAATGAGAAAAGGAACTGTGATTCTACCAATCAGAGTGGGCCCCCTAGTAAAAGAGGTAGCTTGTCAAGTCCTAGACAGGGATCTAGCATATAACATTCTTCTCGAAAAACCGTGGATACATGCTCTAAAAGCAGTACCTTCCACCTACCACCAATGCATCAAGTTCCCACACGAAGGGCAAGAGATCACCATCCAAGGTGACCCTAACCCCTTTCAATACTGCAACTATATTTAGCCAAAGCCGGAAGTAGTGATCCCAACCAACCGGGCTTCTACTACCTCTTCATCTCATGTAGACCCAGCTACACTTGCTTCCTCTTCGAGAGCATCTCAACCAAGACTCCAACTCAAAGACAGTGGCTTGGGTGAGTACATGGCCTCCCGATCTCTCTATTTGGCACAACTACCTCTATCTCCTAGATCCCATGGGAGATCCATACTAAGAACACCAAACACAGAGAAGATCACCAAAGGACCATTTATAAAATGGGGAAGCCTAGAGGATGAGAGTGAGGAAAAAGATATCCTACAATGGCTATATAAGGATGAAGGTAGTTCCTCAACATTACATGACCACCCCATCATACAGACCACACAATATGGTCTAGGTTCTCAAATACTAAAGAAAATGGGGTATGAAGGACGGGGTCCACTGGATTCAAGCAAGGATGGCATCACTGAACCCATCCAACCTCATACCTTGGCAACCTGAGACACTACAGGGCTAGGATACATGGGAGCATCAAAAGACGCCAAGACTAACATCAGCAAAGACCAACAAAAGGAAGCAGCTACTAGCAATCTGATTGCACACATTCAGAGAATGCAGATGTGGAGTGATACTGACTCTAATGAGTATGAGTGGGATAGCCTCTCTGAGCTATCTTGTGACAAAAGATATATTGATGTGGTCCATGAGTATGACCTGACCTCCGCACATGAGGGACAAAGCCCAAGGGCTAGGCCGCTAGAGTCCGTACCACACAATAACCATAGCAAAAATCACGAGGAACAAATGAGTCCACTCTTGACGGATCTGCTAATGGAGACTACCACTGCACACCTCATACATACCAATGATAATTCCATCCTAACCATTAACGCCAGTAAACCAGACCCAACTAGCAATCCCTTACCCTTGATATATCCCGAACTTATCGACTAGGACCTAGGTACCAACCCTGAGCTGGACACCTTTGAAAATGATGAGGCCATCATTGATTATTTGGAACTTAGGAATCACATACCTGCAGGAGACCACAGAGCTGGCTATGCTATAGAACTCAACATGCAGTCCTATTTTGGGGAGAGCACCAAGCCTTTCAGTCAGAAAAATGTCAAAATAAAAGAAGGGTCTAACGGTGAAAATCGTACCGCGGCAGTGTTAGACCACCAAAATAGTAAAAACAAAGATGCATCCAATAGTGAAAACCTCTCTGAGGCACCAAAAGATGGAAGGCTTGACCCTCTCCCCAATCTTACACATCAGGAGAGATCATCGATATTGATAGAACCAGCAAAACCTACCAATGTCAAGACCGAGGATGAGCCCAGGATGATCTACATGGCAAAGGCCCTCACAGAACCTGAAAAATCAGCATTTATAGATTTCTTCAAGAGAAAGCAAGTCAACTTCACGTGGACATACGCTGACATGCCAGGGATTGATCTAAATCTCATCATGCATCACTTATCTTTAGCTCCAAGAGCTAAGCCTATTAAACAAAAGCTCAGAAAGTTGCATCCGCATGTGGCTCTTATGGTCAAAGAAGAACTAAAGAAACTGTTAGATGTCGGGTTTATCAAACCCATAGATTATCCTGAATGGGTTTCTAATATCGTACCAATGGCTAAACTAGATGGCAGAGTCAGAATATGTAGTGACTTCAGGGACCTAAACAAAGCTTGTCCAAAGGATGACTTCCCCTTGCCCAACATCGACATGATTGTAGATCTCACGGCAGGTCATACCATGATTTCACTTATGAATGGTTTCTCAGGCTATAACCAAATCAAGATTGCACCTGAAGACCAACATAAGACAGCTTTTACATGTCCATGGGGCACCTATTGTTGGTGCGTCATGCCATTTGGTCTAAAGAATGCGGGGGCAACATATCAGAGAGCCATGACCACAATCTTCCACGATATGATGCACACCATAATGGAAGATTATGTTGATGATATTCTAGCAAAATTGCTTACAAGAGGACATCTAGCAGTGCCGGATAAAATATTCACAAGACTAGAATAGTTCAAGGTGTGCCTTAATCCAAAGAAGTGTGTATTTGGGGTTACCTCAGGTAAGCTGCTAGGGTACATCGTATTGGCAAATGGGATTGAGGTTGATCCACCTAAAGTAAAGGCCATCATGGAAATGCCACTGCCCAAGAATCTCTCTCAATTAAGGTCCTTGCAAGGAAAACTACAATCCATCAGAAGGTTCATTGCTCAGTTGGTAGACAAGTGCCACCCATTTTTCCATCTGTTTCATAAGAATGTCACTTTTAAATGGAGCGAGTCATGTGAGCAAGCGTTTCAGCTATTAAAAGAATATCTGGCGAAACCACCTGTGTTGATGCCTCCAATTCAGGGTAAACCTCTATTACTATACATCTCGGCTACGCTAATAGCCCTAGGAGCTCTCTTGGCCCAACACAACTATGAAGGGAAAGAACAGGCCATATATTATATCAGTCGGACGCTTGTTGGGTATGAGCTACAATATACACCCATCGAAAGAGCATGTCTCGCTGTGGTCTTTGCCTCCCAAAAATGGAGACATTACATGTTGTCATACTCTATCAGATTAATAGCAAAAATTGATCCACTAAAATACTTGGTCAACAAAGCAGCTCTAACGGGCAGATTATCTAAGTGGGTCATGCTTCTCAGTGAGTTTGACATTGAATATGTGGATAGAAAAGCAATCAAGGGACAAACGCTTGCAGATCAGCTGGCAAATGCACCCCTAAGGGATGATAGCCCTCTAAACTATGAGTTTCCCAATGAATCTATATTCCACATCAATACAACAATCTAGAAACTGTACTTTGACAGCTCATACACTCAGCATGGATCGGGGGCAGGTATCTTGTTGATCACACCTAATGGTGATACCATACCAAAGTCATACAGGCTACTCTTTCCTTGCACTAACAATGTGGCGGAATATGAAGCACTGGTCATCGGTGTCAAGCTAGCCGCAGAATGGAATATCAAAGATCTACAGGTATACGGGGACTCACAACTGGTCATAAATCAGGTAAATGATGACTACCAAACAAAGGATGAGAAATTAATTCCTTACAAACGGATGGTAGATGACTTCAAAGGATACCTTGATCAGATCTCTTTTCAGCAAATACCACGGATAGAAAACAAAGCTGTGGACACCATGGCAACTATCGCGTCTCTCCTGGATATTTTAGACAATCAGTCGTGTTATGAGTTCTTGGTAGAGCCAGTATCCTGTCCTGTGTATGATACCCCAGAATCCCACATTATTGGAGCAGATTCCCCCTATATGGCAAAATATTCACCTATCTCAAAGAGAACACCCTCCCACCAAATCTCTCCAATAACCAGAAAAGAACCTTTATCCGGTAAGCATCCCATTATACTATTATTGCTAATACCCTATATCACAAAGGTCTCGATGGTACTCTCCTTAGATGTCTCAATAGTGAGGAATATCAAACCACTCTGAACAAGATTCACGACGGTATATGTGGAACCCACTCTAGTGGCTCTACCCTAGCCAAGAAACTCATGTGCACAGGGTATTACTGGCCGACCATGGAACAAGACTCTTATCAGTTCGTCAAGAAGTGCAAGAAATGCCAGATCCATGGGAACTTGATACATGCACCAGCGCAGGAGCTATAGCCATTGACAACTCCTTGGTCGTTCTGTCAGTGGGGACTCAACTTAGTGGGCAAGATTCACCCCCTTCATCCAGCAGACACAAGTTCATAATCACTGCCACTAAGTACTTCACGAAGTGGATTGAAGCTGTGCCCTTAGCCAATATCATCGGCAAACAAATTGCCTCATTCATCTTAAACTATATCATTGGTCGCTATGGTATCCCTTCGTCCATTATCATAGATAATGGATGACCCTTCAAAAATCAGGATGTCAAGGAACTATGTGACAAATTCCACATCCAACACAACTTTTCCACCCCGTATTACCCCCAAGGCAACGGTCAGGCGGAGGCCTCAAATAAAACCATACTAAAAATCTTAAAAAAGACTGTCAATGATGCCGGCCACGATTGGCATGTTCAACTAAATCCCGCGTTGTGGGCCTACCGCACAAGCATTCGCAGACCCACAGGTGCAACACCATACTCCCTAGTCTATAGAGCCGAAGCCATCTTGCCCATTGAAGTTGAGATCCCATCATTGTGAGTTTCACTAAGAGGCCTCATCTCCAATGAAGAATACAAAGTCACTAGACTGCAAGAGTTAGAACTGCTGGAAGAAAGAAGGCAACAGGCCTTTAACCACCTACAAGCATATCAGCGAAGAATGTCCAAAAGCTACAATCACAAGGTAAAGCCCTGAGTCTTCCAAGTTGGTGATCACGTCCTCAGAGAGAACCCCAGAAATCAGCCAGATAGAGAAAAGAAAGGAAAATTCAAACCCAACTGGCTAGGTCCTTATGTTGTCATTACAGCCTATGGATCGGGGGCATATCAATTGGCCACATCTGAAGGTGAACTATTTAATGATCCTGTCAACAGCATGCATCTTCGCAAGTTCTATACCTGAAAACCCTGATGTAAGGGAGTCCTAAAAAAATCAAAAAAATTGAAAAAGTGATCAAAAATAGAACAAAAAAATAGAAAAATAAAAAAAATGACAAAAGGATAGGTACCATGATGAAAACCTAGCAAACAGGCGTCATGTGTATTGTGGGCTGCACGTGCAAATAAAAGTAAGTGGTGAAAACCTAGTAAATAGGTGCTATCTATGACAAACCACTCTCTCCATCTATGCTGACTCTATTGACTCTTGTCTCCATCACACCAAACCAGTCCTTTGGTCCAAGTCCCGAACTACGTCGCCTCTGAGCTATCACGTAGGCAAGGCCATTATCAATGCGCCCCTGAGGCTCTACTGTCCCGTCAGTCTCATATCTGGTCTTTCTATCTAGCTAAGTCCGTACCACTTCTACCAATCCACCATCACCTAGGTCTTAGGTCCATCAGGGTCCATACCCCCGAACTACGCTACCTCTACGTTGTCACTTAGGCAAGGCCATTTAGCAATGAGCCCCCGAGGCACTAGGTCAGTCCCTTAGGGTCTGTCTCTCCACATCCGTCGTCATCTCACCCATAATAAGTCGATCCTGGTCTAAACTAGGTGTAACTCCTTAACCTAGTTGCAGATTTGGGTTCTTGAATGCCATTGTTCTGAAAGGAGATACCAATAAAGGATTGTGATACCTTCACTAGACACCTAGAACGAACTTCTCAACGCATAACATCAACCTATCCAAAACAAACACAAAGCAGAGCACCATACCAAAACACTCAAAACAATTCTATCTCAATTATGGCAAAAGGCACATCTAATGCAAGAATGTTTTATCACCAGGTTAACTTACAAGGTCTTGAATTTTCGTCAATTACGTCTTCCTATGCTACTCAAGGATGCCAACAACTAGAGATGCTATGATGGGGACATAATTTTTCTTTGTCTGCTGCTTATGGATTAAACTTTAGTAATGTGATGACTTATGTCTAATGACATGATCGGCAAAAGATCATCAAGGAATCTGAGGTCTAAACATGAAAAGGGGCAATCCTTGTTTGTTAAAATGCAAGAAGTACTCAGGTCATCTAGATTCCAGTCTGGCTAGATGCTTGTATCAACTTGCTATATCAAAATCTAGGTAAGGGATACTCAGGTCATCTAAGTCTAACTATACCTAGATGCTTGTATTCTCTTACCACATTTCAAACAATGAAAAATACCAAAAAGTGCTTGATGATGAAAGCAAAAGACTTTCAAAGATGACAAATCCATATCCGCATCTGTTTTATCTCCAGCAACTCCATGTCATCCACACAATAATGCAAACCCTGTAGTACATCAAAACGAAAGTCAGTATTTCTCCATGTCTTCTTCTATTTTCCACTCGTCTATATCATCTCTGTTTCGATTGAGTACATCTGGACATATAAAACACATAGCATATAAGTTGCATATCACATCACATGAGATAGTCATTCACATGATTACATCATTTGCATACAGAATAAATCCATGAGATCAATTTCCATACATTTTAGATCATCCATATACATTGTGCATCCATACATCATATCAAAGGAAAATCACAAACATCGGCCACATACATATTGAACTGCATAATCATATCCATACACATTAGCATTTGCCTAACTCAAAAGCATTCTAAACATCCATCTAGTCTACATAACATCTACAAACACATCATAAAATCAAATTGCATCCATAGCATATAAACATCAACGCATCACACATATAGCCCATGCATATAGATCAAGGAAGCAACAATATCATAACATAAACACATGTCCAAATATACAATATATCAAGATCTCTGTCCAAACTCAGAGCCAAGTCATAAATGTATACAACATATAACAAGTGGTGATACATGTCTCAGAAAATAATAAGTACATATGTCGGCTATCTCAGCCATCTGTCAAAAATGTGCTACAATACGATCAAAAATGGTACAAGTATCTGGGTCTGTCTAACCCTGCTGCCGAGGAACACTGCTCCCGGCACTAGCCTCTCCTCTATCCACCCCTGACGGTGATGGGCCCCTCACTGAGCCCACAGACTAAGACCCACCTACTCTCTACACTGCCTCCGACTGGCTCCGGAAGCTCTAGGCTCTCTGACTCGCTGGCACAGCACCGTGATATAAGCCCCAGTAATATTGAGTCTGTGCATGAGATCTACTAAGATCACTCTGTAACTGCGCTACCTAGGCCTGTGACTGTTGTACCTATGCCACCAAGAAACTGGAAGTCCCATCGGTACCCATGGCCATCACGGCGGCATCCCGCTCTGCTCTCATAGCCCGCATACTAGCTAAGGTTGCATCTCTCTCCCTGCTCAACTCAGATATCTGAGTCACATCTGCCTCCCACTGTGACTCTGCCGCTCTCAGATGAGCCCTTAGCTACCTAAGCTAGGTCTATAACGAAACCAGAACCTGCTGCTACACATCAAGCTGTGGAGCCTGCTTAGCTTGTGCCACCTGCTATGCTGGCACCTGTACCTACTTGGCTTGTGCCACCTGCTGTACTGGCACCTGCTGAGGTGGCGACATCTATCTCTGAGCTATCCCTGACTGCACTGGCACCTGAACCTGTGCCTGTCCCACTGCCTACTACCCCACGAGCCCCTCTCTGACTCTCTGCCTCTGTCTCTGTCTCCCATCATCTCCCTGATCTATCCTTCGCCGCCATCCACCCCTCCCCCTGCCACCTCCACCCCCTCTGTCTAAGTTGCCCTCATCTATATGAGGAGCTAAATCTTTAGGACCTGAGTAGCGAGGAAACGCATGTGCTGCAAACCACTCCTCATAGTCTGGCGTCATGCCAGCATCTACTATGTCTCTCCGCATCAGCCAGGCTGCATAAGGAATCTACTAAAAATCGACCAATGCCTCCTCATAAGAGGCCACAGGACCCCACCTATACCACTCGGCATATGTCCTGGCAAAGCGTGCCTCGCCCTGCAGTCTACCCTACACCCGGCCAAACTATCTCTGCACTCGGCTAACAATCTTTCACTCCAAAATGAACCGAGTCTGACCAATCAGCCACCTCATCTGGAAACAATATGGGAGCTCATCTGCCTCGTCCTCCCATACCTCACAATCAAGGTACGACCTCCAGACAACTACATCCATGCCATCAAAGGCATGCCTCCAGTACTCCAGCCTCCCCAGCCTGTGCTGAGAAATCACACCTGCATAACCGTAACTATAGGGCTCACCCCTCTGCCTCTGAAATACACAGATCAGCCATGTGATAGCAATGTGCTCCCACAACCAAAACTGTAAGAGCGACGCGCCTGTCGCTAAACCAAAGCCTCGGTGGTACACTACCTGATGCAGGTCTTTGTATAAGTGTGCAAGCATGCACACACCCCACGCATACCGGGTCCCGTCAGTAATCATACTCTCTAGCACCCGTCCCCAGCCAATGGGGAAGCCGTGCACTCTCCTATCGGGGCATACGACACCACCGATCAGTCCAACCACTATGCCTAGGAAGTAGTCATAGCAGTCATGCATATCCTGCCATGAGATCTCCTCCCCTACCAACGCGGGATCATCAAAAACCCACCTGCACTCCTCCAGCCCAGCGTCACACTGTGACTCATACTCAACCAACTCTCCCTGAATAGGGAGGTGCAGAATCCGATAAACATCCTCCAGCGTAATGGCCATCTCCCCCGTCAAAAAATGGAAGGTCCCATCCTCACTGTGGAATTGCTCCATGGCTGCAGTCACCATCGCCCAGTTCATGCGAACCTCGGGCATGAAAAGCACATGATACAAACACATCACACCTAGAGCCTCTCAATCCATCTCAGTCAGCATATATCGTTGCAACAATGGCAACGGGAACAACTCTCGCAATGTCAAAACATCCCAAATATCCTCCTGCAACCAAGAAACACATACTGTCAGTGAAATCCAAATCCATATCGAAAATCTACTCCAAGCAATCAAGCTATCCTATCATTGACTCAACATATCAAATTAATCAAAATAGCATATCATCTCTCGACTCGATTCTCAGCAATCTCAGATATCGCTAATCAATTGATGCATCGATCAGGATGCCAATTGGGTTAATTTCGTTAAGTCAATTGATTTGCCTAAAGTGCAAATGCTCCAATCCAGGTGGCAAATACGCCATTTCATAACAAAAGCGCAACTTCACCATGAATGTGCTACTTCCTGATGCGTATGCGCTATTCTGGCACATGCGCAACCTATTATAGCAAATGTGCAACTTCCCAACAGATGCGCCACTCCATAGCTCGCATGTGCAACACTATCATATGCGCAGATTCACAGAATATATGTGCAACTTCGGGATGAATGCGCCATTTCAACGCTCAAATGTGCAACAAGAACAAATGCGCACATTCAAGAAACAAATGCACAAAATAAGCAAATGCGCCATTTCATAGCATAAATGCGCAATTTCAGAACATATGCGCAATTTAGGCATGCATATGCGCAAAACTAGGGTTTTTGCGCATTTGTTCTAGATGGTTTTCCTAGCCATTAATGCACACAAAAATTGACTTTCGACAAGTTTTGAAGAACTACATACCGGGGGTCCTGCCTCTACTGGCCGATCAAACCATCAAATCCACTCAAACTAATGCTCCTCGTGCGGAATATCCATCTCTCTGGTTGCCATGCTCTCCTAAACTCTCCAGAGGCCAAATCACCTATGGACAAGTGTACAAATGAATAGATTGTGTGGACCCAACTCCTATATATAGCAAGTGACCCATATCTGACTGTATGACCCTCTGATTACTTCCCATGGTTGTTTCTCTAAACCATACCCCATTTTTCTCCATCATAACGCATTTCTTCACCTTCTTCTTCGTGAGATTGTCCATCTCACACCCTGTTGCCTTCCTCCCATCCAATCTCCCGAGGGGGCATCCTATCGTTAAACTTGTACCAAGATCAAACTAGGGCATGTATCACTATCGAAAAATTCTTATTCTTTGAAACAACGTGATAAAACACATTGCTTCAAAGAGGGGCAAAATGTATACACCTAAAATTAGCTCGGGTCAAATTAAGTAAATATTTTAATATTTATCTTAATTCCTATTTTCTTTTGTCAATTAAATAAATATTATAAATTTATCTAATTGGCTCATTATCCCATAATTAAATAAAGTCATTTTATTTAATTAAATTCCCTAAATTCTTCTTATGTCTCACATTAATTAAATTCCCTAAATTCTTCTAATGTCTAAAGTCCAAAATCCACCTCATCTCTTCCACCTCACCATGTTGCATATTAATTAAATATTCTTAATATTTAATTAGCTAATATCCTCTATTTTCCAAAATAAATCTTTAAATCAATTATCCTCCACCAAATTGAATATTTAATTCAATGTTTCCCACTAGCCTTCACAAATGGAATATTTAATTCCATGTTCCCCATTATCCTCCACCAAATGGAATATTTAATTCCATGTTCCCCACTAGCCTTCACAAATGGAATATTCAATTCCATGTTTCCCACTATCCTCCACCAATTGAATTTAAAATTCAATTGTCATAATCCACCATTCTCAAATAAAGAATTTTTAATTTACCCATTATGAATTAAAAATTCACAAAAAATGAAAGCCATTGATCTCATCCTTTGATCCTCACCCTCCATTGTATTTTTAGAAAATCTATAAATAGAACCCTCTTCTAAGCCGTTTAGGAGGAACTTCATTATGCATAATCATTATACCCAAATTTCTCTCTTCTTCTCTCCATTTCTAGTATCCTCCATCATTGTGTGTTGAAGCTCACATTCAACACAAACAAGTACAAAAGCCATTCTTTCTTTGTCATCTTCCACAAGCATGCAAGCAAGGAAAGCTTCTGAGGGCTTCATAATCAAGATCAAAGCAAGATAGGCAAACAATGGAAAACGATAGGTAAAGGAGTTTTGTAAGTATTCTTACTTGTTGGTTTTAATCTTCTTTGCTTTCAACTTCTATTGGTGTTTGGGTTTTTATTGCTTTTCATGTATTTAAACTAACTCTCATTCTCCCCCTCACACATACAAACACACATTTCTTGCCCCCTTTTATGGTGTCAACAAGTGGAGCACAAATGGCACTAAATCCTCTAATGAACTTTTTATAAAAATTGCACAAACCATGGAAACTCCTTACCTCAGAGACTGTAGTAGGTGTGGGCCAATTAAGAATGGCTTCCACTTTGCTTGGATCCATCTTGAGGCTGCCCTTAGAGATGACAAACCCCAAGAATGTTAATTCTTCTTGTAGGAAGACACATTTGTCCAGGTTAATTCTCAACTTCTCCTCTTGAAGCCTCCTGAGCACTTGATGGATATGCCTTATGTGATCTTCCTTGCTGTCACTAGAAACCAATATATCATCCAAATATACAACAATGAACTTGTTAAGGAAAGGTTTTATCACCTCATTCATCAACCTCATGAAGGTGCTTGGTGCATTTGATAAGCCAAAAGGCATCACAACCCATTCAAATAGCCCTTCATTGGTTTTGAAGGTGGTTTTCCACTCATCCCCTTCCCTTATCCTAATGTGGTGATAACCACTTTTTAGATCCATCTTGGTAAAATACTTAGCCCTACCCAAGCAATCCATTAAATCTTCTATCCTAGGTATTGGAAATCTATACCTGATAGTGATCTTGTTGATGGCCCTGGAATCAGTGCATAGTCTCCATGTGCCTTCCTTCTTGGGTGCAAGTACTGCAGGTACTGCACATGGGCTAATACTCCTTATAAGCCCTTTATCCAACAAGTCTTGGATTTGTCTTGCCACTTCTACATTTTGCTCTGGGGTCAACTTGTAGGCTGCTTGGTTTGGTAGAGTGGATCCAGGGATGAGATCAATGTAATGACTAATCTCCCTCTTTGGTGGAAGGGCATCCTTACTTTCATCGGCTATCACATCATGAAACTTCTCCAATAGTTCCTCCACTTCTTTTGGTCCAATCCTCCTAAGAGGTTGGTGCACTTTGGTCTTCTTAGGATTTGCATCCTTGGGCTTGATGACTACTGCAAAACATGGCACTTTCTCCTCCTTGAGGTTAGCCAAAAACTCTTTTTCCCCTACTAACATAACTGAACTAGGAATAATCTTTTCCTTGATGTCATTAATCACAGGAGTCATTGTGAAATTTTCACCATTTTTAGACAAATGAATTACATTTTGCTTACCATCATGTTGGGCACTTGTATCATGTTGCCAAGGCCTTCCCAGAAGAAGGTGGCATGCATCCATATCCACTATCTCACAAAGAATCCTATCATGATATTCACCTATCTTGAATTCAACCCAACATTGTTCTTTCACCATAATTTGTTGGTCCTTGGTTAGCCAAAAACTCTATAAGGGTTAGGATGAGGTATCCTTTGCAATCCTAACTTAGTCACCATTTCATTCGAAGCTAAATTCTCAGAAGAACCTGAATCAACTATTACCTTGCAGACTTTTCCTTTCACCTTGCAAGTGGTTCTAAACAAATTGTTTCTTTGGGGCTGCTCCTTGGTGGCTGGCATGATGAGAGACTGGTTAAACATGATGCATTCTCCACTCTCTGGTGCTATAAACTTGGAAGAGGCAGTTTGGTATGATGTGGTGCTTTGACAGTCATCCTCTTGAAGGAGCTACACCCTTCTGTCTTTATGATTTGCAGCAGTGTTTCCCATCTTCTCCAGGCACCTAAAGGACTGATGTCCTATCTGATTACAAGAGAAACACCTTCCAGTGAACATAGTGGAACCCCTGCCTCCATTTCTTCCTCTACCATTACCTCTCCCTCTAAACTGACCCTGATTAGCATTGTTTCTGTCAGCTTGCACTTGACTGCCCTCTTGTGATCTACCATCTTGGGGTCTAGAAAAGTTTTCCCTGTTCTGAAATCTACCTCTGCCTCTGAAATTTAGATTGCCTCTGCCCCTACTGTTTGAATCACCTCTCCTTCTTTGTTTGTCTTCAATCCTCAATGCCATTTGAAAACACTTATGCACTATCTCAGAGTTAAAGAGACTTAATTCATCTTGAATGGAGAACTTAAGGCCATTAAGATACCTTGCAAGCTTCTATTTTTCATTCTCAGGCATCTTGGCTTTTAAAGACATCTTGTGAAACTCCTCGGTGTATGTGCTTACACCCATGTCCTTCTATCTCAAGTTTTGCAACTTCTTGTGCAAGTTGACTTCATGTCTTCAGGAACAAATTGCTTCTTGATTTCAAGCACCATCTTCCTCCATGTAGTGATAGGGTTCCTATCATCCTCTATCCTCTCATTTTGAATGAAGTTCCACCAACTTAAGGCTGGCCCTTTCATTCTAGATTTGGCAATCCTTACCTTCTGATTTTCTGTCACTTCTTCACATTCAAAATAGTTCTCCATTGATTCTATCCAATCAAGGCACTCCTCTAGATTCATCTTACCAGGAAACATGGGTAAATCCACCTTACTGTCCTTCCTACTCAACTTTCCAAGTGCATCTAGGAATTGTCTTTCTGACATGTCTCCTTGTGGTTCTTCCATAGGCACTCCTTTTTCATCTTGATCCTCTTCATCTGAATCTAAGATGACCTTAGGTTTCTTCTTCTTATCCTTATCCTTCTTCAACTTCTCTATCTCAGCCTCCATCCTTTTGCTCTTGGCTGCTTGCTCTCTCACTATCTTTGCCAATTCGGCATTAGTTACCCTTGTAGGAACTTCCTCCTCTTCTTCTCTATCTCCCATCTCTTTGATGGCTCTAAAACCACCTGATGGAGAATAGATATCCTTGTTGCACAATAGATTAGGGATCACATGCAGAGTTTTGCAGACACCAAACAATGTAACACAATGTATTAGGGATTCTTTAAAAACTTCCAAGATGAAATGCAAATAAGGGAAAGGATACCATCAAAAGTTGTAGAAAAATACAAGAATGATATAACTTTCATGTTGGATAAGGACAATTGCTATATGGAGGCAGTTGAACCAAGAACTTTCTGGATAACCACCTTGCCTTATGAGGTCTCTAGACCTGATTTGATTGGATATGTTGATATCTTGCTTAGCAAGCCTAAGGATCCCATCACTGAGAGATTTGGGACCTATGATGAAATAACTGATAAGATGGTCAAGAAGAATGTAGAAGAAAAGGCAGAGAAGATGAAATCAAAGTTGGAAGAGATACTTAATACTCCCAAGGGTTCTGCAGAGGAACCTCAAACCACCTTTTCCTCACAAACTCCTAGAAGGAAAAGCAAGTATGTCCCTAATACTACTACTTCTTCTAAATCCTCTAGACCTTCTCATACACCCCCTAGCAGGACAAGAGTCGCTGCTGAAGTCTCGATACAAACCAAGCCTACAGAGAAGTAGAAGAAACCAAGACCAAAACAACAAGCAAAAAGAGAAAAGATCAATCCAGTGAATGTGGATGATGATGAAGAGGATGAAGAAGAAGAAGAAGAAGAGGAATCTTGTATGTTGAAGAAAAGAGAGAAAAGAACAAGAGAAGGAGAAGAAGAAGGAAAGACTTCCAAAGGGAAAGGAAAAGAAAAACCAAAGAAAACTAAAAGATCTCCTCTAGAAGTATCTAAACATAAGCCTCTATAGCTTGAGGCCATTGTCAATGCTATTACATGGCATGGTGCTCTGAAATAAGTTGCAGATCTTTATGATGAGATGCCTGACAATGATAGAGCTACAAGTGAGAAATCCATAGTCAGATATATGAGGCCTTTAATGTGGCCCTAATTGAGATCATTGATCAACTTCCTGCAAGTCTTGAAGATATACTCACCAATAAGAGGAATGAAGCCATGACAAAAGAGGCCAAGATGAGGCAACAAGCTGTTGAGAAGGTTGGTCCATCTATCTCTAATGAAGAAAAGGTTAAAGTTTCCCAAAGACAAGCACAAGAATTTAGAACCAAACGTAGAATAAATATTCTAATGGGAAAGGATAAAGAAAAATTTAAAGATTGGAAAAGGAGACAGTAGAGAAAACAACCGAAATTCTTGAAGAGATGAAGAATGCTGAGGTGATTATTGAAGATATATTTGATGACGACTTGTTAGCTTTTGAAGATAATGTAACAAGTGATGATGAGACTGTGAAGAATGATCAATAGAATGAGGAGACTACTCCTCTAGATAATATTGAAGCACAAGATATAGATGATCAAGGTAAAATGGGTACACCTCCTCTGAAGAATACTAATTCTAGTGCAGAACATGACAATCCTCCTCTGGAGAATCTAGGGAAAGATGAGCAAAAGAAAGAGGATAATCTTAAGAAAGCTCAAGATTAAATAGAAAAGACTAAGGAGAAACAAGATGAGCAAATTCAGGATGAAACAAAGAAGACTAAGGAGAAGCAAGATGAGAAATGTCAGGATGCTTCTATGGATATAGGTCAGAGTTCTTCAGCGTCAGACTCATTCAAGGACCTATTAGGATTGCAAATGCAATTTCAACCTGTGATACCTCAGCTTCTACATATTCCCACTCACAAGGGGCAAGTAGATTTGTCAAATATTTTGCCCCTTCATAAGCTACAACTTGGTGACATCCTGCATGCTTCTACAAGGAAGGAGTTCCTGCAAGAAAATTTGAAGAAAACTAGCCTAGATGAGGATGTAGTAAAGTTGATTCGGGAAGGCTTACTAGAGGTAAACATTGATCCTTCCTTGCCCCTAGAGCAGAAATTGAAGCTTTTGATGGAATCCTTCAAAGATCACTCCTCTCATGTTGAACAAAAGGTAGAACAAGAGGCTTTGAGGAAGATTAATGACAAAAGACTGGCTGAGGTATCTGACAAGTGTGCCAATGCACACAATAAATTGCAAGACAATATAAAGATATTTAACGATTAGATTGATGAAGCTATTACTTTATATCTATTTTATTTTAAATGGCCAAATTCCACCAAAAATATCAAAACTCAGATTGACTACATTGAGTCACAGATCACAAAATTGGCCAAGATATATGACTTGTCAAAGGACAAGGATGGATCAACCAAGGCTCAAATATAAAATCTTCATTCACAAATGTCATAGCTTCAAGACCAAAGGGAACAAATAAAGAAACATTTTGGTCAGCTGAGGGAAGTAGTCAATTTTAGACTCAATTCATTATCTGGAGTGCAAGTTGAGGCAGAAATGGTTGATATGAAAATGAAGACTCCAAGCAGTGTGGAGGAGGTTGAAGACCTATGCATACAATTTGAACGTCAAAGTCACATTCTGTCCTCAACAAAAGCAAACTAGATATCCACTCTTGTTCAACTCAAGGTAATTTACAAAAGCATTCTACCTTCCAAGTGAGTTGTAAGAGCATTGAAGATAAGACAATTTTGGTTTTGTATAGAATTGCAGAGGATTGTAGTGTCTTTTTTGATGAAAAATTATGTACATAGAATCAGTTTTTGGGGATCTTCATCTCAAGGGGAGTGTTGTTTATAAAAATCATACAATAAGGGGGAGTACATATAGTCTTGGGTTGTCATAGGTAGAAGATATTTTTCCCTTTGTCCTTGATGTCAAATGGGGAGAGTGTGTTGATGATTGTCTTATCAGTTGGGAGAGAGCACTTGTAGATAAATGTATGTTGCCATCAATGACAAAGAGGGAGATTGTTGGCAATGCGTGTTGTCATTGATGTCAACTCAATATGTGTCAACCTGAGGACAAGATTGTATAGAAGTTGAAGATAGGTTAATGGACAATGGAAGATTTGAGAGAGATGGTTTAACATAAGGTCAACATGATTGATACAGTGGAAGATTTGAGAGAGATGGTTTGACTCACTTAGAGACATGGGGTCAGCATGTTTAAGGCAGGTCAGTTCGGAAGACCTAGCAGATGGAGAGAAATTGTCTAAGTATAAGAATGATGATCGATATGATGTCTAAGTGTGATGCGGAGATGAGTGCACTTGTTCTAATATGTTTCCTATATGTCTACATTGATATCTTAGCAGTTTGGTGTACCACACTTAGAGATAAGTTGCAGAAGATTTACTAAGCCATTTACAGTGTATACTATAAGGCAGAGTCATAGTGTTTTGATTCACATTCCTCCGCAGAGAAAGATTTAGTCTTGCGGTCCAAAAGATAATTTTATTGGCATATGAAGGTGTTATATCCAAGATTTCAAGTTATGAAACCTTTTGTAGTAAAATTTATAAGTGACAGAGTTACGACCTATGCTCTAGCAAAGTAAAGTAGTGATGAAGGATTGTTGGAATGCTTTGCATTCCTCCACGGTGATAGATATGGTTGTGTGGATTTCGGGATACATTATAAGTAGTGTATGAGTGCACCATATGAGTTTTAGATGTTTTGGTGGTCAACAAAGCAATATCCTAAATTTTGATGTCACAGTCTATCAAGGATGCTCTGTTTTCATTAGTTCAATATGTTTCTCTTCTTGCAGATGCACATAATGATTAGATATTTTAGGTGAATGGTGTAAGGATAGTGTTGATATGATGTTTTCGATGTCTCCTTGGTGGTGTGAAGATAAATAGTAGGTAGTGTTGATGTTGTTTGCGTCGACAGTCTAGTTTCCTTCATGTGCGGTTGATCCCGATTAATTAATTTGGCTTTGAAGGATGTGTTATGATATGTTTGATCCTGTTATGCAATGTGAAGTGATCCACAACTCATAATGTATTTATTCTAAGCCGATCTATACAGTATCACACGTTTTATCTAAAGATCATCTTGGTGCTGACCTAATTGAAGTTTTGAGTTGTTGCAAAGGGTATATATAGAAGAAAAAAATCATTTGTGAAGAGTAGTGCAACTATTAAGAAATATATTAAGCATGAAGTGTGCGAAGTCAGAGTGATGGGGTAATTGTGCGAAATAAGAGACATAGCTGAAATTTTACCCTATTCACACTTGCTTTTTCACAATAACTTGGGATATTGTGTAAGAAGACATTAAATATGAAGGCTACATTGAAAAGGTAAAAATCAAGAGTTACAAATCATCTTCCTGATTTGATGGATATGACAACAACATTGAATGCCCTTATGGAGCACCTAGGATTGGGATCTTGGTCAATTTGACTATTATAATAGAATCTATATAACATATATGAGCCATAAGAGGGGTGTAAGAGGTGTAAGAGGAGTTATATACTATTCCAAGATGCTTGACCACAACCATAGGGGCATTAGATTTTTGTCATGGCTCGTGGTTTTGGATACCACTTGATGGCTTGTTATTTCTAATTTACTTATATATTGGAGGCATGGGATAGTGGATTGTAAGGTTCTTTGTAAGTACTCTTATGCTATGAAACTACTGTTAGAGGGATAAGTGGATTGTATTATTGTACTATTCTTTTGAATAATACAAGATTGGGTTTCTTTGGGGTGGAGTTTTTTCCTACAAGGGTTTCTCCACATATATCTAGTGTCTATATGGTTTGCATTTTAAGAGTTTGTTGATTTTTTAAATTACTCCCCAACATTATTTTCATTGATATAAATTTAATGGCTTAATCACATTGTAATCTGATTAAATTTCTATTATCTAATATTTTCATGTGTTATTTACCCTACTATTTCAACATTAAATATGTGGTCCATTGCTTTCTTTGAACCACCTACAATGTGACAATTAGAAAAAGTTTTATTATGGAGCTCACACAACTCTCACTCCTAGGACTCAATATACACACTTTGATGTCAACTATTGCAACATCGTAGACATGTCAAATGGACATCCAATCATGGGTGCATAGAACCACGATAAAGATTACAATGAAAATGTAGAAACATGATAAATTATTTAATAATTGCACAACGTTATAAACATATGGGCCCCTTATAGAATTATGGAACCCATCAACATGAATGCCCAATATATGTAGACTCTCTGCATCATAAATTAAACTCTATCCAAACACTACCTAATCCTCTCCAAAATTGTTATCCCCTTCTCTTTCAAAGAGTGTACTTAAGTAACTAACTCCCATGACTCTTGGCCTACACAAGTGAGCTAAAACATGAGGTCAAAATCACTAAGTTTCATAGATTAAAGGTAATTACTACTTCTAGAAGAAGTTTAATTATCACAAAGATGTACAAGCATGAAATATGTCAGTCTAGATATTAGATAAAATGGAATAGTCACTAACAAGTAGACCTTTGACTTTTTTAATTGTTTGCAAGGAAACAATATGTCAAGTGTCTTAATTAACCTTGATTATTTTCTAAATGCCAGGGTAAAGTGATATTAACACTACAATCTTATGTATTAATGTTGGATCTCCAACATCTTGGGAATGGGTACTTCGACCCCCATGTAAGTGGTTGAAAGATTATTATTTCATTAATTCTCCTTGTAACTTGGAATTATTAGTTTTAGTGGCATTAAGAGGGGATGTTACTTATGACGATGGTGGTTACAAAGTGATTTGAATTCATTTATGTCACTTTCCCAATCCTAGGCACTAAGAGAGAGTGGAGCATCTTGTTATGATGGGTGGGGACCAAATTAGTTGGCCACTCCATTTTGGAGCACCATACTAGGGAATGTGTGTCTGCCCTTCACACGGGTCAAAGATGCTATTAGTTATGGTTGCTACTCATGGAGCATTGATTGATTAGTCATGGGGGACATTGTATTTTTACCATACCGTGGGTTTTTGTTAGTTTTAATTTTGGGAAACCATTAATGATTTTTCCTCTTTAGGTCTCTATAAATTGAATGCCTTGGATAGTTGTTTCATGGGTTTTTTATAGGTTGAGAAGTATTATACTACTAGAATGCTATTGGATTGAAAGGAGAAAGTTGGATACATATTGATGTAACACTTCTATTGGATTAATATTGACTTGTCCTCTCTTTAATGGTATATTTTCTTGAAAGTGTTTCTCCATGAACATTTTTTATGTGTTTAATTATATGTGCTTGCTAATTTTAATTTTCTATTTTAAATTCCTACATGCTTCTCTAAGTTCTATTTTAGATTTAAATGGTTTTAAATAAGATTTGTACACTTAATTATTATACTATCACTATATTTGTTCACTTATTTCTCAACATTTGGTATTAGAGCCTATGATTGTGATAAGAGAGGGATGGCTTTCTAGAAGTGTTGTGATGTTTTCTTATTTTATTGGGAGTATTTAATTTAGTGGGTTTTGTAGATCCATTTATGATTATAGCCATGCCATTCACTTCTCATTTAGAAATTGAGAAGTTCAATGGTTTTGGGCACAAGTTGTGGAAGATAAAAAATGGAGGACCTCTTGGAAGAAAGGGATCAATAGATAGTAGTAGAAAAGAAAGGAAAACCTGATGATATATTTGTTGAAGATTGGTAAAAGTTAGACAAGAAGGCATGGGTAATCATTTGTTGTGTCTTGTAGATTCCATCCTCTTGAATGTCTCAGAATAGGCCACTACATTCACATTGTGGAAGATGATAGGTGATATTTATCGAACTAAAAGTCTCTCTAATAAGTTATATCCCAAAAGATAGTTGTACTCTTTAAGAATGAAGGATGGTGATTCTATTGTTGAAAATTTGAATGCCTTTAGTTTAATTTTGAGTCAGCTAGGTTTAGTAGATGTTAAAATTAACAAGGAAGATAAATGTATATTGTCGACTAGTTCTTTACCTAAATCTTGGGAGAATTTAATTATTACTAGCAGTGGTTGTGCTTCAAATCCAAATATGGACTCCCTTATTACTACATTTCTTAGTGAAGAGACAAGGATAAAGTCCAGCTATAAAGGTTCTGAGGATACCTTGCATGTTCAAAGAAGACCCAAGGGAAAAAGTGGGTCTAAAAAGGCATGAAAATAATATAAATCCAAGTCAAAAGGATGGTCTAAAACCTCTAGGAAGAATATAGTGAAGTGTTAGAACTATGGAAAGAGAGGACATGTGAAGAAGGAATGCATGAACATAAAGAAAGCTTTGATGATTCCTCCATAGAGAAATCCTTTGATGACAGTGATAATGATGCTTTGTTTATTTTTTCTAATGTTCCTAGTGATAAATCTTGGTTGATTGATTCAAGTTGCTCCTATCATATGACTACTCACAAAGATTAGTTTTCATTATACCAATCTTATGATGGAAGAGAGGTTTTCCTTGGTGACAATTGTTGGCACTTATTTGATTTTAGAGTTTTAGTGTGTTTTTGCCTAAGTTAAATGCTATTCCTAAAACCCTAAACCCTTTTGTGTCTTTTAGTAATCATACGTTCTAATTCATCGATGACTTCGCTAGCCAGTCACCTAAGGACTTAGGTTACAACTTATCCCCTACCATATCATGTCAGTATCGACCGCTTTTGTTAGAGAACTAGTAGTTTCTTGCACGCCATCTTATTCGTTTACCCTTTGAAAATCTGAGCAAATAAGTAGCTGCCAATTATCTATTCTCAATTGAGCCTAGCATGCAGCACGTCTGCACTAGGGTCCCTTTTTATTTCCTTGCATTGCTACACGTTTTACACAGTTGTCATGATCTGGTGCTCCTTGAAAAGTTCACAGACCCCAAAGATCCTCGAGTGAGCTAATGTTGACAAGTAGACTTATCACAATTGCAGGAGAGGATTCACATGTGGGTCCTCAGCTCAAAGCATGCCACGTGGTTAGATCTTGTTGGCCGCAGATTTGAAGAGCACATCTAATGCAGAGGTCTTCAGCAGAAACGTGCAAAATGTTTGTTTTTGTCAATATCGGCAAGACACTTTCAATGTCTTACCGACATAAGCTTCTTTATCCTTATTGGCCTGATTTGCCTTGTCGGCCTTCCCTTGTTCTTTCTTTCTGATGGTCTCTCTCTCGCTAATGCCATTGTATTCATCAGCCAAACACTTGTTATCAGCCTAGCTTTTTCCTTGCTCGTCGAAGCCAAGACTCACACCGATATGTTATCGCTCTAACCTACTGAATAGGTTCTCGTTACCTCCGCTACCGGTCACCCCTATTGACTAGGTTGCTTTTCGGCAACACTTACAATGTCGGTCTAGCCGTGGAAAGTCTCCCCGATGCTCCACTTCACTCCGACACCAAAATCCCGTATCGCCAAGACATTGAACTATCGATGAAGATTTCACTCCCTCTGTCGATGTTACTTGTCACTCCAAAACTTTATCAACTCCTTCGTCGGCCAAACCCCCACCATCGATCCAACCTAAAGCCACTCCGCCGATACACTTCCTTAGGCCGATGGGCAACTCATACCAAACTCTATCGTCTCGCTAATACTACTAATGCCGAGTTCCACCGTTGGCCAGACTATGACTATCGGTGACACTTTTAACTTCTCCACCGATGGCATATCTCATGCCGACATCCCCTTCATCGGCAAGACTGCCTCTATCGGTGAGACCTTCTACACACTCTCCGATGGTTCATCTCACACCGATGTCTCTTTGATATGCCAATACGATATATATACAAACTGTCACTTTCCGCTATGAATACATAGAATGAGACTCGCAGCAGGTGTGGTATGTTCAAAGACTATCTCAGACATACATTTCATGATTTCTATTCTGCCATACTTATTGGACAAGAGAAAACAAACAGAAACTAATATACATACTTCATTCCATAGATTTCACTGAAGTCCACCTGTGAAATGGATTTAATTGAGCATCTCGACCGTAGAAGAATTAAAGTTAATATAACAACAATCCTATACAGACAATATACAGAGTAATTTAATATACAGGGGATTTACACAGAATTTGGAATTTGGAAAGAAAATAATTTGCAGAATTTCTATTCCTCCTTAGTGTTTCTGAACCACATGAATATTATAGAGGATTTTCATTTTATATTTTTCCAAAAAAGTGAGAGACCGACATTCCTCTCCTCTGTTCCTGTGATTTTGATTTTACCAAGATTATTGGTAGAAACCCCTAATTAATTTTATGACATCTGTTTTGCTTAAGACAACAAAACTCCTAATGACTAGACACATTGTATAACCCTTCACAAGACCCAAGATGTCTGAAATGTAAAGTTTGATGTTTACAGACAAGAAATGCCAACATAAAATGTCACATTAGTTAGTGACATACAAATGCTACCAGGTAACATGAAATGTCAAAATATATGTTAAAACTTATTTTTGTCCCTCTTGTGCATCTTTATCCTGTTGAAGAGGTGCTCCTGCACCATACTCCCCGGGAGAAGAGATCTCAAGCCCCTTTGAGATCAGAGTTTGGAAGTCTGCACCATATTTTGTAATCTAATTTTTAGTCATCCAAATTGCCTCTGAAATAGGTTTCCCGTGCCAAGCTACCAAGTACTCCATGTACTCTTTGTCCCTTGTCTTCTTTGTCACTCTTGAGTCTAATATCTCCTTTAATTTTGGTGGATCATGCTTAGGAATATCATCATCTGCTGCATCTTGCAATGGTTCTTGATCTACATCTGTATTTGGCTTATAGGGAGTCAAATCACATACATTGAAAATGGGTGCCAATCCAAGATTAGGAGGAAGTTGGATCTCATATGCATTCTACCCACACTTCTTTAAAATCTGACAAGGTCCAATCTTCCTCTACATTAGCTTGGTATACTTACCTTTGGGGAGCCTCTCCTTCAGATTTACCCACACTAAATCTCCAACCACAAACTATAAATCTCTTTTCTTTTTGTCAGCATATGTTTTGTACTTCATTGTAGCTTGTTGGAGTTGGTTCTTGACCTAATCATGTACTTCTTTGATAGCTGAAGCAAAAGATTCACCATCTGCACTAATAGGCTCTCCTATAGGCAGATCTCTCAGCTCTAGAATATCTCTTAGATGAATACCATATACCACCTGAAAAGGTGATTTTTTTGTCCTCATATTAATGGTGTCATTATAGGAAAATTCTGCTTGTGGGAGGATATTATCCCATTTCTCTCCATGTTGCCTGGTTAAACACCTGAGTAGATTACCCAATGAACGGTTAACAAATTTAGTCTGCCCATCTGTTTGAGGATGGTAGGCTGATGAGAAGGACAAATTGGTTCCAAGCTTCTTCCAAAGAGTTCTCTAGAAGTGACCAATAAACTTCACATCTCTATCTGATACTATGTTCAATGGCAAACCATGTACCCTCACTATCTCTTTGAAAAACAAATCAGCAACATATGAAGCATCACAAGTGGTTTTACATGGCAAGAAATGTGCCATTTTATTGAATTTGTCTACTACCACAAAAACACTATCATATCCTTTCCTTGTCCTAGGCAAACCTAGTACAAAATCCATGCTTATGCTCTCCCATGGCTTAGAAGGAATGGGTAATGGCTGATACAAACCTACATTTGTGGATCTTCCTTTGGCTTTCTGACATATTACACATGCTTCCACAAATCTCCTCACATCTGACTGCAGCTTAGGCCAATAGTAATGCCTCTTCACAAGATCAAAAGTTTTATCAAGACCAAAATGTCCTGCCATGGCCCCACAATGTTTCTCCTGAATAATATTCAGTCTCATAGAACATCTTGGAATACATAGTTGTCCACCTTTGAAAAGTAATCCATCTTGGATCAGAAATTCAGAGAACTCAACATGATACTTGTCTCCAAAAGAAGTACATACCTTGTAGATCTCTCTAAAGTCTTCATCATCATCATCATACATTGTCATCAAAGAATCAATCGCAACACTCTCTAGTTGGATCTGATTGATGGTCAAAACTCTCCTACTCAAAGCATCTGCTACTTTGTTCTTGACCCCTTTCTTGTGCTTGAGTGTGAAAGTGAAAGCTTGTAAAGTTTCCACCCACTTCATGTGCCTATGGTTCAGCTTCTCTTGACTGTTTATGAAACTGAGGGCCTGATTCTCTGTGAACACTATGAATTCTTTGGGCATCAAGTAATGCCTCCATTTCTTAAGTGACTGGACTAGAGCATACATCTCCAAATCATAGGATGAGTATCTCTTTTTGGCATCATTTAATTTCTCACTAAAGAATGCAATAGGCCTACCTTCTTAGCTAAGTACTGCTCCAATTGCAATATGACTTGCATCACATTCTACTTGAAAATTTTTTCTGAGTCAAGAAATGCAAGAACTAGCTGCTCTACCACCTTCTTCTTCAATGTTTCAAAGGAATTATCTGCCTCCTTTGTCCATGTAAACTTGCACTTCTGTCCTCCCTTTATGGTGTCAAGTATGGGTGCACAAACATGACTAAATCCCTTTATAAACTTCCTATAAAAGGTTGCTAACCCATGGAAACTTCTAACATCATTCGAGGTTTTGGGTGTTGGCCAAGACAATATGGCACTTACCTTCTCTTGATCAATTTTTAGTTTGTTATGTGAGATAACAAATCCCAAGTAGATGATTTCTTCCTGCATAAACAGACACTTTGCTGAATTGATCATTAGCTGCTCTTCATGTAACCTTTTGAGAACCAAGTCTATATGGATGAGGTGCTCTTCCCTCATATTACTGAAAATCAAGATGTCATCTAGATATACTATGACAAATTTACCTATGAATTCTCTCAAGACCTCATTCATCAATCTCATAAAGGTACTAGGGGCGTTGGACAAACCAAAAGGCATGACCTTCCACTCATATAACCCCTCATTAGTCTTAAATGCAGTTTTCCACTCATCACCAGGTCTAATCCTAATCTGATGATAGCCACTCTTTAAATCTATTTTGGTGAAGTATTTAGCACCTCCTAAACAATCAAATAAATCTTCTATCCTAGGGATTGGAAACCTATACCTGATTGTTATCTTGTTGATAGCCCTTGAATCAGTGCAAAGTCTCCAAGTGCCTTCCTTCTTTGGTGCTAGTACAGCCAGTACTGCACATGGGCTTAAACTTTTGCCAGTTAGGCCTGTCTCCAACAACTCTTCAATTTGCCTTGCTACCTCTGTATTCTGATCTGGAGTGAGCTTATATGCTGCTTTGTTTGGAAGTGTAGATCCTGGGATCAGATCTATACAATGGCTGATGTCCCTAATAGGTGGTAGGGAACTTGGCATCCCGTCAGAGATAATGCCTTTGTACTTGTCTAATAGCTCTTGGACAGTTGGGTCTATGAATTTTCGTCTCTGCTCTCCCTTGACTTGTGGTTGTTGTTCTTTGTTTACTTTTAGGCAAGGACTTAGAGCATATGCAACTGCTCCTTCTTCTCCTATCTCCTTCATGAATTGCTTGCCCTCTACCATCATCACCTTAACTTCTTTTCCTTTTGATTCCACCTCATTCTCCATTAATGGTAGCAATTCTATCACCTTACCATTCTTGGTAATTGAATAGGTGTTTCTAACTCCATCATGGTATGCTTTCAAATCATACTGCCATGGTCTTCCAAATAGGAGATGGTAAGCATCCATATTGGCAATGTCAAACAATAACCTATCCTTGTATGGGCCAATTTGAAATTCTACCCAAGCCTGTTCTTCTACAACTATTTGCTGACCTTGGGTGAGCCATGAAATTTTATATGGGCAAGGATGTGGCAGTCTCCTAAGCTTAAGCTTTTCTACCATCTCAATGGATACAAAATTTTTAGTAGATCCAGAGTCAATCAGAACTTTACATACCTTTCCTCCTGCCTTGCAAGTAGTTCTGAAGAGAGATTTCCTTTGTGGAGGTTCTTTTCCAGGCACCTTCATGGTGGTCATTACTCTCCTAATCATCAAAGATTCTCCATTCTCAGAATATCCATAACTGTCGGGAGCATTCACACTTGGATTAGTGCTTGTGCTTGCTACACTTTGACAATCAGATTCTTGGATCAAATTGATCCTCTTTTCTCCTATTGAACTTGTTGCCTTTGCTGGACATCTGCTAGCTATATGGCCTTCTTGGTTGCAATTGTAACATCTGATAGGTCCTCTGCCCTGAGATCTTCCTCTAAATGGTGGTCTTCTACCCCTGAAGTTTCCCCTTTGATTGTAGCTTCCCCCTTGGTTCTGACTGTTGTCTCCTCTACTATTCTCTTGGTTGGATTCACTTTGTTATCCAAATCCTCTGCCTCTAAAAGGACTTCTTCCTCCTCTCTACTGTCTCCCTCTACCTCTATTGTTCTACTCATGCCTTCTCTTTAATTTTTCTTCACTTTGAGTGCCAATTGATAGCATTTTTGAACTATATCTAGATTATGCAGATTTAGGTCTTCTTGGATGTTGAACCTCAATCCATTGAGGTATCTTGCTACCTTTTCTTCCTCACCTTCCTTTACCTTTGTTTTTACACACAGTTTCATGAATTCTTCTATGTATGAGCTGACATCTAGCTCCTTCTGCTTCAAATTTTGTTTCCTCTTATGTAATTGGATATTGTAATCCAATGGAACATAGGCCTCCTTCACCAATGCCATCATTCTCTTCCATGTTGTAACTCTGTTCTTTCCCTCTTTCACCCTGTCATCTTGGATGAAATTCCACCAAGTCAGTGCAGCTCCTTTCATTTTGGACTGAGCCATCTTCACTCTTTGGTGTTCTAGTATCTCCTCGGTCTCAAAGATATTATTTAAGGAGTCCATCCACTCCATTATTGAATCAGGTTCCATTTTTCCTACAAACACTAGCAGGTCTATTTTCACATCCATGGTCCTTCTTTCCATGGACTTGAGGGCATTGAGTAAGGGTCTCTGGTCTGCAGGAACCTCTATCACTTCCTGCTTAGGGATCTCCTCTTCATCCCTATCTTCTCATTCACCAGAATCTTCTTCCCCTTTCTCTACTATGTCCCTCAACTTCTCTAACTCTTCTCTCAATCCCTGATTCTGAGCTCTATCTGCCCTGCTCTCTGCCATGTGCATTCTTACTAAGGCCGTCAACTCAATGTTGGTTATCTTTATTGGGTACGTTTCTGATCCTTCTCCTTCTGTCATCTTGTCTTCTTCTACCCAAAGAACACTCCTTCGCTCTGATACCAATTTGATGTAGAGGTCTTTAGCAGAAATGTACAAAATGTTTGTTTTTGTCAATATCGACAAGACACTTTCAATGTCTTACCGATATAAGCTTCTTTATCCTTATCGGCCTGACTTGCCTTGTTGGCCTTCCCTCGTTCTTTCTTTCTGACGATCTCTCTCTTGTCGATGCCGTTGTATTCATCGGCCCGACACTTGTTATCGGCCTAGCTTTTTCCTTGCTCGCCGAAGCCAAGACTCACACCGATATGTTATCACTCTTACCTACTGAATAGGTTCCCGTTACCTCCGCTACCGATCACCCCTATTAACTAGGTTGCTTTTTGGCAACACTTACAATGTCGGTCTAGCTGCAGAAAGTCTCCCCGACACTCCACTTCACTCCGACGCCAAAATCCCGTATTGCCAAGACATTGAACTATCGGCGAAGTTTTCACTCCCTCTGCCAATGTTACTTGTCACTCCAAAACTCTTTGTCAACTCCTTTGTCGGCCAGACCCCCACCGTCGGTCCAACCTAAAGCCACTCTGCCGATACACTTCCTTAGGCCGATGGGCAACTCATACCAAACTCTGTTGTCTGATTGATACTACTAATGCCGGGTTCCACCGTCAGCCAGACTATTACTATCGGTGACACTTTTAACTTCTCCATCGATGGCATATCTCATGCCGATATCCCCTTTGTCGGCAAGACTGCCTCTATCAGTGAAACCTTCTGTTGACATTTCTTCTGAATCAGCATTAGGGTTTGCCACTTCTAATGCACAGGCAGATTCAGGCCAACTGAATACAGGAGGTTGCGTGAGCTCCTCCCCTTCACTTCTGGTTCTGCCGCACCAAGGGGGGTATCCCTATAACTCAAGATGTAACCTTGACTAGCTCATAGATAGAAGGATCTAACTTGACAACAGCAGGCAGAATACTCTCATGTCTGGACCAAGATCTGCATGATAGATCACAAGGCTGGCAACATTCTTGGACATGATGTCTGGTTGGGTATGAGAGCATGCAGGGGGTTCCTAATCCTACTCCTACAACTAACAGGTGGAGGTATGAAGTGTTTTGATATGAATTTGGATGCAAAGCTGGACATGGTGTATAACACAAGAACACAGCATGATTGGTGCCTATCCAAGGCTTGGAGTCGGTAGACATACACCTGTGAATGATCAGCATAAATAGCTAAAACTAGATTTCAGGGGGATACACATGATATCTGCCTTACAGATATCTCCCAATATAGAGTGTTGAGCTATCTCTACTTATGGCATCCCTACTGCAGTATACCCTTCCCAATGTTCAACCTGAAAACAGTTTAATCTGCCCCTTGAGCAGAGGTTAAAAGATCAGACATTCAACATAGGAATTCTATGCTCTAGAATCTAAACATAAGCAAACATCCAGATCCAGAAGAAGGATACATGCAATACTGGAGACAGAATTAACACAACACATGCTTAGACAGCATTACTCATATAAGATCAACCATGAAACCAGTGGATTCATGCCAAGTCCTACAACAGGAGATACATAAACTCACAAGATAAAGCTGTACAGAGCAACCAGATCAGCTGGTTTTGGATTACAGAGCCAAAATCATCAACTTTCAACAACCCTGAATGAATAACACCATCTGCATTATATAGCAGGAAGGTGCTTTCAGCATTAACTACCAGGTTGACCAAAACTTCCGCCAGATATACAGTATCATAGAAATGGCACTCAAACACTACCAGATTGGCGCCCAAACTTGAATGCAGCAGGTAGGGGAGGAGACAGGAAGATTTCTCGAGCCTTGCGCCGCCGCCTAGGGATCCAGATCTTCAATCAGGTACTACATCAGCCCACGCCATCGCCCATACCTCTGCAACAATCGCCATTGATGGCGCACCAACCCGCGGCCTCGGGAAGAACATCAAACAGACTATCGCAAGCATTTCCCGCCGAGATTCATCATCATGATGTTTGAAAATGCAGGATAACAATATCCCACATGCACCCCGCGATGACCTCAATAACACTTTATATACTAGGTCATGAGCATATATCATGTCGGTGCTTTTGCTCCTGACGACACTAGTATAGACCTCATCATCATCATCCTCCAGCAGCATGATATCCTGCTGTTCGAAATATCACCCTGACGTCATCATGATATTTGAAATATAACCTTCATGACAATCGGCACAACCTGATCCTTCGGAGGAACATCCTCCTGCTGGGCTTATAACAAAAGTCTGGCCGATGAACATCCTGATGACGTCATCATCATATCCTGCTGACGTCATCATCATATCTGCTTACTGCGCACCTCCTTATATCCGGATGACGTCATCATCATGTTTACAAATATCAGGAGGTCTCTTCAAGATGATTAGTTGTTAGAAATATGACCCCCGCGGACCTTGATGACGTCATCATCATATTAACATCATCATGATATTAGAAAGACAACCGGATATTATGAAAATATCCTCCTGACGTTCAAACATCAGGATGCACTGTAGCTCCTCTGTAAGATCGGGGCGATAACTGAATATGATGATGATGCTTGAAAAGATCACCCCCCGGAGATAATGCGCGAAGCCAACAGGCGGATATCTCCTTGGTATCAGCATCATCATGATGCTCGAGCAAACATATATCCGGGTGATATGAAAATATCACCCCTTCCTTCGGAAATATCATGATGCAGATAGGCAGAAAGAAAAATATCACCCTGATATACGGATGACGTCAGCATCATCAGGATGCCAAAACAACGAACAAGAAGTGATACAACATCATCAGGATGATATTGACTAAGATCATCCTGACGTTCAAAATATGATGACCCTAGTGAATATCGGGTCGCACTTAGAACTCTTCAACAACATCATCAGGATGATCATAACCAAGATCACCCGATGATAAAAATATCACCCCGGCGAAATATCATGAAGGCAGAAAATATGACGACCTCCGCAAGCAGCAGGATGAAAACTGGAAATATCATGATGATGACGACCCTTAAGAAAAAACAAGTTGGGTCGAGCACTTAGAGAATAACCCCTTCAGGATACCGGGGCAACATCATCATGTTTGAGCAAGGTGATAAATGAAAGATCACCGGATACTTTGAAAAATCACCCTCGCAAGCAGATGAGGGCGCACTGTAGCTCATCAGTATCATCAGGATAATAAGCAAACATCACCCGACAGTTGAAATATGATGATGACGTTGAAAAACAAGTCGACGAGGAACATGATGATGCAGATCATCATCGAAGACAAGATGATGATGATGACCTCCTCCTCAGGAAAATATGATGCTGCAGTTGAAAAATGCTGAGGAGGTCCAACACTTAGAAAAAATGGGCAAGAAGATAAAGGCTTCAAATGAAGAAACCTCCTGATCATGACAAATCAACCCCTGGTCAAAATGAGTGTCAACAGTGGCTCTGTCTGGGGACGTGCAGGTGCAAGACTGCAGCGAGAACCCCAGATCTCTGGGATGCAGACCAGTCCTTATCCATTGGGCACAGAGTCAAATACTGCACCGACCTGCATCACCCAACACACTTGATGGCCTAAGGCCACCAAGAAAAGAAAAACATGTATCTCCCTTTGTCAAATATCTTGTTTTCATCTGCATGCACTGGGTCAAGCTTGGAGATACTACAAAGATCCACCCACAAACAAATTTTGTCATCTGCATATTCAATCCTCTGGTTTGGCTTGTCATTACCACCCTTGTGCAGATAACCCTCAGCATCATGTGGCATGTGGGTGCAGAATGTATCAAACAATGCATGTTCATATGGCATATAGCACTTATCACCTATATCATCATCATGCATTGCAACATGATCTCCTAGCTGGACTGCAAATAGGAAACACTCGGAGTCCATCACAAAACTAGGAATATCAGGGCTCATTGTATTATATGCTGGCTCATCAAAAGAAAAGCTTTCAAAATCACAATTGTGTACATCATGTACACAACCATCTGGTACACCAGGCTGGAAAAGATCAGGCTCTGGCATCTCTTTCAAATCAGGCACATCTTCACAGTCATTTACCTGATGTATGTTGTTTCCTCTTTCATCATGATGAGAAACAGAATCCAAGCCAAAAATAGTGTCTAGATCCCCACCATACTCAGACAGATCCTCATCACCATATGTGTCATAAATGGGTGACCCAGGTGCATCAGTTTCATCATAGTATGCCATTTGTTCATGGGCAGCAGAGCACATCTCTTCATCATCAATGGATTCATTCTGTGGAGGAGTATCAGCCTGTGTGTCATAAGCAAAACAGCCATCAAATGAAAAACAATCATGCTCTGAACTAGCACTTATTTCAATTTCTGACTGCTCTTCATGATCTCCATGTGTTTGAAAGATAGGCAATGGGTCACACATAGGACTGCTTCTCTGTTTGCTTATACCTTCTCTGTCTTGAGTACAATACTCACAATTGTCTCCACAGGTCCATTCTAAAAATTGCTCATTACTGTCCACAACCTCGTTATTGTTTTCATGGTCAGCTGCCTCATCATTGCAATGGGAATCCTCATTAGTCCTTTCACTGGCATCCTCAACTGGTGAACAATCCAGTTGAGCAGTATTGTTAGCATTATGTTCAAATACATCAGTCTCAACCTCTATGCTTTTATTTTCATTCTTATCTGCACATGATGCCATAATCATTTGGTCATTTGCAGCTTCATAACCATTATTCACACCAAGGCCTGGGGACAGGGGTTTCAGCAGGTGCACATTTCTCATTTCTTCTACATTTTCTAAAAATTTGTATGCCATCTGCATACTTGTCACCTTGAAATCCCTCAGTAATGCACTAGAGCCCTCCTCAAAAGCTTCAAAGAATATGCCAACACAGGCTGAAATATCAGGTCTGAAACTTTCAGGGACATGTGAAAGGGCTACTGCAAACCTATGACTGAAATCAACACATGGCTCTTCATCTTGTTTTCTGATTCTCATCAATTCTGCAACAAGATCAGCCGGTTCTTTTGCAAATTCTTCTTTGAAACAGTCAGCAAGTTCATCCCAACAGGCAAAGGATTTCTTTGGAAAGCTCAAATACCAGTCTTTTGCTTTTGCATCAAAGGACCTAACAAGAAACCTCATCCACATATCCTCATCTCTGAATGAATATTTTCCCATAAAACTTTGAAAATTTTGGATATGTGCATTCCCATCACATACATTGTGACCACTAAATCTAGGCATCTGACAGTATATCCTAGCAGGCATAGTTTCTACTTTGTAATCCACCCATGACAAATCCAGTTGGTCATACAAAGGATCAAAAGGGCTGACAGGAGGTTTAGCTTTCTGACTGGCAGACACAACAGGGTTACTGCTTCTTAACTGGGCCTGCTCAGCCTCTAAGAATATCAACCTATTTCTTATCTCTTCTATTCCTTTATCCAACATTTTACCACTAAGTATGGGATAATTCATACTTGGATTCATAAAAACCCTACTCTTAGACATCCTTTGTCTGTCTAAGACCTAAGGCTTCCCCTGGCATCTAACTTATGCAGTAAAACAGCAAATAAAGGGGAAGTAACAAGGTACCTTTTCTCATACAGATGCAGAAATATATACATCTTTTTTGTCACATCACATACATCCATCTTTCATGTGCATTTGGATATTTTTTGCAGAGTCGCCACCTCTCCAGAGAGGACAAAATTTACAGCAGCTGAAAGCTACTTCTCCAGGTTCATTCCACCAGCAGAGCATCATTTTTCACATGAAAGACTCCCCAGCTGAGTCGCCATTTTGTTGACATTTCTTCTGAATCAGCATTAGGGTTTGCCACTTCTAATGCACAGGCAGATTCAGGCCAACTGAATACAGGAGGTTGCGTGAGCTCCTCCCCTTCACTTCTGGTTCTGCCGCACCAAGGGGGGTATCCCTATAACTCAAGATGTAACCTTGACTAGCTCATAGATAGAAGGATCTAACTTGACAACAGCAGGCAGAATACTCTCATGTCTGGACCAAGATCTGCATGATAGATCACAAGGCTGGCAACATTCTTGGACATGATGTCTGGTTGGGTATGAGAGCATGCAGGGGGTTCCTAATCCTACTCCTACAACTAACAGGTGGAGGTATGAAGTGTTTTGATATGAATTTGGATGCAAAGCTGGACATGGTGTATAACACAAGAACACAGCATGATTGGTGCCTATCCAGGGCTTGGAGTCGGTAGACATACACCTGTGAATGATCAGCATAAATAGCTAAAACTGGATTTCAGGGGGATACACATGATATCTGCCTTACAGATATCTCCCAATATAGAGTGTTGAGCTATCTCTACTTATGGCATCCCTACTGCAGTATACCCTTCCCAATGTTCAACCTGAAAACAGTTTAATCTGCCCCTTGAGCAGAGGTTAAAAGATCAGACATTCAACATAGGAATTCTATGCTCTAGAATCTAAACATAAGCAAACATCCAGATCCAGAAGAAGGATACATGCAATACTGGAGACAGAATTAACACAACACATGCTTAGACAGCATTACTCATATAAGATCAACCATGAAACCAGTGGATTCATGCCAAGTCCTACAACAGGAGATACATAAACTCACAAGATAAAGCTGTACAGAGCAACCAGATCAGCTGGTTTTGGATTACAGAGCCAAAATCATCAACTTTCAACAACCCTGAATGAATAACACCATCTGCATTATATAGCAGGAAGGTGCTTTCAGCATTAACTACCAGGTTGACCAAAACTCCCGCCAGATATACAGTATCATAGAAATGGCGCTCAAACACTACCAGATTGGCGCCCAAACTTGAATGCAGCAGGTAGGGGAGGAGACAGGAAGATTTCTCGAGCCTTGCGCCGCCGCCTAGGGATCCAGATCTTCAATCAGGTACTACATCAGCCCACGCCATCGCCCATACCTCTGCAACAATCGCCATTGATGGCGCACCAACCCGCGGCCTCGGGAAGAACATCAAACAGACTATCGCAAGCATTTCCCGCCGAGATTCATCATCATGATGTTTGAAAATGCAGGATAACAATATCCCACATGCACCCCGCGATGACCTCAATAACACTTTATATACTAGGTCATGAGCATATATCATGTCGGTGCTTTTGCTCCTGACGACACTAGTATAGACCTCATCATCATCATCCTCCAGCAGCATGATATCCTGCTGTTCGAAATATCACCCTGACGTCATCATGATATTTGAAATATAACCTTCATGACAATCGGCACAACCTGATCCTTCGGAGGAACATCCTCCTGCTGGGCTTATAACAAAAGTCTGGCCGATGAACATCCTGATGACGTCATCATCATATCCTGCTGACGTCATCATCATATCTGCTTACTGCGCACCTCCTTATATCCGGATGACGTCATCATCATGTTTACAAATATCAGGAGGTCTCTTCAAGATGATCAGTTGTTAGAAATATGACCCCCGCGGACCTTGATGACGTCATCATCATATTAACATCATCATGATATTAGAAAGACAACCGGATATTATGAAAATATCCTCCTGACGTTCAAACATCAGGATGCACTGTAGCTCCTCTGTAAGATCGGGGCGATAACTGAATATGATGATGATGCTTGAAAAGATCACCCCCCGGAGATAATGCGCGAAGCCAACAGGCGGATATCTCCTTGGTATCAGCATCATCATGATGCTCGAGCAAACATATATCCGGGTGATATGAAAATATCACCCCTTCCTTCGGAAATATCATGATGCAGATAGGCAGAAAGAAAAATATCACCCTGATATACGGATGACGTCAGCATCATCAGGATGCCAAAACAACGAACAAGAAGTGATACAACATCATCAGGATGATATTGACTAAGATCATCCTGACGTTCAAAATATGATGACCCTAGTGAATATCGGGTCGCACTTAGAACTCTTCAACAACATCATCAGGATGATCATAACCAAGATCACCTGATGATAAAAATATCACCCCGGCGAAATATCATGAAGGCAGAAAATATGACGACCTCCGCAAGCAGCAGGATGAAAACTGGAAATATCATGATGATGACGACCCTTAAGAAAAAACAAGTTGGGTCGAGCACTTAGAGAATAACCCCTTCAGGATACCGGGGCAACATCATCATGTTTGAGCAAGGTGATAAATGAAAGATCACCGGATACTTTGAAAAATCACCCTCGCAAGCAGATGAGGGCGCACTGTAGCTCATCAGTATCATCAGGATAATAAGCAAACATCACCCGACAGTTGAAATATGATGATGACGTTGAAAAACAAGTCGACGAGGAACATGATGATGCAGATCATCATCGAAGACAAGATGATGATGATGACCTCCTCCTCAGGAAAATATGATGCTGCAGTTGAAAAATGCTGAGGAGGTCCAACACTTAGAAAAAATGGGCAAGAAGATAAAGGCTTCAAATGAAGAAACCTCCTGATCATGACAAATCAACCCCTGGTCAAAATGAGTGTCAACACCTTCTATGCACTCTCTAATGGTTCATCTCACACTGATGTCTCTTTGATATGCCAATACGATATATACACAAACTATCACTTTCCACTATGCATACACAGAATGAGACTCACAGTAGGTGCGGTATGTTCAAAGACTATCTCAAACATACATTTCATGATTTCTATTCTGCCATACTTATTGGACAAGAGAAAACAAACAAAAACTAATATACATACTTCATTCCACATATTTCACTGAAGTCCACCTGTGAAATGGATTTAATTGAGCATCTCGACTACAGAAGAATTAAAGTTAATATAACAACAATCCTATACAGACAATATACAGAGTAATTTAATAGACAGGGGATTTACACAGAATTCAAAATTTGGAAAGAAAACAATTTGTAGAATTTCTATTCCTCCTTCTTAGTGTTTTCGAACCACACGAAAAAAAAAGTGAGAGACCGACATTCCTCTCCTCTATTTTTGTGATTTTGATTTTACCAAGATTATTGGTAGAAACCCCTAATTAATTTTATGACATCTGTTTTGCTTAAGACAACAAAACTCCTAATGACTAGACACATTGTATAACCCTTCACAAGACCCAAGATGTCTGAAATGTAAAGTTTGATGTTTACAGATAGGACATGCCAACATAAAATGTCACATTAGTTAGTGACATACAAATGCTACCAGGTAACATGAAATGTCAAAATATATGTTAAAACTTATTTTTGTCCCTCTTGTGCATCTTTATCCTGTTGATGAGGTGCTCCTACACCAACATCACACATATACTTTTATACCAAAGCATTTTAAAATTATGTGGGTGCGTAGAGGTGCCACTTGTCCCTTAGGTCTAAGTTATGATCGACGGATACAACTTAATCTCTTTCATCGCGCATAACTTCCAAGCGATGTGTAAAATGGAAATGCATGGATGCATCATGAGGACATGTGTCCTCCCTCTACAATTGATTTGATGGCAGTGTTTTAATATTTTGATCAGACGGCTCGTACGTTGTGCATTTCACAAAAAGGGTTTGAAATAGGATTTGCGTGGTGCGCTAACCATCAAGTTCCCTCAGTGATGATCCAACGATGCAAATTTGAATGAAGTGACTTTTTACAGCATGTGAACTAGACTGATGGTTATCCAAGCCATTAATGCAGAGGCCGAAAGGTTTTCTAAGGGCTTTCTTTTCTAATTGAGTATTGTTCAAAGATCTCAGATTGGTTTAGAGCCTTAGAAGTGAGCGATGACACGGAGCGAACATGAATTGCTCCTGTTAACCCAAAATTAAGAAGTTTAATTGGTATGTAATCCAGTCCTCTTTTGCTAGTTGAAAAACTAAGTGGGATGGCCTATAATCTAAACTTTAAGTGTTCGATTAATTTCTTGCACATAAAGGGGTGAAATTATGCCCAAGTATTTTATGTCCAAGACCACTCTGTTTTATAATTAAGCATGGGTCCAAAACCTGGTAGGGGGTGTACTTTAAAGAGGGATTTGACCCAGGAAGATAATGAGCCTACCTCATCATAGTCAAAGAGGGGTACGTTGACTCAGGACATTGGTGAGATGATAAGGAAAATGTATGATTTCTAGGGGCTTATTAGAGATACAATCTTGCCTTGTCGGGGTTGGGAATTATTTGAATTCAGTTATTACCGCTGGGATGATCAAAGATCAATATCACACCTATGGGATCTTGACCTTGGCAAGCTAGTGGTCCCAAACATATTTGTGAATTATGACTTAGTTAGGGCCATTAGTCAAAGGTATGATCCAATAAATTAGAGATTATACAACACCGAGGGTAAATTGCTATTCCAATTGGATAGAGATTTGATCATTAGGGTTTTCAACCTCTCCCCTGCTGCCAGCAAGAAGATTGACATAGAGGCATTGAAAAGGAATTATAAGGTAGGTAGGTATGGTTACAGAAACCATAGGCTACCTCTGCACAAGAAGAGAAGTCTGGGTAAAAATGTAGCATTCAGCGATAGAGAAATGGAGCCATTCAACATTGATGTATTTGAAGATTATTTTGTAATGACTTACCTAGCTCCATGTCAAGTTTTAGTCCTTGATTTTGATAGCCATATCCCAAACCATCTGTTGGTTATCATTTGTGACCTCTAGGATAGGTATGACTTCAAAAGGTATGATTTTGCTTCCTACTTGGCACAGGAGTTGCACAATGATTTGGTGAGGTGTAAACAGACAAACTTGCTCCTACTTTAAAGAGGTATTTATTATTGTGTCACATTTTGCTATTTTGTGGGATAAGGCATTGGGACAAGGCACTAAGAATTTAATATGTAACTAAAGATGGCGAGCCCATGCCTATTCAAGGAATGGTGTATCTATGGGATAATTATTGCACCAGTGCCAGTTATTTGGCATTTGAAAAGTTCTTTGCACAGCGTGTATTGGAATTCCTACGATGGAATACGCCTAGGTTGTCCAAGGATATAATGGATTTCCTCATACTTGCTAAGAGAATACCTGAGGGTAAATGGAACCATAATTGGGGAGATTAGTTTTTGTACCCTGAAGCCACAATCATCAAAATGTATGGGGAAAATGTGAAACCCCATTTGTTGTCAATTAACATGCCCAATAGAATTGCTTTCTTAGAGATCGTATGGCATCTCAATGAGTCTGATAAGTTCCATCTTAGAACCAGCAAGAAGGGGACTTTCTTACCTCTACCTCTTTCTTTCCATGGTTTTATAATTCATTCTAGAGAAGGCTATGAGCTTTGTGGATCAAAGTTGTCAATATACAAATTGCCTTATGCAGATCATAAGAACTATGACCCTGAACACTTTATAGATAAAGTGTGAAGAGAGAAGCAAAAAGTTGGCTTTGAACACTGCTGTGATGAATAGGAGGATCTACTTAGAAATGGTTTGTCCTTGGGAGAATTATTTAAGAGATGGCAAACCTATGGGTTGGTTTTGATGGGAGAGAGGCAAAGGAGGCAAGAAGATAGATCATATCCAAGAGCTTTCCCACATATTATTGATCCTATTGCGAGGATGAAAATGTTACTAGATCATGCAAACTAGCTAAAGGCTACTCCGAAGAAGAAGAATATTGAGCATGAGTCTCCTAAGCAGGTTTTTTAAGGTATAGAGGATATGGTGGAAGGAACAGAGGAAATGGTAGGAGAGAGCCAAGCCCTATAAGTTGAAGAAACTCAAGTCTCAAAAAGTGGAGAGAGAGTAAAGGATGCTTGGGAAACTCTCCTTAACATTGCAGAAACTGCCATGAAGGACCCCCTAGTTGACTACGCAATTTCAGAGGAGATGGGTGGAAACCAGGAGGATTTGAATGAGATACAACAAAAGATAAGCTTCCCCAAGAAGGATGAAATTATAATCCCACCGCCAACCAAAATTTTAATGAGCAAACAAGAAAGTAGTGTCACAATTCAAGATGTGAGAGTTGTAGTATGCTAGGGATTTATGTCTGATGGCAATTTCATCAAGGCTAAGGAGTTTAGAGCCTTCTTGCTATAGAAGAAATAAGAAGCCTTCATAGTGAAGATGAATGAAGAGCAGGGAATTGTGGATGACCAAGATAAAAGTGAAATAGCCAAGAAGGTAGTGGAGGAAGTGGATATGGATGTAGGGAAGATTACCCCGGATGAAGCAAGACAAATGGTGAAGGAGAGTGGTGTTTTGTTGCTGGAAGGATGGGATATTTCTTTATCTATAGTAATGGACACTATCAAGAGGTAGGAAGGTTTTGATGATGAGTTGACTGAGGAGCAAACTGAATAGGCTTTTGGAGCAGGATTTAGCACAAACCATGAGGCCTTGGCGATTTGGGCCATGGCCCCTACAGAAAATAAGCCCCGGGTTCCCAAGCATGTGAATGAGCTCATGGGTCATCTTATTGTAAGAAGATTGACAGACACAACGGCCCCATTGGTTGCATCATTGGTTGTAGCTACTGCAAAGTTTAGTGAGGCAACAACAAAGAAACTTCATGCAAAGCTATTGAAATTGATAGAAGACAACTCAAGGTTGGTGCAGGAGTGCAATAGGCTGAAGCTCCTTGTGCCTCCTATGAATATTGAAGCACCCTCACATGTCTTTGCTCTTAGCCCAGTGAGTTCATCCATACAGGATACTAATGCAACTACTATCAGTGATCTCAGGGCAAGATTGGAGCAAAGTACTAGCAGGAAGGATAAGCTGAAGAATGAATTGATGAATGAGAAAATTGTGTTGATTAGAGGTTTTTTGGAGCACCAGATGAATAAGGTTCTGAAACATGTTGATGATACATGGATTTGCTATAGGAACTTAAGTAGAGAATATGTTTTCTATTCTCAAAATGAACCTAGGATTAAGGAGATCTTAAGTGATTGGTTTCCACCAATTACCTCGATAGCACACATCCAGTTGGTGTAGTTGATACTTTTCAAATCATAAATTTATTGAATGAAGTGCCCACCTTTCATAGTAGGCTTGAAGTAACTTTGAAGACTAAAATGGATTCATTTGACTCTCTAAAGGTTTATTCATTACCTAATATAAAAAATAAGGATGGATCAGAGAAAACTTTGTATGAGTGGAAGAGGGAATTTGAAAATATTGTGCCCGTTACAATCAATACAATTACATCTAACACCCGAATAGAGATATTAAGGTGTAATGTTGAATAGATAAGCTTTTGAATTTGGAAAGCAGTTTGGGTATATTTGTTAAGGAAATCAAGGTGCTATTGGATGCGAGATATACTGCCCATGTTGGATGGGTAGAATAGGTTCTGAGTCATAGGTGGCCCACCAAGGAAGAATTTGCATTATGGGCCCAAAAATATATGCTCTAAATGAGGCAGAACTCAGAGAACGTGTGACATATGGTTGTTTGTCCAAACAAAGAAGAAAATAACATCATTACCAAATTACCATGCTCAAAGATGGATGTAGATAGGACAAAAGGTTGTTTACTTTCCCTCCCACAAGCAATGATTTGTTTTCAAAGGATTATCTCTTCAAACTGAATACGGTTACTCATGACATTTGTATGTTTATGAACAATGTAAGAGACTCCTTGAATTATAAAAGGGTGTTCTCATTTGTATTAACGGTTTGAATTTTCTGTATATGTTGTCTTAGCATATTGATCTATAGTATTATTTCAGGGGAATAGGAAAAGTTTTAGTATACTAGATACATTTTGTATGTCTAAATTTTGATCAGAGCAAGCAAATCTAATACATGAATTCTAATCTATTTTGTCTCCATTTATTATACTTGAGCTCTTTTGGAATTAATCAGAAATCTTTTAATTTCATTTTTTTAAAAGCTCAGTCTGATTTTTGTTTTTAGCATATGCTTAAGAAGCAGATTAAATTTTTGTTAGCAAACTTAGGAGTTTAAGTATAATGTTGTGGATCTTTAAGTAGAATCTGGATTAGAATCCATACTGGGATGTATAGTGCAAGGCATTTACATTGAGAGTTTAGTGATTGAACCTATTGATAAATTGGATGTATGTGGTATCTAAATTTTGACTCTATATCTTGGATAGGCATCGATCAAGAAGTTATCACCCTACCAAAATTGATCCATTCTTCAAGAAATCACCATAATATCTTTCATTTTTTATGTATTATCCAATTTTAAAACACCTGCTCTCTGAGCCTGTAATCCATTAGTTGTCAAGAAACATTGCCAAGTTGTTTTGAAGCTCATGAGTTCTTGATCTCAAGTAAAGAGTAGATCTATTAGATAATACTCCAGTTGTAAATCAGTGGAGAGATTTGAGTATTGTCAATAAGGTGACCCCCCTTTGGTCTGACAAAGCCATAAAATGTAGGGGACTGTCATTGAATTGGCTCCCGTTCGTTGGCCACTTGCCTAAAACCCTCAATCATAAGTATTTGGCAAATCTTTAGAGGACTTTAGGTAATCGGTTGGAAACACCAATAGATTGGTGACTCTACTAAGGATTTGGCTAAATAGTGTTTTATCCTTTAATAAATTTGAGTTATCTAGTATATCTAGATTCAATGAGAGTTGAGAGTTGCACTTGTTATATGTGTAACAAGTACCATTCTGTGCGCTCATATTCTATTTCCCATTCTAGAGTGGTGACTCTACATATCTCTGAGCTGGTGAAAAGTAAATATATATCAAAGTAGTAGGATGCATAGGAGAAGATTGATCCATCAGGGGCATCCCAGCAAGCCTGTAAGTTTAGAACTTACAAATTAGAAATGGATGGCTAAGGAATCGGGTAAGTCTACTCCTCCTCCTGTTACTGATCTTATCACTATTACTACACCTCTTTTGAGTGGTAGTAGAAACTATTCTCATATAGAAGGAAAATAAATTAAGCATTCAAGTCCTTTTATTCCTCGTAATATACATGGTTATGAGGTTGATTCTGAAGGAGATGAAATGTATTATTCTAAACCTCTTTATGGTCCTCAAAGTCTGACCATTCCCTTTTAAAACCCTTCTTAATCAGTGCCCATACCTACTATTCAATTTGTATCTGAGTCTCATTTTCCATCGCCTTATGAGAGGTTAGGTTCCCCTTCATCTAGAAAAGCTAAGTTTACTGATGCAAATGTATGTTCTATACCTAATGTAGCTTCTACTTCTAACACACAGCACCGAATTGATGAAGAATTAGAAAGGGAGGTGGCTGATTTAGGTCTCAAGTTGGCTAGGATGGAAGCTTTAAAAAGAACGGAAGACTTTCTATTGAGAATACAAGTTGTAAGTAATTACAATGCTACTAGTAGTTATGGCACCCCCAGTGTGTCTACTGCTAATAGGCAACACATATCACAACCTTTACCCATTGTCCAAGAACCTTTCTTGATACAAATCACATCATATGTACCACAGCAACAGATCTTTCCTGTAAATGCTATGGCTATATCTGCCCCTATGAATAATCATGTTGTATCAGTACCCATATGTGAGCCCCAGAGGCAACAGTACCCACAGAATGCAAATGCAAGAATGGTTGGTCAACAAGTAGGATACAACCCTTATGCAAGTCAGGGAGGGTTGCAATACTTAGGTCCTCAAGAAGCCCAAAACTTCATTGCACAGCGAAATAAACAAAACCAAAATGTACCACATCAATAGTATTTGCAAATCCCACAAAATCCCCAAGTGAACTAGAATAATCAAGGGGGGCAACCAATAGTAAATCCCTTTGCTAGAAGACCAATGCAATTGGAGAGATACAGGCAACTGGATTTCAGGGGTATACTTGGTTACCCAAATCCTATTGAGAATGATGTCAGCCATGCAATCCCTAAATTTGCAGGGAGTTGTGCTATGTCTAGTGAAGATCACTTGAAGGCATTTATGAATGTCATTGATAATTTTGAGATCGACGCTAAAGATGTAGTGATGAAGTTGTTTATGTAGTCACTGACAGAAGATGCAAGAGACTGGTACAGAATCTTGCCATAAGCAAGCATAGATTGTTGGAATGAGTTTAAGAGAGTCTTCAAGGAGAAATATGGTGACAACATTGACCCACGGTTTGTGGTTAATGAATTCATAAATATTCAAAAGGGGTATAATGAAGTTGTTCATGATTTTAATACTAGGTTCATGAAGGTCTGTAATAAAATTCCACTATACATGAGACCAAATGAGCATATGTGTCCTATGATTTATTAGAATGCGTATGACCCTAAAATGGGATATGAGTTGATAAATAGAGAGCCACAAACCCTCAGAGATACTTTTAAGGTGGATTTGCACATTAAAAATAATAGAAAAGCTTCAGGGAAGGTCCACAAGAGAAGTGGCTTGAAGCTCACCCTTCAAGACAAAGGACAAGGTAGCAAAGTCCCTGCTACAGATGAGTGTGAAAAGATATGGAAGGAGGTTAAAGAAATGAATATTTCCATGGCCAGGGGTGATAAGAGATCCCCAAATGATAAGCCTCCTTTTGTTAGACAAGAAAGAATGCCTAGGCTATCAGATCAACCATACCATACTAGCTGGCAAAATGGAGAGCCAATTCTACCTAACAATAGAGGGAATTTCTCTAAAGAAACCCCTAATCCTTTGAGGAAGGGAGTACATTCTATGGATGATAGTCTCTGGTGTTTTGTATGTCAGGCTCCTCATTCTTTTGCATTATGTGTTGTGGCTATGTCTATCACTGACCATGTTGACTCTTGTAATCAATGTAATGACATGGAGGACTCTGAAGATCACAATATAAACATGGTTTTTGCTCATAATTTTATTGGTGAGGGATATGTTACCTCTAATGAAGAAGAATCTTTGAATGAAAATGTTGCAAATAAGGGACAGTTGGAAATTTCCTGTCAGCAACAGACTTTTCTCGGTAAAAGTAAAGATGAGGAACATGTTTTTCAATTAGACTTCAAGGATTCTAATGTTTGATTAAGAAGACCCTTTGATGAGGAAATAAAAGTTGTATGTTGCTAAGATTGATTAGGTAAAGAGTGACTATAACTTGAGAAGTAAAAAGATTCAAGGAGAAAGTAGCACTATGGGAAATGCAGGCAACGTTTTCATTGAGGAGAAACAAAATGCCCCTAACCCCAAGAAAGATTCCGGTATTCAAAGTAAGATGAAGAAACTAGTAGTTAAACATAATCCACATCCTAAGGCTAAAGTATTAGTTGAAAAGGATAATGCTAAGAAAACCCCTTGTTGAAAGTAGTTATACTAAAGGCAAGGGAAATGCACCTCAAACTCCTATTGTGAATACTTATGCAACTCATATCAATACTATGTCCAAGTACATCCATTTGGATATGGCTAAGGTGTTCAACCAGATTAGGGTAACAGACCCTCTATTGGAAATGATGAGAATCCCAAAGCATAAGGACAAGGCCTTGTCTCTGATCGAGGAGGCAGTCCCCAATGTATCAGGGGTGAATAATGAGAACATCAATCAGTTTGATAAGAAAGAAAAGACATCACTAAAGGTTAAGAAATAGAGTTCCAAAATATCAGAGGTGTATTTAGGAACTACTTCGAATAAATGCCCATCCCAAGTAGACATTTTCTTTGTCACCCTTATAATAAAGGGAAGATTTGTTAAGAATTGTATGATTGACTCATGGGCTTCTACTAACATAATTCCACTTGAAGTAATGGAAACATTAGGCTTACAAGTTACAAAGGCTCATGGGAAGTGTTTTGCTATGGACTCTAGAAAAGTCCCTATTATTGGAGTCATCAAGTATATAAGCTTCATATTAGCAACTTATCCACACAATGAGTACAAAATGAATATCACATTGGTGGATATTCCACCTCAATATGGGATGCTGCTGTCTAGAAAATGGGCCTCTACTATTGGAGGCAGTATTCAAATGGATTCATCATATGCCTTGATTCCAATGGATGACAAAGAAGGCTCGATAGAGAGAAGAAGACTCCTCAAATAATTGATGGCATAGAGGAAGGTAATGATCAGATGTGCTTCCTAGATGTTGACATAGATAATTTCAGAATTGAGGGTTTTGAGACTGATCAGGGGGAGCAGAAAGATGAAGATGACCAGATTGCCCTTGATAGTGATGGCCTGTGGTCCATGCAATTTGATGGAGCCTATTCTAAAGAAGGTTCTAGAGTTGGGGTTGTGCTCATTTCCAATTCTGAAAAACATTCAGATTATCCTTTAAGTTGGGTTTTGAATGCACAATGTTGTTGAATATGAGGCTTTGCTCTTAGGTTTGAAATGGCTATTAAACACAGAGTCAAGAAGCTCAAAGTCTTAGGGGATTTTGAGTTGGTGGTCTCACAAATCAGATCCAAATATGCCTCTAAGAACCAAAGACAAACAATACAGAAACGTTGTCTGGGATACAATGGAGGAATTTGATGCTTTCTCCATTGATTGGGTAGAAAGAAATAAAAATGTGATGGCTGACTTCTTAGCTAACATTGCAATCAAATCAAAGGATTTGACCCTGGCAAGAACCTCAAAGGTTGAGATACTGACTAGACCATTTGTCCCAGATAATGTGTGCCATTGGCAAGTTTTTAGGGATGATCAAGACCTGTACAAATTCATGAATTGTGTTGATGAATAATAAGAACATGAGATTGATTTCTAGAGTTTTGTTGAAATAGTGGATGGGAAGGAGACTATATTTGGAAATGAGATCATCCAGTTGAAGACCAACAAAATTTGAAGAGGGTTGGTTGCTTTGGAAAGGGTGTTTGATGGTAATGATAAGCAGAATGCCAAAACATCACTAGTAGATCAAAATGATCTCAAGGAGGTAAATCTTGGGAATAAAGCCCAACCAAAGAATGTCTACACAGGTAAGTCACTAAATCCCAAGGTTAGGACAATGTTTATTGCCTTGCTTAGAAAGTATAAAAAGGTCTTCACATGATCTTATGATGATCTTAAAGCATATAGGGAGGACCTTTTCCAACATTAAATCCTATTAAAGCTAGACGCAAAACCCTTTAGGCAGAAGCAAAGGCCCATAAACCCCACTTAAGACCTAAAATACAGTAAGAACTGGCTAAGTTAAGTGAAAGGGGGATTATCAAGCCCATCAGGCATTCAACCTAGGTGTCTAATTTAGTCCCTATCATAAAAAAGAATGGGAATATCAGACTCTATGTAGATTTTAGAAACATGAATATATGACATCATTAAAAGATAATTTTATCCATTTCCAAACATGGAGGCCATGTTGCAGAGGGTAATTGGATGTGAGCTCCTATCAATGATGGATGGCTTTTCTGGTTACAATCAAGTGATGGTCAAGGAGTCTGAGCGATATGAGATTCCATTCACTACTCCATGGGGTACTTATGTGTATATAAGAATGTCCTTTGGATTAACAAATGTAGGGGCCACATTTTAGAGGGCTATGGATGTAGCTTTTTCTAACCTTATTAATGTGATAATGGTAGTTTATCAAGATGATCTAACTATCTATTCAAAGAAGGATGGGGATCATTGCGGCCATTTGAAACAAATTTTTGAAAGAAGCATGGAATTTGGCATATCCCTAAACCCCAAGAAGTGTGTGTTTGGGGTAGTAGAAGGAAAACTGCTAGGCCATATTGTATCTAAAGATGGGATCAGGATTGATCCTGAAAGAGTGGAAGCTATTGATAGAATACCAATCCCCAAGAATGTCAAAGGCATTCAATCTTTCTTTGGGTAGATAAACTTTGTAAGAAGGTTTGTCACTAACTTCATAGAAATTGTAAAGCCCATTTCAAAGATGTTGAAGAAGGGACAAATTGTTTCCTAGGGTGATGATGCAAAACAATCGTTTCAAGATATTAAGGATAGCATAAAAAGGGCATCTGTATTGAAGTCACCTGACTTTTCTAAACCCTTTCAACTATTTTCATTTGCATCCTTTCATACTATAGCTATAGTGCTCTTACAAAAGAATGATGAGGGATATGAGCAACCTATTGCATTTTTTAGCAAATCTTTGCAGGTTGCAGAGCTGAAGTATGATATTATGGAGAAGCAAGCTTATGCATTGGTAAAAAATATTAAAAACTTCATGCCTTACTTGGTAGGGGTAATTATAGTAGCCTATGTGCCCCATGCAGTAGTTAAAGATATCTTTGTACAACAAGAGGCTACTGGAAGAAGGTGCTGATGGATAAACAAAGTTTAGGAGTTTAATATTGATGTCTAGATCACCAAATTAGTCAGAGGACAAGGTCTAGCAAAGTTGATGGCTGAAACAAATCTAGAGGCTACTCAAGTGAATGTTATCCAAGGGGAGGAAGAAATGATGCATAGCTTAGAAATGACCCCATGGTACACTAACATCAAATATTATATGGAGCATATGAATTGTCCTACAGAGTTGACAGATAATCAAAAGAGAACTATGAAATTACATGCAATTAGATACATATTCATGGAAGGAGATCTGTATTGGAGGAATAGAGATGGAGTCCTTTTGTTATGTTTGTATGAGAATCAAGCACACAAGGTTTTAAAACAATTGCATGGTGGAGTTTGTGGTGGGCATTTCACTGTGAAAACCACTGCTCATAAAGTCCTTTGAGCAGGCTATTATTGGCCTACCTTGTTTGCTAATACATAGAAAATGGTAAGGAAATGTGAAGCTTGTCAGAAGTTTTTAGGAAAGCTTAAATATTCAGGAGCATTTCCTCTTAGACCCATGCAAACTGAAGCCACTTTCCATCAACGGGGCATTGAATTTATTGGTGAAATAATAAATAAGTCAAGTGGGAGATACAAGTGGATTTTGGTAGCCACCGATTACTTTACTAAGTGGATTGAAGCTATTCCCACAAGGAAAGCAACAAGCAAGGTGGTTGTAGATTTTATTCTGAATAATATTGTCACCAGATTTAGAGTGCCAATTAGGGTGATTGTAGACAATGCAATGTGTTTTAGATTTGAGGAATTTCATGACTTTTGTAATACTTATGGTAGCAATGTATCATACTCATCACCTTGCCATCCTCAAGGGAATGTCCAGGCAGAAGCCAATAATAATAGTCTACTGAAGATCATCAAAAGAATGTTGGAAAAGAATAAGAAGGCATGGGACTCAAAACTTAGGCTAGCATTATGGGCAGATAAGGTTACCATAAAAAAGGCCACTGGTCAGTCTCCTTTTAAATTAGTTTATGGAGCTGATGCAAGACTCCCAGTAAATAACTTACTACCAATACATAGGTTTATTCAAGAGCATGACGATGAATTAATGAAACCTATGGAAAATAGAATAAGCCAGCTAACTGAGTTGGATGAAACCAGGAGATCAACACAAAAGGTCAATTTAAGAAGACAATAGCAGATCAAGTATATGTTTGATAAAAGGTCTACTGAAAGGAAGTTCAAGGTTGAGGATTTGGTTCTACTTTGGAATATGAGATCTCAAGATAAGGGAAAACATGGATAATTGAGGCTCTTTGGTTAGGCCCATATATCATTACTGAGTTACATGTGTAGGATTCGTATTTTCTATAGAGCTTAAGTGGAGAAGTTCAAGAGTTGCTAGTGCATGGACAATTCCTAAAACAATATTTTTCTTGAGCAAAAATCATATCCATGCATATTTGTACATTTTGTATATAGGTTTTGTCTTGTTTTGTTTCCCTATTTTATGTTTGTATGTGTTTTTTGGTTTGGTCTATTGGTCTGCTTTCCCCGAAGGTTTCATTTTTCTCACACTATTCTGCCAAACAGTCATCCCCAAATAGAGACACTATTGGCACTGGTTTGATTTTAGGGTTTTAGTGTATTTTTGCCTAAGTTAAATGCTATTCATAAAACCCTAAACCCTTTTGTGCCTTTTAGTAATCCTACATTCTAATTTGTCGATGACTTCCTTAGCCAGTCACCTAAGGACTTGAGTTATGACTTATCCCCTACCCTATCATGTGAGCACCAACCCCTTTTGTTAGAGAACCAGTAGTTTCCCACTCGCCATCTTATTCATTTTGTTGTGTTGTTCTTGTCATTGATGTCAAAAGGTGTCTTGATGGTGATTGCCTTACTCATTGTGTTTAAGAGTTGTTGATCATCTACATTTGGATATCTTTAGGAGTTGTTGATCATCTACATTTGGATAGCTTTAAGAGTTGTTGATCATCTACATTTGGATAGCAGTTGTTATGGTCTTGCTTCAACAAGAGGCTTCACATGAAGGTGTTCATGCCTCATCCTATATCAGGAGATAAGTTGTTCATAAGATGACTCAAAACAAGACAATGCTGCTTATTTACATGCCATGATGTGTTGGTGCTTTGATGTTGATCATTTGATGTTTTGATATTGTTGATCTACATTTGATGATTGCCATGCCTCAGGATGTTGAAGACGTCAATCTCATAGGGTGTTGAGGATCATCTGATGTTGTTGCAAGTCGAGTAATAAGATTTGATGCATGTTGAGTTTGGTTTGGTATGCATGCAAAACTTACTTGTTTCTTCATAGAGATTTGCAGTGCTTACAAGAGCTTAGGATGGTCATTCATTGATGGCTCGATCATTCATGTAGAGTGTTTAGAGTAAAATTTGGATTTGTTTAATGTTTTAGTTTTAGATGTTTGAATCCTCCTTTCACCCTTAACATTCAAGGACCTAGGGTCAAGTGGCAATACACTATCAAACCCTAGATCGCTGTGAGATGTAGGGAAACTTGGATTAGGGTGTTTAAATATCAATTTTCTTTCTCTTATGCTTAATTGGCCATTAAAACCCTAATTTTGTAAATACTACAGTATGAATTACAGAAAAAGCTCTTGTAGAGGGATGTAAAATGTCAAATCACAGAGTACCTATTTTCGAGGTTCTGAGGTAGAAAAGTTAGGGACATAGGAGCAGGCGCCCAAGTCCAAGGCCTATATTTTTGCCTAGATCTAAGAAATCAGTCTGCAACTCTTTCCTGTTATTCCAGAGATTTTCTTGTCGCGGAACTTGGAGGACTAATGAGCGGGTGCCCAAGTCCAAGGGGAAGATTTTCTTCCTATTTTGCAATTCTGACACTCCAAGATGTCTTCCTGCAACTTCAATTTGTCCAGCTCCTCAACCTATAACCTGCAACCATGAAAACTTTGGGAGGGGGTTGTGGTGTTTAGTGGCTTGCCTCAATCAAGCCCCGGAGGACACTTAAGTCTCCAAACACCACTGTCAGATAAAGAGTGCATGCCCTTGTGAGGCAGAGGCAAAAACTAAAGGAAATGATGATGAAAACACAATATAATGTGACCTTGTAGTGAAGATCTCATAGGAGAAAAATGCCCTTCATTCCATGATCAAATGGATGCTCAAATCTGCAAACACAAACACATAGACAACACAATTCTGCTCTTGCAACATAATGAAAGCCTTGAATGACCTTGAGAACACAATAGCTTGCTAGTAATCGTCTATTGAAATCTAGTCTACAAATGAATGCCTAAACATGCTTTTATATGCAACTACAAACATTCCCGCCAAGATTTCGTAAATTCAAACTTACCATGTCAGCCTAAGGACCAAATAACAGTCATAAACCGACACTTAAAATTTGGGCCTGACCTAAAATAGGGCAAGACTAGGGCACAGGTGCCCAAGTCCTCCCCCCTATTTTGGGTAGGGTTAAGCTCAAGGGGTCCCCCTAGGTCCTATTTGCCAAGATACCTAGGGCTCATTCCATCAAGATGCCAAATTATGAAGTAAGATGTCCTAAATGCATGCAAAAGATCCAGGAGCTAAACCTTAAGAGGGAAAAGCCCCCAAGGGGACATTTTCTGACATTACATTTAGCCCCCACTTTAATGTATGTATAAACGTGAGGTCAATACATGCATTAAAGTACGGTCACAAACATAGAAAACACACCAAGCATGGAGAAGACACGCCAAGCACATAGAAGATAGTAACAAGCACGCAAAACACGGAGAAGACAGTTACAGTCATGCAGAACACGGAGAAGACAGTAAATGCATAGAAGACACATTAATGCATAGAAGATAGAAATGATATATTTTCTTTTCTTTTTCTCATATATATGAAATGTAGATGCAAGTACTAGAAAGTAAACAAACCTCCCATAATATAGGATGCACTCATCATGCAAGTCTTTATACTGTATATATGGGGCAACACACATGCAAGACACGCAAAACCTCCCAAAATGCAGACTGCATATGGGGCAACAGATAGGCCAAACAAAGCAAGCACGCCAAATACACACACTTTGAAGACACGAAGAAAATATGGCAGACAAGTGATGGAGTGTTCCGATTTCTAGGTTCATCACCATCTAAGGCACATTATAGGCACACACCAACGATTGGGCTTCGCCACAACAATTGCTGAAAACACAATTAAGGGTTGAGTTAGTCACAGAACCACTCCCAACCTCCACAAAGGACCTTTGAAAATGCAACCCCACCCGCATCACGAAGATGCCTTACAGTGAAAAGGAAGCATGGCATATCACCCCACCCGCATCACAGAGATGCCTTATGGTGAAAAGGAGGTATGAGCTCAAAAGTATACAACCCCACCCGCATCATGGAGACGCCTTATGGTGAAAATGAGGTATAAGCAATAGATTCCAAGATTATTCAAACACACTTTACTAGCATCTAGAACAGATAGATTACCTTATATATGCCCCCACCTTAAGGTGGTTGATATCATGCATCGATATCAAGCATGTTAAGGTAGGAAGAAAACACACGAGGGAACACAGAATTTCGCAAAGCCCATACCCCCTGGAGGTGACATGTACTTTATGATCACCAAATGTTCCCACAAACACATCCCAGCAAGAAACATGTTAGTGTCCATAATCATGATAAACAACATCAATGCATATGAAATCTGAGGCGTGTAAGATTCAAGATAGACAAAGTGCACAAAGCAGCAGTATTGTTATGATTTGTAAATGAGATAGAACACCATCAAAATCACTACGTAGAAAGCACGAGTGCTTCCACTAGCCAAGCGTCAGATAAGATATACAACCCCATTGTCATATTAGGAACTAAGTCCATTTTTTTATTGCTCTCGAAAGGGACACTAGGTCTGCATCAGTATAAATGTTTTTCGTCATCCACCCACTAGATAGAAACACTAGAGGAAGGGAAACAATAAATAAGAGAGGATAAACAAGTGTCTTAGGGACATTCATGTAGGAGGGTGCCCCCAAGTCACCAACCACAATGCTATGTCCGTAAGACACAACACACAACAATGAAATCAGAGAGAGAGGCAATGTAGAAGAATTATGATACAAATAGAAGGTCACAATAGAGGCAGTCTCCTGGTATCCCAGACCTTACAGGAGAATCCGAGGTCATCCCAGGAGACCTAAACAACACATAACAAATCAGAAGGGAAGCACATCATGAGAGAGATAAAGGGTTAGAGATACTTACCTATAAGATCTTCATATTATATCTTGGAGCTCGCGAACCTCTTTGAGAGGTACTCGATCATGTTTAGTGCAAAATTTGAGTGGTTCTTATGAAAGTCTCATTTATTATCATATGATGTTTTTTTCTCAAATTCTTGTTTAAATGAGACTTTTTGTTGCTTACGAGGGGGAGAACCACTTTGTCTCTAACTGCTGACAGTTGTCTAACTCTTTTCTGGTTTTTATCGAGTTTTCGTTGTTGAATCTTTCTAGCACGATAACTAGAATAATCTTGTACCATTTTACTCGTCTATATCGGTTGTTGTTCTTTCTTTTCTGATGTGTTTTGATTATCTCCTGATCCATATAAGGATAACAGAGGAGGAACTTCAGCATAAATTCCATTTCTCTGTGGACGAGGTGGATTATCCACTTGTTTCTTATCTACTTCAATCATTCCCACGATACTATCATAGTCCAAGTAATCATCATCATCGACTTCCACTAAACCCTATTCCACCATATTATTTTTAGTATGCTTAGTGAAGATTTGTAAGTTCTGATTCGGCAGAGCAACCGACTTGTTTCCATTATCATTCACATCTGATACCTAGATGACATTTGAATCAATAAGGTCTTGTATCTCATGTTTAAGATGCATACATCGTTCAGTGTCATGTCCTTGCATTCGATGATAATGACAAAAGGCATTAGCATCGAAGTAAGGTCCTTGTTTACTAGGATCAACAAGCTTTATCGGGGGAAGCTTCAAAATGTTATTAATCACAACTTGGTTCATGATAGAATGATAAGACTCAGATATTAGAGTAAATTTTCATGGTTGATATGATGCTTTCTTTGGATTAGTGATAACTAAAACATTCAAAAAGTTGTTCATATTCGGTCCATTAATCTTGATGAAGATCCTGTTATTATTATTCATCTTAAAGTTGTTGTGTGATGATCCACTCGTGGATTGTCCAACTTGAGCCGATGAGTTGATTTTCATACTGACTAGACAAAAGTTGATAATCACGAAGGGCGGTACATAAATGTTGAAAGGAGTTATACTTCATCAAGAGGATCTTATCACGAATATTAGGTTGTAGATTTGTAATAAATATCTTTTGAACATCCTCATCTTTCATCTGATACTGAATTTGTGCATAAAGCCCTTGATACCAACTAATGAATTCAGTCAACTTTTCTTTTGGACCTTGTTTGCATTGAACCAAGTCAATAAGAGTGACCTGGGGTCTGATATTTTCTTGAAAATGTTGTAAAAATTGATCAATCAACTACAAAAAGGAGTGTATTGAATTCAGAGGCAAAGAGGAATTCTAAAGCGGTATCTTTGAGAGATAGCGGGAAAAGTTTTGCCAACAAATCCTCATCAAAATAAAAATCACTACACATAGCTATAAATGCTACCACATGGATATTAGGATCACCTTTTCCACCATATTTTTCAAAGCGAGGAGTCTCAAACCTCTCAGGCATAGGAGTTCTCAAGATTGCATAGAGGGGATTATGGGCATGATATGTTGGTAGACTAGGTTGCAAAGAATTTGTCAAGTTTGTTACCTTTTGTTGTAAAGAAGTCATGCCTTGTAATAGTTGGTTTAGGATGACATCATTTGGAGATGTGGTTTGTTGCGAGGAATTGGAACCGAAGTGAGAAGGTGAATGAGCTTGAGATACTATAGGTGGAGGCTGAGAATATGTCAACGGTGCTTGGACATAATGATAGGTGGAAGATGGTTGTGAGTAGGTAATAGGTGGCTGAAAATGAGTGGAATAGATAGGTGGTTGAGAACAATTATGCATAGAAGAGGTCCCCTTAGAAGTCAAATTCTGATAATCAAATCCCACAGCTTTATAATTAGTGGCGTTAGATACTCCAATACCAATGGTAGTATTACTATAAGCATTTGCGTCAGTTGTTGAGATCGTTGATGTAAAAGTCGATATTCCTGTAGTCAGTATAGGTATGGATACTTGAGTATGAGATGGTGATAAAGTGTTATTTATCACTTGTAGACATACGGTCACCAGAATGATATTGGTTTGTACAATATGTGCTAGACTGCGAATTGCATTAATACCATCTTGTCCCTCTTTTATCAATTCTCTTATATTATGAATTGTAGGGACAGCTTCTTCAACTATTCTCTCATTTTCCATACATGATTGAAATTGGGCTAGCTCTTTATCCATTTTTTCTATTTGCTCATCAGATACATATCTTGTTGCCTCAATAGTGTCATCAACATCATGAAAAGTTTGCTCTTCCATTGTACTTGTAATGGGTGTAATATCTTGTAATATTTAAGTCTTTCCTCTTGTAAAGAAGGTGTTCAGAGGATTATTAGAGGTAGGAATGTCATTTTCTCCAAGAGCACTAGATCCCATTAACCTTTTACTTCTTCTCAAAGGGATATTGTTTTTAGGACATCGTGTCATAAAGCTTATACAAAAGCATACAACACACAACACACAAACTGAGAGAACAAATCCTAAGAGAAGGATATGATTGAAGGCCAAAAATGCTTGATTTTTGTACTTTACTTAATACAAATAAATGAAACCAAGTGTGTTGTAAGGATTTTAGTCATGGGAAGAAAATTATATGTCTGATATCAGTCCAAAACAGCAATAAGATTCTTCACAACACACTGTTGATGCAAATCTAAGATAATGCCAAGTCAAAATATGTCAAAATAGGCACTTTTTTCACCAAATCTTGATGCAAAAGAGCACGACAAAGGGTTTTGTGAGGAAAATAATGATTTAAAGCAAAGAATATCAGTAATAACAGCCACTTAGTGATAAGATATCCATCACAACACACTTTTAGTGCCACTTAAGGTCAAACCCTAGTGAAAATATAGCAAAAATCGACTATTTTCCACAGTTTTTCAACTCCAAGACCTAGCAAAAGGGGTGTTGTAATGAATTTTAGGAGGTATAGAAAATAAAAGCAATTATATCAGTCACCTCAATCCATAAAATTTGTCACAACACACTTCGAGTGCAAACTAGGCCAAACCCTAAGGCAAAAATAGCAAAAATGTGTAGTTTTTCACCAAATTTTCAATGCAAGAGTCCGTTAAAAGGGTGTTGTGAAGATTTTTAGTAGGGGAAGAAAATAAATACCCTAATAAAAATCAATTAATGTAAAAATATCCTTCACAACATGCCTATGGTGCAAATTTAGAGAGTCGATAAGGCCAAATCTAGTGAAAATCGTTGTTTTTGAAGCCCTAGGTTTAAGATGTTAACACAAAATGCTATAAGAATGCTTTGAAGTCTGATTTGAAAATGAAATACTCTCATATCTGATAATGAATTCCCATCCCTAATATGCAAAATGTCAATGCAAATCTAATGAAAATACATGAAAATTGCTAGTTTTTTTGTTGAAATTTTCTATGCAAAAATGCAAATATTTTAAATCTAAATGTAAATTTACACCACAATGCAAGACTACAGCCAAATTCTAATTTGAATGATCCTCTAAAATCAGTAGAAAAATCTAAAGAAGATTTTTCCTACTAACCCTAGATTTTGGAATTACTAGGTTTAATGAAAATTGTCAAAATTTCTACAAAACCCTAGCAAATTAATGATGCAAATGTAATGCAAATTATTGAATTTTTGTATTTTTCTATGGTTTATATCAAATCTGATGCAAAAATCATAAATTAATTGATACAAATTAGTAAGCCTAACAATGCAAAAAAAAATTAATTTTTCAAAATTTTCAATTTTTTTGAATTTTTCTCAATGCAATAAAATGAATGACTATATGAATGAATGAAATCAATCCAAATCTGAAGGCAAACACTCATCAATTTGCAATTAAGTCCAAAATCATGGGGTTACCAAAATGTTTAGGGTAAAATTTAGATTTGTTTAATGTTTTGGTTTTAGATGCTTGAATCCTCCTTTCACCCTTAACATTCAAGGACCTAGGGTCGAGTGGCAATACACTATCATACCTTAGGCCACTGTGAGATGTAGGGAAGAAACTTGGATTAGGGTGTTTTATTATCAATTTTCTTTCTCTAATGCTTAATTGACCATTAAAACCCTAATTTTGCAAATGCAACAGTAAACGGATGAATTACAGAAAAAGCTCTTGCAGAGGGATGTAAAATGTCAAATCATAGAGTAACTCTTTTCAGGGTTTCGAGGCAGAAAAGTAAGGGACACAGGAGTGGGTGCCCAAGTCCAAGGCCTATATTTTTGTCTAGATCTAAGAACTCAGTCTGCAACTCTTTCTTGTTGTTCCAGAGATTTTCCCATCACGAAACTTGGAGGACTAATGAGCGGGTGCCCAAGTCTAGGGGGCAGGTTTTCTTCCTATTCTGCAATTCTAACACTCTAAGATGTCTTCCTGCAACTTCAATTTGTCCATCTCCTCAACCTGTAACCTGCAACCATGAAAACTTTGGAAGGGGATTGTGATGTTTAGAGGCTTGCTTCAGTCAAGCCCTAGAGGACACTTAAGTCTTCGAACACCGTTGTTAGATAGAGAGTGTGTGCCATTGTGAGGCAGAGGCAAAAAATAAAGGAAATGATAAAGAAAACATAATATAATGTCACCTTGTAGTGAAGATCTCATGGGAGAAAGATGCCCTTCATTCCATGATGAAATGGATGCTTAAATCTGCAAACACAAACACATAGACAACACAATTATGCTCTTGCAACACAATGAAAGCCTTGAATCACCTTGAGAACACAATAGCTTGTTAGTAATTATCTAATTGAAATCTAGTCTACAAATGAATGCCTAAACATGTTTTTATATGCAACTACAAACATTCCTGCCAAGATTTCATAAATTCAAACTTACTGTGTTGGCCTAGGGACCAAATAACGGTCATAAACCGACACTTAAAATTTGGGCCTGACCCAAAATAGGGTAGGACTAGGGCGCGGGCGCCCAAGTCCTCCCCCCTATGTTGGGTAGGGTTAAGCTCAAGGGGTCCCCCTAGGTCCTATTTGCCAAGATGCCTAGGGCTCATTCCATCAGGATGCCAAATTATGAAGCAAGATGTCCTAAATGCATGCAAACGATCCAGGAGCTAAACCTTAAGAGGGAAAAGCCCCCAAGGGGATATTTTTTGACGTTACACAAAGATCAAATATTGGTGGCTAGATCATGCAGAGAGTCAAATTGTTGTTCATATCCTTGACCATATCCTTATGGCTGGATCTTCTTATAGTATTCATAGTTTGGTGTTGGTTTGTCATACATGTCTAAGTATGTGTCACATTCAAAGAGTTATTTCATAACTATGTAGTTGGTATTTAGTGGTACGAGTTTTACAAAAAACATGATTGTTAAAAGTATGAAGTGATATGGAGAGAGTTTATTGTTTTGATCTCTTGGTGTTCTTATAAGGGTTAGAGTTGTCTTTATTATGCCATCTTCAGTGCTTCATTAGGGATGATAGAGTTGTATTCATGGCAGATCTGCATCACTGTGTAGTATGGCTTGCATGTTTTTGAGGAGTTCCTTAAGGTTAGGGTTTGTATTGTTCAAAACCCTAATGTTTCAATGATCTATACCTTCGATTCTTTTAACCCTTCTTCATGCCCGTCACTCTAACTTGTTGCTTTTTGTTATATTTATCGTTGACCTTTAATAAGAAGTCATTTACTTATTGCAACCGGCTTAAGGGTTCTTAACTACATGTTTTCACCGGCCCTCCTATCTAGGTGACCGGTTTGTCCAAGTTCATCTTTAAAGCAATGGGCGGTAAACTAAAGCAAAGGCTTGGATTAAATTGTTTGAAGGCGTGAAAGGAAGACCAAGCGGTAGAGGTTGAATAGCTTTTTGAATCTAAACGATCACTCCTCTAGATTAACATTGACGAGCAGTTGCTATATATATTGCTCTTAACTATTTTTGGAAGAACTCTTGAATTGAAAGATGGCCAGGAAAATTCTCTGAAGGTACCATGAGATGTTTAAGTTTGGGTTGATCGTTGATTTGATTTAATGAGAGGTAGACCTCCATGTATATATGCAGGTTGTCAAGTTTGGTGAAGAAAAACAAAGACTTTGAATAGATCAAACTTAAAGGATGGTCTCAATGATATAAGGAGGTGTAAATGTAATTGTTTTCAATCTGTTATAGTTGGTTATGTGATTCATTTTGTAGAGAAAGTCAAAGTAGTTTGCATATTGCAGGGAAAATTGAAGTATTGTTTTGAAGTGATGTTTTTGTGTTTGAGATGGTTGAGTTTGAAAGTTGTATTGGTTGTAGGCAAAAGGAGATATAAGGTTATGGAGTGTAATGTGTTGTAGAGAATCAGGGAAAACCCCTGAATTAAGTTTTTGTTTTCATATGTTCACCTAATTTCCAGTGAGGCAGTTCTATTTGCTAGTGAGGTTGTAACCAGTGAGGTTCTCTTGCCAGTGAGGCATTTTGTGTAGCCAGTGAGGCATTTTCTGAGTGGTTTTTCATCCCTATGAGGGTTTTCCACTCGAGAAAAACATGTGTTATGGTTCATGTTGTGTATCTTTATGTGTGTGCCCAAATGTTTTGTCTTTGAGGTCTTGATCATAATGTTTATAATCATACTTGTGCATATGTATTTGATAAATCTTTGGAGTCTCTCTCATTCTCTATCCTGTGAGTTAAAAGGTGCAAAAGGTTTTAAAAGTTTATAGATCACTGATTCACCCCCCCTCTCAGTGGTCATGTACTCCAACACATTTACCCTTTGAAAATCTAATAAAATAAGTAACCATATCCCAGACCATCTATTGGTTATCATTTGTGACCTCCAGGACAGGTATGACTTCAAAAGGTATGATTTTGCTTCCTACTTGGCACAAGAGTTGCACAATGAATTGGTGATGTGTAAATAGATAGAACTTGCTCCTACTTTTAAGAGGTATTCATTATTGTGTCACATTCTACTATGTTGTGGGATAACGCATTAGGACAAGGCACTAATAATTCAGTATGTAACTAAGGATGGTGAGCCCATGCTTATTCAAGGAATGGTGTATCTATGGGATACTTATTGCACCAATGCCAATTATTTGGCGTGGAACCATAATTGGGGAGATTGCTTTTTATACCCTAAAGCCATAATCATTAGAGTGTATGGGGTAAATGTGAACCCCCATTTGTTGCCAGTTAACGTGCCTAATAGAATTACTTTCTTCAAGATTGTATGGCAGCTCAATGAGTCTGATAAGTTCCATCTCTAAGCCAGCAAGAAGGGGACTTTCTTACCTCTACCTCTTTCTTTCCTTGGTTTTACAATTCAGTCCAGAGAAGGCTATGAGCTCTGCGGATCAAAGATGCCAATATATAGATTGTCCTATGCAGATCATAAGAACTATGACCCTGAACACTTTATAGACAATGTTAGAAGAGAGAAGCAAAAAGTTGGCTTTGAACACTGCTATGATGAACATGAGGATCTACTTAGAAATTGTTTGTCCTTGGGAGAATTATTTCATAGAAGGCAAACCTATGGGTTGGTTTTGATGGGAGAGAGGCAAAGGAGGTAAGCAGATAGATCATATCCAGGAGCTTTCCCACATATTATCAATCCTATTGCTAGGATAAAAATGTTACTAGACCATGCAGACTAGCTAAAGGCTACTCCGAAGAAGACTGTTGAGCATGAGTCTCCTAAGCAGGGTTTTGAAGGTACAGAGGATACAATGGAAGGAACAGAGGAAATGGTAGGAGAGAGCCAAGCCCCAGAATTCAAGGAAACTCAAGTCTCAAAAAGTGGAGAGAGAGTAAAGGATGCTTGGGAGACTCTCCTTAACATTGCAGAAATCACCATGAAGGAACCCCTGGTTGTCTATGCAATATCAGAGGAGATGGTTGGAAACCAGAAGGATTTGGATGAGATACAACAAAAGATAAGCTTTGCCAAGAAGGATTAAATTGTTACATCCCCAACTTACAATTAGACTTAATCTTAACCTTGCATGATAATCAGGAGGATTAATCATAGTTAACTGATTTGATATTGTGGAAATATCTGATTTAATTTTTGATTATGAGGTTAATGACTGATGTTAATTAGTTATGAATATTAATTAATTTGAATTATGGAATATGATAATGATGCACTGATCATGGTTTTGTGGTCCTGAGTGTGAACAGGAAAACGTAACATCCTTCAAAGAATGAAGGAGAGTATCATCCTGGAGGAAGGGTTAGATGTTGAGAAGACAACATTAACTAGTCATCTAAGTATCAGACTTTGTCCATTGAACCCCTATTAGGGTAAGTTACGTTCTCTTTCTCCTGACTTGTCAATTAGACTTTACTCGACATCTTTATGTTTGAATTGACGAAGAGATGTTGGTCGCAAGGATGTCATGTTGAGTTGTTTGTCGATCTTTGGCAGAGTTGCCGGGAACCCTTTGGTTCCATGCTCTTGTTCCGCATTTTGTTTTGTGTCTATGTTTATTTGATTATCTATGTTTCGGGGTGAACAATGCTTTCTAGGGGAGAAATGCTCAACCCCATAGTCGCATCTTAAGTATGCAATCTTATATGATGGAGTTGGTAATATTACTAACGCTTACGTATAACCCTAAACCCTTAGATAAGGGTGTGCAAGTATAATTATTTATATAATTCTTTTGATTGAATTTGCTTGTGAGATCAAATGTGATCAATAACCATATTATCTTTTTATCTCATATTGTTATTAGTGGTGGGGCACATGGCCTGCCATCAACCACGAAGAGTTGGAAGGAGGGCGGCGGCCAAGTAAACCCCATCTTCATGCCTATATTCTTGCCATCGGATCGCATGATGGAAAGGTGGAAAGCCTAACAATCTTGTTCTCACATGCATGTAAGAAGGAATTGATTATGACCAATTGAAGGTATAGAGAATTGGCTTTTGTTTTTTGGATTGTGATTTTTGCTTTAGGGAGAGAGTTTCCTGTATTGCGTATTGAGTAAAGTATATTATATATTCGATACAATCGAGCATAACATCAATTTGAGGTAGAAATTGAAGCCTATATTCTTCATCCAAACCCGTACTTATTATTCTAAGTTTTCTGTTATGAATTTTAAAGACAAAGCTAACAGTGTCGACATGCACAGAAATATGATGTTATTTGGTGGCTTCAAGTCATATCAAACTCTTATTATTGTTGTGTATTATGAATGTGAATAATTGTTCTTTATCATTGTTATAGACGTTAGTATACAATTGTGTATACATTCAACCCTTGGTTACCTGAGTGATTATCAAATGCGAAATGCAAGGAATAAGCTCTCGAGGTGTCGCCTAGCAGAGAACTAAACTCTACTTAAAACTTTTATGTGATATGTCATCGAAAGATGATGTTGATGATGAGTGAAATGCTTTCATCATTAGCCTATGTTTAAACCTGATAGGGTTATTATTTTGTTGAATGATCTTCATGCCTTGTGTTGCATATGATTTAATGTAGTGCCAGATAGTAGCCGTGAAGGCTCATAGTCTTTGTTTAACCATCAACTCCTTTTTAATGGCTATGATAGCCGAGAGCCTAGAAATCATGTTTACGATAGCCAGAGCTCACTTATGATTACAAGTGAAGTACGAACCTTTTTGTATTATTGTCTGGTTTAGTTTTGATAAAGAGCTCTCTTGAAACCATTATTATTATTATTATTATTATTAACATTAATACCATGAAGTGGACAATGCAAAACATCGACTGCATGTAATGAATCTTTGTGCATGCAATGTACTTGCTTTTATAACATTTCATATGATAATGAAAGGTCTCTTTTGGTTAAGTTATTATTTTGGGAATCCTATAGGTTGAGTCATATCGATATAATATGTTATGTGTTAGTTTATGAAAGCCTTCTTTCGAATGGCTAAGTATACTTCTTTAAGAATTATGTATTCAAGAAGGTATCCTGTGCTAAGAACCTTGTCACTTTATATTTGGCTGCAAATAGAACATGCATACCTTGTTTCATAAAGGTCGAGTTACTTTTTATGAGTCACATACATGAAGGTCTTTTAAGACTAAGCTTTATTCACTGTAAGTACAAACCATTGACTCTACAAACTAAGTGTAACCGTAGACTATAGAAATAAAGTAAACTCCTAGCCAGTAAGGCAAATATGGAGAACATATAGAACATTTATTTTATACAACCTTGTGCAGGACAACGTGACGTGGAGTCACTAGTTCCCAGTTGCCTGAATAACTAGAACCTCAAGATGGGTTATCAAGACTAAGTCTGATGTCCAGGGAATGGACTAAGACATTTTTGAATTGAATTGTTCTAGACCGAGAAGGGTCGAACTATGTAACTATAGGACATGACAGCTTATAAGTCAAGTCGAGGTGGTGGACATACAACAACGTTCAATGTGTAACATTATGTGTGTAAATCTTTGGCCAAAGTAATGCATCCATCTCAACATGCATTATTGGTCCACAGTGCTCCAGATGGCTTAGTGTCTCCAATAGTGTCATACATAGTTAGAGTGGATCTATAGTTGTGTGACCGTGAGACATTAGGAAGGACACAACACCAGATACTTAGATGGCTAACTTAACAGTTCCTAATATCTAACCTTTCTGTGAAGGGTAGGGCCACTTCCAATTAGGAAGTTGAGTGGGGGACCGTAGGTCCATGGTTGGTGGAAAAGCACTAGGATGATGCTTTCCTCCCCAAGCATGAGACAAGCTGAGGCTTATGGAGATAGATGTCATTTGTTCTTGATACAATGTTTTGCATTTTATGACTTGTTGGTCAATTGTAATGTATAAAATTGATTTATGATGCCTTGGGCATAACTTGTACATGCATAATGATGGTTACTCACTGGGTTATGTAAAAGATTATTGTAATTATAAGCTTTGTTTTATTCTATTTAGAATAACATGCTTAGTTGATGAAATGATAATGAATCATTATGGTTTAACTTTGTTTTGGGTAATCATATTGTTAATTAATCTCTTGATTAAGATGCATGCTTATGTTAAATCTTGAGCATTATGGATTTAGATGTTACATAAATTATAATCCCACTGCCAACCAAAACTTTAATGAGCAAATAAGAAATCAACGCCGCAATTCAAGATGTGAGAGCTATAGCCTGCCAAGAATTTATGTCTGATGACAACTTCATCAAGACTAAGGAGTTTAGAGCCTTCTTGCTATAGAAGAAATCAAAAGCCTTCATAGCCAAGATGAATGAAGAGTAGGGAAAAGTGGATGACCAAGATAAAAGTGAAATAGCCAAGAAGGTAATGGAGGAAGTGGATGTGGATGTAGGGAAGATTACCCATGATGAAGCAAGACAAATGGTGAAGGAGAGTGGTGTTTTGTTGGTGGAAGGATGGGATATTTCTTCAGTTGTTGTAATGGACATTATCAGGGGGCAGGAAGGTTTTGATGAATAGTTAACTGAGGAGTAGATCGAACAAGCTTTTGGAGCAGAATTCAACACAAACCATGAGGTTTTGGTGATTTGGGCCATGGCCCTTATAGGCAATAAGCCCCGAGTTGCCGAGGATGTGAATGAGCTCATGGGTCATCTTATTGTAAGAAGATTGATAGACATAACGACCCCATAGGCTACATCATTGGTCATAGCTACTGTAAAGTTTCGTAAGGCTGCAACAAAGAAACTTCATGCAAAGGTATTGAAATTGAGAGAAGACAACTCAAGGTTGGTGCAAGAGTGCAATAGGATGAAGCTCCTTGTGCCTCCTATGGGTATTGAAGCACCCTCACATGTCTCTGCTCCTAGCCCAGTGAGTTCATCCGGACAGGATACTGATGTAGCTACTATCAATGATCTCAGGGCAAGATTGGATCAAAGTACCAACAAGGAGGATAAGATGAAGAATGAATTGATGAATGAAAAAATTGTGTTGATTATAGGTTTTCTGGAGCACCAGATGAATAAGGTTCTAAAACATGTTGATGATACATGGATTTGCTATGGGAAATTAAGTAGAGCATATGTTTTCTATTCTCATAATGAACCTAGGCTTAAGGAGATCTTAAGTGATTGGTTTCCATGAGTTGCCTTGATAGCACACATCCATAGCAAGGCTATTAATGAGTTAGAGGTACCAGTTGGTGTAGTTGATACTTTCCAGATCATAAATTTATTGAATGATCTGTCCACCTTTCACAGTAGGCTTGAAGTAACTTTGAAGGCTAAAATGGATTCATTTGACTCTCTAAAGGTTTATTCATTGCCTAATATAAAAAACAAGGATGGATTACAGAAAACTTTGGATGGGTGGAAGAGGGAATTTGAAAAAATTGTACTTGTTGCAATCAATACAATTACATTTGACACCCGAATAGAGCAATTAAGGTGTAATGCTGAACTAGATAAGCTTTTGAATTGGAAAGCAATTTGGGTATATTTGTTAAGGAAATCAAGGTGCTATTGGATGCGAGATATACTGCCCATGTTGGATGGGTAGAATAGGTTCTGAGTCACAGATGGTCCACCAAGGAAGAATTTGCATTATAGGCCCAGAAATATATGCTCTAAATGAGGGAGAACTCAGAGAACGGGTGACATATGGTTGTTTGTCCAAACAAAGAAGAAAATGACATCATTACCAAATTACCACGCTCAAAGATGGATGTATATATGACAAAAGGTTGTTTGCTTTCCCTCCCACGGGCAATGATTTGCTTTCAAAGGATTCTCTCTTCAAATTGAATATGGTCATTCATGTTGTTTGTATGTTTCTGAACAATGTAAGAGACCGCTTGAATTATAAAAGGGTGTTCTCATTTGTATTAATGGTTCAAAGTTTCTGTATTTGTGGTCTTAGCCTATTGATCTATAGTGTTATTTCAGGGGAATAGGAAAAGTTTTGGTATACCAGATACATTTTGTATGTCTGAATTTTGATTAGAGCAAGCAAATATAATACATGAATTCTAATCTATTTTGTCTCCATATATTGTACATGAGCTCTTTTGGAATTAATAGAAAATCTTTTAATTTCATTTATGTGTTAAAGGCTCAGTCTGATTATTGTTTTTAGCACCTGCTTAAGAAGAATATTAAATTGTTGTTAGCAAACTGAGGAGTTTAAGTATAATGTTGTGGATCTTTAAGTAGAATCTGGATTAGAATCCATACTGGGATGTATAGTGCAAGCCATTTACATTGGGAGTTTAGTGATTGAACCTATTGATAAATTGGACGTATGCGGTATTTAAAATTTGACTCTGTACCTTGGATAGCCACCGATCAGGAAGTTATCACCCTGCCAAAATCAATTCATTCTTCAAGAAATCACCATAATATCTTTCATTTTATATGTATTATCCAGTTTTAGAACACCTACTCTCTAAGCCTATAATCCATTAGTTGTCAAGAAACATTGCCAAGTTGTTTTGAAGCTCATGAGTTCTTGATCTCAAGTGAAGGGTAGATCTATTAGATAATATTCTAGCTGTAAATGGGTGGAGAGCTTTGGGTATTGTGAATAGGGTGACCCCCCTTTGGTCTGACAGAGCCATAAAGTGCAGGGGACAGTCATTGAATTGACTCTTGTCACTGCCCTAAAACCCTCAATCATAAGTATTTGGCAAATCTTTAGAGGATTTTAGGTAATCAGTTGGAAACACCAACAACAACACTATGCATTAGATTGTTGGTAAGCGAAAGGTACAATTACATTTTAGTGATGGGAGGGTGAAAACTCTCTATTGTGTCTTACATATCCTAGGACTTATGAGAAATATTCTTTATATATCCAAGTTGAATGATTATGGAGTGCATGGTGACATTTGATAAGTCTGGTTATAGGTTGGTGAGAGGAAATATGGTGGTATCAAGAGGCTTATAATATGATACTTTGTTTAGGATTGATGCCTCCATATTTTGTAACTTTGTCAATGTAACATGCACCTCTAAAAATGCATGTATGTTGTGGCACTAATATTTGGGCCACATTGGCGAAAAGAGTCTTCGAAACTTGATTAATAATTTAAAGATGGTTGACATCTTTTGTCTTATGTTGATGAGTTTGATTTTCATGAGCACTGCGTGTTTGGAAAGTAGAATAGAGTTTGTTTTCCTATAGGAAGCAATTGAGCAAAATATTTTTTAGAACTTATTAACTCATATGTGTTTGGTCCAGTGGATGTGGGTTCTATTGGTAAATAATTTTATCATGTTTAATTTATTGATGATTAATCAAGATACATCTAAGTTTATTTTCTTAGATCTAAATCTATAGTTCTATCTAAGTTTAAGGATTTTAAGGCTTTGGTCGAGAAATAATCAAATAGGAAGATAAAGTGTTCAGATTTGGTAATGGAGGTGAATATTACTCTAAGGAATTCAATGATTTCTATATACATGTAGGTATTGTGTGGAAAAAGACTAGTCCTTACATCCCACAATAGAATGAGGTTATAGAAAGGATGAATTGAACCTTGATGGAAAGAGCCAAAAGTATGATCAGTGGTACATTGTTGAATCAATGCTTTTTTAACAGAGGCTGGGAGTGTTGCATACTACTTGATTAATAGAACTCCATATTTGACTCTTGTCGATAAAAATTCTTATGAGGCATGGACAAGTAAGAAACCATTTGTTTCACATTTAAGGGTATTTGGCCATGAGACTTTTGGTTATGCGCATAAAGAAAAGTAATCTACCAAGGCTTAGAAATGCATGTTCGTTGGTTACGATGAGAATGTAAAGGGTTATAAGATTTGGATTCATCTAACCTTGAAAATGATTTATTCCAAGGATGTGGTTTTTAGGGAACTTAAAGTATTTTCTGATCTTAGATAGCCAAAGCAAAAAGAAGGAAAGAAAATAATACATTTTGAGATTAAGGTCAACAAGTAGGAAGGTATCCATGTTGAAGAATATAATGATAGATTATGAGATGGAGAGGAAGAAGACAACTTAGTTGAGAGTTATGAGCAAGTTGAGCATGTAGAGGAATGGGAAGAGTCCATTACTCCACCCTTGAGATGATCCATAAGACAATAGAACCTAGTTGATAGATATAGCCCACTAGATTTACATTGTGTGTTTGTTTTGTCATGTATTGATGATGAACCAAGATCTTTCAAGGAAGCTCTATCTTTAGATGAGTGTGATTCTTGGATGGAGGCCATGTAGGATGTGATGATGGGCTTGAAGAGATGTGTCACCTAATATATAATGAGTTTGCCAAAGGGAAGGAAGCCCATTGGATGCAAATGGGTATCAAAGAAAAAAATGTGAGTACATGGTAAATTAGAGAGGTACAAAGATAGACTGGTGCTAAGGGCTACTCCTAGAGAAAAGGAGTTGATTTTGGTAATTTTTTTTCTCTTGTTACTAAATTGACTTCCATTACATTCCTACTTTCTATTCTTGCTACTTGTGATTTGAAGTAGAGCAAATAGAAGTAAAAATACTTTCTTGCATAGGGATCTTGAAGAGGAATTTTATATGTGATGACCAGATGGGTTTAAGGTGATAAGGAAAGATTTGGTTTGCAAGTTAAAACAATCATTGTATGGAACTTTGAAACAATTACATTGGATGTTGTATCAAAAGTTCAATGCTTTTATATTGAAATTGGGTTTTGTTAGAAGCGAAGAAGATCACTACGTTTACATTAAATGTATTAATGATTTGATTCTAATCATTGTCTTGTATATTGATGACATCTTGTTTATTGGTAACAACAAGGTGATGATTAGGGAGCTTAAAGCTTATCTTTCTGGTGCATTTGACATGAAGGATTTAGGGGCAACAAAATTTATTTTGGGAATGAAAATCAACAAGGACCGAGTTCACATAAAGTGTTGGCTCAGTTAGAGTAAGTCTATTGACACTATTTTATATTTCTATGCACTATTGTAAAGCAGCGAGTAATCCTTTATTTGTAGGAACTAAATTTTCGTTGGATATATGTCCTAAGTTAGATGATGATTTTGAGGATATGTATGATGTGCCTTATGCTAGTGTTGTTGGTAAAGGTTTATGTCTGACCTTGGTAGAGAGCATTGTACTTGTGTTAAGAGGGTATTTAGATATTTGTGAGGGACTTCTGATTATTTCTTATGTTTCCCTTCTATCTTTCTAATCTTCCCATCCATTCCTCTATTTTTCCCTTTATGAGACATTAGATATCCTTCTGCTTCCCCATAACCATTCTCAGATCTAGAAACCTCCTCTATCCTCACCATAGCCAAATATGAAACCTTTTCCCCCTCTTGAACACTCTTCTATTATCATTTCCACATCCCTTTTGACTCCCATCATATTATGTAGACCACTTGTGATAGTTTCACCCCTTAGAATTTAATCTCATGACCACAATTATTGCACACACCACCATCACACTTTCACTGGGTCTACACATACTAACCTATTTTCAAATAATGTTATTGTGGAGATTGGAATACACCTACTAGGGGACATACTAGGGTAGTTTTCCATAGAACACACCCTTCCCTCTTGTCCCCCTGTCTCCCAAACTTTAGGTTAAATATTCACATTCTCTAAAGTAAACATCATCAATCTACACATAGGAGAAAGACCAAAGTTATAGTCAAAGGATCTTGAAAGTTGTAGAGTTGCAAAAACAAAGTCACTTGCACCTAGTAGCACTAGGTAGCATAATAGCAATGCCTAGTTTATGAGAAATTCATTCAACAAAGTCCAAAATCTCCTCAGACCAATATTTTTATCTTCTGACTCATTTTTGCCTTTAGATTTGTTAGTTTCTAGGTCCACACATGCTATAATTGTTAGTTTTCCTTTCAATAATATTTTAAATTTACATCTTTCTAATTCCCATTTCCTATACTTTCTATTTATAGATTAGATTAGTTTAGTTAGTTCTATATTTCTACTAATAATCTGATTTATAATATAGTTAGTATAATAGAAATAAATATAACTATCTTCTTATTTCTCTTAGGAGGTAGACTTGTTTTTTTAATCTTGCACATGGTAGCATAAGAAGAGAGCTTGGTTAGGAAAGAGGAAAAGATAGTCATGATAAACATCCAACAATGAAAGTACACAAGATTGGATCCAAACCTTAACCAATAAAAATCAAATATAATATGAGTAAAAATAAAAGGATAAACTTTAAGGCTAAACTCCAAGGGGTGTAAGAAATGTAGAGTTCACCAATTTATGCAAGGAAATAAAAACCCTATGATAAATATCTAGGCTAGTAATTAATTAGTTCAAACCAATTAAAAAATTAACCTAGATAAAGGAGTTGAGCTTAGACAAGCACTGTGACACATACTAAAGTTGATAGAGAAGGATAAATGCTCTTAGCTTTAATTCACACTTTGTGATTTGACCTAGAAATATGCTATCAAATCTTTGTCAATTGAACTCTAACAAACTAAAACATGCATTATGTTGTATTAGGGTTCAAAACTACACAGGCAACCCTAATCCTTAGATTCACAACCCTAAACTTTTGTGTGACCCTAATCTTGAAAGTCATAGCCTTGAACTATGTGTTCTTGCACTTCAAAAACTTATTCATCTATGTGTATCTGGATTGGACAGTGCGTAAAAGCACTAGTAGGACCTAATATGAAGTGGGGGAATCTCCAACTTATCTTGATTGGAGTCAAACCCAATGTATCAATTCAACAAAGTTTATTATGTGGGGGAATCTCCAGTGGATGTGGGTTCTATTGGTAAATAATGTTATTATGTTTAATTTATTAATGATTAATCAAGATACATCTAAGTTTATTTTCTTATATCTAAATCTAAAGTTCTATCTAATTTTAAGGATTTTAAGGCTTTAGTCGAGAAATAATTAGATAGGAAGATAAAGTGTTCATATTTGATAATGGAGGTGAATATTACTTTAAGGAATTCGATGATTTCTATATACATGTAGGTATTGTGTGGAAAAAGACCACTCCTTACACCCCACAATAGAATGATGTTATAGAAAGGATGAATTGAACCTTGATGGAAAGAGCCAAAAGTATGATAAATGGTACATAGTTGAATTAGTGCTTGTTTAACAGAGGCTACGAGTGTTGCCCACTACTTGATTAATAGAACTCCATATTTGACTCTTGTCAATGAAACTTCTTATGAGGCATGGACAAGTAAGAAACCATCTATTTCACATTTAAGGGTATTTAGCTGTGCGACTTTTGTTTATGTGGATAGAGAAAAGTAATCTACCAAGGCTTAGAAATACATGTTCATTGGTTACAATGAGAATGTAAAGGGTTATAAGATTTGGATTCTTCTAACCTTGAAAATGATTTATTCTAAGGATGTGATTTTTAGCAAACTTAAAGTATTTTCTGATCTTAGATAGCCAAAGCAAAAAGAAGGAAAGAAAATAATGCATTTTGAGATTAAGATCGAGAAGTAGGAAGGTACCCATGTTGAAAAATATAATGATAGATTATAAGATGGAGAGGAAGAAGACAAATTAGTTGAGAGTTATGATCAAGTTGAGCATGCAGAGGAATAGGAAGAGTCCATTACTCCACCCTTGAGATGATCCACAAGACAATAGAACCTAGTTGATAGATATAGCCCACTAGATTTACATTGTGTGTTTGTTTTGTCATGTATTGATGATGAACCAAGATCTTTCAAGGAAGATCTATCTTTAGATGAGTGTGATTCTTGGATGGAGGCCATGCAAGATGTGATGATGGCCTTGAAGAGATGTGACACCTAAGATATTATGATTTTGCCAAAGGGAAGGAAGCCCATTGGTTGCAAATGGGTATCCAAGAAAAAAATGTGAGTAGATGGTAAATTAGAGAGGTTCAAAGCTAGATTGGTGCTAAGGACAACTCCTAGAGAAAAGGAGTTGATTTTGGTAAATTTTTCTCTCCTGTTACTAAATTGACTTCCATTACATTCCTACTTTCTATTGTTGCTACTTGTGATTTGAAGTAGAGCAAATAGATGTAAAATTACTTTCTTGCATAGGGATCTTGAAGAGAAATTTTATATGTGATGACTAGATGGGTTTGAGGTAAAAAGAAAAGAAAATTTGGTTTGCAAGTTAAAACAATCATTGTATGGAACTTTGAAACAATTACATTGGATGTGGTGTCAAAAGTTCAATGCTTTTATATTGAAATTGGGTTTTGTTAGAAGCGAAGAAGATCACTACGTCTACATTAAATGTATTAATGATTTGATTCTAATCATTGTCTTGTATATTGATGACATGTTTATTGGTAACAACAAGGTGATGATTAGGGAGCTTAAAACTTAGCTTTCCAGTGCAATTGACATGAAGGATTTAGGGGCAACAAAATTTATTTTGGGAATGGAAATCAACAAGGACCAAGTTCACATAAAGTGTTGGCTCAGTTAGAGTAAGTCTATTGACACTATTTTATAACAATTTGCTATGCACTATTGTAAAGCAGTGAGTAATCCTTTCTTTGTAGGAACTAAAATTTCATTGGATATGTGTTCTAAGTTAGATGATGATTTTGAGGATATGTATAATGCATGCCTTATGCTAGTGCTGTTGGTAAAGGTTTATGTTTGACCTTGGTAGAGAGCATTGGACTTGTGTTAAGAGGGTATTTAGATATTTGTGAGGGACTTCTAATTATTTATTATGTTTCCCTTCCATCTTTCTAATCTTCCCATCCATTCCTCTATTTTCCCCTTTATGAGACATTAGATATCCTTTTGCTTCCCCATAACCATTCTCAGATCTAGAAACTTCCTTTATCCTCACCATAGCCAAATATGAAACCTTTTCCCCCTCTTGCACACTCTCCTATTATCATTTCCACATCCCTTTCAACTCCCATCGTATTATATAGACCACTTGTGATAGTTTCACCCCTTAGAATTTGATCTCATGACAACCATTATTGCACACACCACCATCACACTTTCACTGGGTCTACACATGCTACCCTATTTTCAAATAGTGTTATTGTGGAGATTGGAATACACCTACTAGGGGACATACTAAGGTAGTTTTCCACAGAAAACACCCTTCCCTCTTGTCCCATTGTCCCCCAAACTTTAGGTCAAGTATTCACATTCTCTAAAGTAAACATCATCAATCTACAAATAGGAGAAAGACTAAAGTTATAGTCAAAGGATCTTGAAAGTTGTAGAGTTGCAAAAACAAAGTCGCTTGCACCTAGTGACACTGGGTAGCATAATAACAATGCCTAGTTTATGAGAAATTCATTCGACAAAGTCCAAAATCTCATCAGACCAATATTTTTATCTTCTGACTCATTTTTGCCTTTAGATTTGTTAGTTTCTAGGTCCACACATGCTCTAATTGTTAGTTTTCCTTTCAATAATCTTTTAAATTTACATCTTTCTAATTCCCATTTCCCATACTTTCGATTTATAGACTAGATTAGTTTAGTTAGTTCTATATTTCTACCAATAATCTGATTTATAATATAATTAGTACAATAGAAAGAAATATAACTATCTTCTCATTTCTTTTAGGAGGTGGACTTGTTTTTTTAATCTTGCACATGGTAGCATAAGAAGTGAATTGAGTAAAAATAAAAGGATAAACTCTAAGGCCAAACTCCAAGGGGTGTAAGAAATGTAGAGTTCACCAATTTATGTAAGGAAATAAAAACCCTACGATAAATATCTAGGCTAGTAATTAATTAGTTCAAACCAATTAAAAAACTAACCTAGATAAAGGAGTTGAGTTTAGACAAGCACTGTGACACATACTAAAGTTGATAGAGAAGGATAAATGCTCTTAGCTTTGATTCACACTTTGTGATTTGACCTAGAAATATGCTATCGAATCTTTGTCAATGGAACTCTAACAAACTAAAACATGCATTATGTTGTATCAGAGGTCAAAACTACATAGGCAACCCTAATCCTTAGATTCACAACCCTAAACTTTTGTGTGACCCTAATCTTGAAAGTCACGACCTTGAACTATGTGTTCTTGCACTTCAAAAACTTATTCATCTATGTGCATATGGATTGGGCAGTGTGCAAAAGCACTAGTAGGACCTGATATGAAGTGGAGGAATCTCCAACTTATCATGATTGGAGTCAAACCCTATGTATCAATTCAACAAAGTGTGAATAAGATTGAAGATGCCGTGCAAAATGCAAAATGCTTATGTATTTGTCCTTATGTATGTAGATGGTGATGTAGTAATTACACTTTTTTATTGAAATGCTCGAGCGTAAGTGCTAATGATAATGTTATTTCCTCATGATTATTTTTTATACAACACCCTAGCATTCAATTTTGAATATTTCATGCATGAGTCAGTGAGTGATAACTAGTTAAGATAGGGCCAAGATTTGGGCCCAAATTGAATTTGAATTTAGAATATAGAGGTTAATGTCGCCCTATCCATCTTGATCCAAGATGAAGGCCGCATGAGTGGTCACAACTTGAAATTGGGAACATGCAAAATAAGGACTAAAATTGGATGAGTGAGAAAGAGACTTAAGTTCAGTTCAAGTCCAAATTAAATTTCAACTCTTACACATAAATATTCAAATTAAACATTAAATTATTACATAAAAACCAAAATCAAAATAAATTCAAAACAAATTAAAAATACTAAATATACACTTTTCACCTCTATAATATTTTATAACTAAATTAAAAATTAACCAAAAAAATCATCAAAAATTTTCTATACACATTATTAATCACGACCATAAATTTAGACTAGAATAATATGTACAACAATAACAATAAAAAATCAACCTAAGCTAATGCACTGTTACTGAAATAATTATTAATTTGTTCATACTTTTACATTTCAATTAATAATTATTTTGTTTAAAAACTGCATCCACATGGTGGATAGACGTTGCCTAAACCACACTTTTATACTGCCACAAGCGGTATATTTTGTCCCAAAAAAAAAACCAATAATTTGAAGCGAGGGGATACAGGTGTCAGTTCCATTATGTCCGCAACCGGCGGGCGGAGGTTCCCGAGGAAAGAGGTGAATTTCATTTGACTCTAATTTGGCTTATATTTGTCTTGTATTTAGGAATTCATTCCAAGTACAAGGCGGTGAAGGGAACAAGCCCCTTCACAGCACCCACATACGCTACACTAAAAACCAGCCGAATGCTGTTGATGGGTTGCTAAATCTCCTTCAGATATCAATTGGGCACCTCTCCAATTCATCTAATTAGCTCGGATTTTGCCCAGCACGGCACTAGAGCCTTTCAATCGTAGGTAAGTTAAACCATGTTTTTAGATTCTGGGTAGGGATCCAGATTGGGGTAATGGTCTCTGGCTTTTAATATATATATGCGAGTTGGGTTGCCTTCGTTTTTATGATTTGATTTGAGAGTTGATGCACATATTTTGTTTTTAATCAGAATGCCTTGGAAGCCAACAGGGGTATTCTGTGCAGATTGATCCATTTGGAGATCCGGCGCTGTTGGTATTGAGGTCGGTAGTATTATTTCCCACTGTTAAATTCTTTAAGATTAGACTTGAACTGTAATCTGGGAAGCACATAATACAGAAATAATAGTTCAATCACAACTGTAGCCTCTGACGATTCGATTAGGTTGGGTACAAGGGTCATAAGTCCTAAAATTTGATCACTCGTATTGTTCTATATGTTATAACAAGTGAAAAATGTATGTAAAAGGAGATATTTTTCCCACTGAGAACACTTATGTATGCGTAACATGTATGGGTGGAATTTAGCTGCCCCCACATCAAAGGGTAAGGGTTGCCCTTATTTGCAGCCTCGTCAGGATGGATTTGTACGTTTGATATGGGCCCGCAGTTAGTTGCCACAGTATGTATGATGAGATGACTTTTAACTGTCCACTTGGCCAAATTAGTCTGTGACTCTGTAGGACCTATTCACTTGTTTTGAAAGATTATTTCTATGTTTGTTCCCGTTTTAAAGTAAGTACCCTAGGCTTCATTTGACTGTCTTGATTTAAGATTGCATGTTCTAGATTGTGACTGCAAATGTCTGCGTAATTGAACCTATGAATATGTGTATACAGCTTTTAAAAACTTCAGTTGGTGCTTGAATTCTGACTGATTTTGAACACCTGTGATGTGGGTTTCTTTCGTGGACAGATCTTTGCATTGAAGAGCTATTGAGAGTGTTAGAAATGCCTTCCCATGCTGATCTGGACAGACAGATTGAGCAGCTCTTAGACTGCAAGCCATTGTCAGAGATGGAGGTAAAAAACCTCTGTGACCAGGCTAGAGCTATTTTAGTTGAAGAATGGAACGTGCAACCTGTTAAGTGCCCGGTCACAGTATGCGGGGATATTCATGGGCAGTTCCATGATTTAGTAGAGCTTTTTCGTATTGGTGGCAAGGCACCCGATACTAATTATCTATTCATGGGAGACTATGTAGGTGAGGCAATCTTATGTTTTTGTTTTTTCTTTTTTATTGGCTGTTTGGTTGAGTTAGATTCTGGATTTTTTGGGAGATAGAGATGGCGAGGAAGAAGAATCTTTGATTTTAATTTTGTAAATTTTGTTCATGTTCTACTGAATAAGACCTACTATTAATTGTATGGTTCATTACGATAAGAACGCTCATCTTTTCACCTGACTTGGACTTTCGCTAACTTAAGTTTTTCGTTGTTGCTGTATAATACCAGATGGTGATAAACATCAAGTTGAAAACAATCTACAGTTATAAACTGCTATGTTACGTTATTTGATACAATTATGTTTTTCATTGTTGTTGCACGATGATAATATTAAACAGTTATATTACTACAACTTGGATGCAATCTGGAGTTTTAAACTACTACAAGTTTTTCTTAACGTCTCGATAAACCATTTATTATCCCTCGTCTCTTGGTAACACTTTCTCTTTGATTAGTGTGATATTTCTTTTGGCCTTTTCCTTTTTTAATTTTTTTTTGCATATTCTCTTTACTTAATGTGTCATGGCTTTTAGAGGAGGAATAATAACAAGCGCATTGCACTCTCTTCTATGATAAGTAAATTATGTATGTTAATGAAGCAACGTTGTGCTGCTGAAAATCTTGTAATATTCATTTATAATTTCATCATCTTTATAGCCTTGAAACAGTTCAGCTTTTATACCAGGATTTTTATCCAGAGGACTATCTGAATGCCCATATACAGGGAAACTAGGATAAAAGGTCTCATAAACTAAAAAAAAATGGAGGCAAAGATGTTAATCAGGTATTTTTGAATTTCCACTTTTTGAAACTGAACTTCAGCCTTTTGAAACAGATGTAGGCATGTATGCCTATGTTAGTTGAAATAAGCAAGGTTCAAGATTACATTCTTCCTTTCTGGCTGACAGATTCCTTCTGGTCTTTATCCAGAGTAGCTGGAGTGTCATCAATAGCCTTGATGCAATGTGAGAGATTGCCAAACAGTCTGTCCAATATCCTCTATCTCCTTTAAGCTGCAAATGAATAATGATGTTGCTATTATCAGCATATCATCTCGTTCCTATAGTAAGTCCAGCATAAACCCACTCTTTTGTTATTGTTGTAGAAGTCATCCAGCTCGAGCTCTGAATGTCAAAGATTTCTTATAATGGTAACTGAAAGATGTTTTATGATACCTACAGAAGACTTAAATATAATGCCTGGATACAGTTGAAATTGAGCCTGAATGGTAAGACTCAGCTCAAACAGGAGCCCTTGATATTTGTCCACCTTCTTTGCCTATGGTTAGGACCTTTTCTCCCTTTCTTTAGAGTGATTCAAGACAGTTTACAGCACAATTGTCCCAATCTTGTATCATTCCATTCATGATTCCTTTGTTGTTCAAGCATTCTACTGTCACTTTGGGCCTTGATTCATTGAAAGGCTAGTTTTCTCCATCCAATCAAGCTTTTGATAACAAATTTGATTTTCACATTTGGGTTTTTGATTCTGTGAGTATTCTTGTTCTAATTTCGTATGTCACGTTAACAAAAACAACTATCCATATAACATGGATATAATCTTCATTGCAGAATGTGATCTTTCTCCAATGTAATTAGTTATGAGAGCTGATAAAATTTATTGTTATGAACCTCACTTCATTGCTCCTATAAGACTGACTGAAAATAACAGTCACAGTTGTAAATAATAGAAATGCTGTAAATCTGAACTTAAAATTAAAAAATTACAATTGAAACTTGCAGCTGGAACCAATAGCTATGCAAATAATGAACTAGAGTAAGTACAGAAAAGTAGAACTTACACGTGAAGCTTCAAATGTAAATTTTCTGAAACAGACATGTGGATCTAACATATCTGTGGCAAGTAGGAAACTTGGACTGAATATAAAGAAATGCATTGATAAACATAAGGCTACCAAATTTTTTAGAGGGTTTGATCGGCAAGTCAGGCCAAATCCAAGAGCAGTATGATGGGTACTGCTGTTGTGAACCCTTTTTATGAGTTTTATATATTTAAGATTTTGTCAAGGAAGGAAGAAAAAAGTAGAAATAGAATAACTTTTGAATTTGCTTTCCATGCACCTAGTTAGAAGTTGATGTTAACGTGTTTTGCATGATAGTGAGCCTATCATCTCTATATAACACATTTGTTCGTGACACTACTTATGTCTAGTTGCAATTCATGTATGTTCTTATCTCATCCATGTTAAGTGATGAGGTTTAGTTTATCTAGGGAAATTAAACAGATAAAGCTAGTCTATACATAGCTTTAAAGTTTAGATTGCTTAATAATGAGATAAAGCAAGCATAAGTTATTTTAGAGAACGTTTACTTGTCCATAAGTAAGTTGAGACCCATTGTAATAAAGAATTATGATTGATTTATTAGATTTGTAATCTTGTAATTATGTTCTGGGGAAAGAAGCTCTTGTGTACAAATCTGATGACTGTGTTTTGGCGAAAACAGCGTCCACTGTCTTGGATTTGGCTTGTGTTGGCTTCCACACCTTCATAGGAAGGTTAGATAGTTACTGGGAACCTCCAATATACCAATGAGGACACATACTCATCTTCGTGCCCACAATTTTATATGACTACTATATATAATATAGCTGTACTTTTATTTGTTAACTTGCATATCTCAATTTGATGGTTTTCTGTCCTTGTAGTGGTACCCATACCCCCATGCATCCAGGTAACTATGGAAAGTTTCCTTTGCTTCTATGTACTGTTCATGGCTATATTCCAGAAAATAGAGAAGTTCTGTTTTTTTGCAGCTTTAGAACTCTGATTAGTGTCTTGCTTTCTATCAAATTGAATTTTTTCAGAATTTCAGTTATAGCATGGTCAGCTTACTCAGAGTAGCATCATCATTAGCTTCAGCAGTGATCAGTTTAGGATCACAACAGCTACATCTGGGTAGATATTCAGTCATTCAGACTGTCAAATAAGACACAGCCCAACAACTCCTTAGAGAGAACATGGCATTTTTTAATAGAATTCACCACAATTCAGCTTATATATATCCAACTTACACAAGTCTACCAAACAACCTCGAAACATAGAAACTGGATAGATTGACCAAAAGATTGGATGGACTGAACCCTGCCAAAAAAGGTGGGTCCGTCTGCTAACCGCCAAAGTGGCAGCCCCATTATGAAAAGGTGGGCTAAACCCTGAATGAATAGTGTCATTTTCATTGGCATCCTAGTAGATTCACAGTAAAGAGAAATAGTTACCAGGCACCTTATTGGAGCATGATTGTTTTTTAGTAGGGCTGAAAGTATAATAATCAGTGCCAATTTTGTCAATCATAATAAGATGACTAGATTGATCGTGAAGAGGGGTGAAATTTGAACCTGTGTTAAGGCATACTACTGCATGTCTTTATTGGTACAGAGTATAAAGATTAACGTAATCAAATAATGGTTGAAAATTTCCACAATTTACTCCATTTATTGTTCTTTAAATTTGTTATTCATCAAGTCAACTGTAGCCTGCAATATTATCATCTTTCATTATAATTCTCAAAATATTTGAACCATGCCACCTACAACTTTGGTAGTGAATATTAACTTCAAAATCTCCTCTGCATGCAATTTCAACTGACAAATGACTGACTGAAATAGTCAATTAACCACCACCATAAATTATGAAGCCAGAAAGAAAGGGTGCTTGAAAGATGAGTTTCAATTTCCTGCTAAACAAAGCATGAGAAGTATCTATGGTTGGTTTAATTAGAGATTTAAACACCATCTATATGTTAATTAGGAAATGTCAAATTAGTGGGTCTAATCTCTTGAAGAGGACATATTTAAGTGGTGCAGACAACCTCAGGAAAGATGGAAGGTTAAGTTTGACTTATTACACTAGCTTAGTTTGGCAGCATTCTCCTTGCATATAATTCTTGCTACTATCAAGAAATAATTTACTCTTTGCATCTGGGTATGATAAAACTTGCTGCAGCAGTCATAAAAGAAATCATCATTACAAAATCAAATGACCTTGCTTTGGAGTAGGCAATATGCAGATATGTTGAATGTTATGAATCAGATAAAACCACAACCAGCATGAAATACGTGTCTGGAATAGAAAACCGACTCAAAAAACCTTTTACTCAAATCCTCCACTTTAAACACACATCTTACACAAAGCTTTCTAACTTATAGTTTCTTGAGAGAAAGAAAAAGGAGCAAAGAAATTCCTGCCTAACTCTTTCCTAGCAGGCCTGTGTTCATCTTTAAGAAAGGATCAAATTGTAGTGGTTGTATCCTTCATGATAGCAGCTACTATAACCTCTAATGAGAAGGAAGACCAGCTCACCAAAAAACTCAATGCAACTGCTGGAAGCTTTTATCTACCAGTATCTTTGAACCACTGCCAAAGGACAAAATTGTTTCAATCTTGACAACCTATTAAATTAATAAATCCCGATATAAACTTATCAGTATAAACTTGCCAATTTCTGAGAGGAGAGATGACCACAACTAATAAAAGAATTTAAAGGCTGGAAACCATGGTTGATTAATACCATATTTAAAAATAACCAAAACCATTCCAATACCATTTTTAGTGACGGTGTTTAGCAAACGAATATCATTGAAGATAAAGTAGTCTTACCCATCCACTTCATTAACACCATCAGTCTGAAAACCTTTGAAGGCATTAATCTCCGTAGTATTATAAAGATTTAACTCCAAAATTCTCAAGCAGATCAGCAAACTTATTTAGAACTCTTGGATTGTGTTTGAAAGAGATAGCATTGAGATGAGGTTTCAAATGTAGAAACTACTTTAATAACCCATTTAACTGTATGTTGTCCATCTTCACATAGCCCTTATCATTAGTGGCAAATCACCTTTGACTAGATTTATTCTGAAGATTAAACTAAAGGCAAGTTTAAGACCTGCAACCAAGGGGCGTCCTCAGCAATGTTGACACAGTATTCCCAAATTCGTATGAAAATGACTCAGAATTTTCCTAGAATCTGATCTCAGTAACCTCCAGCTCCAGAAAGAGCCAGCTTATGCTTTGAAGCTCCTTCGAAATTTAGCTTAGTTAAAACATGGGGTAAGAAGGCCTACCTCATTAAAATTTGCTTGATCGTTAGTTCTAGTCTACTTAGCAAGGGAAGTCTGTTGCACTCTTGCACATTCCACACAAAAGTTTCTGCTTGTTTCTGTTTTACATTTTATTTTTGTATTTTATCAGCTGAAGAACAGTTTATTGTTGCTTTTATTTATTCTCATAATTTTTGATCTTTTTGAATGGCATGTCATGGGGTTTAGAATCATTTCTATAACTTAGAAAGCTGGTTAATGCTAACACACTTATTTCTCTCAATGTCTAATTCTGCGCTTTACACAGGTAATTTTGTACTTGAAAATTTGAAATATCTTTAGGCGAGATGTCAGTTACCAGTTCAAGTTGGTCTCAAATATTATTGCACTATTAGCTTTTTCCATCCCAAAAAGCATAGGCTGCAATATACCACCCATTTTGAGAAAGGTGCATGGCACAATTTGCTGTTCATATTTGGATGGCATCTTTGTATGAAGCCAGTTGCCTTGTGACTGATTTTTCACATGATCAGAATCCAATGTTTGGTTATAAATTTTTAAGTTTTTAACATACAAGTTCATTCCATTAACTTGGAGAATATCAATAAATTATAACATTTGTCCATTGAGCTCTGCTTCAACATCAAGCTCATACTACAAATCCTCAGAACAATCAATAAAGAGGTTATAAGCTTTCTGACGTTGGGCTTCCAAAGCAACAGGAAGCCTTATATGGGAGAAGGTTTCATAATCATGATGACGTTTTCACACCCAAAGATTCTCCAGAGTTGCTTTCACACACAAACAATAAGCAGAATGAAACTTGGTGTGCGCCTCTAATGGATGCCATCAAATTGTTAGATTGCATAATGGATACAATCGCTTTTTTAATGATATTGATGGGCTACAGTTTCTTCTCTCTAAGCAATAAACTAGCACCTACTAATGCAGCGCTTCCACACATTCTTCTTCAAACATGTATATGTATTCTTCTTTCATTTTTGACTTGGAAGGGAAGGATGATGACATGTAAGATTTAGTAATGCTTTGGGTTGAAGCATTTTATTAGGTTACACTTTGAAGGGTCAGCATATGAATAATTTGAAGACTTAGGTGTAAAGAGTTCCATGTGTGAAATTCCTTTAGGCTTTGCACTTTATTGCAGCGATGGTTAGATAGCCGTTATACAAATTTGAGATATTTTGAAGTATTTAATAAAATTCAATGTTGTAAAATGCTTTCAAACTATAATTGTTGATTATTATCTGAAGCATCATATTGAGACAACTCCGAATTCTTCATAGCTGATAGCTATGAGGTAATTTGTAGATAAGGTAAATCTAGGCTTAATGTAAAATTGTTTTTCATTTTATGCTGCAGATCGTGGATACTATTCCGTTGAGACGGTATCATTGCTAGTTGCCTTGAAAGTGCGCTACAGAGATAGAATTACTATATTACGAGGAAATCATGAGAGCCGTCAAATCACCCAAGTGTAAGATATCAATGCCATAACTTCTTGTCTCATGACTTGCAAGGAACTTGAATGCTTGACTCCAATTTTTGGCTTGGAATTGTGTCTATTGTTAATGTAATATAAGAAGCCAATATGTTTCCTCCAAAATCTAGAGTGTTGGTGTTAGGGGCATATAAGTTGCTTGCTTTTAATGCTAAGCAACTGCAATATTCGATAAAGTGGATTGTTTGCTATGCTGCTTCTTGTGTGTCTATGAAGGCCATGATTAGATTGGAAATGAGGAGTAAAGTGGGAATTGGAAATAAGATCAGAAGACAGTCATGCTCATGCTTAAAGCAGACACGTACATTGTATGGCATTTGAGGCTATATCTAAATTATGGGAGGCAAAATATAAATATCTGAATGGGGAGATTAGAAAGGTGACCAAAATTTGTCAATCCATTTGTAATTTACCTTAATTTTTCTACTGTGCTTCAAGAATTACTTTGGTTTCTTGCAATTCCAGGTATGGGTTTTATGATGAATGTCTGAGAAAATATGGAAATGCAAATGTGTGGAAGTATTTTACAGACCTCTTTGATTACTTGCCGCTGACGGCCCTTATTGAAAGCCAGGTAAAGAAAAAGACATTATACAATATTTTGTTGGTAGCATGTGCAGCACAACAAACTTGATCTTACTAGGATTGCATAAGTGATTTTTCTTTTCTTTTTGGTCATTGCAGATCTTCTGCTTACATGGAGGTCTCTCCCCATCATTGGACACACTTGATAACATACGATCTCTGGATCGCATACAGGAAGTGCGTCTATACACATAAGTATAATTTGCTGTGTTGCATAGATTTGAAAAGTAGATCATGACCTTAGCATTCAGTCCTATGCATGTTCAGTGTATTAGTTATGCTTCTATTCAGTATTCCTGATTAGAAGACTTTTCTATCCCGTTTTCTAAATAATTTCAATTTGGAAGTATTTTAGTTGTAGTGGCCAGGCTGGAAATTAGAAGTTTGGTTGTGTGGAGGAAATTATACATCACTGGATATATCCATTATATAAGTGTAGACAACTTATTTTAGCTTATTATTGGAGAGCACATAGAATATAGTGCCAGAACATTTTATGAAGCTTGCATTTTAATATGTATTTCATCTGCAAAATCTGCAGCAAGGATCTCTTCCCATTTTATATGGTCTTTGCTGTTAGGTTTTGTGAGGGTCAATAAACCCAGAACTCTCATGGATGGGTTTCAGGGTTTTGCCTATATTACAGCGAGAACAAAATTTTTGGTTCTGCCTTATCAAAGTTTGCTTTTGAGTCTAGATAAAAAGTAAAACCCACATTTTTCACTTGGCACAATTGGAGCATTTGCATTTGTCTGCATTGTTCATTTGATTTAGACAAGTAACTTATGCTTACTGTTGTATACTTTCAGGTACCACATGAGGGGCCCATGTGCGATCTTCTTTGGTCAGATCCAGATGATCGTTGTGGCTGGGGTATTTCCCCAAGAGGTGCTGGATACACATTTGGTCAGGACATAGCTGCACAATTCAATCATACTAATGGTCTCAGTTTGGTTGCAAGGGCACACCAATTAGTTATGGAGGGTTACAATTGGTGTCAGGTAATTTCCATTTACTTGATTAAGTATATAATCAGATAATCAACCTAGGTCCTATTGTGTAACTTGATTGAATTTTAGCCAGAGAGTCTTCGTTAAAGAATTAGATATTCGTCAGGTGGTTGATTTTAAATAGTTATTTTGAAATTATGATTCTTGGTGGTTCATAAATATTTCTGGGTAGCTTGATTGGTGGTAGTAGTCTACATCGTGAATTTTCCTTTAAGGCACAAATTTTAATAATATTCTTTTATTGTGTATAGCTTCTGGAAGTGACTGTGTGTTGCTTTTTTTAGATCACTTCCAGAAGCTATACACAATAATTATCATGGACTGTGGAAACATCATGCATTTTAATATTCTTTTAATCATTGTGGGTACAGACATTTAACCTAAAGTAGCTTGTTATTTTCTCTAATGCAGGATAAGAATGTGGTAACAGTATTTAGTGCTCCAAATTACTGCTATCGCTGTGGAAATATGGCTGCAATCATGGAGATCAGTGAGACGATGGAACGGAATTTCCTTCAGTTTGACCCTGCTCCCCGCCAAATTGAACCTGATGCCACTCGGAAGACTCCAGATTATTTCTTGTAGTATTGTTTACTGGGAATATTGTAGTTTTGTATGCTTCTGTAAAGTTTAGAAAATCAAATTTTGAGAAATTATGGGCATTCTTTTATTAGGGTTTGGCTGTTGCTTAATTTGTTCTGCCAAAAACAGTTGAAGATTTCTCCCCCTTACACATAGACACACAGATGCAGAAAAGGAGAATAAGATGAATTCAGTGCAACTTCCCTTACATGGGATATAAATATCCAAAGGGAAAGATATCCTTTGAATTAATTTGAAGCCACTGCAAGGCTGGATCTTAGAGGATTTTGTTTCTTAAGAATGGTTGTATACCCTGGGGAAGGGGGAGGGGGGGTGGGAGAGAGAGAGGAGAGTAAACGGATTCTTGTATTATTTGACTGCAAATGTTGTGTTATATGAATACTTGGGTAAACAAGGAGGGTGGAATCTACAAAAAGCTTTTTAAAGCATTATAGCGCAGCTAGACTTGAACAAGGCCAGATGATACTGCCTGTTCATTCATGCTTGTTGAATTTATTTCTGTTTTTGAGGACAGACATAATTTGGATTATCTCATTTGAGGAAAGCTTTTGATTAATATTCATAATATAGAAGTAGAGTAATTTTGTTTATTTTTAAAACTACTCTAACATATGATTACCATGTGGATGTCTGCTAGCAGAGACCCTATTTTGGTTATGGTAATGCAAGTGGAACAAAAGAAAACGACTCTCAATGACTATGAGGCTGTCTGAGTCTGTGGATGACACTCTTTTTTGGAGTAACAAATCTGCATTTTTATGAAGTATATGTGATTATATGTTATTAGAAATTTTCACAAGTTTTATAGATGTGTTTTATGAGGTGAAGCACAGTTTGGCTTGGATTTCAATTTAGGGAAGGTGAACTTTCAACATTATTGTCAGCCACCGTTTGCTATAGATGGTGATTTTAGATCCTTTCAATAATTTCTTGACATTGTTTTCAGATAAAATATATCTTTTATGCATCTTATGCATCTTCGAAGCAACAGTCTTAAAAAGACATTTATCTGCTCAAATTTCTTGCACTTTAAAGTAAATATGAGAACAAGTTTATGCACAGGCAATATGGTAGTTGCAAAAACGCCTCAGTAACTGAATAACTTAGTGATTGATTCAATTTGAGTTTATATCGTTAAATTAGTTTCCACAAAGATACTAAGCAACCCACCAAGAGGCAGCTTGCATTCCAAGCCAGCAGGAAGATCATCCAACAGTTAGATTTAAGATACGTACCCAAATATATAGTCATCTGTCAAGTATGTTGGAAGACATTGATCAATGCGACAAATAGGTATTGACAAGATAAAGTAGTATGCTAACCCATAGTTTGCAAATTGTCATTTACTTTTTAAAATGCAATAGACTTGACAAATAATTTGTGCTACAAATTTGGAAATGTCATATCAGGCCTCTGTTAGTTCAGATACAGATGATGGCAGCTCAAATCAGGGCAGCTACTGTTCCAGCTTTTCTCCCAAGATTGTGGAGATGGTCATTTGAGATGTCTACAGTTCATATAGGCGTATGACTAATTAAGTCTAAACACAAAGCTTTTCTGTTCTGCAAAGTCCCAGCCCCTTCCGCTGATTAGTAACTGACATTTGTTTGACCAAAGCAAGTTTTCGGTCAAAGCATATAGTGTAATGTGGATGCTGGCAACCTTTTGGTTGAAGAAATTCAGTAGTTGTTTTACTCTATTAGTAATGATTGACATGTTCTTTTCCTAAAAACGTCTGAGATTATGGAGTCTCATGGAGTCCAATGGAACCATATGCATTACCCAGTTTTCGTTCTTAGCTTTAAAACCTAAATTCTGTTGGTAGCCCCCTCTCTGTCCCGCCCCCTCTCTTGCCTCCCTACCGCCCCACCACTCTATATATGTATTGTATACTGTGAAAATAAAATGGAAAAATAATTGAGTTTATGTTGCTGTGCTTCTGAAAATGGTATTTTTAAAGTCAAGATAATATGGTATTCTATGTACTTTCCAGTAGTTTTTGTTTCGAAGCTTGACATAATTTAGGGGCAGATGGCTTCTTTTTTGTCTCTGATTGTATAGTTTGGGGTTACATTGTTTTTAACAAGTTTGAATTGAAGGTTTCAATCTATTACAATAGTATAGAAGCTCTCGTAGGATATGGTGACTAGCACTCGATATAACTCTTCTATATTTCCCTTTTTCCTGGTATTTTCTTTTGCATGTAGCAGTCAAATCAGTAACACGTACATAGTAATCATTAGAATAGCACGTACAAGTACTGTGCGTACAACGAAAGGAATGTTAAAAGTTAAGCAATGGAATGAAAGGACATTAGGGGAGAAGACCCAATTTTGTGTCGCTCAAAATCATGTGGCAATTTTGAAGTAGTCCCAAATTTTTAGTGCAGTTTACTTGGCAATGCCCCTGCTTATAACTAAGGTTTCAGGTCCACATTATCAAATAAGATGCCACATCAGCATTTTTTTTGGTCAAATAAGATGACACATCAGCATTTTTTTTTGTCGAGGTGTTGAAAAAAACCAAAAAAAAATAGACCAATAATTGTGGATTAAGTCATGTTTTGTTGGTGCGTTGTTGTGACATCACAACTATTAGAATGTGCTCAACTATTAGGTCCTCTCCCCTAGTTGCTTTTTAGGAATCTATAATGTTAAATCTAGTAATATAATGTTAAATCTAGTAATATGAACATGAAAAACTTGATGCGTTAGCAAAATTGGCTTGAAGGTGAATTAGATCGAGGGTCATCCTGGTCTCCAACCTAATTAAGAGTTACCCACCAAACGGTGTACAACTAGGAATGTTTAATTCTAAGTTGTATGATATCCAATCTAGTTGTCTATATATCCACCAAACATTACCAAGCTATAGGATGTTTGAACTCAGATTTCATAAGTACGTTAGATGTATTATGTAGCTTTGACTTTTGTTCCTATAAGTCTTGCAGGCATTTGAAACAAATGTTGAATGCAAGTATGGTGGGCCATGTGCCACTTGTCCAAAGCAGAAACGAAGTGGATATACAATGGAGTAGGAGATGGATTTCAAATTCCATATTTAGAGCTTCTTCATAAAACGAGAGCATACGCGGCTACAAAAGGATAATTTCATTATCTACTTGTAGAACTTAGATACTCAAAAAAGAGCACAAACTACTCAAGTTAATCATATCAAAAGTGTCACAAATTTTGTGCCAAAACCCCCATATAATAAATTAACACGTTTTAACCATCCTTAGTCAAGGAATTTAATAGATTGATTACTTTGATTTCCAAGAAATCTTGAACTACACAATTTATCTAGGATTGACATCTCTTGCTCAACCCTATATTGAAGAAATTTCCCATCAATGATTGCAATTTTTTTAAAATTAGATGATTAAATTAGAGATTTATTTTATTATATCAACTCACTTAAAAAGAAAATTACAAAAAAGATTCAAACAATATCTAGAGTACATGAGACATTGTTTAACTTGGGAAGAAACTTAGCATTAAAAGAGAGTCAACAATGTATTAATCTATAAAAGAATAGAGCTCAAGTATGAGTGTATCTCTTTCAACTTGTCTACACACGCTATAAAAGAATAGAGCTCAAGTATGAGTGTATCTCTTTCAACTTGTCTATACACGCTATTGATATATAGTTCGTCTCATAATCCCTTATCACACATTCTACTCATAATCCCTTATCACACATTCTACTGTAGGCCTGGTAATGAAATGCAAATGAAAAGATTGTCAAATGAAATGTATAGGAATTTAGACAACAGGAAAGTATTCAATGAAACTCTTATTTCATTCATGTAAAATGTATGTATTTATCAAGATGAAATGATTGTTCAATGTTTAGTATCTAGTGTATATAGGAAATATCAAAAATAAAATATTATCTTACTACACCTACGATTACGTAGAATAGTGTTATATACCCCCCTTACTCTACAAGAGTAGTGGTAAACGGTAAACCATTGTTTGTGTTGTGCATTGACCAACTTGCTTATGGTGCCTCATTTGCTTGATATAAAGCTCCAATCTTTTGCAAAAGGTTTTCTTGAGTAATAGCTTGTTCCCTTATGCAGTTTTAGAATTTTCAAGAACCAAGATATTAACTTGGTAAAGACATGAGTTTGTTTTCTCAAATTGAGTTAGTTGTCCACGATGATATCCCAGTCTGCTAGAATATTGCACTTGTTTGTTGTGAAATTTGTGAATTCACCGCCATTTTTTGTTCCAAGTGAAAACTCGAAATTACTTTCGAGTGATGAAATTTGTAGAAGATTGTTCCACTTTGTCTCCAGAGAGAGTGAAAATTGGAGAACCCAAGCTGATTGGATCCATGAGTAGTCTAAAAGTGTGTTGCAGTTACATTGTGTAGCCCATAAATTGGATAACCTAGGGTGATTGTGCTTGTGAGTAATCCAAAAGTGTGCTGAAGCATGCACTGAATGACATGACTTTCTGTTAAGCTAAAAATGGGAGCCACTTGTCCACAATGCTTTCAAATGAAAACACACGTTGACACATAAAGACTTCTCTTGTAGCAGTGAAGGCACATGATAATCTCGCTCTTTGCATAGTCATCAAAAACTAAAATGAAGTATGCAATCTCACTTTTGTGTCCAAAGAGAGTGAAAATTGGAGAACCCAGGTTGATTGCACCCATGAGTAGTCTAAAAGTGTGAGCTACATTGTGTATACGCTGATTGCGCTTGTGAGTAACCCAAAAGTATGCTGAAGCATGCACTAAATAACTTGACTTTATCTTAAGTTAAAAATGTGAACCACTTGTCATCCATAATACTCATAAATGAAGATGCATGTCAACACATAAAAAACTGCTCTTGTAGCAAAAAATTGCATAAAAATTGAAGGCACATGATAATCTCGCTCCATGCATAGTCATCAAAAACTAAAATGAAGTATGCTATCTGATGTGTTCAGGTGCCGAGCTAAACATTACTTGTTGAGATGCTATAGTGATAAGTGACAATATGATGTAATTTGTAATTTGTTGCAGTGACAAATCCTTAATAAACAATGTGAGAAATCTCCAAATACCATGCTTGAAGAACTCAAAATCTGAAGCCTAATGTTCTCCCCTATAACATGAGAGTGGCGAGTTGCTGCAAAGGTTTGCTCGGAAAGAGAACAATATATATGAACCTATGTATAGAGATGCACAAGTTAATGACATTCTTTTGGGTTTTCATCACGAGTCTCTATTAAGTCACTTTTTTCGAGTTTTTAACTTAATGGGAAGAGTTTGTAAGCCGCCCTTTGGGTTTTCAACCTACAACTCAAATGCAAAAGTATAATCAACAAGAGACGATAACCATAGCCTCAAATAATTTATACTAAGTTGTATATTTGGCAATCCTAGTGTGCTTATTAACAATATCCCAATCAAAATGGAAAATCATAAGTACTGAGTGTATAATTATCCTCTAAGAATTGAGTGAAACTCTACAATTCTCTTAGTAAGTTGTTGCTCAATAATACAAGTATTGACGCAGATGCACAAAAGCCAATTCTACACAAACCAAAAACACAAAAGTCTCTTCACAATTTTTGTTTTCCTATCTGCCTTTGGTCTTCCTTTGTGGTTGCAAGTTCTATAGCTGTTGTTTTTTCTTCAAATTTTGTTTAAGTTATTTTTCTGTTGTGCCAGTTTATTCATGGCTGATCTTCTTCTACGTCCATTTCGTAAGGCAGCCCACAGCCACTCTACTTAAACATCATCCACTTTAATGGTCAAATGGTCAATAACAATTTTACACCTCATTCACAATAAAAAGTGGTAAATATTTATCCTATTTTTATTGGTCAAAATTAATTTCTGAATATTAAAATAGATGATATTTAAGAATAGCCGCATGCTCTGAAAAACTGTTTATAGAAAGATCTTAAACATTGCACCCATTGGTTGCCATTTGGGGTCCACTTAGCCAGGAGATTAATCCCATCTTGGCTGGCGGCCGCCATGAATCGTACTTGAATTTAAAATTCTTGGTCGAGTGTCTACCTGGCCGAACAGTTTTCTAATCCTTGGCGGCTTGTGGGTCTCCTTACTGGCACGTTTCAGGCGGCTGAGTGGGGCGCCTAATTCCCTAACACCGCTGACAGTTGCTAAGGATTTCCTTTGCTGGAGACAGGCGTTTCTTCCTATTTCTGATCGCATCACTTTGGCTAACGGTTTTAGTGAAGATCGAGGTGATAAATGGCGATTAGGGGTATATCAGAGAACAGGGGAAAAGAAACAAAGAGAAGCCCTCAAGATAAAACTGTCATTGTGAGGAATTATGTATTAAAAACTCTGACCCTCACAATCGAGTCACTTGAATCTTGTAATATATTTGTGGCTTGGGCAATAAGTCTATCACAATCTAAAGCATTGGAAAACCTGTTGAGCAACGGGAAATTCAAATTCCTCTTTTCTAATTTTTCGTTTTTAAAATTTTTGAATTTGTGTCTTTCTATTCACTAAATATTGATGAATTTTAATATGTGTTTAAATCACTCATGTCTTATTGATGGGGAGGTGTTTTGTGTGGTTACATGAACACATTCGTGCATGCTAAAATTCATGAATTATCATGCATAGAGTTTTTCCTTACAAGATTGCACCATCTCACCTTGGAATTGTCAGTGAATGAAAATTGGTTACACATTGAGTTTGTCCATTTGCAAAATGATGTGTTCCTCTCCTGACAAGATTGCACCATCTTTCCTTGGAATTGTGGGTAAACTAAAATTGGTTACACATTGAGTTTGTCCATTTGCATAATGATGTATAGGAAAAACAGAGACAAGTGTAGAATTTTTTTATTTTTTTCTTTACCCTTTCTTTCTCCTCTCTTCTTTTGACCCCTTTTTTTTATTTTTAAATTTTTTTTTTACAGAGATGTTAAATTAGTTAAATTTAATGTTTTAATGATAAATTTCAATCACACAAGTAAAAGATACAAAATGATTTTATAACAAATTTTAATGAATGGTTTTTTGTGTTCCACCTTGTAAAATGCTAATTTTAAAGGGCATGGTGTTGTTTTAAGCTTTTAATCATTTTCATCCAATTTTAATGTCAAAAATCATTTGTAGGAAGTTGAATAAAATTGAAACAAAATCATGAACATGTTTAAAAGTGAAGTAGAAGGTTTACATAGGCTAATAGTGATTCATTTTCACTAAGTGAGCCTCTTTTTCATATGAACGACTCTTGATATTCATTGTAGCCCCTTAAACGAACCAACCAAATCGCTCTCCAACTAAGAGATTTCGATAAATTTCATAACATAATTAATGAAGACTCTTCAGGCTAGCCACCTTCCAAGTAAATTTCGTTGTTCTAACCTGTAGCGCTTCACAACTCATAGGAAAGTTGGTGTGTCAAAAGTTGCATCAATAGAACCATTAATGCATCTTAGATGGAATATAAAGTTTTTCATCTTAACTCTAAGAGTAGAGCACCCACCACTCATTCAAGCATAAGCTTAGTGGTAGTACTACTGATAGTCATCACCAAGTTGTCCCATGAGTCTGGTAAAGAACACAACAAAGTAATACACTAATCCACATTATTTAATTGCATCGCCTATCGACTGTAACTAGCTCACAATGATGTTGAATGAATTCATGTGCTTTACAAATGAGTCCCCATCACTTATCCTTAAAGAATACAACTTCTTCCATAGAAAATGATTATTTACAAAGGATTTAATTTGGTATAAGTTACCCAATTTCTTCTAGAGGTTCTCCATGGTGATTTCTCCTGATACATTTAGGAGCACTAAATCTGCTAGACAAAGTTGAACTAGGCTTCTAGCTTTTCAATCCAACACCTCCCAACCTTCATTAGCCATACATGCAAGTTTCTTTCCAAAGACTACATTCCATAGATCTTGATCTATGAGCAAATCCTCAATTTTAAGCTTTTACAACTCAAAATTTGTGTCATTGAATCTATCCATCTACAACCATGATGTGCTCACCATATTTCTTGAAACAAGATCTATCCTATGCATAGCTCTCACTCAAACCAAGATTAATAGCAAAAAAATATTTCTCTAACCTAGGATCTCACAAGCTGGGCAAGTTCTAATACCAAATGAAAGGAATCCCGATGAAACTTCCTATTTAATCTATGAGGAGAAGAATGTAAATGGTAAGATTTAACAATTTTATAAAGAAATATCACACATGCAATAATAGGCAAGACATTTAACATAGTATATGTTGCAAGGTGTGGCCCTTGGTCTTCTTGTTTAGCGCTACACTACGGTGGTTTGTGACAAGGGCTTAACCGCCTCCCGTGCTTGTTAAGTCAAGTGGTTGTATTCGGCATTAATAGGTCAATCTTTTGGTGCAACGACAACTAACAGTTGGTATCAGAGCTGAGGTCACGGGTTCAAACCCCGCACTTGCGCTGGGGGGGATTGTTGCAAGGTGTGGCCCTTGGTCTCCTTGTTTAGCGCTGCATTGCGATGATTTGTGACAAGGGCTTAACCACCTCCCATGCTTGTTAAGTCAAGTGGTTGTATTGGGCATTAATAGGTCGATCTTTTGGTGCAACGGCAACTAACATTATATACCCTAGAAAAATCCTTTGAAAAAAGCCTAGCAACAAAAGAGCCTTAATGTATTATTCAATAATCAGAGCAATATGGTTATAATACATTATTCAGGCTTTCTGCTCCTCTATGCAAGTACCAGCCATTTCTAGATAAATTCTAGCAATATAATATTCCTTGCAAATACAAATGTGTACAATCTTTATCCCAAGCATCTAATTTATAACCAAACCCAAACAATAAACTATGAACCAACAAACCATGTGTAATGCCCCGCCATGCATCCCTAGAGATGATAGTTTAACTTATTATTATCAAACTATGTTTTCTGTTTTAAAAAAAAATTGCCCTTTTTATTGCTTTAGTTGAACTTCTCTCTAGGGTTGCATGGCGAAGCATTACACCATGGACAAATGTGGTGCCTAAAATGCATGGCTTAAGTTCCAATCCCCCCTTACATGATGAGTGAACATGCCAAAACTATAATGTAACTCCCATGAAATATTCCATTCACCAGACTTGGGCACTCCACTTTGGACTTATTCCTCCATTACAAAGATGCTTTATGACATGTCTATTAATGTAAATTTTTTATTTCATTTCATTTACTTGTTATGTGTTTTCCTACACTTTGGTTCAACTTGAGTAGGTTATTTGGAGTGGGACATGGAGTGATTTTTGACATCTTCGGAAGGAGTTACTCCTTCCTATTTTGGTATATTCAAGAGTTACATTCCTTATTGGTTGTATTTGTTGCCTCACATATTCTATATGTACTTACTCACCTTACAAGGTTCTGCATGATAGTGTGAACTTTTCATTTATGCATCTTTCTTTTTGGCATTATTGTCTTATGGGCATTTGCATGTTGTCTCTTGTTCATGGAAGCACTCTATTCTACTATTTTGATTTAGGATCATTTTTAAATAGTGTTTTTGTATCTATCCTTACACTAGGTCTTGGTTGTTCTTGCTTTTTAAAGAATATAGCATGGTTTTAAAGCCACAATGTTAAGGATAAGTTAGTTTGTTTCCTATTTTTGAGAGAACTAGGTTTTCACAATTTTGGGTGTGAATTAATTTTTAGTAATCCATGCAACATTTTTTACTACACCATCATGTCTAGAAGGCTTGAGAAAGCTAGTCTAGGCATTTATTTTTCTCAAATCACAAATCAGGAAGCTAAGTTATAACTAGAGTTTTCTTTGTGTTTGATTTGCTTGGGTTAAGTAGGTTGCTTGATTTTCAAGGCATCTGAGAAAAATCAAAGTGCACCAATGCATTTGGAACACATAAGTCATCAAAATTAACTTAAATTTGTTGATATTGGCACACTTTGTCTGGGGGGTCTATGAGTTTTCTTTGGTCTACATGGTGCTTGGAATCCTTGGTTTGTGATTGGTTCAATATACATTCAAGATTCATTTTGCAAGATCCAAGGAATACTTCACGTGATATGAGAAGTTTTTTTTGTATAAGTCCAAGGTTCTAATAATCATTATCTTGGTTCATGGTTGTAGTATAAAGGTGGATTCATTAGCTTTTGTAGAGTTTAATGTTGCTTGGTTCATGGAATTCAAGGTACCTTCCACTTATACCATGTAGTGGTACCTGACATAATGGTAATATCTTTGACTGGTGTTCCATAGTATGGCAACCTTTACTATTGATATGCATGTAGAAAGGAGTGGCAATGTATTTCCCCCCACATTTAGGTTCCCTACAACCTTTTTCAATTAGCTTTATATTCATAGTGATCACTCCAGTTGCTCAGCCCCTTAACTTCTAGCAATCACTTCTATCAATTAGATTAGCATCTCCACTAGCCTAGTCCACATGAATCCAATGGTTAATTTGAATCCTCTAACAGTCCTCCTTTGAAAGCCTTCCAACCAATAGGAATACCCTATTAGTCCTACTTACGTAGTCATAATGCCAAGGACAACTCCAACATACATGTGTCGACTACTATAACCCCACTTTCATGATGTATGGGGTATGTTGAACTTGACTACAAACCTACATGGGACCTTTGACCACTACATGAGCCATTAGGATTGAGGGTTGCCACATTATCACCCACTTAGACCCTACCATGGTGGATCGTTGACCCTTGACTAACATGTCATCAATGTTGACTCAACATTCCATGCCTTTATCCATACTTGTTGATGTCATTTGTTAAATGTGTTTACACATCTATGCTACCAATGTGCCACTATGCATGCTAATGTCAACACCACATCATCACTTTTCTTGGCTTGGGAGGCATTCCCTCCAATCAAAGTTTTCCATTTCACATCCCAACTTCAAGAGCCACATCTTAGTCATCTGAAGGCCTATTCAAGTGCAATTTTTTTTAATTCTAACTATTTTTCACTAGCTATGTGCTTGTGTGGTTAGTTTCTCAATGTGATGTTCATGTTTTCTATAATTTGAGTTTTATCTAGAATTTTGTTAAGTAATCCTACTTTTTGTAACTTGTATTGCTCATAACATTCTCATACGGGCTCATTTTTCAACCCTATTTTTTTGAAAATTGATATTTTTCCAAGAACTATGTAGTGTACTTTATTTGTTCATATTCTATAAGCAAAGTATACTTGCAACATTTCAATCCATTTTTTACTTTGTAAAACTCAACTTAATAATTTTTTACATTGTAAAACATGCTAAGATAAAATGCAGAACTCTATAATTGTAAGGGGCTCATTGCACCAATTATTAATAGGGGTTGCACTTGTGTCTTCTTATTTTTTTTACATTCTAGCACTTTATATCTACATTATGGATTAGTTGTCAATTCCTTTTCTTACGCTATACAATTATTTTGAATGGAAATTTAAAATGCTAATCATGTTGAAAAGCAGAGGATTAGTTAGAATAACTACAAGTATAGAGGTAGAGTCTATTTTAGATGCAAAGAAAATTAAGTGGGAAAATAGGTGTGATGAAGCATATGGTTTTATGTGTTTATCTATGTCATCTTATTTTCTCTTTTACATTGAGTCCTTCAATACTCCTAAGTAAATCTAGGATATATTGGAAATATTATTTGGGACTAAAGATGAAATGTAATGCCCTAGGTTTTCACCCAAAGCATTACTTGAACAAACACTGAACCAACAATTTTTTCGCATTTGCAAGTGTGACATTCACATGTCGCATTGCACTCACACTCGCACAAGGTGTCGTAACAAGCACAACAACACCTAAGACAACATCACCATTGCACTATGCAAGGTAGCACAAGAAAAAGACTTCACCTATCGTGTGACAACTCACCACGATGAATGAGCAAGAGGTGGAGCTCACTCCAAGACGATTCAAGCTAGATACACATCCAAGACCTTGCTCTGTCACAAACACATGGAGCAGGATGAGGGTAACAGCCACCTCAATCCATTCCATGACTACATAAGACATCCCAACACAACAGGGTAATACTTGCCCACAGGATGGATCAACGAAGAGGTAGAAGCCCTCAACCACTAGGGATGGTCACTAGTCGATCTCGTGCAAAGGCACGCTTCCCAAACAAAAGTGGATATAATCCAAGGACACACATCACAACATGGAAATGACACCATGGATACATTCAATTGGCCAAAAGAGCACCTCTTGACAACAAACTTCACAAGAGGGTTCAACGGCTAGATCGGGACCGGAGACAAGTCTGAACACCAAAATTGGTCCCCTCTGTCCAAGACACTAGTGCTGGGAACTGTAGTCTTCTGGACACTAGCATTGGGCACTGTAGTCCTTGGAATCCAGCATCGAGCACTGTAGTCCTGGCATCCTCTAGAAAATGGACAAAAATCCAAAAATATGAAAAACTCAGAATTTCTTCTAAGTCTCACCATAGACTCAAAACATGATTTAGATGCTCTAGAAGACATCAAGGTACGTAGCCCAACTACCAAACATGAAAAAGAAGGCATAAATCCAACATTGACCAAGTAGCCCAAAAGGACAAAAGCACCACAAAATGCCACACGTAATTGACACCAATGTCGACATACACCAAAAGCAAGGGTAGGATCGTCACTACCTATGTGGGAAGAATACGATCCATTACTAATATCACCATAAATATCGAATATGACATCTAATTTAAATGAGTCTAAACATGCTAACATAGCAATATTACATGTGAAAACTATCAAAACATGCCAATGTCCTCACAAACTGAGGCATGGAAAAATACAAGATTACATCCAAAAATTACAATATTCGAAGGCCCTCATCCTAAACATAGATGAATCATAGACAACATCATAAATCATCTCATAGCATTAATTACATCTTATTACAAAGGTCTCAAAAGACCTACTTTACAAAGATATAAAATATACAATTACGAAATAATACAAGTGCATAAATACACCAAAATCCATCACGCTCTCCAAGATGCAACAAGGAGCATAGCATGACATACCCAACCTGCAAAGAGAACAAGGAAATCATCCAACACTTGAAGATCATCATGAAGGACTAATGGGGAACTGTTGCTCGCCTCCCAACCATATTGCCATCGTTGAGCGCAATAGCTATCTACACAACTCTAGGCAACTCCCGAGCTACAAAGAAGGTGATCATGACAAACCCGCTAAGAACATCTCACACAATTTAGGGTATACATAGCAACATATGGCATACACGCCAATCAATGCACACAACACACATGACAATTGTCAATCCAATACATATAAATAACACATGGTACAACTACCAAAGAGCATAATAGAATGACATCACAACTTTCAAACATAAGGGAAATAATCACACCTTCAATTAACACCAAACAAGGCATAAATCATAGTCCATCATAGGCACATACAAGCAAGGCATCACAATGCACATGCAAATCCTAGGGTCACAACACACGTTGAGTATAACTCTGATGGTAAGGAAGGAAGAAAGACATAGCAAGCTAGGTCCAGGAGTGTCAATATGAGGGTATTTGCCCACCTCGTAGTATACGTGAGGGCACTACCTCCTCATAGCATAATTGGGTATTGTATCACCATGAAATGCTCTTTACACCCAAACCCATAACTAGGTATTATATCACCATGAAATGTTGTTTGGTGTAGATTCAATCTTATTATTAATTTTTATTTTATCCAATGTGTTTATTGTTAATCTTGTTTAAACTCTCACTCGTTAGTTCCTACGACCACTTTGGACTCCTCTCCTACATCTATACCTCTTCCTACACGTCCAATGCACCAATTTGACCAATTGAGCATGGCACAAAAATCGAGGTGACAAAAATCACAACATGAAATAAAAAGATGCAAAACATGCATACATAAGGGAGACAACTCATCCCACATAACAATTCATCAAGGAAATGCTTAAAATGCAAATTTCATATTTTCACAATACACAAAATAACCATAAGGCCCTAAATCCACCATTAAAGCTCCCCATGGCACCTTGGAATATTTTCTCTTTCATTCTACAAGATTTATTGAAAAAAGAAGAACGACCCTTTATAACAAATGGTAACAACATCTCAAATATCCAATAAAATTGAGTTGGGTGATTCTAGGAAAATTTTGGCAGAGTTTGTTTTTCTATGTTTCTAGTACATAAAACATATGGAAATAAATAAAAACAACTATAAACTGATTCTAACATCTCATTCTTATCAATTAAGCCATGAGTAAACCACTTGAAGTGGCATGGCAAAGGAAGAGCAATCATAAATTAATTAAACAAGGAGAATACCTTTCAACCATGCATTGTCATCCATGAATCCAAGAGGGTTTAGCAAGCAATCTTTCTCCAAGAAACAACTACACAAAAATCCATTCAAGCAAGAAAACAATCCTTCCTTTTCATCCATGGAAAAATTCCTTCCATTCTTTCAAGAAGAGGGTTTGAGAGAGCAAAAATAAAGAATAAAAATTGTAAATGAATGCTTCTGGATTAAACTGTGTTTAAATTTTTCCCTCAACATTTCGGATCATACGCCATGATCCATTCTTGCTCTCTTCTCTTACTTTTTATTCTCCTAATGATGGATCCCCAACATTCCAAGAACTTTGGAGACATATGAATTGGTTAGGATTGCAAGTTAATGGCAACTTATCCCAACAGATACAACTAATGGTTGACTTGAGTGTGCAAGTAAATTATAGGTGTTTAACTAATGTGGGAAATGTGGAGAAGGTTGACATGGGACACTAAGCCAGATCTCACCCTTATCCTTGTTTTGTGGAAACCCATAATGTGTGTTTGAGGTCAATTATGTGTGTTTCATTAGAATTATTGCACTTTATTTTAAATTGTTTCGAAAAACATGTTTTCCGTGTTCTCAAATTATTCAAATTGAAAATTATTATTTCTACCTTAGTTAAAATATTTATTGCATCATATTATTCTAGAGAAATAAATGTGAGTGATTTCGATTTATTTCTGAAATTTAATATTTTTCTGTCAAAAAAGTAGAATTGCATTAATTTGGAAAATTGAATCCTTGGTATGGAGTGTATGGACTTTTCGGAATGAGGTTGAATCAAATAGCAATTACCTGTTTGGAATAATTGAGTTTAGTTGATTAACTATTTCCCTGTTAATTTAAGTGATTTGTTTGAGTGTATTTGGTGAAATTGAAAAAATAAATGAAATTAGGGCTTTTGTGTAAAAGGGAAAAAGAGAGTTATTTTTCATAATTTTTATTCTTAATAGACATCAAATTTCCAAAGTCCATGATAATTGTAAATGAATGCTTCTAGATTAAACTATGTTTGAATTTTTCCCTCAACATTTCGGATCATACGCCATGATCCATTCTTGCTCTCTTCTCTTACTTTTTATTCTCCTAATGATGGATCATGGAGTATGATCCGAAACGTTGAGGGAAAAATTCAAACACCGTTTAATCCAGAAACATTCATTTACAATTATCATGGATTGTGGAAATCTGATGTCTATTAAGAATAAAAATTATGAAAAATAACTCTTTTTCCCTTTTATACAAAAGCCCTAATTTCATTTCTTTTTCCAATTTCACCAAATACACTCAAACAAATCACTTAAATTAATAGGGAAATAGTTAATCAACTAAACTCAATTATTCCAAACAGGTAATTGCTATTTGATTCAACCTCATTCTGAAAAGTCCAAACACTCCATACCAAGGATTCAATTTTCCAAATTAATGCAATTCTACTTTTTTGACAGAAAAATATTAAATTTCGGAAATAAATCAAAATCACTCACATTTATTCCTCTAGCATAATATGATGCAATAAACATTTTAACTAAGGTAGAAATAATAATTTTCAATTTGAATAATTTGAGAACACGGAAAACATGTTTTTTGAAACAATTTAAAATAAAGTGCAATAATTCTAAGGAAACACACATAATTGATCTCAAGCACACATTATGGGTTTCCACAAAATAAGGATAAGGGTGAGATCTGGCTTAGTATCCCATGTCAACCTTCTCCACATTTCCCACATTAGTTAAACACCTATAATTTACTTACACACTCAAGTCAACCATTAGTTGTATCTATTGGGATAAGTTGCCATTAACTTGAAATCCTAACCAATTCATGTGTCTCCAAAGTTCTTGGAATGTGTTCCCCAACACATAAGGACTTTGACAAATTAATTAATTATTAATTATATCACTTTGACTTTTGCAATCAATTCCTAATTGATAAGGTCAATCTTGGGCATCCATTTTTAGAGTGGGGGCCATGAAAACTTTGTTGACTTCTCCTAAGTCTATTTTGAGAGTTTGATAACTCTTAGTAGGTGGGAGTTAAACTTGGGTGTCCTCTTTTGATGGGGACTTATATTTAGACTTGGAGTTGTGCTTTTTTATGTACATGAGTGGATAATGTTGAGACGCCTTGCATGGATATAATGTTGGAGTTAACTAAAGTATTAGAGATGCATGAATTGGATATTACTTGCATGAGGTCAGAAAAACTTGCATGTTGTTGCATGTTACTTGCATGTGCTTGCATATTGTTGCATATTGTTCCTATGGACTTGCATGTGTTTGCATGTTGTTGCATGTCAATTGTATGTGCTTACATGTTGTTGTATGGACTTGCATGTGCTTGCATGTTGTTGCATGTCACTCCTATGGACTTGTATGACCTTGCATGTTGTTGCATGTTAGTTATATGACCTTGCATGTTGTTGCATGTCAGTTTTGTGAGATTGCTTACAGAACACTCCAACTCCAAAAACTTGTAGGATGGTACATTTCAATGTTTCAGGTAATGGTATTAGTTGCATGTTGTTGCATGTGCTTGCATGCTAGTTGCATGTTGTTACATGTACTTGCATGTCAGTTTTAAGATATTACTTGCAGAACACTCCAACTCTAGAAACTTGCAGGATGGTACATCTCAGTGTTTCAAATGATGGGTATCAATTGCATGTTGAATCAGGTGTTTGCATGTCACTTGCATGTATAAAACAAGGTAATTCATAATAACTTTGGGGACATCAATCTTGCACGTTGTTTGCATGAGATTGGTGTGTGTTGATCACTTCAGTTAATAGAAAGTGATTGGGCAAATATGGACGCCCAATTGGAGGACTTTCTATTATTGCTTTTATTTGGAAATATGTTTGATGTTGGCAAAGTTAACTTGGGCAAACTTGGGCACCCACATCAAGGACAGGCATTTCACTGAAGGCTTGACATTGTTTGACTTCAGTCTTCTCTATTTGGAGCGCTTGGATTTGCATGAGCATTGGTTTCTATGTTATCAATTATAATTTATTGTAATTTGAGTTTTAAGCTTTCGAATTAAGAAGCTCTTGAATTAATTAAAAGCCCCATACATTTTCTAGAGAGTTGAATTGTGAAAAAGACTTAGAAGAAAAAAGCAAGACATGTTTGAAGATTGAAGCAACTTTTGAAGTGCATCAAGGAATCAAAGGGTTTCAGTATTGAATGTAATCTTTCACAAGAGATTTAATACAAACATAAACACCTTTGGTGTGGAGTTTTTTCCCTTAGGGGTTTCTCCACGTAAATACTTGCCTTCTTCTTGCAAGTTATTTTCTTCTACTACATTGATTAAATTGGAGAAATATTCTAACATCTAAATTGAAAGTAGTTTTTAGATTTACACATGCTATTAATTTCAGATTTGAAAACATTTTAAAGCTACATAGATGCAACTTTACCTTGTTCTCTCTCCCTTTTTGTAATAGTATCTGCTCCACATATAATAACTGAAGCAACATAATCCACCCCAATGTGGTATAAGCATACATGATATAAAGTAAACACATCCACTATAATCATCTACGACTAGCATGATCCAGAAACATGATGCATGACCCACAACATTTCATAATGTAGGAATAATATATGACAATCACAACTATAATAGATATAGTGAAAACATTGAAAGTTGAAGCACTACAATAATCTAACATACACAATCACAAAGTATATAAACCCAATAACAATGCAAAACCCCATCGGAAACACCTCAATGGTCATCCACAATACACCCTTAAAACTCCTCAATGGTATAATAAACCTCATCGACAAGTTCTGTGCAATGCATCAAAGAAGGAGAATCACATAATACATTGATAAACACTTTGAACAACATATAACACATGAATCATAAAGTACACAGGCACAAACTAGGGTGGGCATTACATCCTCCCCCACTAAAATTAGACTTACTCCTAGAAGCCTACAAAAACACAAGGATGAAGTACCCTCAATACACAATCCTTTACAAAAACAACATAACTCAAAGGATTAATCCTCTTGACCATCACCAGGTCGAGGTCTCAAAACAATGAAACAAGTCTCCAGAGGTGAACCTACTAGGTCAAAACCAACCATTGTGCATACAAACTCCTCTAAGACTACATCATTCCATCCTCCAACTCCCACCACAACAAGAAGAGGGTCTAGGCAAAAGGCACAACATACCACTAGCAAGTCAAGTCTGTATAACTCAAGACTACTACTATGCTAGGAAAATGTCTCAAACTCTCAACTAAACCAAATAAAAACTCACAATGCCACAATTTCCATTCCCAAGGAGAATTGCCAACACAAGGTCACACTCTCAACAATCCTTCCTCAAACTCTACGCACAACACTAGGACTCAAGGATCGAGGAAAATAGCTCTTAAAGGCTATAGACACCACTACCTCACCTGCATCCTTATCAAAAGCATGCATTATCTCCAGACATGGTTCAACTACATGAGGTACTTCCTCACATTCCACTCTTAAAAGAGAGGGTTCCTCTAACACTCTAGCTCCAAACCATCAAAACTAGGATCAACCAAACAGGTTCTCAGAGGGAAGAATCTATACCACATCCTCTTATAAGCATAAGCACTTCCATCAGGCAAGGCTTAGCAACCCATTTCTCACTAGGAACACATCTAAGGTGGCAACAACACCTAAAACATAGGTGCAAGACTACTCTCAACACCACTTCATTGCTCAACTATCCTAGACCAAAAAGGTTAAACGACACAACATGATCACGGATTCATGATCTACTAGGAAACACAAGACTTCCTCGTGGTCTAAAACACCAAGTATCCATAAAATGGAACACATAGGACAACTTCATACAAGAATTGCATCCCTTCCAACATCATGCTAGGAAACTTCCAAACTGCCAAGGAGAAACTCTTGAAGTAACCAAATTCACAAGGTTGGTAACTCACCAAAAGCAAGAAAACAACTATAATACAATAAGTATATAAATAATATGTGCTCATTCACTAACTATGCATCGTCATACCCTACACTATGTCAACACATAAGTGTAGTTATGGAACTCACATCAAACAACACAACGACACTCTCATGTTATTTAATAGCATGGCCTTTGTATCTAAGACACAACATCATACACTCCACTAATGTCAAAACACTAGGGAACATGACATCATGCCAAAGACTATCGAGAACGAGACAAATAAGAACAATCATATTTGGTGGACTAAATTAACACCCAGCCATAAGCAATCTACTAAAATCAAGGTTCAATCCAAAACAAGTTCTCAATATATATCTCATTCACATAGACACAATCAAAGAAGAACATTTAAGCTCATACAAGAATTCACTTTTACATCATTCAATGCTATCCATGTCTGACAAACACACCAATCAGTAAGATAAATCACATCAAGTTATCCATAGCAACACAAAACCATTTCAGGACTTTCTCAACACTTCACACAATAATCACTTTCATGCAACAATGAATCAAGGAATTTAATCTACCATAGTTCTAGTAACACGCACACCAAGAACTAGTACATTCTCTGTATTCTACTCCCTTAAACAATCCATCATAGGCCCACCATGGACATGATAGAGAACATAACACGATACATGACCAACAATTAAAACATTCAAGCATAGCCACCAATAATAAAATAAACAAAATACCAAAGTGGAAGAAAAGTTGATTCCATCTAAATTTGTGATTAGTTCATAGACATTAGGTCCTAGGTAGATTTTTTGTTTGGAACAAATTCTAACACTTTCCCCCAATGGTCCAAACCCAACCTTAATATATGTTGTTCCTCGCCTTAGTTCAAAACTTTGGCTACCATTCTAAGCCTAGTTTGAAACTACACATGCAATTTTTATCCTCAAATTCAAATTTAATTATGGGCCCAAGCCAACTCACTTCCAACTAGCCATTGTTGACTAACTCAAGCATGGAATATTTAAATTGTGGTGCTTATGTGTTATATAAATGAACAAACCTTAATTCACTTTAAACATCCATCAAATAGATCCATCATCTCTTATATGATTAACACATTGTTAATTGGAGATAATTGCATCAAAATCTAAGATCATAAGGATGGACATAAGTATTTGCATTATTACTTGGTGTGTCTTCAAAATTGTTCTAAATTGTTAAATTGATCCAAGGACTCAACTAAGGCTAAAATGTGATAAGCTACTCACCTTCCTCTCCTAGCACAAGTTCTAATGGTGCTCCCAAGCACTACCATTTTCAAATAACATAGAAAACAAACTTCTAAAGAATGCGAGTATAAAGTTAAAGGCCACAAACTAGGGTCAATACCACAGAAACATGATTAGAACAGTAGGTGTGCAAATCATAATCATATGTGCAAGATTAAACATGGACAAATAATTAGTTGTTTATCAATCTTTTAAAGCTTCATAATTTTAGATGTGATAATAGAGATCAACATTGGACACTAGGCACAAATTACATTAGGACACCTTCCTTTTAGAAAAAGATAAGTACCCTAATCCTCTTTGTTAATTTTCATAGCACGTTTGTGTAGTGTTTCAAACTACAGGTGTGCAAATCAGAATCGTATGTGTGAGATTGAACTTGGACAAAGTGCTAGTTATTTATTAGTTTTTTGAAGCTTCAAAATTTTAGATATGATAGCAGAGATTAGAGTTGGACACTGAGCATGAGTTACATTAGAACATATTCCTCTTACAAACAAAGCTAAGTACCCTAATCCTCTTTGTTAATTTTCATGGCATGTCTTTCGACTCAACTTTTTAAGTTAGGACAATCTAATTATTATTTCTTATTGCACTTATCTACCTTTGTTTTATTTATTTTCACTTTGGTAAACACATTTGATCTTATACCCCCTAGGTTTTGTCTTTAGGGTTTTGATTTTTGATTTTTATTTTAGATAATTTTTTTTTTGTTTACATCAAAACTTAACCTTATTTTGATCCTTATTGTTTTCTAGGGTTTTGTCTTTTGTGTGTATTCCAAAGCTTCATCATCCTCCTCATCTCCCACTGAGAAGTCCTGGATTGAATCCTAACATGGCCATGAGTCAAGTTGAAGATGGTCTAGTTGAAAATTTATATGCTACTACTTATCTTAACAGGGAAGAAGAATTTGATCATGATGCCCATGTTGAGCAAATGGATAACCAAGATATCGTTTTAATTGCACACATGTTTTCTTCTAATCTTGTACATTTGGCTAGTGATGCTAATCCTTCCACTTTGGTTGATGCCTCATGTCACTTGTTGATTAATAAGCCATATGGATTACAAGTATTTAAGGTTATAGGAAAAAGGATAAACTCATCAATTCCTTTGAGTGGTGTGCCTCGCCTCTCCCTCCCAATCCATTTCTTCCATCATTCCTCCTAGATCTTCTTGGTTTGTTGGTATGACACACAAGAACATCTTATTATACCTACTTCTCATAATCAATCTCTTCTTATGCATACTTCCCACATTATGCCTACTTTTATCACCCTTCTTTTTTTCCTACTTCTCATGTTCATCCCACTAGTGTTATGCCTACATCTCATGTTGTTAGCAACCCCATCTTATTCCATCATTCTCCAACCTATCTATACCCCACCCATTATATCTCATGTTGCCACTTCTACTTCTCTCCCTACTAGTGTACCTCTCTCTACCATTACACTCTCCTCAAAAAGCTTGATGAGATGAAGTAGATGAATGTCTTACCTATTGGAAATACATCAGACATAACTACTTAAATTAAACACATATCACTTACTCTTCATATTTTATATTATCCATTTGTGGTTCCTAAATTTGAAATATATAATGGTAGAGGAGATCCTATGAGACATTTAAGGTCTTTAAATGTTGCATGTTTAGATCTTATGTATGATGACAAATTATTAGCTAAGATCTTCTGATAGGCTTTGAAATATTGTGCTATTAAATGTTTGCACTCAATTCCCTGTGGGTTTATACATTCCTTTTCAGATTTGTCTAATGCTTTTTGTGAGTCAATTTAGTGTGAATACATTTTTGAAGGATACTATTTCACATATGCTTAATTGTAAACAAGGATCTAGTGAGTACATACATGATTGTTATCCAATTCCAATCCTTGTGTGCTAATATAAATTAACAAATTATTAATGGCATGCTTTAAATATTTTTTATCGAGGGATTGTTGCCTATCATTCAACAAAATGTGCACCTTAATAGCCATGCTTCTTTTTATGGATTTATGTTCCAATGTGAAGAATATTGAGATAAATTTGCTAGAGGCTAATGCACTTGGAGTATGGATATCTAATGCTCCCTCCACATCATCCTACCCTTCTAAGTTTCAAAAGCAAAATAGTTTCCAAGAGGGTAGAGAAAAACAAGAAAAAAGACCTAATGCTCATCATGTTATGACCACTTCTAATGTTATTACTCTTAAGCCCCAACATTTCAAAAAAATTACAACGCTTAACGAGCCTTTCAATAATGTAGTTCAAAGTTTACTTAGTGCAAATGTGATTACACTTCCTCCTATTAGACCATTTAATACATCTAATGTTATGCCTAAAGTTAATGATGACAAATCATTTTGTAATTACCATAGAGTTAATGATCATAATACTCAATGTTATACAACACTAAATCATAATATTCAAGATACAATTGCTAATAATACAATTCATGTTGAGGGTTAATGATGGTGGAAATCATTTAGTTGTGTTGGTAAGAGACGTTGTGTTGAATAATGGAGTGTTGTCATTGATGGCAAAAAGAAAAGGAACAAGGTTGGAACAAAGATTGTGGTCCGGTGAAGAAGTCTTAGTCATATTGGCTAAGTGTTGGCAATGTACAGAAGAACAATGTCTGGACTGGCATTGATCCGCATTTGAAGACCAAGTTCTATGGTTCTAGTATGATGTTCCTAACTCTTAGATGATCTTATATCCAAGGTTTCAGCTTGTGATCAATTCCGGAAGTGTATCTTCAAATAGCCTAAGTTTGGTAGAATAAAATACAGTGATATTCAGAGTAGTACACTCAGTTGTTTTAGTCTGCATTTCTCTGGTGTTGCATATCCTGATATGTAGTTTTGAGGTGTTGTAAACACTTGTATGAAGTGTCTAAATTCAGAGTTATAGGTTCTAAAGTCCACCAGAAAGATTGTTACATGCTACTAAGTATCGCTACACTATTTGACAAAGTTTGACTATGATAGAGTCTGAATTATGATGGCCCACATGTTGCCGCTAAAGGATACTTTACTTTGCGGTTTTGAAGGTATCATTGGTAATGTCTGAGGAGACTTTGACATGATTTTGAGAAAGCCCTATGGTCTGCAATAAAGATGTATTTTGACAGATGAACTGAATTAGTGGCAGTCTGAGTTAGAGGCTGACATGATAGGTTTGAATTGTATGCGGTAAGTTCTATTGTTTAGAATTGAATCCTAAGTTGTTAAATAGTTGAGGCCAACATATATGAATGCAATTCAAGTGTTGATTGAGTCCACTGGTAGTTTTGGTAAAGGAATTTGGTTGACAAGCCACTTAAGGTATAAGTGCATGCTTCACTATATTAGGTCGACCTAATACAAAGATATCAAGTGTTGCGGATATATATAAGGGATCAAATTTAGTGTTTTGTGGGTGTTGTAATGTGAGTGTGATAGAGACATATGTGCAACATACAGGGGAAAGCAATTTTGTGAAGAGTAGAAGAAGAGAGACCTTATTCACATGTAAGGACAGAGCAATGAAATAGAGCAGTCAGACATGAAGAGTTTTGAATCAATTTTTTGTACTTCATTGGAGTTGTAACCATGCATGTGTAGATGCAATCTAAGCAGATTAACTTGGTAGTGAGCCATTCTTCTTTCTTCATTCTTTCTCTAGGTAGTGAGCCTGTTTTAGTAGTGAGCCATTCTTATAGTGAGCATTTCTCAGGGTAGTGAGCCCTAAGGTAGCGAGCCTTCTTGTAATCTGGTATTGTGTTATATTAATATATTGTGAGTTAAAACACTCACCGTGGTTTTTCCCTTTTTAGGTTTTCCACGTAAAAATACTGGTGTTCATGTGTTATGTCTTTATGGTTGTTGTTCCTATGCTTATTCTATTTTTATATTATTAGATTTGGAAAGTGGATTAACAAACTTGTAAAGAAGTGGTTTTGCAGAATACTGATTCACGCCCCCCCCCCCCCCCCTCTCAGTATTCCTTACTATCAACAATTGGTATCAAAGAAAGGTTCCTTGGAAGAAGTCTAACAGCTTGAGGAAGATTTGGGGTAGTGTAATCATGGTGGGAAGAAGATTTGGAAATTATGAAAGCAACAAGGAACTAGAAGCAACCCTTATTGATCATGAAAAATCTGAGGCAGAAATCAGGGATCTAAAAGCTAATATTCAAGAAGCTGATGAATGCATACTAAAGCTAAGAGAGCAAGTCAGGAAATTCAAAGAGAAAAGCAAGGAACTAAATAATCAACTAGATGAAGCACATGAAATCCTAAATGGTTTGACACTGGAAGTTGAAAAGAAGGAAGAAATCGAAAGGCATCTGAATCAAGTTGTTAAGGATAAATCAAGGGAATGTGAAAAATTGGGCAAAGAAGTGCTACTTCTGAAATTTGATTTGGAAGCAACCAAGAGTTATGAAGAAAAGTTCAAGATAAGTTCTACAAATCATGATGAGATGATTGCCAGTCAAAAGAGTACTGATGATAAGCAAGGCTTGGGATTTGAGAAAGGAGAAAGTTCAAAATCCGGCCAAGCAAACTTTGAGTTAAAGCAAAACAGAGGGAACCAGTTCAGAAATCAAAGAAGAAGAGCTAGAAGACCTCTGGTCAGACATCCAAATGCTCAAAGGTATCCATCTTTCAATGGTCACTATTTTAATTGCAATAAGTTTGGTCATAAGGATACTTAGTGTAGAAGTAGAGTAAATCAGAATGCTCCATCATTCTCTGGTCAATGTTCCAATTGCAAGAAAATTGGTCATAAATCAAAAGAATGTAGAAATTTGGTAAGGAATGGTTCTTACAATGCAAGAAATAGTCAATCATTCAATGGAAAATTCTTTGCATGCAATAGATTTGGATATATGGCTAATCAATGCAGATCAAATTCAATCAATAGAAGGAATCAAAGACAAAGGAATGTGGTGTGCTACAATTACAAAAAGTATGGACATATTGCAAGAGTCTGCAGAAGTGAAAATATGAAAAGAAACTACAACATTGAAAATAGGAAAATAGAGCAAAGGAATGACAAAGGAAAAGAAAAGGTTGATCTAGTTGAAACCAAGAAAGAAATGAGCAAGATTTAGATCAAGAAAGATGTGATTGAAGTCAAGGATGAATCTGCATCGTCATCTGGTGTAGATACTTCCTTTGGGAAGTAAATTAGGAGCTCTGGCTTAGGGGGAATAGTGTTGAAAATCCAAAACCCCCAGTCAGACAGTTAGTGCTGGAATTCAGCACGAAGATATGTGGTAGAATCCGATATGAATGATCTTATGGAAGAAAATCTAGAAGAAAATGAGTCAATGCGGTATATTGTGAAGCAATTTTGATCGACTGTATCTATCAGAGAAAAGTTTGGTAACTTTTTGAGAATGAGCATTTATGACGATTAGGTCAAGTGTGGAGGATAAAAAGAAGATTCATTTGCATTATAACTCACTTTGCATTGAAGCTATTAGATATCCAAGAGAGATTGAAGCAAGATTTCAAGCGTCAATAGAGATTCAAAGAACTTAAAATGATCCAGGTGAAGAAAACCCTAATTCGGCATAACAAGGTATTTACAGTTGGAACTTTATTGAATCTTTGCAACGGCAACCCCACAATTTGTTGATATTATTGAGTGACCACAACCCAAATTCAAGAAACATCCTTTCAAAGCAACCGAAGTTGATCCAATGGGTGCATTTTCAAAAGTTCCACACAAAGTCTTGCATGTAGAAGATGTTAGGGCATATATTCATGTTGCCCTAGAAGAGCATGGAAAAAGCAAACTCATAGATTTATTTCTAGATCACTTGTGCGGTGAGGATTACAATTTGAAAAATGAATACAAGGCATTGGAAACAAAGAAATTCATCCAGTTCATTGATTTCCCGTTGTTCACTGAGGATGAGAAGATTTGGTATGTGTTGAGTAGGGTTCATGATGAGTTCATGTGGCTTGAGAGACCTTTTAAAATCACAAAAGATGTTATAAGGGCTGTGACTGGACTAAGTTCCACCAGATCGGTACCAATGTTGAAAGCTGTGAAGAATGATAAAGTAATGGTGGCCACTACAGCAAAGTTTGAGAAAAGGGCGCTAACAATCAATGATATTGAAGACCATGGAGTTAGATTTGCATCCATGGTTATTGGATACAATGTTTATTTTTCAAACTGGGAAAATTCAGTCTTCGGTACATCAATCTATACAACATTTGAGATGGTGAAGGAAGATGCAGAGTATGATCTTTGTGAATTGCTCCGACAACAACTGATGGAAAATTTAAGGAAGACCAAAGAACAAAAATATCCATTCAAATATGGTACGTTGATTCTTTGTTTATTCTTCTACTTCATGCAAGAATTACCAAGTATGAAGAATCTATTTTGGACAAATGATAAACCTGTTGCAATTCAAATTACAAATCATCTAAATAACATAGGTAGTATTGATGCCCAGAACTCAGCCCTATGGGGCTATTTCAAAAAATTTCAAAAGTTAATGCAAGCCGGGGAAAGAATCGCTAGTGCAGTTGTTGATAAATATAAGGATACTATCTACTTCATTGTCACAAAAGATTGGTTCTTGATGGAGGTTGTTGAGCCTAGAACTGTATGGGTTATGCCCATGGGATATGAGGTAGATGGAGGAGTATTAGAAAACTATGCTCAATATGTGTTAAGTAAACCCAGAGATCCCAATGAAGAAAGATTTGGGACTTATGAGGAATTGTATGCAAAAATTCATGTTGAAGTGAGAAAGCCTGAGATCTCTAGGAAAATGTAGAAAGTGACAGAAAATATTGCCCTGAAACATGGATTCACAAAAGAACAAGTGACAAAGGCAAGAGAAAAAGCTCAAGCGAAAAAGAACAAAAAAGAAAAGAAGAAAAGTGAATCTGTTGAAGCTCCGAAAGAACTCAAGGATAAATCACAAAAACCTGAGGCATCAAGAAGGAGAACCAGAGCATCCACCTTTGAAAAAACTGCACATATTCCTTCCAATCCTACACCATCTATAAGTGTGGAAACTCCTAGTACCAGCCACAAAAGAAAGAAAACTAAGGCTAAAAGAATGCATGTAAGCATTGCAGTTGATGAAGAAACATAATCTGATGAGGAAGTAAAGAAGATGAAATCAAGGCTACAAAAACCTTCGGAACTAGCAAAATGAAATCCTCTGGTAAGAGTAAACCTAGGAAAAGACAAAACCAAGATGTGCCTTAGATAGAAGAAGCAACCATAAGTCTTGAAGATGTTCTCAAGGCCATAACAGTGGACGGCAATCTGAAGCCTATTGCACAATTATATGATGAATATGATGATCTGGACTAGAAAATCATTGAGACTGCTGTTGTAGAGTATTTGAACATCTACAACAAGGACCTAATTGAAATAATTGATGATCTTCCACATAGCTTGGCAAGTATAATGTCTGCAAGGAAAGAAGTGGCCATGGCCAAGGATGCTGAACTAAGAGAGCACTCTTTAATAAAACTTTCTCTGGAAATCACTCCATAGGAAAAAGGAAAAGTTTCTAAAGCAATTTATAACAAATTCAGGTCAAAGAAAAGAATGAATGCTCTAATGTTAGGAGAAATTGAAAAGGTGGTAAAGGAAACTGAAGAAACCACTCTCAACACATTAAGGGAATTCAATCTTCCAACTATTTATGACAATGAAGAAATAGATGGAGGAAATGATACATTTGCTCTGGAAGTAAATCTTGATCAAGAAATAGATGAAGGTGTCAAAGTGACTGAGGAGAAAGTTCATGCTGAAACAATATCCACTCTGGAACATCAAGCTGAGGATAAAACTGATAAGGAGAAGATTAAGGAAGAATAGGTCAAGGAAATTCCTCCACTGGAAGAAAAGGAGGACACCAATAAGGACATGGATCTAGATAATTTAGAGGAGAACTTGAAAGAAGAAGTCTCTACTACACCAAGAGACACTGTAGAATCAATTAAGGAACTTCTGGAAAGAGAAAAACAAGTTTGAATGAGCTTGAGTTGCTACATGGTCCAATAAACTTGGACACAATGTCCCTTGTACAAAAATTCAGATTGGCATCAATTGTACAGGCAAAGGCAAGAAAGGAAATGTTAAAGTCTCACATAGAGGATAGTGAGCTCATTGGTGAGGCATCTAGCATTTTGGAGAAGCTGATGCCAACATACTAGAAGGATACTTCTCTGTCATCAGAAAATCAACTCAAAGGACTATTAAATTTTGTAAGTAAACATTTTGAATCCTTTGAGAAATCTGTAGACATAAAAGTTAGGCAAGAGTTTAATGAGAAGATTGAATGAGTTGAAGAAGATGATAGCTTATGACAAAGCCCAGCTAGATAATAGAATACAAGGCATTCAAAGTGCCATTAAAGAGGCTAGTGGCATATATAAATTTTGTTTATCCTGGCTGGAAGTCACAAAGAAAATAGAAGAAAAGATCAAGGGGCTGGAGCAAAAACTGATGAACACATCTAAGGCATATGATCCGGTAGTAGAATCAGTTAGTACCAAGGAAAGTCAAGTCATCAACCTTCATGATGACTTGAACAATCTAATAAGTGAGATGGACAAAATCATAAATAAAATGTGTCAGCTAAGAGGAATAATCAGTCCTAAGTTGGATTCTATGTTCAATCTAGCAACTGAAGCACAAGTAGCTTCACAATCTGACATACCCTCTGATCTTCACAAGGTAGAAACTGTAGTTTTTCTACTCAGTGGTCACATTCAAATTTTGGACAGTGTCAAGAAATGTTGGGATGGTGAGATGGCACAAATTAAGAATATTTTCAATGATATCCTACAGCACATGTAAAATAAAGTTGAAGATTGTACTTGTAAATATGTGGTAGAGTACAACAAACTTTTGTAGTTTTGACATTTTTTTTACTCTAGAACCTACACCTTTACCATTGATGTCAAAGGGGGAGAAGAAGATCATTGAAAAATGGGCAAAACATCTCAGGGGGAGAAGAAATACAGAGTGCATGTAGAAAGGGGGGCAGTCAAGGCAGTTAAGCATTTTTCACTAAGTGTTGCCATCAATGCCAAAGGGGGAGATTGTTGGCAAGAGAGACTGCTATGCTAAATAATGGAGTGTTGTCATTGATGGCAACAAGAAAGGGAACAAGGTTGGAACAGAGATTGTGGTCCAGTGAAGAAGACTTAGTCATATTGGCCAAGTGTTGGCAATGTACAGAATCAACAATAGAAGAAAAATGTTTGGACTAACATTGATCCGCAGTTGAAGACCAAGTTCTGGTATGATGTTCCTAACTCTCAAATGATCTTATATCCAAGGTTTCAGCTTTTGATCAGCTCTGGAAGTGTATCTTCAAATAGACTAAGTCCGGTAGAACATAATACAGTGATATTCAGAGCAGTACACTTAGTTGTTTTGGTCCGCATTTCTCCGGTGTTGCATATCCTGATATGCAGTTTTGAGGTGTTGTAAACACTTGTATGAAGTGTCTAAAATTAGAGTTATAGGTTCTAAAGTCCACCAGAAAGATTGTTACATGCTGCTAAGTATCGCTACACTATTTGACAGAATTTGAATGTGACAAAATCTGAATTCTGATGGTCCGCATTTTGCCACTCAAGGATACTTTGCTTGCGGTTTTGAAGGTATGATTGGTGATGTCTGAGGAGATCTTGACATGATTTTGAGCAAGCCCTATAGTCCATAGTAAAAGATGTAGTCTGATAGATGAACTAAATTAGTGGCAGTCTGAGTTAGAGGTTGACATTATAGGTTTGAATTGTATGCAGTAAGTTCTATTATTTAAAACTTAATCCTAAGTTGTTAAATAGTTGAGGCCGAAATATGTGAGTGCATTTTAAGTGTTGATTGAGTCCGCTAGGAGTTTTGGTAAAGGAATTTGGCTGACAAGCCACTTAAGGTATAAGTGCATGCTTCACTTTATTAGGCCGACCTAATATGAAGATATCAAGTGTTGCAGATATATATAAGGGATCGAATTCAATGTTTTGTGGGTGTTGTGATGCGAGTGTGATAGAAACATATGTGCGACATACAGGGGAAATCAATTTTGTGAAGAGCAGAAGAAGAGAGAGCTTATTCACATGTAAGGACAGAGCAGTCAGACATGAAGAGTTTTGAATCAATTTTATATACTTAATTGGAGTTGTAACCATGCACATGTGTAGATGCAATCTAAGCAGCTTAACTTGGCAATGAGCCATTCTTCTTTCTTCATTCTTTCTCTAGGCAGTGAGCCATTCTTGCAGTGAGCATTTCTCAGGTCATTGAGCCCTAAGGCAGTGAGCCTTATTGTAATCTGGTGTTGTGCTATATTAATATATGTGAGCTAACACTCACTGTGGTTTTTCCCTTTTGGGGTTTTCCACGTAAAAATCCTAGTGTTCATGTGTTATGTCTTTGTGGTTGTTGTTCCTATGCTTATTCTATTTTTTTATTATTAGTTTTGGAAAGTGGATTAACAAACCTATAAAGAAGTGGTTTAGAGGAATACTAATTCACACCCCCCCCCTCTCAGTATTCCTTACTATCAACAAGTTGCTCCTCCTAATTATAATTTACAAGTTTATACAAATCATTTTGCCACTCATAATCAATCTAATCATGTGGATATGCTTGGGGATCATGAGGTACATGCACATGTTGATGGAATTTAAAACATTGATTTACATGAATTTTAAGATCAATTTGTCAGTGTGATTAATGAGAATTCTAGTGGTGTTATTTCTTATTCTATGTCATTGACTACTTTTACACATGATGGAATTCTATGTAACAATTATTATAGCTCTTTATATGTTATAGGTTATGTGGATTTCAAGCCAATTAAGGTGTGGTTATTGATCATGCTTGTTAATATAATGTATGTGAATAAAAATCTTTGTTCAATTGTCATTTTCAACAATAATCATATGCACATTCAAGGGTTTCACTTAAGATGACTAATGGTATATTGATTGAGACTATGAGATGCATTCTTTTGCCTTTAGTAGTGGGTCTGGAGGAAGTGTTTATTTCATGTCATATCATTCCTTCTTCGAGTATATTTTGTATATTACTTGGGTTTCCATGGACAGTTCAATGTCAAGTAGTGCTTTCAATGTTATATCAATGCATCAAATATGTTCGCAAAGGTGAAGTGGTTATTATTGCCAAAGATCCATATGTGCCTTTATCAAAATTGAGTCATTTAACTATGGATACATTCATCAAAACACCTAAGGAATTGTTGTATATGTGTAATGATGATTTGTGATTTCTACTAATTTCATAAGGAAGAACAATGGTGGGAAAATGATAAAAATATGCAACAATTTGACTACTATAGCCTACAATGATAAAAGGTAAAGGTTTATATGAGCACTTCAAATTATAAAGAAGAACAATCTATGAGGCCAAAAGAATCACAAGTGGCACAAGCGATAAGTCATAGGCACAAGGGATTAAATATTTGCATGCCTAAAGGGGATCCATATGAGTAACAAATTACACATGTACAAGGAAATAAGAAAAGAACAAAGGTATTGTGAATGAAAAATCTAGATTTGTTTCATCTTCAAAGGGGACTCAAACTATTTGGGTTCCAAATAATTAAACAAATAGTAAACAAGTTCATTGAAATCTACAGGTAGATGTGCATTCAAAGAAATATGAACAATGGTTATTGCAAAAAAAACTAGAAATGGTGTCTCTCTTATGAATAGTTGATAAGAGTTATACTTTACACAGTGATGTGAGTGGTTACTACATGTTACAATGATTCAATTTGAGGACACTAGTATTCGTGATTATGATAAGTATGATCTTATGGGGGAAGATTCCTCACACATAATTGGTCGAGACTTTGTGCCCTTGTTTCATTTCTTTTTCTTTATTTTCATATTATGTTTTTCTACATGTTCTTAGTTGGAATGTGGACAAAGAAAATACACCTTTAGTGGTGCAGGTTGACACAAGTGGACAAAGTAAATCACTTTTTTCTTATCTTCCATGTGTTTTCTTTTTGTTATTTCCCTATGAATTTGGAGTGATTAGCAACCACTCTTATCATGTTGACCAAAAACATAGCTTATTTATTTTGTGTTTTGACTTTTGGCCTTTTTGATTAAGCCATGTTTATTGTGCTCCCCCTTTCTCTTATTTCCTATTGCCTCGTGACATTGCTAAGCTTATGATTTTTTTTTGTTGTTTTTTGTCATGTCCCCATATTAAGGCATTGTTTAATTAAAGATTTAAACATCGTGATAAGATGGAGAAGCCACTTTAGATGGTAATCACGTATATAATAATATTATTGATAATAATATTAATAATATATATATATATATATTATAATTAAAATATAATATATTTATTATATTTAGGAATAATAAATATAAATACAAATATAGATATTGTCAATTTAAATATTATGATAATTATAATATAAGATATTATTAAATATAATATCTATAACATATAAATATAAGCATGAAATGGAAATAATAATAATATAATAATATTTATATAAATATAATATCTAAAATATAGATATAAAAGTAAATTATAAAGACAAACGAATCTTATTAAAAGGAATCAAGTCTAAGGTAAGGCATCGAATCACTAAAGATGTGTATTAATCCTTTATATGCCTTACTAAGGCCACGATCATATAAAGTGGCAACAAATTAAACATAAGACAAGGTCTTATGTGGAAGTTGAGGATAGTCAGCAATTAATACAAAGTTGCAAACTAATTAATAAAGGCAGCGATGGGTCAAGGCACAACGATTAGTAAATGAAGGTTCAACAATCATCATGTAAGGTGGTGTCTATTGATGAAAGGGCACAGATCTATGATATAAATAAGGATCGATGGATCAGCAAGGAGGGCATCTCACCTCATACAATATAATCTCATCTCCTCTCATCATCGAATATCCTTCATCATCATGAAACTCATTCAATACACTCAACCATCTACTCATCAAATCATATCAGCAAGAATCTCATTCATTAGTTTAATAGGTATATTCTTATATATATACAGTAGAAAAGAATTAGTTCAGACCAACATGGAAAGCAATTGGAGTATCATAAATCAAACAAGGGTTCATGGTAGAAGCAATACAGTTCAAGCTATCTCTTCAATGATCATTGCATTTTAGCATCAAATAATATCTTCAATTCATATTATCGATTCAGACCAACATCCAAAGGAATGGAATATCAATCCATTCAGGCATGATCAACAAATCATTTATATTGCAACGATAAGCATACTCAATTGACCAATGTCACCAATTCTACTTCATTCATTCTATGTTCTCATCGAATCAATGCAATTGATTATTATTCAGTTGTTCACCATCGTTATCAGTGAATCTCTTATACAGAGAATAAGGACAACATAAGCACTTATACCAGCAAAGCCTTAATAAAGAACATATAAGACCCAACGAATCAATCATACAAGGTATGTTACTTACCTTAAGTTAGTATATCTCATGGTAATGAACTTATGAATGATTTCCTCTAAGTCAGTCATAATAGAATAAGATTGTTATAGCATAATAAAATGAGAGTATTCATGAATGATGATAAGCATAATAGGATGGGTATGCATATGTCATAATAATAATGAATTGTATAACATCACAATGATAAATGTAAAGAAAGAATGCTATTAAAGAATGATGTATGCAATGTTATCATAACGATAAGAATGATAAATGAATATGTGGAATGTTTATATAATGGACAAGGTCCAAGGAATAATAAATGCATGATATCATAATGATGGATACCATATTTATATATACTTAACCATCACATGAGATGGTACAATGATGAGTTCTCGTAGAGGAACAATGTGATCAAACGTACTATCTAGTGATCCATGCGGATCACGAGATGGTAAGGATAAACTCCTATAAGATATGATTCATAATTCTAATCATGGTATACTCAAATGAGAGTAGGCAGCCTCATCGTTAATCTATCACCCTACAAGTATGGTGGTGAGTTAGGGAAGGGCGGTTTAGGATCTAGCACCTAGGTGACTCTCAAGTGGGTGAAGTATCGTCGGTTGCATAGCGTGAAGCCCCTTGAGCCAACGATAGGTGACTCTCAAGAGGGTAAAGTATTGCTGGATGTATAGTGTGAAGCCCCTTGAGCCAAGAGGTGAAGAATTGTCAGATGTAGCAATGAAACCCTTGGGCCTATGGTAGTGGGTCTCGTTATACTAGCGCCCTAACGTAACCATACTCATGTGGGGTGGGTGAAGTAGAGTAGATTAACGATCAGGTACTAGAAAGACTCTCCTGAGGTATATCATGGATCTCCTTATCATAAGAATGAGAAAATGTGAATTGTACATATGTCAATGTACTTTGATATTGATTATGATTATGTAGTTACTAACCCTAATTACAATGCTATAATGTTATAAAGGATTTATTGGTTACTAATGTTCTCTTTAAGAAGTTATTTTGTGTTTTCAAGGTAAAGAAATTTAAAACTTCCTAAGAGGGGACATTACAAGTGGTATTAGAGCAGTCATCTTGCCATCCTGTGTATACTATGTGTGCCTTACATGTATTCAAGTGTATACTTGTGATTTATGTGTATTCAAGTGTATTCAAAGGTTTAATTTGTGACCTATGTGTATGCTTTGTAACATATGTTCATGTGAATACTTTGTGTATTACGTGTATTTGCATGTATGATTCATACTCATGTGTATACTTGATGACCTTGGGATGGTGGACGGGTCCACAGTTTACTATGGGATGCACCAAATCCCCTTCCCAATTGTTCGACGATATACTTGATTCAAGGGTAATTGTATTTGAGTGTATGCTCTATGACTTTGCAATTGTATTTGAGTGTATGCTCTGACTTTGCAATTGTATTTGAGTGTATGCTCCATGACTTTGCAATTGTATTTGAGTGTATACTCTATGATTGTATTTGTATTTTGAGTGTATACTATATGCCTTGTATTTGTATTTGAGTGTATACTCTATTATTGTATTTGTATTTTGAGTGTATACTCTATGCCTTGTATTTGTATTTGAGTGTATACTCTATGATTTGTATTTGAGTGTATACTCTATGATTTGTATTTGTATTCAAGTGTATACTCTATGATTTGTATTTGTATTCAAGTGTATACTCTATGACTTGTATTTGTATTCGAGTGTATACTCTGTGATTTGTATTCGAGTGTATACTCTATAACTTGTATTTGTATTCAAGTGTATACTCTATGATTTGTATTTGTATTTGAGTGTATACTCAGTGATTTGTATTCAAGTGTATACTCTATGATTTGTATTTGTATTCGAGTGTATACTCTATGATTTGCATTTGTATTCGAGTGTCTACTCTATGGCTTGTATTTGCATTCGAGTGTATACTCTATGATTTGTATTTATATTCGAGTGTATACTCTATGACTTGTATTTGTATTCGAGTGTATACTCTATGACTTGTATTTGTATTTGGTGCATTTGTATTCAAGTGTATACTCTATGACTTTGTACTCAAGAATATGTATTCAAGTGTATACTCTATGACCTTGTATACGTCATGATGATGTATTCATACTCTATGACTTTGTATCTGTATTCAAGTGTACACTCCATGACTTATATGTATTCAAGTGTATTCAGGTGTATACCTTGTGAATTATGTATTCAAGTGTATTCATGTATATGACTTGTATTCGAGTGTATTCAAATGTATACATTGTGGCTTATGTGTATTCAAGTGTATACATTGTGGCTTATATGTATTCGCGTGTATTTAGGTGTATGCCTTGTGGCTTAGGTGTATACATGTATTCATGTGACTTATGTATACTTTACGACTTACATGTATGTTTTGTGACTTGAGGTACTCATACATTATCCATGCTTCTTGTATATACTCTACTTATACTCTATGTATCACATGTATCAATGTGTTACTTCATGTATCTTCAACAATATGTGTTTGTATAATTACTTTATGCTTAAAACCATGATAATGTTAAAGATGTTGTCTTTCCAGTGGCTCAGACTACTTAGTTACGTGCTTGAGCTACTTGGTTATTTGATTGAGCTGGTTGCTTGTCTACTTGAGCTACTTGCCTACTTGCTTGTCTACTTGAGTTACTTGCCTACTTGCTTGTCTACTTGATCTACTTGCCTACTTGCTTGGGCTACTTTCTTGTCTACTTGAGCTACTTGCTTGTCTACTCGAGCTACTTGCTTGTCTACTTTCTCGAGCTACTTGCTTGTCTACTTGAGCTACTTGCTTACTTGCTCGAGCTACTTACTTGTCTACTTAAGCTGCTTGCCTACTTGCTTGAGTTGGTTGCTTGCATGCTTGAGCTACTTGCCTACTTGCTTGAGCTGGTTGCTTACATTCTTGAGCTACTTGGTTATCTACTTCAATTTTATTATGTAACTAAATGGCAATGCATGTAACCTACAAATTGGTGTAATCACTTCTATATTTAACATCCTGAGGAAATCACTCAACACCATTCAACCTTGAGGTCAAAAAGGGAAGAGAATTTCATCTAAGAAAGATATCCAAAACATCATTAAAGAATTCAATTGAGATTTAGGACCACTGAGATATCATATCGACCTAGGAGAGTCAATCTCTTAAAAGCCAAAACAACAATTTTGAGAGGACATAATAAAGACAACTCAGCTCTTTAGGAATTCATAAATGGGGAGAAAGATCTTAAAAGGAAATGTGGAAATTTATAATAAGATATATTCATCAAACTTAATTGATCTATCCATTTAGAACGAGACCATGACTTCATCTCAACACATTGAAGGTAGACATTAAAGTGCAAGGTAATGAAAGAACTCGTTGTGATTGCTTGAGGACAAGCAAATTTTGAGTGGGGAGGGCTATCATGTCCCCATATTAAGGCATTGTTTAATTAAATATTTAAACATCGTGATAAGACGAAGAAGCCACTTTGGATGGTAGTCACGTATATAATAATATTATTGATAATAATATTAATAATATTATTACTATATATATTTTATATAATTAAAATATAATATATTTATTATATTTAGGAATAATAAATATAAATACAAATATAGATATTGTCAATTTAAATATAATGATAATTATAATATAAGATATTATTAAATATAATATCTATAATATATAAATATAATATCTAAAATATAGATATAAAAGTAAATTATAAAGATAAATGAATCTTATTAAAAGGAATCAAGTCTAAGGTAAGGCAACAAATCACTAAAGATGTGTATTAATCTTCTATATGCCTTACTAAGGCCATAATAATATAAAGTGGCAACAAATTAAACATAAAACAAGGTCTTATGTGGAGGTTGAGGACAGTCAACGATTAATACAAAGTTGCAAACTAATTAATAAAGGCAGCGATGGGTCAAGGCACAACGATTGGTAAATGAAGGGTCAGCGATCATCATGTAAGGTGGTGTCTATTGATGAAAGGGCACATATCTATGATATAAATAAGGATTGATGGATCAACAAGGAGGGCATCTCACCTCATACAATATAATCTCATCTCCTCTCATCATCAAATATCCTTCATCATCAAGAAACTCATTCAATACACCCAACCATCTACTCATCGAATCATATCAGCAAGAATCTCATTCATTAGTTTAATAGGTATATTCTTATATATATATATATATATATATATATATATATATATATATATATATATATATATATATATATATATATATATATATATATATGTATATATATATATATACAACAGAAAGGAATCAGTTTAGACCAGCATGGAAAGCAATTGGAGTATCATAAATCAAACAAGGGTTCATGGCAAAAGCAATACAATTCAAGCTATCTCTTCAGTGATCATTGCATTTCAACATCAAATAATATCTTCAATTCATATTATCAGTTCAGACCAGCATCCAAAGGAATGGAATATCAATCCATTCAGGCATGATCAACAAATCATTTATATTGCAACGATAAGCATACTCAATCGACCGACGTCACCAATTCTACTTCATTCATTCTATGTTCTCATCGAATCAATGCAACTGATTATTATTCAGTAGTTCACCATTGTTATCAGCGAATCTCTTATACAAAGAATAAGGACAACATAAGCACTTATATCAGCAAAGCCTTAATAAAGAACATATAAGACCCAGCAAATCAATCATACAAGGTATGCTACTTACCTTAAGTTAGTATATCTCATGGTAATGAACTTATGAATGATTTCCTCTAAGTCAGTCATAATAGAATAAGACTGTTATAGCATAATAAAATGAGAGTATTCATGAATGATGATAAGCATAATAGGATGGGTATGCATATGTCATAATAATAATGAGTTGTATAACATCACAATGATAAATGTAAAGAAAAAATGCTATTAAAGAATGATGTATGCAATGTTACCATAACAATAAGAATGATAAATGAATATGTGGAATGTTTATATAATGGACAAGGTCCAAGGAATAATAAATGCATGATATCATAATGATGAATACCATATTTATATATACTTAACCATCACATGGGCTGGTACAATGATGAGTTTCCGTAGAGGAACAATGTGATCAAATGTACTATCTAGTGATCCATGGGGATCATGAGATGGTAAGGATAAACTCCTATAAGATATGATTCATAATTCTAATCATGGTATACTCGGATGAGAGTAGGTAGCCTCATCGTTATTCTATCTATCACCCTACGAGTATGGTGGTGAGTTAGGGAAGGGCAGTTTAGGATCTAGCACCTAGGTGACTCTCAAGTGGGTGAAGTATCGCCAATTGCATAGTGTGAAGCCCCTTGAGCCAAGAGGTGAAGTATTGCTGGCTGCATAGCGTGAAGCCCTTGGCCCTATGGTTGCATAGACCTAATTATTATTATAATGCCTTAATGATAGGTGACTCTCAAGAGGGTGAAGTATCGCCGGATGTATAGTGTGAAGCCCCTTGAGCCAAGAGGTGAAGAATTGTCAGATGTAGCAATGAAACCCTTGGGCCTATGGAAGTGGGTCTCGTTATACCAACGCCATAATGTAACCATACTCATATGGGGTGGGTGAAGTAGAGTAGATTAACGATCAGGCACTAGAAAGACTCTCCCAAGGTATATCATGGATCTCCTTATGATAAGAATGAGAAAATGTGAATTGCACACATGTCAATGTACTTTGATATTGATTATGATTATGTAGTTACTAACCCTAATTACAATGCTATAATGCTATAAAGGATTTATTGGTTACTTATGTTCTCTTTAAGAAGTTATTTTGTGTTCAAGGTAAATAAATCTAAAACTTCCTAAGAGGGGACATTACATTTTTTCATTCTCATCTCATGTTTTATATTATGTCTTTTGCATTGTCTCCTGAATTGCATGTCTTTCAAAAGTTGCTTAAATTGCTAATGATACATGATATGTTTCACCCACTTGGGGGTATCCTATTGCCGTTCATCTTGTATTAATTGATGATGATTACACCTACATGCATATTATATGCTTACATCTTATATGACATGTATTTATAATTTATCATACTTACATCTTACATTTATCTATGCTTACATGTTCTCATTTAACACTTTGGCTATCATCACTTGATCATTATCCTCAATGATGAGGGCAATATCAAAGGGCACATTTATTGTCTCTTATTACATATGTTTTCATGATTACAATCTTGTTACCTTATTTTATGTCTATCACATGATGATATTATGACACTTGTTACATGATTATAGAGATTTATATGATCATATCTTTACATGTTACTTTTTCTCCTCTGTTACAATTGCCTGCTCATTCACATGCAACCAATTGGAGGGGGCATATATCATCACTAACATTCTATTGATGGATTCTTCATAGCCCCACATTTATCATTATTGTTTATGATCCAACTCCCTTGCTATCCTACATCTCTTTATGATGGCTCTTTCAGAACTCAACATTGTTCTCTTTTGGTTATGTTGGTTTCTTTGCAACCTCGTATCATTTTATTTTGGTTATGATGATTCCTTCACAATCCTACATTAATTTATTTAATGGATCCTATACAACCCCACATTTCTTTTGATTATGTTGGCTCTTGCATAGACCCACATTTCTTTTGATTATGTTGGCTCTTGCATAGACCCTCATCTCTCTTGATTAATTTTACGTATTGTTATTGACATTGTTAAATAGTTGTCCATGCCTATTTTATGTTTCTATTAGATTCTACTTGTGGAATTTTGTGTTTGTAGGTTTCAAGATAGAGTTATCACTACAAGGAGCACATGTGGATCATCATCCATATCTATATCCTTTTTATATGCGATTTTCATTTACTTTCATGTTGATTACTTATTTACTTTGACAAGCATGATTTTTAGTAGTTCACATGCAAGTCAAAGTGGGGGTAAACTATAAGGGTGAAAGTGCATCTTTAGCACTTTTTCCCATTCATTATGGACTCAATTTAACCCTTTTTCCTAAATTCAATAACTTAGTGTCCGAATGACATATTTTTGTTCAAGAGTGTGCACACAACATGTACTTTATATGATTCTAAGTCCTTGTCTCCTAGAAGTCTGGACTCAACTTTCATATCTATTGTTCCCCACCTTGCTTCAAAACCATAGCTATTTGAACTTGGTTTAAAACCACACATTTAGTTTTGACCCCCAAGATCTCTAAATTCAAATTTAATTATGGGTCCAAGTCGACTCACCTCCAACTAGCCATTTCCCATTGACTCAAACATAAAGTATTCAAATTATGTCGCTAGGATGTCACATAAAAGGACTAACCCTAATTCATTTTAAACATTTATCAACTAATTCTATAATCTCTTATCCAATTATCACTTAGAAAGCATTGTAACATCTAAGACCATAAGGACAAACATAGGCATATGAATTGTTGCTTGGTGTGTCTTCAAAATTGTTCCACATTGTTAAATCAATCAATGGACTTAATTAAGGCTAATGGTGGGAAGTTGGTTACCTTCCTCTCCTAGCAAAACAAGATCTAATGGTGCTTCTAAGTATCACCATTTTTTAATAGTAGAGATGAATAGACTTTTGAGGATTGAACCTAGATAGAGTGCATGCTATTTATCAATATATTGGAGTTTTGTAGCTTCAAGTATGATAAAAGAGATTAGAGTTGGACATCTTCCTCTCACAGACAAAGATAAGTACCCTAATCCTCTTTATCAAATTTTTATAACATGTTTGTATAGGGGAAGCTACTACTTACACTATAAATTATTACATCTTGATCTAGATCTAGAACAAGATATGCAATAATAAGCTATGGATCCATAGGCTCTGGACCAAGGAGGGATTAAATGGGTGAGATGGATTTGGATATGTCCATATCAGGCAAATCATTTATGAGTAAACGAATGAACCAACTACCTCTATCTTCTTAGGTTCTCCTCCTTTAAATGTTGTGAGGTAAACTGGTTCACAAAATAAAACCCAGATTATGAATCTACTCAATATAGATGGGTTCAGTGGCGTAAGTGCTTTTTACTATCTATTTGGTAGACATTACATTTGTAATGGTTTGATAGGTGTGGTGGTTTTTTCAATTTACCTTCCTACTACCCTAGTTGTCAATGTTGCTTATTGCTTTTTATTTCTAAATTTAACTCCTTAAATTATTTAGAAATCTAGTTGTTATTGCTTAATACAATTATTTACCCTAACTTTATATAGAAAATAATTACAAAGATTTTTTTAAATTTATTTTCAATTATGTTTTAATTTATTTTAGTTTTTAAAATATAGTAAATTATTATTTATATAATGTAACCTTACATTGTTATATAAAAACTACAAGCTTTCTTAAGAAAGATAAATTGTTGGTTGAGGGTTTTTTCTCAAGGAAAAAAACTATAAACTTACAAAAATTTAGTAGCTCATATGGCTGTGACACAATAAAACAATAGGAAACATATACTTGAATTTGCCTATTGGTAAAAAAATTGTACTTTTGAAAGAGAGGACATAAGTTCAAATCTTGCAAGGGGTAGGATATGCACACCCTATATTGAAGCATGATTAGGTGTCTCCTACATGTCCCATATGCTATAAGTTACTTAGAGTATGTACGCCTTGTAATGAAAGAATATAACATGTCCACGAGGATAAAAATAGCATGCGGGACAACCAACCTTGTCATTTTTATTTTTTGCATTTCATTTCTTCTTCTATTCAAAGAGATGACGAGCTTCCCCATTTTCTCAATTTTCCCCTTACTAAATAAACTGTACAATGAAACAACTGTCAAGATGTACTAGTATATTTGGTCCTTATGTCCCTGTATGTATCACATTCCAAAATAAATATTTTTTCTGATTCTACTGCCCCGGTTGCACAAAAATTACACACTCTTTCTTCCCATGCCTCTTTTGGTCTTTTCCACCTCTTTGTTTCACATGAAAGTTGATGAGAGTTAGATCTTAATTGAGCAATAAGAATCTTTGCTCTCCAAGGAATATTAGCCCCTATGTCTGCTTTTTGTTGATGATCACATGTGGGGTTGAGTTCCTCAAGATAAGATTTCTTCTTTCTCCCCAACACTTTACCCACATAAGCTTGTGGAATTTATCTATGACATATGCCTTTTTCTTTGCTATTTGTGGGACATGCATTCAAGTAAATATTCAATTTGCTCATCCATTTACTATTTTGCTTCACCCATGTCTTCTTTCTCTCACTCATGATGCCATTAAAAACAACCTTAGACCATATACCTGCTTCCATTTGTTCAATTATTTTTAGATATCTTATGAGATACACCGTAGCAATTACTTCAATAGGAGATGCCCTTGTTTCACCTAGTAGAATCTAACAAGGAACTGAACGTTTTGTTTAACTTGCTTGTGATCACACACTTTTGAATTCTCTCAATTTGCTTCCACTTTAAATTCGAGGTGCTACTAGCTGACAACTCACACTCATAATGTTGCATATGTTGTCATTGGTGTCAAAAGAGTGGATATCAAAGGAGTAGTTATCAGAGGTGTTGTGATGTGAAAAATATGGTGATGAAAGACATGAGCATGTTGTTGGATCAATATCATTTGTACACAGTTGTACCTTATCTTCTAAAGTTCATGGACAAGTGAAAGTTGTCATGTTGAAGGATATGCTGACATGAAAAAGTTGTGACTTCTTGTTTTTGATGAAAAGAGTTATGATTGTTGTCTATGGTGTTGTGAATGTTGCCTTATTTGCCTCTTGATGAAAAGCATTGCATGAGATATGAAAGAAGATGTATAAGGTTTCAAACTGTCAGGATTTGTACTGAAGGAGCTCAATAGATTGTACTGCATTTCAGCACAGATGAAGTTATGGTCTTGTGGTTTGAAGGTTAGATAGAGATAGTTGTGAAGTATGCATGATCCTAGTTTTAGAGCATAAAAGTTGCCGCAAAGCTTTTTAGAGCTAGCAGAGTAAAGATAGTGGTGATACACTGTTGTTACAATTTCAAAGGTATAGAAGAATGCTCTGCATTTCTCTGCACTTGAAGATATGACGATGGGATTTGAGGATAGCTAGAGGCATCTATGGAGAATGTGTGATCCAGATTTGAGAGCTTAAGGTTTACTGCAAATCTGTACAAGGTTGACAAAGTGAAGACAATGTGTTATAGTGTTGGTGTAGTATCAGAGGTGCAAAATAATGCTCCACAATCCACCGCATTTGAAGATATAGCCTGGTGGTTTGGGGCACATGTGAATAAAGGTGTTTTGTTTGACATATCCAAGTTTTAGAGGAAATGGAGTACTACAAATTTGTTTTTCAATGTTCTATATCAAGATAGTGTAATCAGACTATGTAAGGAATATCGGTAAAAAAATGCAAATTATTTGGTCAAGATCTACAACAAAAGATCCAGGATCTAAAAGGAATGATGAGATATCAAATAGGTGTTGTGTAGGTGGCTTGCCGCTTGGGGCTTTTGTGCTTAGTAGCGTGGTTGATCCTAGGGTGTTTGGCCTCGACGTTATTTAAAACTTTCCTTCACTCGTTCATTCATACATGATGGAAGAATGAGGTAGTCCCATATGCTATAGGGGAAAGGACCCAATAGGTGTGATAGTTCCAATGGTTGGGAGGGTAACTGTTATAGTTTGATCCATTAGTAGAACATATGTTCATTATTGCTTAAATATAAAAATATCAATAAAAGTAACTTTTTGTATTAATAACTATTGCTTTTAACCAAGTCAAACATGTATCATTGATAGACCAAATTGTTTTCAACTGCCCATTCAATAGTACAAAATGAACAAACATCCCTTTTCAACTTTTACCTCTAAATAGAACAAAAGATACTATAATTTATTCCAAATTAAAAATACATTTGAGCTTATAACAAAACTATATTATAATATTATGTTCAAATTTGTACACTCTTGCAATTACTTTGTCCACCTATAGACACATTCTTGTCAACATCAATACATGCTCCTTACTTTATATAAAATACTAAATGTAGAACTTCTGGTCCTCCACCAATTAATCTAGAATTGTAATGAACAATGACAGGTACCCAACTTGACATAGTTACAAAATTTTATTTCCAAAAAATCAGTCCATCTCTCCCAAATATTGAGCAATAAATGCCCAACTTGGAGACTTCAACAACCAGATTCAGAGTACCTGTAAAATAAACAAACATATGTGAGGCTCACCATTGAAAAAATCAAATCACAAAATTAATGACACCAAATTTCAAATCAAATCACACAATAAATAGATCAAATTTGAAAATTGGCTCTATCTGTGGAACGCTAAATTTCAAAAAATTGGAGGGAATTAATCTATAAAATGAACCAATGATTCATATGTAGTATTTCATTCTAACGAGTCAGAAAGAATATCAGAACTGCAACAAGTATCAGAATATCAGACCTGCAAATTTCAGACCTGCAAACTGCTACAAGGCTTAGGTGGCACATTGCCTTCTTCTAAAATCAGGTTTTTTTATTTATTTCTATAGTATGTTTAATATTTAAATGTTATATGTCTGTTAAATGTTATAGCTCTGTTAATGTTAAATGTTATAGCTCTGTTAAATGTTAAATGTTATATGTCTGTTAAATGTTAAATGTTATATGTTAAATATTAAATGTTATAGCTCTGTTAAATATTAAATGTTATATGTCTGTTAAATGTTAAATGTTATAGCTCTGTTAAATGTCAAATGTTAAATGTTATAGCTCTGTTAAATGTTAAATGTTAAATGTTAAATGTTATAGCTCTGTTAAATATAAACATATTTTATAGCTCTGTTAAATATTAAATGTTATATGTCTGTTAAATGTTAAATGTTATAGCTCTGTTAAATGTCAAATGTTAAATGTTATAGCTCTGTTAAATGTTAAATGTTAAATGTTATAGCTCTGTTAAATGTTATATATATTTAACAGAGCTATAACATTTAACAAACGTGTTAATATATATATTTAACAGAGCTATAACATTTAACAAACGTACATTTATTTAACAGAGCTATAACATTTAACAGACATACAACATTTTATTTTCTATTATATTATATTAACTAGGCAAACGAATGTATAATAAAATTTATTATGTTTTTTTTAAAATTGAAACAAAACAATAAAATTACAAAGACTAGCACAGGGCTCTACAGGAAAGAATAAAGCCTCTACAGGAAATAATAGAGCCGTAACTAAAACTGAACTAAAACCTAAAGTCTAAATTCTGCTGTTACAATTTCAGAGATGGCATGGACATCAGTTATGTTTATATTTTGCCTGGCTAACCTATGTTTGGTAAGTCATTCATTCTTGTAGTACGTGTAGTTGAAATTGTTTTGTTTTCAGAGGTGAAATCATCTTACGACCCACAGAAGGATTTCAGAGAATCTATGGTTGAGATGATTATAGAAAAAGATATACATTTCTCCCGAGATCTTGAGTGTCTCCTTCAATGCTATCTTTCTTTGAACTCAGATGAATATCATCAAATTATCTTGAAGGTCTTTGACCAAGTTAGGTCAGAATTGAAACTCAAGTAACCTTGTGATTTTATACTTCATATTAAGCATCAAACTTATCCTCTTGCCAGTTGATAAATTAGAAGCGCTTCTTCTTTAGGCAGAGTGAACTTGGGAGCTTTCTAGAACATTGTAGCTTTCAGGGGCCAATGATAATGGGTACCTAACTGTGGCCAACGACATGCAGGGGTCTCTGTACATATGTCCCATGGTAGGGGTCTCTGTACATGTGTTTTTATCTCTCCTTGTAATTATTGTTTTCATGTAGTTTATTGCTGTCATTTAATAACAACAATTCCATTGCCCCTATTGATTGGGTCATTATAGAAGAATTTTTTTGATGGAGGATTTTATATCATTCACAGGATCGTTTTGCTATTCGATAGGAGAGCATGCTGTTGGTGAAGTTGAAAGGTTTTGAATGAACCCTACAGGAAGCAAGACTTGCTTCCTGAGTGCAAAGCCCTGACACCATTACAGAAGATTTTAAAACTATCTCTATTCTATAGAGCAGAAAACACACTTATAAATAGGAACATTGCTGTGAAAGTCATTTCAGATAAAGTCCAGTGGCATCTATTATTGAATTGATTAAAGACACGAGGCACTAGGACTTCTAGTTTTGAGGTTTTGAGGTGGCCAGGATTGTATTTGTATCTAAAGCTGAGATGTTTCAAAAAAAATTATGTTGTATTTTCCTATTTTTCACTGTACTGAACTCTTTTAAGAAGTAGTTTGTCCATTCCTGTATTGAAGCATATATTATCTACTGATTTTGATTAAAAGGCATTGCTTGCAGATTTAAGACTGAAAAGATATTAGCCACAATGTAAAAAGCATTAATAACATTTAACAGAGCTATAACATTTAACAGACATATAACATTTAACATTTAACAGATATATAACATTTAATATTTAACAGAGCTATAACATTTAATATTTAACAGACATATATATATATATATATATATATATATATATATATTTAACAGAGCTATAACATTTAACATTTAACAGAGCTATAACATTTAACAGACATATAACATTTAACATTTAACAGATATATAACATTTAATATTTAACAGAGCTATAACATTTAACAGACAGCTTATGAAAAGATCCATTACATTTTCTGCTAACAATTATTAAATGACATCATTTTATGTAGGCATTATGGCAGCAGGAAAGAGAAGATCCAGAAGAACAAGTCGAAGGCCTAGGTTGCCAAGGGGAGTCAAATTGAATGCAATTGACTCGGATGATGCTGAGACTTCAATCAACCCACCTGAAAATAACACTGATTGTAGTCCAGTTAATGACAGTGCAGTTAACATTGATGTTTCTACAAGTTCTGCTCAAAAACATGGATTGAAGGCAAAGATGACAAGAGGGGAATGGACAGAACAAGATATGGATGGTGCGATCAAGGATGTCGAGGACAATAAGTACTCCATAAGAGCAGCTGGAAAAAAGTGGGGTATCCCTTGCACTAGTTTGACAAATTGGTTGGCAGGAATAACAACCACGAAAACAAAGGGACCACCAACAATTTTGTCAATGGAAGAAGAGCTGGAAGTTGTCGAATGGTGCAAAGATTTAGCTCAACTTGGTCATGGTATGGAGGTTACTCAGTTGAAGTCACACATTGCACAAATTTGTCAAGGAAGGCCAAATCCTTTCACGAATGGTTTGCCAGGTAGATCATGGTGGGCTGGTTTCCGTAGACGTCATCCAGATTTGACAATAAGGATTGCTGAGGGTCTTGACCGGGATAGAGCAGTGATGTTGCGTCTGAGCATTGTGGCAAATTTTTATGACAACTTGGAAAAACTTTATAATGCTAATCATTATGGCCCAACAAAGATATGGAACTGTGATGAAACAGGTGTTCAAGCAGGCAGAAATTGCGGGATGCGAGTTATTGCAAAGTTGGGCAGCAGAAGTGTGCCACAAATTCTATCAAAAAGCAGAGAGTGGATAACCATTTTATGTTGTATTAATGCAGCAGGGCATAGTATACCAGGGTTTTATCTTTTCAAAGGTAAAAGGCAGCTAAAAAACTATATAGCAAATTGTGAACCAGGGGCGTGCATGGCAGCCCAACCACATGCTTGGATGACCAAAGAGCTCTTCTTGAATTGGCTGCACCATTTTGCTAGATCAGTCCCTAGTGGAGCTTCAACCACAAATAGACATCTACTGATTTTTGATGGGCATGGAAGCCATGTGGCTTACAGCACAATTCAAGAAGCTAGATCTTTGGGCATTGATCTTCTTACTTTGCCTGCACATACCAGCCACAAACTTCAGCCTTTGGATGTTAGTGTCTTTGCACCATTCAAGTCATACTTCAAAACTGAAAGGTCCAAGTGGATGGCAAAAAACCCCCACATTGAAATAAGGAGGGCAGAATTGGCTGAACTAAGTAGCAAAGCTTTCAAGCTTGCCCTTACATCTGAAAATATCATATCAGGTTTCCGAAGGACTGGAATTTGGCCACTAAACAGTGATGCTCTTTGTAATGACATGAGACCAAGTGAATCCTTCTTTGTTGAAGAAGAAAATGAGATTGCAGGTATTGCAAGCATATTAAGGTTGGCTGGATATGAAGAGGTTGAAGTGCAAAATTGTTTGGCACAAATGGCAAGGGAGCAATCAACAGTAACAAATGAAGTGCATGACAACATAAGTTCAGCTACTCATGTCAGCCAAACACAACAGTCAAATGAAGAAGATGATGCCATGAGCTTGCCAACACAAGTTAACCCACCAAATTGGGTTAAAGACGCTGCCAACAACCTTGGAATGCAAATTGATTTTGCAAATGAAGAAGTGTCATTATCTATGCCTTCCCCTCCTCCACTTCCAACAACCGAGGTTATTCATTATTATGTAGATACCACAGATTGGGAAACTACAAATTTAGATGCTACTGATACAACATTGCAGCAAATGAAATGCAATGAAGGTTCATTGCAGAACTCTGAAGGTAATGAAATAGCAGACCAACAAGTGAAATGCAGTCAAGGGTCATTAAAGAACTTTCTCAAGCTACCAATTGAAACGGTTCGTAAGAGACCCAATCCCCTGGATGACAGTGCACTGAGGCTAAGTAGGCAGTCCCAAATTCTTACCACAGATGATTATCTAATCCTGCATGAGCAGCAAGAAGCAAGGAAAATAGAACTTGAGGAACTAAAAGCAAGAAAAAAACAACAAGTAGAGGCAAAGAAAATTCATCTAATTGAAGAAAAGAAAAGGAGGGAAGAGCAGAAGCTTGAAAGACAATTGAAGAGACAAAAGAAGGAAGAAGAAAAGTTGCAGCAACGAAGGGCAAGAGAATTGAAGAAAGAACAAAGGCAAATGGTCAGGGAAAGGAATTCAAAACATGTTGCAAGCAATTCAGGACATTTGAGTACTCCATCAAGCCCTCTACCGGAACAACATCATATTCTAAGGGATATGTACAACATATTAAGCCCTGCTTATGCTACCCTTAAAAACCAACAAGTGACTAGCAATACAAATTCAACACATGAGGGAAGCAGTTCAAGGTGTTTGAGTACTCCATCAACCCCTCTACTTGAACATCATCAAATTTTGAGGGATATGTACAACATATTAAGCCCTGCTTATACTGCCATTAACAACTTCCAAGTGACGAGTCACAGCCCCCCTCATTCCCCTATAAAGCAATTCCAATTTTCTGGGCTTTTAGATGAAACAATGTTTGGTCATCTTGTTCCTATCACACCTCTTGTGGATTCAGCGCCTCCAAAAAGTACTTCAACAAATAGTCCTATAGCAGAGCCAGAGCCAGAGCCATTCCCTGGATTTATGGTAAACTAGAAAATTAAGACTTGATGTCGAGTTATTGCTATAAGGTTTTTGAAACATCTAGTCAGTAATGCATTTTGGACATTGTAAGTAAAAGCTGACCATTTTGTAATGTTTTGCCGAAGCTGTATTACTGATAAACTAGAAAATCAGGATTTGATGTCAAGTTCTTGCTATAAGTTTTCTGAATCATCTAGTCAGCAATGCAGTTTGGTCATTGTAAGTAAAAGCTGACAATTTTGTAATATTTTGTCAAAGACTATCTAACCGCATTATGCAACTAGCAATATGATGTTTTGTTGTTTTTGTTATTGTCATTAGCAATGTAATGGAATATTCCAAGTCAAGATTTTGTTACAGTGCAAGAAATGTGTCTACAATGTGTATGCAGCCAACAAAATGAATGTATGTATGTACAATTGTAATGTTTTGTCGAAGCTGTTACAATTCATTTTGGAAAAAGAACAATAAATACTAAGCTGGAGTCATCTCATAAACTTGTTTAGTTTGATCTTAAATACGAAAAAGCCCAAAGATTCCTCCCCAACCTGGAAAAAAAATAGCCCCCAACCGTTATTGCAAATAGCATCCAACAAACTCTAACATCAACAAAGGAACTATTTCAGTACCAATATCCTTCTGAAACATAAAGATTGCCAACATAAAATAAGCCACACTGAACCTTCTATTTAAAACAGTGGCGAAGCTCCTCAGAGGCATTAAAGAAGAAGCCAATCCCTACTTGCAACATTATTATCATTTAGCAACATTATTATCATTTAGAAGGTTCTCACATGAAATTTATATAGCTTTTCTAAGCCATTTTTTGGTAAATATTAAAGTAGGATACCAACCATTTAATATATCAGCTAAGTTTTTGTTTACTTTATTTTATTTCTGAGTATGCATGACACCTTGTCAGTAAATTGGCTTCCACAGAAAATAGCTTAGTTAATAGCCAAATCTATACCACATTGGAGATTTCTTTGTAAATATTACTGTTGCCATCAAACCATGACTCTTTGCGCCTAAAATTCTGTTTTCTTTAATTTTATTTTTGAACTGAATGTTTTTGTTGGATTGTCAAAAAAAAAAATGTGTACTCAGGGAAGTCATTTTTTGTGCTTGATGCTGTAGCTTCTGAGAAGTAGAAAACAAAGGAAAATGATCCAATCAATGGGGAGATGACAGATGGTGTTTGATGCTTGTTGTGTTCTCTCATACTTATCAATTCATGTTTGGATTGGCTCAGGGATTAAATGTTTATGGCAGTAAAATATCATTAGTCATTTACTTATAACAGATAAATGGTGCGGTTTGGGTAGGCTATACCAGACTACTGCTTAAAGTAATAGTCAAGTAAAAATATGTCAGGTGACTACTTTAGGCTATAGTAAAGCAAAAATCCATCAGATGATGTTAATATGTATTGCTACTAAATTAAGTTCTGGAAGTTAACAGAACAGTTTAGTCGGCGTGCTTAGCTGAATCTACCGTGTTTTGAATTCCTCATAAGTTTAAATTGGTAATCATTCTTTAGATCATTACTATCATCTAGAAGGTTATCCACATGCAGTTTATATATAGCCTTTTTACAGAGTTTACATCTGCAACCCAAAACAGGCTAGAAATAACAAAACAATTTAAGCCTTTTTACAGAGTTCACATTCTTTAAAAGAGATTGAAAATGTTTTGATGGTAGTTTTCTCCTTCTCTTAGACTGTTTGGTTTCATGGAAGTTATTAAAAATTTTATTCATTCATTCAATGTTTTTGTTTTTTTGGTTTTTTCTTTTCTTAAACTAGGTCATTGACTGTTCATCTATAAACAAGGCAGCGCTAAAATTTGATGGTAGACCTTGCCTGTCAAACAACTTTTTAATGATGGTTATTTATTCAAAGGTGCCCTTAAAATACTATAGTATACCTTAATTACAAATAAAATTATTTTAAAAACCAAATATATATATCATCACAATTCTATATAAAAATTGACAATTTATCCAAAATCTCTCTTCCATATGTTAAAATGCCTAAATACGACTATACAGCCATCAATTTAGGCCTTGGGGGCAGTCATGTAGTAATTAATATCAATAAAATACTGTTAAAATTTTGTCCTAGTCTCTACATCTTCCTGATATGGTCAACCGGTCTACTGTTTTTTCCATGCATCTTCTTTTAGATCATTACTATCATCTAGAAGGTTATCCACATGCAGTTTATATAGCCTTTTTACAGAGTTTACATCTGCAACCCAAAACAGGCTAGAAATAACAAAACAATTTAAGTTGTATTACACGAACGACAGAAATTAAGGTCATTAAAAAAAATAATGAAACAGAGAAAATTCCATTGCAAATTATGCAGTCTACCTCATAAAATCACACAAATTGCAGACCAACAGAGAAATGAGAAAGTGTAAAAAATGTTAGAACTGCCCATAAATCTCATTAATGAAACCAATAAACGACCAAATTAAATAAATATGCACAGCGTTGACAAAACCCTAAGAAACCCTAAACCCAAATTAAGGAAACTTGCAATTGAAAAAAATAAAGAGGTCATTGCCCCAGTAAGGTCAAAAATGACCTTACCTATTGGATCTCCTGCAAACCCTGGTTACAAAAATCCTTTACATCTATTGTGTCAAAAGACACAGTTTCTGTGACTGAGAAGTCGATTGCTGTGAGTTCTGAGGGAGCGGAGAACCAGGAGCGGAGAACTGGTCCATCGATTGCTGTGAGTCCTGAGGGAGCGGAGAACCGGTCCATCTGTGCCTGAAAACCCACCAAACAAACAGATGAAAGGGTGAAGAAAAACCAAATAAAAATCGCAAAACACAACATCAATACAAGTCTCCGAGGTCATTTTGGCTACCGTTTAAAACACAAACCTATTGCCTCCATCGACGCCCACGTCAACGGCCTCGCTCCACGCCTGGCGATCTCTATGCTTCCCACGTCGGCGGCCTCCATGGAAGCTGTGGTCTGGAGTAGCGGCAGCGGCAGCGGCAAAGGCAAAGTGGGAGATGGAGTAGAGTGAGAAGATAGGAAACTTTTAGGTTTAGGGTTAGTCAACAATAGGATAATGTAGTATTCGATTAGGGTTAGGTTTAATTCAGTTTAGGGTGTTTTATAGTTTAGATTTGGTAATTTTCTAATTAGTTAATAGTTTAATGTTGTTTAGGTTTATGTATAAAAATGCACATATTAAGATGAGTTTAGATTTATTTTTCAGTGGATCCTATTATGGATTTGAGCACTAATGTCAATGTTATAGGGTGAAAATTGTTCACTCATTGGCGCAAATGTGTGCGATGACGGGAGGCGGGAATTGACCATCATCAGGCAGGTGTTCAAAAAGTGTTGTTTTTGACACTTTTTACGATTGCGTATAGATCTAGCATCAAAATTGATTGTGTGGTCCTGAAACCTTAGTTATAAGCAGTCGACTAAGCAATGAAGTTGCTATAAAGTTTTAAAACGAATTCGACGTCGGCAAATATGTTTTTGAGAGGCACGAAGTTAGGGTGCACACCTATTGGGTCCTTTCCCCTAAGCAACAAATAAACTAAGTGCCCTGAATGTAATCTATAAAAACAAACCTTTTCTTTTCTTTCTTTCTATATACATTAACATCAAGCGTGATCACGCAGAGCACAATGCAGGGCAGCAGCGCAAGAGAGGTTCGCCGCAAGAAAATCTTGGAGAGGGGAGCAGATCGTCTGGCTTTCATCTCAGGTGACCGCAAGTCTTTTACGCCCATAGAACCGCCCGCTTATTCCATCCTCCAGGATGACAGCAGCACCGCCAATGGAGGCTTCTCCGCTGAAATTCACGGTAATTCTTGTTCACGCTCAAACGCCATTATTCTTTATTAAATTTAAATTTTCAGTTTAAATATTCAATCTTTTCACAGGTTAGTAAAATCTAAAACCTAGGTTAGTAAAAACATAAATCCCAGAGACGATTCCTCTGATTTGCATTCAAATGCGTTTAAAAAAAAAAAAAAAAAATCTCTTTATTTATTTCAGCTCCTGGTATGAATACAATCAATTGTAGGTCAGTAAAACATAAATCTTAGAGACGATTCCTCTTTCTTTTTTATTTGTTTATTCAATTATTTAATTAAAACTGGAGAGGCTACAACTGAGAAATCTCATCCCCGTCTAATGAAAAGGATTTGAACACAACATCTCAGTTGCTCAAACTGGGGCAACTTGCTGCTACAACAACACTTGGATTCTCTCTTTATAGAAGGCCCCTAGTTGATGCGTTAGCATCCCTAATTTGGTATAGGTATCATGCCTTTTGGCCCCTCTCTAGCTTGTATTTGTTATCTGCGTGATGTCAATTAAGGGAATGGGTTCCTCACCCTTTATATTAACTTTCAAAATAAACATTTCAAATATGCAAATTGCTATCTAACTGCGATTGTAATATTTAGAAAAACTACAACTGAACTAATGGAGCCTTCCTTGAAAATCAGGGAACTCCATACTGGACTTGAGGAAAACAACATAGGATACCAACACTCACATCAAACGAAGCAGCTATAGCTCAAAAAAGAACAGTCCAGACACAAATCCAAAGGACCTATCCCTCCAACTGAGAAGGCCCTCCTCCTGCGGTCAATGCTTCTTCCCTGCCGTCGCCACTACCCCCTGGAACTAGTCCTGCTGTCCTCATCAGAAATTTGATGGCCCTGCAAGCCCTCTCTGCTCGTTCACTCTCCTGATGTGGTGATGGGATTCGAAAAGGACACCGCAAATTGGAGAAGTTAAAAGCAGGGATGAAACCTCCTCACCACCTTCTACCACAAAAGACTGCAGCTTCTCCACCACTCCTGCTAAGGGTAAGAATCTGGTCTCAAGTTCTCTTAAGGATGACATAGAAGCAAGACCATGGAATTCACCTCCAGTGACAGGTAGAATGTGAACAAAGTTTGCTACTTTATGATACAAACAGCCTCCAAGCCTCCTCTGAACTCTTCCCTCACAAAACTCTGAGCCAAGATATTCACTGCATCTTTGTCCTTTACAAATTCCAAAATGTTTGAGATAAACATGGCGCAATCTTGAAATTCACCCTGCTATGGATTTCTGCCTCCAAATAGTCAGTGCCAAGCACATCCTTAATCGCCCGCTTCACTGAACTTTTCTGAATTACAAAGATAATTGTTTACAGCCAAATAATAACACCACCTATTGAAATATAAATGGAATATAACAGTACATACCAGATAACTGTAAATGAAGATAAATGAATGATTTATTGAAGGTAGTGCTTGCACAATCCAATTGTAGATCAGGGAGGATCGTGTACCAAATCAGACTGTTTTCACTGACTACTAGAAGCATATTTAAAGTGCTCAACTGTCATGTCCCCTCCACTATACTTAATTAATATTATTATTATTAAATGATAGTGTTTTTCAACACTAGACATATATACCTATATATTAATAAAATATTAAATTATAAATATAAATGAAGAAAGTGAAGTTTAAAATTATATTTTATTTTGGCACACACATTTGGGTCCCATGGGACCAAAAATAAGAAGGCTTAAATAGAAGCGCTGGAGCTCAATTTTGATCATCTGATTTTGCATATTTTCTGATTTATGTTCAAAATTCCAGTATTTTGCGCCAAGGACAGAACCCCTTGTTGCATTCACTCAGGTTAGGATGGAAACCCTATTCCTCATTGTGGGCAATTCGATCCACGAATTGCATTAGCGCTGATTGGTTATTCTGTTGGGAATTTTCAGGTATTGGCACTTGTGGATAAATCTGAGGCTCAATCTTTCTAGCGAGGGATTCATCAATCCTTGAAGGCGGGTTAGGCATTGTTCCAAACCCAAACATAGCAACCTCAGCCAACATCACAAGTCTGGCCAGTATTGGGCTAATTTCCAAGTTGTAGAAGAGGGTAAATCAACTCCTGATCGTAGATTTAAATATAGGAGCATTTGCAGAGCAATTTAGCTCCCTAATCATTGGAATGCCAATTTCAAGGTGGGCACACAGGACTGAGCAGGAATATTTGATATTCAGTCTCCCTCCTTAAGAATCGTGACTCCTTTAGGACAACGAACTGAAGATAAGCTACAATCAATTGCTGAGATCATAGTGACTCTTGGGCGGCACCTAGATTTACATTAATCCATCCCAAGACGTGACCAGGACCGGAATATAAATCGAGTCATTTTGATCAAGCCATCTCTCATAGGCGGACTCCTCAACAAAGGCGGATCTTTATATTTGTAAGTCTAACACTGTCAAATAGTGATGCATAATGTAACTTGATGAGGTGTTCATTCCTACCGGTGTTTAATCCCCATACAATGGCCATACTTGAATTGCTTCAGATTGTCATTCTAATGGTGTATGCCTATATGATTGAATTGTTCATATACTCAAACTGAATGGGATACTTAATGTTTTTGGGAAGTCATTTGTTGTAGATCTGTACTACTCATTGATAGATGCAAACTATTCTTTGTTTTTGTGAAAAGAAGAGAGAAGTAAGTTTATTGTAGGTGCTGTTTGACTTAATTGATGCTGAGAATTACCTAGAAGTTCTAGTTCCTTCGTACGCAACTGTATTAGGGATATTTCAGTGGTATCAGAGCCATTCTTCTTGCCAGCCTGTGGGACAGTGTTGTGTAGATTCATGCAAAGGAGTGATAGGGAAATCAGATATCAATGAAGGGAGAAGAAGAAAGAGGAAACCATGGGTGACAAAAATGAAGAAGGAAACATTCAGGAGTTCATCTGCCGGGAAAATAGAGAGCTGACCAGAGATATCAGTCCTCTATGAGAGAATCCATGGCAGAAATAGCTTGGATCTTGAAGATGAATCAACATTGGAGTGCTGGAAGACCCAATTAGAATTTTGCAAAAGGAAGCAACTCAGCTAATAACAGGGTTTCAACTAATCCCCCTATGAAGACATTCAGAGCTAAATTTTTACAAAGAGAAGAAGAGGATCCTTTTGAAGAAGAGCAGCAATTACCACCAAGATAGGAGGATGAAATGGCAAGGTATCATGCAAAATATAATGCTCTAAACCCAGCTATTTGTCGTGACATGTCTTTCATTGAGTATTATGAGATGAAAACAAGGAATGGACATAGAAGGGGAAGGAGATACTAGGAGTAACCCCGAAAAGATATACAACACCGTTTGGGGAAGATCACTATACCTACATATGATGGAACAAACAATTGTTTAGTTAGGGCATGGTTGTAGAAGTTGGATACATATTTTTCATTAAACCCTATGTATGAGGAAGAAGCAATTAAGCTGCTACCTTGCATTTGGAAAGTGTAGCTCATGAATGGTGGTACCATGGCATGGTGACACAAGGGCATGGCTCTATTACCACTTTAGAGGAGTTCAACGAGAGACTGATAGAGAGGTTTGACAGGAAGGATCCAAAGATTCATTTAAGAGAGTTAGCATTGTTGAGACAGGAGGGTTCAATGGAGTGCTATGCAACAGAGTTTCAGAGGCTTTCAGTGATGGTTCTAGATGTGACAAAGAGGAGACTCATAGTACTTTTTGTGGAAGGCCTAACCAAACCACTCAAGGGTTTGGTGAAAGCTTTTGATTCGGGGTCTTTATAGGATGCCATCAGGAGAGCTTTGAATTTGGAAGATTTGGTGGTAAAAAACAAATTCAATCCCAAGCCATCTCCAATAGGACAACAAAGGAAACCGTTCCAAAAGAGTTTCCCTCAATCCAAAGTGCTACCTCCAAGACCTAATAGAAATGAAGAGTTAAAAAACAAACTTCGAAGAAAGAAATTGTGTTTCTCATGTAGAGAGCCATGGGTGCCTGGTCATAGGTGTTTGGGCAAAGGATAGGTACATTTCATAGAAGTAGTTTCAGATGATGTGTCAGAGACAAAAGAAACTGAGGCCGAGGTTGTAGTTGATGAGGGAGAGCATGAGGAAGAAGGAGGTTCTTCGGGAGGCACACTTGCTACTCTTTCAGGAGCACCTAGGTATCATCATCTTTTTTGAGTTCGTGGAGTTTTGCAAGGTCATAAGGTGACAGTATTGATTGATAGAGGGGCTACCCATAATTTCATTGATGAGGGTTTGGCGAGCAGGATGGGATTGAAGACAAATGATTTTGAGGGATTCAATGTGATTGTGGTAGACGGATGTACTATCCCTTGCACCAGGAGGATCCAGTAGCTTGGTATCACTATTCTATTCCTAGGATCGATGAGTTGATAGATGAGCTTCATGCCATAGTGTATTTCTCCAAGGTTGATTTGCGATCTGGGTACCATTAGATAAGGATGAGAGATGAGGATGTGCATAAGACAACCTTCAGGTGTCACTACGGGCATTATGAGTTTCAAGTCATGCCATTTGGGGTTACAAATGCACTTGTCACATTCCAGTCTTGCATGAACTAGGTATTTGTTAAGCAGTGGAGGAAATTTGCGTTGGTTTTCTTTGATGATATATTGATCTATAGCAAGACTTGGGAGGATCACTTGAGACATATAGATGAGGTACTCGGTATTCTTGAGCAGTTGCCACTTTTCGCCAAGGCCTCCAAATGTGAGTTCAGGTTGATTGAGATTTTATATCTAGGGCATAAGATTAGCGCCCAAGGGGTCAGTGCGGATGAGGAAAAGATTAAGGCAATAGTGATTGGCCTTGACCCTGAACTATATCACATCTGAGGGGGTTTGTGGGGCTTTGTAGTTACTACAGGAGGTTTGTTCAAGGTTTTTCATAGCTGGCTGCTCCACTGACCAATTTGATGAAGAAGGTAGCTTTTTCTTGGAGTGTTTCGACACAGGGAGCCTTGATAAGCTCTAGGAGGTAATGAGTTCATGCCCTGTTTTGCCTATTCCATATTTTTCACTTCCTTTTGTTTTGGAGTGTGATGCTTCAGGAGAGGGTATAGGAGCAGTGTTAATGCAGAACACACATCTCATAGCCTTTAAGCGTAGGAGCTCAAGGAGTTAGAGAGGAGTTTTTCTATTTACGTCAAGGAGATGTTGGCTATCATGCATGCCTTGGCCAAATTCAGGCAGTACTTTGTTGGCGGAGGTTTGTGGTAAAGACGAATCATAATAATTTGAAGTTCTTCCTCAATCAAATGGATTTGAATGACAGGTAGCAGAAGTGGGTAAGTAAGTTACAGGTCTATGATTTCAATATTGAGTATGTTAAGGGAAATAATAATATTGTTGCCGATGCTTTATCTAGGAAGCCCTATTTGTGTTCCATGACCAATATATCTGCTGATTGGAAGGCTTCTATAATAGTTGAGTATGCCAAGAACACTTTTGCTTTTGATATTGTGGATGGTAAGCTACAAGATGATAGGTATAGAGTAGCGGACGAGCTCATACTCTACAAGGATCGGGTGTACCTTGTTCCGAAATTGAGGATTAAGGAGAAGATTTTGAGAGCATGTCATGACACACCATTGGATGGTCATTAGGGGTATTACAAGACTTACAGGTAGTTGAGAGAATGTTTCTCATGGAAAGGCCTCAAGGGAGATGTTCTGAAACATGTTAGGGAGTGTTTGGTTTGCCAACAGAACAAGGTAGAACAGTCATTTTCAGCTGGTTTATTACAGACTTTACCTATTCCAAATCAAATGGGAGAGCATCTCTATGGATTTTATCACCGGAGTTCCACCATTACAGGGTAAGGATTGTATTTTTGCTAAGTTACCGAGTTCTTCTCAAATGGTTGCCGTGCCCGTATGGGTCTGGTTCGGGTACGGTTCGCCAGGGAGTTCGCCCAGGTTCTACTTGGGCACTCAGGGTTCCCTGTGGGTTCTTCAAAAAAGAATCCACAGAGAATCCAGGGTGCCCGAGCAGAACCTTGGAAGAACCCGGGCAGAACCCAGGAAAACCCAAGGGAGGGATGCCCAAAATGGTGTCAAAATCAACTTTTTAAAACATTTTTTGAACTTAAAAAAAATCTAAATGAGTCTATTTCGCCCTAAAAGTGAAATAAAGTTTTTGAATGAACATTTTAATGCTTTGGCACTCCAAAATAGTGAAAATAAGATTTTTTGATAAGAAGTATGAAGTTGGAATGTAAAAGCGATATCATCTAAATTTTTTTGGATAATCTTGTTCTTATAGTTTAATAAAGCAATTGGGAGGTATAAATCCAATCTCCATAACATTTTCTAGCATCCTCTAAGCTTGTGAAAAAATGAGAGCTTTAGAATAGGGTGTGGAAATCTATCAAATCAGAATGGAAAGAGGATTTTTGTTTGACATAGTAGCTGCAAATGCCTTGGTACATATGTATGCAAAATGTGGAACAGTGGAAACATACATAAGGCAAGCGAACTATTTGACAAAATACATTAGAAGAACATGGTTTCATGGATTGCAATGCTGATGTACACAAAATTCATTTGTGCCATTAATTTATATTAATGACTATATTCTTTTTGTCAAGTGTTTTATTGTTAGGACATATAGTTTGTATAGAGTGTAACATTGGTTTTTGATTTGAATAAATTAGATATAGCTTTAATGGTTGGTCATATTGTCATAGTCTTTACAATATTATATAGTCCTCGATTAGATGGAGCTTTTTTTAATAACAATACATATATTACATAATTGGAACTTGATTTCTATTGCTTTGATGGTGCTACTTGGATTCAATTATGACATTGAAATCACTGAATTATGAATTTCAATTCATGAGTATTTTGAATTTTCATTATTACAAGTTATGAGGTATTTAACACACATATATATATGTTGCCGTACCGTACCCAGGCCAAAAAAAATTGCCGTATTCGCGTACCCGAACCTCATACCCGTACCTGAACCCGAACTAGGACCAACAACTTAGTATTTTTGTGGTAGTGGACAGACTTACTAAGTATGGTCATTTTTATGCTATATCCTTCGAATATAGAGCTCCATAGGTGGCTGATTTGTTTTTTAGAGAGGTGTTTAGATTACATAGACTGCCTAGAAACATTGTGAGTGATAGGGACAGCGGGTTCATTAGTTTGATTTGGTAAGAACTCTTCTGATTAATAGGCATAGATTGGACTCCCAACCCTAGTTATCACCCCCAAACAGATGAACAAATTGAGACTATGAACAAATGGATTGAGGGGTATTCAAGGAATTATGTTACAGGGAAGCAAACAACATGGATTAAGTGGCTTCATCTTGGGGAGTATTGCTACAACTCTACACATCATATGTCTATAGGTATGACTCCTTTCAAAGCACTGTATGGGTATGATGCACTATCTTTTGTGGACTTGATCCTTTTGGATAGGAGAGTCCCAGGGGCTAGGGATTTGGTACAACAAAGCATAGATTTTTGAATGCACTCAAGGAAAATTTGCAGCAGGCCCAAAATCAGCAAAAGTTGTATGCTGATTGTCATCATGATTGTCATCATTTGGAGAGGCATTTTGAGGTGGGAGACTTGGTTTTATTGAGGTTGCCGCCTTATAGGCAATCTTCCCTCAAAGGGAGTGGTGTGGAGAAGCTTAAGCCACAATTTTATGGGCCTTATAAAATCATATGGAGGATAGGAGAGGTTGCATATGAGTTGGAGCTACCGGAAGACAACAAAATTCACAATGTTTTTCATGTATCTTGCCTTAAGAAGGTACTTGGGCAGCATGTTACTCCCTCCTTGGAGCTACCACCACTTGATGACGAAGGTAAATTGATTTTGGAACACGGAGCGATCATTGATATGAGAGAGAAGAGACTAAGGAGTAAGGTCATTTCGAAATATTTAGTGAAATGGAAGGATATGCCGCTCGAGGATGCCATGTGGGAAGGATTGGAGATTCTTAACCACCCAAATCTGAAATTGCTTGAGGACAAGCAAAATTTGGGAGGGGAGGACTGTTATGTCCCCTCCACTATACTTAATTAATATTATTATTAAATAATAGTGTTTTTCAACACTACACATATATACCTATATTTTAATAAAATATCAAATTATAAATATAAATGAAGAAAATAAAGTTCAAAATTGGAATTTTATTTTGGCACCCACATTTGGGTCCCATGGGACCAAAAATAAGAAGGTTTAAATAGAAACGTTGGAGCTCAATTTGATCATATGATTTTGCATATTTTCTGATTTATTTTTGAAATTCTAGTAATTTGCGCTAAGGACGGAACCCCTTGTTGCATTCACTAAGGTTAGGATGGAAACCCTACTCCTCATTGTGGGCAATTCGATCCACGAATTGCATTAGCACTGATTGGTTATTCAGTTGTGAATTTTCAGGTATTGGCACTTGTGGATAAATCTAAAGCTCAATCTTTCTATTGAGGGATTCATCAATCCTTGAAGGCAGATTAGGCATTGTTCCAGACCCAAACATGGCGACCTTAGCCAACATCACAAGTCCGACTAGTACTGGGTGAATTTCCAAGTCGCAAAAGAGGGTAAATCAACTCTTGATTGTAGATTTAAATATAGGAGCATTTGCAGAGCAAATTAGCTCCCTAATCGCTGGAACACCAATTTCAAGGCGAGCGCACATGATTGAGTAGGAATATTCAATATTTAGTTACCCTCCTTAAGAATCACGACTCCTTTAGGACAACAAATTGAAGATAAACGACCATCAATTGCTGAGATCATAGTGACTCCTGGGCGGCACCTAGATTTACATTAATCCATCCAAGATGTGACCAAGATTGGAATATAAATCGAGTCATTTTGATCAAGCCATCTCTCATAGGTGGACACCTCAACAAAGGCGGATCTGTATATTTGTAAATATAACACTGTTAAACAATGATGCATAATGTAACTTTATGAAGTGTTCATTCCTACTGGTGTTTAATCCTCATACAATGCCCATACTTGAATTGCTTCAGACTGTCATTCTAATGGTGTATGTCTATATGATTGAATTGTTCATATTCCCAAGCTGAATGGGATATTTAATGTTTCTGGGAAGTCATTTGTTGCAAATCTGTACTACTCATTGATAGATGCAAACTGTTCTTTGTTTTTGTGAAAGGAAGAGAGAAGTAAGTTTACTATAGGTGTTGTTTGACTCAATTGAAGCTGAGAATTACCTAGAAGTTCCAATTCTTTCATACACAACTGTATTAGGGATATTTCATCAACAGTTGCCAAATAGAACACAACTGTCAAGAACCACTTACAACCAACTCCTAACAACTACCCACAAGCCGATAAGTAATTAATACATAGTCGTGTACAAACATACTAACAACACATAATAAATTAATTTATACCAACTACATTAATCGCCAATCTAGCATAAAAAACTGATCCCCTAAAGGCCATTCCCCCTTTCTTAGCATAAAGGAGGAGTCTGGGCTCGATTGACAGAGATCCCGTAGTCTTCTTCAAATCTTCTTCGCTTCCACTTGTCTCAAAGGCAAGGTTAGGGGATATCAAAGCCCCACCTACCTCCATCGTCGTCTCTCCCCATATGCACTTAGTGTGTGTGCAATTATCCCACCATTAATGACAATCATTACCCAAAAAGACCACTCATTCCTTAACATGATTTTCCCCTACGGGAAGAATGATACAATTGCTTATGTTTTAAAAAGATTGGGATCTCAAAAGGGGATCCCAAATCCCATTTATGATTTCTCGGCTAGCCCTTCTCACCTATCAATTATGTTATCAACAATAAGCTCTTATGTTGATTCAATTTCATAATTTGCCAGGAAATTTGCATTCTTATTATCCACTCTATAATCAATGCTCGAACAAAAAAGATTCAAAAGAATCCAAAAATGGCCAAGTAGTTTTGAGTATATTCTCTCTTTTATTTCAAATTGCATTGAAAATGACCATAAAATCACCTTCTATGTAAATTTTAGAGACTCCACACTGAACTGCAATTTGAAGGCCCAAAGCCAAGGAGTAAGCCTTCGCTTCATTATTTGTCTCATAGTTCAAAAAATCGCAAGGTACTCGCTAAACTTGCGAGTCAAATTTGTAGGCATATTACTTGTCCGTAGGTCGGCATGAGTTCAACTTATAGACTTGCATTGAGTACTTGACAAGTCTGCATGACGAACTTGCCTGATGCAGTACATGAAAAAAACAGTGAAAATGTTAAAAAAAATCTGAAATTTGGCCTTTAAAAACCTCATTCAACCTCCCATTTTTCTCACAAAGATTCTGCAACCTCCTTTAAGTGATTCAAGGCAATTGAAAAAGTAAATTTCTGCAATTTTTGAAGTTCCAGGTATTTTTTTTTTCTTCCAAGCATTTTTAGAATTCATTTACATTCCTAAATTCTTCATTGGCATGTTTAGGCATGCTTCTAATGCTTCAAATCACTATTTATTTTGTTTTAATTTTTTTTAAAACTTTAATGAAAATGCTGTTTTTTTAATCAGTGTAGGGTTTATCTTGTTTTAATTTTTATTGTGATATTAATATTATGGGGTCTATTAAGGGACACGAGCCCAAAACACAACCAGAGAAACCAGATCACATAGCATATGATAAGCTTGTATAAACAACCCCTACAGGAGCGTAATAGGCATAAAATACTTGTGAAGACACAATAATGGGCAACCAAAACTAACAAAAGGCAAAATGTTGAAGTTGATAAAACTTGCATTACCGGGTGCAATAGAAGATAACAACAAAACAAAACACCCCAAGGGAAAACAAAGGCACCTTAACACAACACACAATGACCACCAACCATACTACCACATTACTTTAAATTTGAAGCACCCCAATGGGCCACATTAGCATTGTTGGGGGCCGACCTCTATCTCTTGTAGGCTCTATTGGGAACACCATTGCCAGATACAAAAATCACCCTTACCTTTGCTGGTCCATGGAATGCTGAATCCTTCTAACCTTCAAACTGTAGATCTTTGATAACTTCAAGATGATGATGAGTGAGATAGGACATCGTATTCCATACTAGGAAGAGTTTGCCTATTGGCAACCTCCAAAACACCTTTACGATGCGAAATAACAAAGTTATTTATCACTAGTCTTAGGTCCTAGCAAAAATCCATAAGATTATCCACCTCATGGTTGAGGGCAAGGATTTCATCGCACATAGCCTTTACCTCGCGAGTCACTGAAACACCATGGCCCTACACAAAACCTTCCACCTCAACACACAAAGTCTCCATCTCTTCAACTGTCGGAATCAGGAGCACCTCTAATTTTCTAAACAAAGCTTTAGATCCTTCTTAAATACCATAGACCCCTATTCTTTTTAAAATCCTCTAGAATTGAAGCCCTAGATTACAAAACACCACTATCCACTAAACCCTCCTATCCCAAAAGAGACTTCACCAAATTTAGAAGAGGAGCGTTAGGGCAGTGGAAAATATGTTTGAGACAATCATCTAAAACTCCCCCTTTTTGAAGAGGATTGTAGGAAGAGCCAACACCATGCCCTACCATAAGGAATAACCCAAAAAGCAGCAAGATGGAACACCACTGCACCATTCAAAACCCAAAAGAAAGATAGCCAACACAACCAATAGGTAATAACAACCAATTGGATAAAATGATATATCATTTGCCTACTACCTCCACACCCCGCATTCATTATCAATTATGATTACTAGAACAGCCATAAGGAAGCTCAAATGAGACACATGCAAAGCGTTGCTTAATAAATAGGCCATCACCCTACATGCACAAGACTTGGCAAGAACTAAGAATAGTCTTACGGCCTACTTACAACATGCCCTCTAATCATGGAGGATGATCCTCTTCTATGAAGTTTGTCAAGCCCATCCCAATCTCCCATAACACAACTTTCTTGGGAAGAAATATTAGACATATCAATACTGTGATTAGCTAAAAATTTTTTGCAATGTTGTTTTCCTCACGATAATAGTGACCAAACTCTACAGATTCAAATTTCTTGATCCAAGTAAGGATTTTTTCTAGAATAGATTGCCACTGCCAGTTTGCAAAAAAGTTCTTTTTTCAAGGCGTTAGTAATAATCATGAACCCCTCCATTGTAACATAATGACAACATTAAGAGAAAACCAGCATTAAGCCAGCTAGAAATGCTGCCCACTTTGCAACATTGTTAGTTTTTATACCTAGGTACTGAGAACCACCAATCACAAAAGCCCTAGAATCATCTCTAAAAATGTAACCAGTGCTTGCCAGTCCAGGATTTCCATGGGAGGCACCATCAAAGTTAAGCTTGCCCCCCCTCCTTGGAGCTTTCCATTTTCTTGTCTTCTAAGATTCTTAGGATATACTAACCCTTGAATAGGGGCACTGACATTCATATTCCATTGATTAGAGATTTGTATTTCAAAGTTTGACAACTTTGAAACATGCTTTTGTAATTCTCTTGTGACATATTCACAAATTATGCTTTCAATCTGAGAACAATACTGATCCAAAGGAAGGGATTCATTTCTAAAATTTCTGCAAGTTTGCTGTAACCAAATATCATATAAAACACAAAGCAAAGAAGTGCTCCACAACACTCGAAGGTGAAGGGTGCCCTTAGCCCAGCTGCATATGTGTTGCTTTAAAGAGGTTAATCCAACACATCTGTAACTTGGATATAAGTTTAGACTAGATACCCACCGAGAAATCACACTACAACAAAAGATGATCAATTGTCTCACATGAGTTGTGACATAATGGGCATTGAGATGGCCCATAGATAGATCTTTTCATCGGAATATCATATGTTAAGATCTTATAGCTTGCAACCAGCTAAACAAAAGTATTAATTTGGGAAGAGCAGAAGCACTCCCTATAAGATCCACTGGCCAATCATCTAAGATAGGTGCCTGTCTAGATTTGATTACATTGTAATCAGATTTGACTTTATAAATCCCTTCTTTTTGCCAACCAACAAAGGGAATCCTCCCTAGATAGTGCAGGGGGCCTTATAGCAGCCAAATACTCCTTCAAAAGGAGTTTTGCTGACCTGCAATTGGGAGATGAGAAAAAACTCGCCAATATCTCCTTCATATAACTTTGGAAAGCTTCATCTCCCAACAATCTTTCACTTTACAACCACAAACCTGTATAAGAACAGGCTGAGCATTGTCCAACTGCTGCAAACTAACCAAAGGAGCATGATCCGCCCAAGAGTCCAACCAGAAATCTACCTTTTGACCATTTCCAATTTTCCAAGAAAGTTTAGCAGCTATTACATCTCTAGATTCCGCCATGAAGTTCCATATAGCCAATGTTGTAGGACTCTCATCTGAGGTGAAGAAAGAAATGGGTGATACATCACCCATATATTTTAATCTAATCAAATAGCACCAGAATTGGGAATGCTTGATAAGAAATTTCCAAGTTAGCCTCGCCCCAAGAGCTATATTTTGCAAAAGTAGGTCTTTCAAACCTGTGCCACCTTGTTGTTTGAGCCTACAAACATATTCCTACTTCAGCTAAGGGTATTTTTTCTCTTCCCCCAAATCATCCCACAACAATTACGTCATATTGGAGATATAGATTGATTCACTCCTTTAGGGATAGCTAGAACTGAAAGGAGATAAATTGGAATTACATGTAGCACTACCATAATCCTATGTTCCACGGAGTTTCCTGATGGGGGGACAGGGGGACCAAGGGTCGAAGTCTAGGGATGGTGGTGGGTGGGGGTGTAGCCCCTAGCAGGGTCAAGGGGTAGCGCCCCCAGTGGGGTCAGGGGCAGTGCCCCTCGTGGGGTTCGAGGGCAGTGCCTTGTAATGTCCCGTTTTGAGCTTTAATGTCTTGGTTGAGCTAGGTGGGAAAAATGAATGTTGTCAAGGTTTGGAAAAATGAATGTTAGTTCAACTAATATTATTTTTGGCTAAGTGGTATTTTTATATTATTTTATTTAGCCAAAAATAATAAAAAAATAAGCCAAGGGATTGAGCGGCCAAGTCGGAGAAATAAAAATAACTTAAAGCTCGGAGAATGGAAAGTGGGTTTTTAGTGGCAAAAATGATTTTTCCTCGGAAAAATGAAGTTTGGAGATGATTTTTTATATTTTAATAATATTTATGGAAAAATAAAAAATAATTAAATATTTAGCCAAGGAGAAAAACGAAAATTAATTAAATACTATGCCAAGAGGTGGAAAATGAAAAAAAAAGAAAAAAAATGAAATATTGGAGATAAAGTTAAAATATAATATTTTAATATTAAAATATGATATTTTAATATTAAAATATTATATTATTTTCCACTAAATCGATGCTCAAGGGAGAAAAAGAAAAAAATAATATTATTATTATTTATGTGGGATGTCCAAGTTGGAGGAAAATAAAATAAAATCAAAAGAAAATAATTAAATATTATTTTCTTTTGGCATTGGTTTTTTTTTTTTTAAAATGCGCCTGGTAAACTTTTTAACGTGACCGGTGACCCTGGTGCGACACGCCCTCCAGCTCCACGCGAATGCTTTTGCCCAGAGCAATGAACCGGTGAGGCCACAACACGGGGGTCCTCATCCCTTAGCAAGAACACTTCAAACCCGCAAGCTCATTGGCCCAACGAAGGTGTAAAGCCTACGAGCTCGTTGGCCCAGTGGGGGTTTGAACTCTAGTGGCCGCCACTACAACCGAGCGACTTCACCACCGAACCACACCCTCATCAGCTTTTGGCGAAGCGCCCAAGTTGATAAGTATAAAAGGAGGTCATTTAGAGCATTTTTGATATATCTTGGTTATTTGGCATTTTGCATTTTGAGAGCTTTGTCTTGGCTGTAACAGAGTTTCAGCGTGATTCAAGGACGAAAACCCTTGGATTTTGAGTGGATGGACAAAAACCTAATTCACCATGAGAGGTGAATTCACTTAGGATTCACTATGGAGCATATTTGCAGGTTTTTGAAGGAGAATTGGCTTCATTCCAGCTAGGGTTGGATTGGATTTCATATCAGCAGCTAGGGTTTGAAGTAGAGAGCACTTTGAAGCATTTATTTTCAGATTTGAAGGCATTTTGGCATTTCAATATCATATTTGGCAAGCTGGGCAAAATCGTTTCACATTTGGGCATAGGCGATTTGCATTTGAGGTTGAATTTGTATGTTATTTGAGCCTAGGGTTTGTTGATTGTGGTTTAGACCTCTGAGTTTCATTGAACAGCTACAGATCGGAGGGTTTCATGGCATGGATTTGCATTTCAAAGACAAATAAGGCATCTAGGATGCTAGCGCTACCTTCCCATAGCTAGGTGATTTCATTATTTGTCACTTTTTGGCATTGTTTGGCTTCCTACACCAAATCTGGGTCGTCATCAGCATTATCAACAGTTGTATCAGTTAGATCAGAATTTATTTGTTCACCTACAGGTGCTGCTACAGTCATCCATCATTGAGTTTGATATTCTACTTTGGCAAGGCAACGACTAATACAAGTGGGCTAGGGTTTGATACCATAATTGGGCATATTTGTACACTTTTAGAGGACTGATTTTATAATCAGGTTGGTCTGATATAACAACAAAGATCTTCTTTGTAATCATCATTATCTATTGCAATAAAGAAGACACTTGCCATCTGGGTATGTTCCTATATGTTTGCATTGCTTTTTTGATGTATGTATGAGCTGATATAATTGCATGTCAAATCATCTTTAGTGAGTATTTGGCTATGATATTGCTTCCTTTCCATCTTTACTATATTGCAAACATACTTGTGAAAACAAAACATCAAAATTCTAAACCAAACTCTCAAAAAACAAATTAGAAAATTCAGGGCAGCGAATGAAAAAATTCAGTTAAGACAAGTCAGGGTTCTTATAGTGGTATTAGAGCCAAGCATCTTGCAAGCCTGGAGGGTAGGATTTGGTTTGCAAATCAGTTTGTTTCAGCTACATATAGCAGGGTGTAAACAGGTTGCAACAATGAATAGAGGTGGTTCAAGTTCATCAAAGAAGGTTAGTTTGACTCTGAATGATCGATTTATGAAAGAGTTTATGAATGGTATGAATAATTTGATGGTCTCTTATATGCAATACCAGCAACAACTCATGACAGCCATTGCATTACTTGCACAACAAGAAGAAAAGAAGAGCAAAAGTCAGTTGGGCAAAGAAGATTCACTTCATGCATCCACAAGTAAGGATGACAAATTGAACAAGGAAGCTGAAACAATGGATCCCAATGAAGAAGAATCGCTTGGAGCATCTACAAGTGAGCTTAGTACACCTTTTGGATCTGCACTTGTGGGAGAACATTTGGCAAAGGAATAAGTGTTTGAGGATGTTGAGGACATCACACAAGGGTATGAAAGCAGTTCTAATTTTTTGTTTTGTGATAATAGTCCTATTTCCTCACATAATCATGAGATAGCAACCACTTTACATGAGGAAAATGAGGTGGAAGAGTCGCCTAATGATGGCACTCAAGTTTTGGGTGTTAAGCATGAGGAGTATGTTGAAAATTCAAGCCACTACAAGTCTGATTTTATACATTTACAAGAGAGGATGTCAAGAAAACTCAAGACATTGTGATGGTTGGCTACAAAGAGCTAAGGAGGCAAAATTGTTGGCTGCCCAAGCAAGACAACACCTACAAGAGGTCAAGGTGCGTTGTAATCAACTAGACCAAGCAAGGCAACAAAGGGAGTCATACCTTAGATCTCTATTTCTTCCAAGGGAAGAAGGTTTGGAGCTTGATCACTCACTTAGTGGGTCAGCCACTAGTGTTTTGCCTACACACGAAGGAGACATAAGTGTTTCAGATTTGGTTGAGCCTTTGATCATTCATGGAGATCTTGAGGAGTTGATTCATGATGAGGTGTAGGTACATCATGTTGATGATTCTTTGATAGAGTTTGAGGCTGCCCCACTTCAAGGATTTGTGACAAGTGTCATGGAGTCATTTGTTTGGGTTTGGTATGAACCAATGGATTGTGTGCATGGGATTGTCACTACAACACTTGGAGGTTGAGTAATGATGAGTTTGCATCAGTTTATGATAGTGGAAGCCGTCCCAGAATCTTTTGCACCAACAGCTTTGGGGAAGTATGTGTGAGTATTATGGATGTTATAATGAGAGATGTTCCTCATTTCACACTGAGTATGTATGGTGAACCTAGATGGATTTATTGGTTGGTTCTAATGCAGATTGGTCACATGTGATTGTTTGAGGGCAAGCAATCTTTGGGTGGGAGGACTTGTAATGTCCCCGTTTTGAGCTTTAATGTCTTGGTTGAGCTAGGTGGGAAAAACGAATGTTGTCAAGGTTTGGAAAAAAATGTTAGTTCAACTAATATTATTTTTGGCTAAGTGGTATTTTTATATTATTTTATTTAGCCAAAAATAATTAAAAAATAAGTAAGGGATTGAGCGGCCAAGTTGGAGAAATAAAAAATAACTTAAAGCTTGGAGAATGGAAAGTGGGTTTTTAGTGGCAAAAATGATTTTTCCTTGGCAAAATAAAGTTTGGAGATGATTTTTTATATTTTAATAATATTTGTGGAAAAATCAAAATTAATTAAATATTTAGCCAAGGAGAAAAACGAAAATTAATTAAATATTATGCCAAGAGGTGGAAAATGGAAAAAAAAAGAAAATAAGGTGGAAAAATGAAATATTGGAGATAAAGTTAAAATATAATATTTTAATATTAAAATATTATATTATTTTCCACTAAATTGGTGCTCAAGGGAGAAAAAGAAAAAATAATAAAATATTATTATTATTATTTATGTGGGACGTCCAAGTTGGAGGAAAATAAAATAAAATAAAAAGAAAATAATTAAATATTATTTTCTTTTGGCGGTGGACTTCAAAAATAATAAAATAATGTTTTATTTGGGCGCCCAAGTTGAAAAGTATAGAAGGAGGTCATTTTGAGTATTTTTGATATATCTTGGTTATTTGACATTTTGCATTTTGAGAGCTTTCTCTTAACAGAGTTTCAGCGTGATTCAAGGATGAAAACCCTTGGATTTTGAGTGGTTGGACGAAAACCCAATCCACCATGAGAGGTGAATTCACTTAGGATTCACTATGGAGCATATTTGCAGGTTTTTGAAGGAGAATTGACTTCATTCCAGCTAGGGTTTGGACTGGATTTTATAACAGCAGCTAGGGTTTGAAGTAGAGAGCACTTTGAAGGCATTTTGGCATTTCAATATCATATTTGGCAAGCTGGGCAAAATCGTTTCACATTTGGGCATAGGCGATTTGCACTTGAGGTTGAATTTGGATGTTATTTGAGCCTAGGGTTTGCTGATTGTGTTTCAGACCTCTGAGTTTCATTGAACAGCTACAGATCGGAGGGTTTCATGGCATGGATTTGCATTAGGATGCTAACGCTACCTTCCCATAGCTAGGCGATTTCATTATTTGTCACGTTTTGGCATTGTTTGGCTTCATACACCAAATCTGGGTTGTCATCAGCATTATCAACAGTTGTATTAGTTAGATCAGACCTTATTTGTTCACCTCCAGGCGCTGCTACAAGCATCCATCATTGAGTTTGATATTCTACTTTGGCAAGGCAACGACTAATACAAGTGGGCTAGGGTTTGATACCATAATTGGGCATGCCGCATATTTGTACACTTTTAGAGGTCTGATTTTATAATCAGGTTGGTTTGATATAACAACAGAGATCTTCTTTGTAATTATCATTAGCTATTGCAATAAAGAAGACACTTATTAAAATCATATCTTAAATATATTAATGGTCAAATATGTTTCTAATTCTGCATTTTAGATAACTTTTGTATTTTTTAGTTATCTTTGTATTTTAGAAATATCTGTTATGTTTCTTTTAGAAACATTCCTTGTAACTTTGTATATAAGAGCTTTGCTCTCATGTTAATAAAATTCATTCCATTATTTTACCACAATATGGTATCAGAGCAGGAAATCAAATTTTTTAATTTTTTTTGGTGCCTGTTGTCCATATGATCCCATACACACTCCATTCTGTTTCTGGTTCTCTGTGCTTTCGTCCTATGAAGTTGCGATTCTTCTCTTTGTTCTAATCGTGATTTCTTTGTGGTCGAGGGCATTTTTGGAGCTCGTGGTTGTTTCTTTGCCAGTCGCGTTTTCTGGTATCCTGTGTTTTGGCGTGTTTTGTATCACGAACCTTCTTCTGTTTTTTGGCACCATTTTTATCGCCATTTTCTAGGTCAACGTTTTTAATCACCGTTAGGTTCTTTGGTATCTTCTGGAGGGTGCGTCTCTGCCTTCGATCCCTGTAATCGCCATTTTTTTGTTGGTCTCTGACAACCGCGACTTCTGTGATCACATTTATTTTTGGGGCTCTTTGTGGATATCGCCGTCGTTTTCTTTGGTAATGAGTTTTCTGGGCATTCTTCCTTGGCGGCCATCTTTCATCTGTTTATGGTTGCCATAGCGGGTTTGTAGTTCCTGTTTGGCAGCGCATTCTTCTTTCTGGTGGTCACGTTTTCCAGACTTTGCATTGATATCAGCATTTGAAGACTCTGTGATAGGTGTTTTTCTGTTCGTTGCACCTCCACCACTCACATTCTGCAAAATTGTGGTCGCCTTATGACTTCTGGGTACTTGGCAGAAGTCCTCTTCATATACTGGTGGCTGATTGAAATTCTTGGAATTTCTTTTGTCCCGATTTTTGTGAGTTGTTTTTAAGCGCCCAGCACTCGGTTGTTTTTTCACGATTTCCCTGTGACCCATCGGTTTCTGTTTTTATATTCTGCAGTTGCTTTTACTTATTGATCGGAGTTTGAAGTGACATCTTGTCTTATTTGGCGCTCTTTTTCTCTTTGAGTGGGCCTCTTTGACAAGCCCGTGGTCCCTTGTAACTTGAAGTGTCCGTTTTGCATAGTCTTTGCTATTGTGGTTGTCGTCTACAGTTCCTTATGACTAGCGGACAGTCTCTGCTCACCTCGGGAATTGTGCAGACCATGTTAGAACTCTACAGGAATTTTTTCCTTTCTCAAAATCCGTGTTCGGATTTTTGAGCTAGTTTTCTTGTCGAGATTTTTGCCATCTGTTTTTAATCCATTCTTTGGTATCTCGTTTTTTGTGCCTCGAAAAGCGTGAAGATGGCATCTTTTGCCAAGCACACTGAGCAGAAGAAGTCTGCGGTCTATGCCTTTATGGCCAAGAGACCTACCGATCATATCAAATCTTCTCCCTGGTACATTGATTCAGGTGCTTCTCGACATTTCACGCATCGTCGGGATTGGTCCATAGAGTACATGCCATTCAAAGATTGTCATCTTTGGAGGAGGCGAAGAGTATATCGTTGTCGGCAAGGGCAACATTCAGATTCAGTCTGGAAGGAGAAATTTAATATTTCTTGATTTATACTTTGTACCTGGCATGGAGCTGAACCTTATCTTAGTCAGTTAGATTATGAGGCACTCTCCTCATCTGGATGTTGTTTTTAGCATGCACACATGCAACATAGTGGATCGTGAGACACGCACCATCGTTGCCCAAGGACTTGAGGTTCATGGTTTGTATAGACTTGTTGATTCTGGTGATTCTCAAGAGCACGCCATGGCAGCCAGGAGCACATTCATCAACAAACTCTGGAATCAACGTTATGGGCACCTGAACATGCACTATCTCTCTCAGTTAGCTCAGAAAGGTCTGGTTGGTGGTCTTCCAGAGATTCAGACTCTCAGATTCCTAGCGTATGCGATGCATGTCAGGCTGGCAAGTAGCATCAGACTCCATTTCCAGATGGTGATAAATGGAGAGCATCCAAGCTTTTGCAGTTGGTTCATGCTGATGTATGTGGATCAATGAACACTCCTTCAGTTACTGGGTGCAGATATTTCCTGCTATTTGTTGATGATTTCAGCAGAAAGATGTGGGTATATTTTTTGAAAAACAAATTAGATGTGTTTGGTACATTTCAGCAGTTTAAGGCCTTGGTTGAAAAAGAGTCAGGCTATCCAATAGTCACTCTTAGGTCTGATAATGGGGGGGAGTTTTGTTCTTTTGACTTCTCTCGTTTCTGTGCTGCACATGGCATCAAACGCCAGCTTACCACACCTTACACCCCTCAGTAGAATGGTGTTGTTGAGCATCGCAATCGCACCATTACAGAGACGGCACGTTCTATGCTAGAGCATAGAAGTGTTCCGAAGAAGTTATGAGCTGAAGTAGTCTACACTGCTGTCTATCTTCTGAACTGGTCTCCCACCTATGCCATCAAGAAGACGACTCCTGAAGAAGCCTGGTCTAGACGTAAGCCTCGGGTCAACTTGTTGTGACCTAATCACACATCGCCCCATTGAGCAAATGGGGACTTCTCTTTCTTTGAATAAATTAGTTTGTTTTGAAAATAGTTTGGTTTACAGAGTCTCTCATTTGAAACACCAATGGGCAAATGATGAAGTTATATGATCACTCACAACTTAAGATTCGAGAAATAAGTCAATTTATCTAAGTCTTAGAGAGGGTGATCAAAAGTAAGTTAGATTTTGATGGATATTGAAACAGGTCAGTATCAAGTTTTGAGTTTGAAGATGAAATCTTGTCCATACTTGCTTGAGTGCACATTTGGACTCCCTCCGCATTGCAAATTTTCCAACTTATACAAACACACTAAGGATCAGCACTCATATCCTGATTTGGGCACACATTTGGAGGGTGCCTACATTTTGAATTATACACACTCACCCAAAATTTGTGCTCAAACTTCTCATAGACACACTTTTGGAAGGACCTTGCATTTTGTAAAAGATGAACATCATGCATGAAGGCTAGAGATCACTGCCTAATACATAAGATCATGAAAATAGCGCCAAGACTCATTCAAGTTGCTAAGGAGATTGAAAGAAATAAAACAAGTTTTAGGCAATTTGATAATAAAAAACACTCACATTCGTAAGGCGCAAATTTAGAAGGTCCTTGCATCATGTAAAATTTGCAAACTATACATACATACATGATTTTGGCGCTTTTGGCCTAGGCGCTCTTTTAAGAGGTCTTTGCATTGTGAAGTTCTAACACTACAAAAACATCCCAAATCGGCGCTCAAACCCTCTAGGCGCACTTCGAGAGGAGGTTTGCATTGTGCAAGTTTTCAAACTATACATAAGCGTCCTAAATTTCCACCTTGGCACACTTTTGGAGGGTGTTTGAATTGTGAAAAAATGCACATGAACACAAAACTGGCGCTCACTTACAACCTGGCCTTGCATTCTTCAAACTTCCAACACTATGCATAAGCTTGCAAATTCATCATAGGCGCATTTGGTGAAGGACTTTGCATTTTGTAAAAATGAAACTTATACATGGAGGTATGAAAATGGCATCTAGGTGCACTTCGCACTTTGCCTGGTGAGAAAATAAACATCATACACATGAGTTCAAAATTAGTGCTTTAGGCGCACTTGGACAAAGACCTTGTATTTTACAAATTTTGGACTTCATGCAAGGTAACTTAAGATCAACGCTTTGGCATAACACTTTCTACAAGTAAACATGAAATTAGCGCTCATGATCCAAGGTGCATTTTTAGGCCTATTATGCATAAAACGCTCCATGCATATACCTTTGAAATCAGTGCTTAAGGCACATCTAGATGGAGACTTTGCATATTACAAACTTTGAAATTTATACATGAGCATATGAAATTAGCGCCCAAAATCTCCTTGGCGCACATTTGACAGGTCCTTGCAACGCATACATATGCATGCTGATATGAAATCAGCGCCTCATCTTCTCCTGAGCGCACATATAACATGTCTTTGTAATAAACATTCAATGCACATATATGCAAAATCAGCGCCCAATTTGATCACAAGCGCACTTTGGCCACATGCTTGCACAAACATATCATGCATACCTACCTAGAATGTGCGCCCTCCCTTAATCAATTGCAAATACTTTGAAAACCAGCGCTAGAAGTTGAAGTCGGCCATGGAAAGAAGAATTGTGAGTTTTAAAACTTTGAAAAAAACATGAAGATTATCCCAAGGAGGCCGACCCATATGATCCAAGATGAATGCATATTAATACTTGAATGTTCCACAATTCAAAGCATTCAATTCAAAACCAATCCAAGTGCAGATTTTTGCAGAGCAGACCAGCAGTGTGAGCAGAAAATACAAGTGAAGAAGTCAATTTGTCAAGAATCAAGTCAATTTTACATTTTCATAAATTTCATCTTTTTTTGTCAAAATTGGCTATTCTTGTTCCATTAAGCAAGGTGATTGGAAAATAATATGTTTTACCATTAGATTTATCCCACATGCATTAGGTGATTTAATTTGTCATTATTTTGCTCATTTATCAAGCATCACTCCAAGGCACTAATGTTAGATGTTTCATACAGGTGAATGATGAATGCGAAGGAGAGACAAGTGATGATGAAGAATGACTTGAAGGGAGTTTTGCCCGAGACCAAGATCACCTCAAGATGGCTAAACTTAAGCTACACCAACCTTGGACGTGTCAACATGGACGAGATTAAGAGAAACTTGTATGGGCCAAATCCTTCCGAGTTAGTCAAGAAGATGCTCAAGAATGGGATTGTACAAGTTGCATGCTTTTCACCCGCTATGCCAAGTCTCGAGTTGATGCTGGAATGTGCCAGAAACTATAATCTTGATCGAAGATGCATTGTAACGAAGGATGGCAAAGTATTGGCTCACTTTAGGAAGGAGGCAATTGAGGAGGCTTTCGACATTCCGAAGCATAAGAAGACCACCTACTGCACTAAGGAGTCATCATTGCAACTATACAATTCTGGACCAGAGGGATGCCTGGATGTGATCAATAGCAAATGGATGATACAACCAAGACCTCATCAAAGCAGAATGCCAAAGAAGCTTCATAAGTCAAATTTTCATAAGGAGATTGGATATATGGTTTTATTTTTGAGCCGAATAATGGGTTGTCCGCAATCGGCAAACTTTGAATCTTGGATGTTCTTCTTCATCGAAGAGATAATGGATGGAAACAGAATGATTGATTGGGCTGAAATGATTAGCAACAATATTGACGAGCAATTCAAGGATTTGGAGGAAACAAAATCATTCTATATGAGCTCGTATGTGATATACATGCTTGCGAGAAATGAAAGATATCTGGGATTGAGCTACAAAGGAAGAGTAGGAAATGGTGAAGGACAATTCAAAGTTTATGATTGTTATCCACAACTACATTTGCAAGCATTCGTCGATTACAGGAGGTTCAACGACGCTTTCTCTATGCGCATCGTTCGAATGTTACAAGGCAATATTCACAAGAGGTTATCAAAATAAGCCATGAACTTAGTAAAGAAATATGGGAAATGGTACATTCAGTTTCCAAGGTTTACTTACCTCTGTGTTGAAGGGTTTGCATCTTTCCCTTACCGCTTGCCAAGATATCCTACTGACAAAATGGTGCTATTGGAAGTGACAAGACAGTTGGTAGCATTTGATAAAGCACAAAAGAAAAGAAAGAAAGCTGGAACTAAGTTTCCGATTGGAGTTGGGAAACTTGAAACTTGTTCTTCATTGCAAGCGGCGGAAAATTCAGAGATAGAGTTGCAAGCCTATAACATGGTGCTTCACAATGCTAGGCGGGATAACTTTGATCCATTCAATTCAGTCCGGAAGAAGTTTGGGAGAAGTACAAACATAGGTTGCATCTCGAAGATCATTGAGCTGATGTGCTAGATGACATGGAAATAAGGAGGAAAAAATGCTCTAGGTTGTCTTTGGATTTGGTGAGAACAGCCAGAGTATTCAATATTCCGGACCAACTTGAAGAAGATAATAGACTTATTTCACAAAGTTCATATGATCAGGAAATGGATAAGCCATATACCATCAATTGATCCGAACAAGAAGTCACACTCAATGATGAATTGATGGCACCTATCATAGCCCAAACTAGAAAAAATGTGGATCTTCAAGTTTGGAAGCTTAAGCAGAAGAATGTCCACCTCACGTACAATTTGATGGGAGATGCGGATTTACAACATTCCAAGGGCACATCAAAAGACGAATCAAACGGTGAATCCTGTGACTCTGAAAGCTCAAGTGCTAGTTCAACGGAGGATGTCTAGTCTAAGAAAAGGAAGAACTCCGAAACTTCACAAGGGGAGCCTAAGGAAAAGAGGATAAAGGCTAGTGTGCAAAATGTAGCAAGTACTTCAAGGCAGGGCGACACCAATGTGATATCTGTTGTAGAAGATCAAGCAGCTCCAATTGTGCCAATTCAGCGGGATACACATGAATCTTTGGAGTCTACTATGCAAGGAATTCAGGTTGAAGAAGTTCTTTCAAGTCCACCAAAAGATCAAGATGAAGTCATGATTGAGGTAAATCAGGAAAATCAAGTTGATGAGGTACCATATGAAGAATTTGATGAAGAAGCTCTTCCTATATTTCAGGAAAATCAAGTTCAAGAAGAAGATCAAGAGGATCTATCCGAATTGTCGGAATGGCTAAGAGATAGAGTCAAGGAGAAATCCATTGTGGAGAGGCAACCTACTTTGAGTTTGGAAGATTTGTTGAATCGAGCTAGGAATGACAAAGGAAAACAAAAGGCTACCAAACTTTCTAAGATTACAAGAGATAGCTGCGAATCAAGGCAAGTACATGTTGCAATTCCAAGAGTAAACAAGGACGAAGATGAGATCGTTCCAGGAGATTATGATGTTACTACTTTTGACTTGGGTCCAACTACAGTAGAGCAAGAGATGGACGAGATGGAGGATTTAGTTGTGACCATCAAGGAAAGGTTGAAGAAGGAACAAGAGGAGAGAATTTAGTTGGAGAAGGATAATTTGGCATTTCAGCATTACACCCAACAGTTGATGCAACCAGTGAATCAAGCAGAAAGGACTTCCCCACCACCTGCCCTGCTTTCCCATGAGTCCATTGTGCATTTGGAAGAAATGAGGTCATCATCTCAAGTATTGCAGGAATGGATAACAAATTTCAGGATCAAGGTTGATGGATTCGTGGATGAAGTCATGAAATTATATAAAGGAGTTTCCTCACTCTTGGACATAATCCAAGCCGTTTTGGTTGCTTGTTCATAATTTGAAATCATCAAAGGAGAGTGTTGATGATTGTTTTTGGACAAGTCAACAATTAGAGTGAAGTACTAGAGTATCTGACTCTCTCTTGAGCAAAGCCTCTCGAATGCTGAACGAAGTGATCAAACAAAATGACTCCAAGGTTCCTTTTAATGATTTTATGAGGGATAACTCAGTGATTGCATGTGATCTTGCTGATAATCACAAAGGGACTTACATTAGATCTTTCTTCTTTCATTCAGCTTATCTCTCCTTCAGTGTGGATGACATATATACAAGACTTCAATGATAAAGAAAATGAAAAGATAAAGGTTCAGAAAACTAATCTAAGGTCAATGAGGTAATGATGATGTGTAAATAGACAAACTCCTTGATTAACCTAACTTCACTTCGCCAAGGATGCCTACAACTACATGAAGTTGGTGCAATCTCCTAAGGTTACGCGAATGGTTTTCAAATCATGAAGACTTATATAAACACCCATAAGACGACGCAGCTCAAACAAGCATCCATAATCGAACTTAAACAAATTAAGCTCAGACTAGCTTTACACAACACTTCATCAGCGATGAATGTCAAAAGTATGAGCTAGGAGTTGATCAAATATTCAACACAAACATACATTACATCAATGAGCTTCTAATCTATTTCTAGTCTAATTCGAAACATCTCTCCACTTCATCAAAGTACAAGAAACCATATGATTCCACAAGATAACACTTAAACACCAAACAAGTAGCTCCAATGTCTTTGCATTAATCTTGAGAAATAATTACAACAATCTCCAAGTCCTCTCAGAGAATTTCGAGAGTCTCTTCTATTCTACTCCTACTTGCCTACTGACTACTCTCTACTCTGATTTCTAATATATATATTACAAATGAGGCAACAAGGCCTTTATATAGAAGTCCAAATTACAATGAATGGCTAAGATTAATTCAATAGCCAAGGGTCTAGATCGTGCCACCTCAGAGGTAGTTACAACAATTTGCTATTTTTAGCACAAAAGAGAGGCAATGAAGGCACGTTTTCCAATGTGATAAGGTAAGGCAAAATCATTTAAAACATCCCCCACATAGGAATCCCTTTGACTTCTTTTATTAAATGATACATTTAATGCATTTAAAATGATGTGTACTCGCCACATAGATGCCACCTCAGCATATCTTGAAAATTGTATCATCTTGTAGTGATGTATTTGATGTGATTGCTTGAACTTGTATGTTTGGGAATACATCTTGTAGATCTTGCCTTGTTCATTCTTCTTGTAGACTGGATGTATAATACTTGTTGCTTCACTTGATTAACTTCATGAATCTTTCTTCTTGTAGGTAGGTTGATGTTGATCATGTATCCTCATGAAGAATATAGTAGGAGAGTAAATGATGAAGCTTCATTCATGAAGAGTAGGAGATCTCTCTTAGACTTGAAGGTTCAAAAGGAACTTGAAATGGAATAGATGAGGTGTCTTCGAACATGTTGCTCTTGAAGATGAAGTAATCCTTCACGATGATATTCCTCGGGGAGCTTAAAGCTTGAATGGATAGATGCCTTAAAGTAGTACACTTGAACTTGATGTGATCTAACATGTCTTCTCCAAAGGTAGCTAGCATGATTGACTTCACTCCTTAAATGAAGGTGACTCCAAGCGCCTAACCCTCTTAGCTCCCTTCCTTATCTCCATCAATGTTCCTACAAAACAACATAAACAATATATCAATTACTTCATAACAAAGGAAATAACTTTAAACACATAAATAAACCCTTTTCAAGCTTAGGCGCCATTATAGGTGAAAAGAGGAGTAACAAAGCGCCTATCAATTTAGTCCCACATTCATAACTTTAAATGATTTCAAACAATTACAATAGTTTAAAAGGTCAATCTCCCTTATAGCGCTCACTTTTAGATATGAACTTGATTGATTTTCTTCAAGGCGCCAATATGATGAGATCATTAGGTGGAACTTACCCTTAGGCGGCCATTTTGGGTAATCTAAACAAGGATTGGCGCCTAGCTATGTTTAGCTATTTTCTTGGCAATTTGAAGTTCTAACTCATAAAACATGCCTTAGAGGGCTTCTCTCTCCCAAGCGCCCACTTTTAAAGTTTGAATTAACATGATTCTTCCCAAGGCGCTAATAATGATATAAATTTATCATGCTTCTTTAAGGCGCTAATGTGAAGTCTTCTGAGAAGCAAAGTGCGCCTAACTTCAAATTTGCTCTATACTTGTCATTTCATGTTTTAAACAGTTGTGAAGGTTGTGGGAGAACTTACCTCATCTAAGCGCCAATATGAGGTGTGAGTGACAAACAAATGCGCCTAAGCTCCTTAGGTGAACATAATCTCTTAAAGGCGCATCTAGATGATGATAAGACATAGAACCCTCAATGATATTGATCTCCTGGAGGCACAACTTGGAGAATCCTTTACCATAGGCACCAAAATGGCAGGAAATGAGCGCCTAGACTCCAAAATCACTTCTTTGTTGAATTCTTTGATGTTTAAGGCCTTATAGCAATTTGAATCAAGGTGCCATTTCAAGGTTTCATGCTACCACACCCAAGGCGCTAAATCTCACCTCTCCAATCAATCTAGTTTCTAAGCGCCAAAGTGGTTGAACATCTACTTCAAGGCGCCAAAATGGACAATAGGAGGCATGCTTTCATAGATACAGGGCTTCTAAAATAGGCGCCAAAACTATAACTCTCCCCACTTCCTCTAGACACCATTTGATAATACTTCTAACACTCCGGATCCAGGGCGCCCAAACATGATCTCGGTGTAAAATAGCGCCAAGACTTCTAAATGCTGAGTTTCAATTCTTAGATGCTCCCAACATTAGGCACTCATTTGGGTTTGTTCATAGTTGAATAGGCGCCTAGGGTCTAGCTTTTAGGAGACATCCTCGCCTTTGGGCGCTATCTTTCACTGACTTAGAAACTCCCTTCACATTAAGGCGCCAAAACTAGATTATAAGAAGGGGTAAGGGCGCCTTTGCAACAAACTTCAATTTTTCACTTCCAGAAGGCTCCAATCATTGGGCGCAATCTTTATTCATTTTAGACTTTATCTAACATCAAGGCGCCCAAAATGGCGAAAGTCAACAAGGAATGGGTGCCTAAACTCATTCACTTTAACCTAAGGCGCAATTCTTATGATCATCTGAACATGCAATGGGCGCCTAGACTCTTGAATCATTCCTTTGTCAAATTCACACTTCTTGAGGTCTTTTATGCCCATTCCAATCAAGGCGCCCTATCTTGGAGCGTTTAAAAGTTTGTTTTTCCTCTAAGCGCACTTATGAAGCTCAACCTAAGGCGCTCATGTGGGTGTCTGCAAGTGAGAAAATGCGCCCAAGGTCTTCAAGCAAATTCGCGCCCAAAACTGAAAGTCCCCAGGGTCAGGTATATTGAAAAATATATTTAAGTATAAGTTGAATTTCTTATACTTAAATATTTTTCAATATACCTTTCAGGATGTTTGAGATAGGTCTCAGATCCACCAGATTTAACATGCAGATTCTAGATTTTTGAGGATCCACCAGATTTCAGACTTAGCCAATTTTCAGGATCTTCAGGATCAGGATACCAGACTTAGTCATTTTTAGGATCTCAAACATCAGGATCAGGAGTCATTTTCAGGATCTCAAACATCAGGATCAGGTCATCAAGGGACTACAGGACTCATACAGCACTAACTTCATCATGCAATAGACTAAAGACATCATCAAAACTTCATGCAAAGCATCAGAGCTCAAAAAAAAGGGGGTCCCCATTTGCAATGGGGCGATGTGTGATTTGGTCACAACAGAGAGATCATGCCGCAATTGAAGAAGTTGATGTATGTTCCAAAAGCAACCTTGATAGAAGGGAAGGTGATTGAGCAGGGTTCATCATGTGATTTCTCCTCTTGGTATTGCACTTTGATCATTAAAGAGCAGACTTTTGTAAAAATTGAAAGTGAAAGCATCTGAGCAAAGGAAGTACTTCAAGAGATTCAAGGCAAAATACTCATCTCAATGAACAAGACATTTGATCTTACTGGAGAGATTAGTGAAAGTAACTTGAAAGATCAAATGCATGCACTCTATTTTCGAAGTACTCATGCTGTTTCAAAAGAGCTCTTGGATGATGTCCATACACTGTCCAGATTCGTTGAACTTGCTTCAAAGAGGGATGAGCACAAGGGGGCGTCCCACAAGGAGATTCCTCATAGATACCTTTTCATGTCTATCATCTTGGGAAACGTGCCTTTATATCCTCTTTCATGTTCTAAAAATAGTAAATCCTTGTAACAAACTGCCTCTGGCATAATCTTGGTCATTCATTCTTAGATTGATCCCAGTGGTTCATTGTACTTTGAAGGCTATAAAAGCCTCACTTCACTCTCATTTGTGGGGGAAGACTTAAAGAAATTGTTGTCAAAACTCTGTTGGAATAAATACAAGTTCATTGTTGAGCTCTTCATGGTGACCTTGTGTTGTTTTGGATGGTTGCATGGTTTCTAAGTGTTCACTCATAGTATAAGTTTAACTTAGATTATTTTTCAGCAAATTTGTTTTATGTTTATGGAAGTTGTCATTGTTAATTCATGATTGAAATCCTTATGTGTTCATACAATTTATGATTTGTTGATGGCAAGTTATAGTGCATGGTTAGTCTGAACTTAATCAAAGTCTAAGTTATCTTATGTCATTTACCTTTCATGCTTGTGGAAGTTCATGCGCATAAGTAATTTGAAAACCTTTTGCTTTCCTTAGAAGATTGTATCATCTTTGCGTAGTTGTTTCATGGCGAAACAAAGTGTGGTTGGGATTTCCATGAATTGATGATAATTGCTTGCATTTAGATTAGAGTTTCCTAAACCCTTCCTCTTTTGCACTTTTTCCATAGACTTTGTTAGGATTAGGATCAAGCGCTTCATTGCCATATCATAAGTTATCGAATTGTAGAACCTTTGAAGAAGCAATATTACCTTTTGTCTGAGAGAACAAATTTCCCAATTGTTGAACATTTATGTAAGTCCCTTTGTTAGAACAACAAACATCACATCATTACCACTAAGCTATCCAAAATTGCAAAATCGAAGAACTAATACTAGAGAACCTTGGAGTCTACTCATTTGATCACTTGGTTTAGCATTTGAGTGATTTTGTTCAAGAGAGGATAGAGTACGTGAGTATTTTATTTTGCGTTGCATGTGCAAGGAAAACACATCAACACAACCATCTGATAGTTTTTGGCTCTGCTGCTCATGTTTGGATTCCAGATGCCAAGCGCACCAAGCTAGACTCTAAAAGCCAGAAACTCATGTTCACTGGTTACAGTGAAAATCATAAGGCTTATAGACTGATTGATGTAGACATTGATCGTCTCATATTCGGTCGTGATGTAGTGGTTGATGAGACTACTGGGCCCTTTCTTCTGTCTGCTCCATTTGTTATCCCTGAGGATCAACCTTTGAAGGCTTTAGATGTGGGTGTTTGCCTTCCTCTAGCTCCACCTGATGGGAGGGATTCTGCAGTTGTGCCAGCAACTCAGCCTGTTGTTCCACCACCCACCCCGCCTCAGGATATTCTGGATCCTCCTAATCTTGTTCCAGCACACCAGGTGATGTTGTTGCCCCTGTTTCAGATATTGGTACATCTACTTTCCGGTCTAAATGGTGGGGCCAAAACAATTGGTGATCTTCGTGATAATGAACTCATCGAGGGTAGATCTGCTCGAAAGAAGAGCAAGCAGCAGAATATTGTCAATTTTGCTCTTATGGCCAACCCTCACAACATCTCGGAGCCTCAGACATATTTAGAGGCTAAAGGCATACCTGAGTGGGAACAGACTATGGAAGTTAAACATCATAGCCTTCTAAAGAACTACACTTGGGTCCTCTCTGATCTTCCACTTGGGAAGAAGCCCATTGGCTGCAAATGGGTGTACAAAGTTAAGTACAAGGCTGACGGAACCCTCGATAAGTATAAGGCTTGGTTGGTAGCCAAAGGGTTCTCACAGAAAGAGAGCATTGACTATGAGGAAACTTTTGCTCCCACAGCCAAGATGAGTACCATTCGGCTTGTCCTCACTATGGCAGCCCAATTTGGATGGAAAGTCCATCAAATGGATGCCAAGAGTGCCTTCCTCAATGGAGATTTGCAGGAAGAAGTTTACATGACACAACCTCCTGGCTTCAAGGTTGCTGGTAAAGAATACGAGGTGTGCAAACTGGTGAAAGCTCTCTATGGCATAAAACATGCTCCAAGGGCATGGTACATCAAGATTGATAAGTACCTTGTGGATCATGGTTTTCAGCGGAGTCCTGATTCCAATCAGTATGTCAAACAATATGCTGATGACAGTCTTTACATCGTTGTCTATGTTGATGATCTAATCATTATTGGCAACTCGGAGCAGGTGATTGAGGACATCAAACATGATCTGAGTCAAACATTTGACATGACAGATTTAGGACTTCTACATTATTGCCTAGGTGTTGAGGTTTGGCAGACAACTGATAGCATTTTCATCTCTCAGTCCAAGTACGCTAGAAGTCTGCTAGACAAGTTCCGGATGATAGATTGCAAACTTGCATCCACACCTATGGAAAAAGGGCTGAAGCTATCAACTAATTCAGACTCCCCTGTGGAGAATGAATCTGCATTCAGGCAACTCGTGGGCAGCCTCATCTATCTCACTACAACTAGACTTGATCTTAGTTTTGCAGTGAGCTACATCTCTCGCTTCATGACAGCCCCTAAATCTGAACATTGGGTTGCAGCGAAGCGTGTGCTACGATATGTGAAAGGCACTTCTGACTTTGGCATTCTATATGGAAGATGCAAAGATCTTCAGTTGATTAGTTTTATAGACTCAGATTGGGCAGGCTTTGTTGATGACAAGAAGTCTACTTCTGGGTATGTTTTCAGTTTGAGCATAGATGCAGTCACATGGACCAGCAAGAAGCAGCAGGTAGTGGCTCTCTCCTCAACAGAAGTTGAATATCGGGGAGCTGTTAAAGCAGTGTGTGAGGCAGTTTGGCTTCGAAGGATACTTTCAGACATGCAAATTTCTCTAGCAGGGCCTTCAACCTTGTATTGTGACAATCAAGGCGTGCTGAAACTTGCCAAAAATCCAGTCTTCCATGAAAGGACAAAACACGTTGACCTTCATTGTCATTTCATCTGACAGCTTGTTGAAGATGGATCCGTGGTGTTGCAATATGTCCCAACTGAGGACCAGATTGCAAATATTCTCACCAAGTCTCTGAACCCGGATAAGTTTGTCAGATTTAGGGGGCACCTTGGTGTAGTTGATAGATTGACCATTAAGGGAGGGTATTAAAATAATATCTTAGATATATTAATGGTCAAATATGTTTTTAATTCTATATTTTAGATACTTTTGTATTTTTTAGTTATCTTTGTATTTTAGAAACATCTGTTATGTTTCTTTTAGAAACATTCCTTGTAACTTTGTATGTATATAAGAGCTTTGCTCTCATGTTAATAAAATTCATTCCATTATTTTACCACAATAACACTTGCCATCCGGGTATGTTCCTATATGTTTGCATTGCTTTTTTGATGTATGTATGAGCTGATATAATTGCATGTCAAATCATCTTTAGTGAGTATTTGTCTATGATATTGCTACCTTTCCATCTTTACTATATTGCAAACATACTTGTGAAAACGAAACATCAAAATTCTAAACCAAACTCTCAAGAAACAAATCAGAAAATTTTGGGCAGCGAATGAAAAAATTCAGTTAACACAAGTTAGGGTTCTTACATGCCCTTGGTGTGTTCCCTATTGCGATACAGGACAGGGTCGAGGGGTGGAGCCCCCGCCACCAAGCCCAAATTAAGGCCTTCGATACCACACAAACCTTCATGGCACATGTCATTTTCACAAATTTATCACTATGTTCTTTGCAATATCGAGTCCTTTTCCTATCCTTATACTCACTCATGCAGCCTTTAGCCTTTTTCATTTTTAATTTTTTTTGCTTTTGTGACTGCTTAGGGTGTGGGTGGGGCCCGTAGACCATTAGGGTTAGGGCTAATAGCACGAAGATCCAAAAAAAAATTGATTTAAAAAAAAAAAAGAACTTTTGCCTTAGTTGTCGCGGGGGATGTTTAAGAGTTTCAGGGATGGTTGGGAGATGTTTGGGAGTCTCGGGGATGGTTAGGAGACGTTTGGGAGTCCCTTGTGCATCTTGGGGACGTTTCCCCCAAGTCCCCATGCCCCCAAAATGTCCCCATCTCGGAAACGTGGGGTTTTTTTTTTGGGGGGGGGGGCGTGTCCATGTGGAACACTTAAGGAGATGACCCACCAAACTTAGCCACTCACCACTCCAAGAGGACAACTTAAATTGAATTTTCTCTATGGTTTCAGACCAAAGAAATTTATTGACTCTACTAGTAAACAACAAGATACCCAAATATTTACTAGGCAAGGTTTCCACATTTATCCCCAATAGCTCACTTTTTTTTTTTAAACTTTCAAATCGGTATTAAGAGAGAAGATTTTAGATTTAAGACCTATTGAAGAATTGACTTGAAGCTTGTGCAAATTCCTGAAGAATATCTTTGAATGCCTTTGTGTCTTTAATTGAAGATTGACCAAAGAGGGTAGTATCATCCACAAATTGAATGTAGGAACTAGGCAAAGACAAGGGAGAACATGAGAATCCATGAATCTTACCAAAAGCTCAAGCAAGGGAGATGTTTCTAACAAGGGCTTCCATCAAGAGAATGAACATGTACAATGACAGGGGATCCCCTTGTCAAATACCTTGTGAGTGTTGAAAGAAGCCAGCCGAGCTCCCATTAACCAAAAACTGAAAACCATGCCTTGAAGATATATTTCATCACCCAAGAGATCCATTGACATTGAAAGCCAAAGGCCAGCAAAATATCCACTAAGAAATTCCAGCGAACACTTTCATATGCTTTAGCAATATCCAATTTGATCACCATCCTTGGAGAAGTAGAATTTTTCATGGAATGGAGGACCTCATGGGATACTATAATACAGTCCATAATTTGTCTACCGTCAACAAAGCCAGCCTGTTCTAGTGAGACCAAGGAATGCATCAATGGTTTAAGCTTACGAGCCATAGCTTTCAAGAAAATCTTATTCATGATATTGTGAAGAGCAATGGGGTGATAATCTGCAAAAGAAGAAGCCTGAGCCGATTTCAGAAGAAGCCTGAGCAGATTTCAGAATATGCGCTAGAAAGGTACATTTGAAATCCTTCAGAACCGAACCATGCAGAAGAGATTCATCAATAGCATCTGTCACATCTTTCCCTATTATGTCCCAAAAGGATTGGAAGAAGCCAACGAGATTGGAGGCTATTTGGGCCATGGGCACTATCACTCTTCCTAGCAGCAACTACCCCTTGAATCTCCTCAAGGGAGAAAGAGGCAATAAAAGAATTATTGTCCGACTCAGAGACCACATTAGGAATACACTTCAAGAATTCTGAATTAGAATCCAAGGCATTAGCCTTCTCAGATAAAAGATTTGAGGAAAAGTCAATAGCTTTACTACTGATATTTTTCAGGGCTGTACAAACCATACCCTGACTACTTGTGACGGAGAAGATCCTATTTGCAACTCCCCTAGAGTGGGTCATAGCATGGAAATACTTAGTGTTATGTTGAAGCTTGCACCCAATAATCTAGATTTCTGTTTATAGTAAATTTCCTCTTTTAAAAGAATATCCTCCTGAGCCCTTAGAAGCAACTTTTCTTGATCATTAGTATTAAAAAACACAAGTTTGTCTTCAATTTTTTACACTACTCATTCAGGTTTGAAATGCATTTCAATAAACACTGTTTGATGAACCTTGGAAATGTATACTGTTGTACATCCTTTTTATCCCCGAGCATGCTGTTTGAATCATGAAAACCACCTCAACAAACTCATTTTCACCCATTTTACCTATGAAGTGATTTCTATTTTCTGTTATGATTATTATGGATGAATTGATTGCTTTCTAAGTAGAATAATATAGATTGGACTAATCATCTACAATTGGTTTGCTTAGTTGTTTTGTACAGTTGTTTTTGTGTGATTCTAAAGGTTTAGAAGTAATTGGAGCTGCTGTGCAAGACATGAATAACCTGTTGCGGCGGTTTGTTTTGCTGTGCAAGATATTGGTCATACTGTGTAAGGCAGCCATTGAGCTGTCTAACACAACCAATACGCTGCATAAGATGACCAAGATGATGTGCAACATAACCAAGATGCTGTGTAAGGTCAATCATGCTGTGTATGGCAACAACATTCCAAAATGAGTTTTGCTCCAGAGCAAGGTGCCAAAGAGGTTACCTTTGTTGCACAACATGCCAACGATTGTTAGGATGATTATTTGGTAGCTGCCAAAGAAGAAAACCGCCTATGCTGAAGATAAACAAAGAACAAATCTTCTATATAATGCCATAGGCAGAGGACAGTAGTAACCTAGTGTAGAATTCAGAATTAGTCTCTCTTTCAATTGCTCATCGATTATATTGTTTCTAGAGAATTTATAGCCATAGTGGCATTCCATTTACTTGGCATTGACAACACAATGTTGTAAAAGTATAAATGGAATTCAATTACTTGGTTTTAAACAGGAAAAACTCGAACAAAAACTTGGGAACTAAAAAACAATGTACTATTTGTAAAAACGGAAAAAAAAACTAATTTTTTTATTTTATGTGAAATATAGTGCATGTAAAAAAAAGACATTATACGTTTAATGTTATAAACAGGCTAATTGTAAAGACCCTATTTTACTTTCACTTGAGAGAGTTTATGTAAAAGAAAAAATGGCTGACCTTAAAATAGTAGATCATTTTGTCATGAAGCATGACCTAATATTTTAGGGGCAACACTGTGTTTTTACTTACAACCCTCATTAGGGTATTAAAAAGAAAAATCCTCATTGTGGTTAAAAATTAACTTCTAAAAGAAATCTATTCAATGTAAAAGAACTCTAAATACCTTAATCTTAAACCAAAAATATTCATTTTGCCATTGCTCTGTATTTTTGTCTTTAAGTGTACAAATGAACCAAAAAAGATATATATATTCAAAGTAAAAGAACTCTAAATACCTTAACCTTAAACCAAAAATATTCAGTTTGCCATTGCTCTGTATTTTTATGTCTGTAAGTGTAAAAATGAGCCAAAAAAGATATATATATATATATATATATCTTGGAAGGACAATGCCCCACATAATTGGCAGTGCACTTTGTCCATATGAAAATGAAACAAAACCTTCTATAAAGTAGACAAAGACAATAAGTATGTACTAGCCCTACTTTTCTAACTATTCTTGGAGGAGGGACAATGAGGAGGGAACCACTTCCACCTCCTCTTATATAAGGTACCCTTAGAATATAGAAGTCATAAAAGCATATGTTCCATATGTAAGGGATCAATGTGTAGGAAGAGTTATGAAGTTGTAGTATATTCTATTTTTAAGGTACATCTTACATCTTACCGCTTCTATTTTAACTCAGAAAATGACATGGCAAATGTGGGGGGTCGTATTACTCAGGATTGATTGCTGGTATTTTGAGTATAATTGTTAGAGCATAACATTTATTGGGGTCTACACTTTAATATAAGTGGGCCTAAATAACATTTATAAGGCTCTAATTATAAGGTGTAACCTTATAATATAAAAATATGCTTAAGGCATATTGTTAGATATTTAATTAATTAATAAATAAAAGATTTATCTTTATATGTATTAATTTATTAATTAAATATAATGTCTTGTTATAAAAGGTTATGTTAACTTAAAGGATGTAACTAACCTTTCTGCCCTATATTTAGGGAAGCCCTATTGAGGGAAAAAAAGGTGAAAATGAATTTGTGTGTAATGTCCCCATTTTAGCTCACCATGGTTTGTGACAAAATTAGCCTATTATTGGCCCTCGTAGGCTAAGGCAGATGGTTAGAGGGTTCTGGTTGGCAGAGCGGGAGGCTTATTCCCATCCAGAGTTCAGGTTTAGCCTTTGTTTGATTTAGATTCACACACTTACTATTTATAGTAAGTGACTATTTCAGGACAGTCAGGGTTACTATCTATAGTAGGGCACCTGAACAGGCTTCATTTGCTGTGTCAATCCCTTACACCATTGGTTTCACTAGATAACGAGGGATTTACTATTTATAGTGAATCTGTGGTTGTAGAGATGGACCCCTGCTATTTTTGGTAAGGCGGTGGGATACGCACTGGACATAATGGTGAACCTCCTTGTTCAAACGGAATTAGAAAATCATTAGTATATAAGGAGTTATTAATTTTTAAAGTGGCCTAAATGATATTTAATTATAAAAGGTATATTATAAGGTTATAACTTAGCCTTATGTAAGTGGGGCCATTTTAACTTTAAAAACAATTAATGAGTTATATGACCTTATAATACATGGTTCATTTTATAACATAAGGTCATTATTTAAAAGGGACTTTATTATGAAAAAGTGATATAAGGGTTAAATGGAAATTAATAAAGTGATACAATACTTTATTAATTTATATGTTGAAAGGGAGACATAAGGACTTAATTAAAAGTGGACTTCAGAGGCAAATTAAATACACTTCATTTGGAGAAATTATAAAAGGGCATCAAAAAACAAATAGATTCATTATTGATGATCATTTGACTTTGCTTTGGAGAATTTCTTGAAGTTTGTGCATGAGACCAAGGGTTTCAGCAGATTGTCTTCATATCAGCATTGGAGAACGAAAACTCTTCATTGTTTGTGCAATCTTGAGGTTGTGAAAGATCAGCTGAATCATTGCTAGAGAGTTGGCTTCATACAGGAGTCAAATTGTGCTTAACTGGAGGAAGAAATACAGAAATTATTCAGGGGTTTCAAGAATATTTGTTGCAGATCTGAAATTGTTGATGGTTGCTACAGTGGCGTGAACAGTGATTTGCTACAGTCATCCGCTACAGTCACTTGGTGCATGTTGATGAGTATATGCATTGGATTTTGGCTACCACGACTTCTCAAGGGCGATTTGTATATCAGGTTCTACATTAAATTTACATCATTTAAATTGGTCATTTGGCATTGTAATGGTGGCTGTCATAAGGTAGCTGTAGATGCACATTTTATATCAAATTTATAATGTCACTTGTAATCAGACTTTAGGAGTTGCAAAGCCAAGAGTCTTGGCGAATTCATGTTAGCATTGTACCTGAGGATTGCATTTTAATAAGGAGTAATAAGTTGGGAGTCATATATTGAATGTAAATGATCATTTTGATAGCATGTTAGATTGCATGCCAATTATTTGTGATAATGTCAGTTGGCTGTAGGTACATAATTTACATGTAGAAACCATATAAAAAGCATTTGAAAAGGCAAAAAGAAGTCATAAATGCATTTAGATTAATGCTTAGACATTGTAGTTTTGATTTACGAGCATTTAAAGTACTCAGCTATCATTATCAAGCAAAAATATCAGACTGAAAACACAGACCAGCAAGCATTGGGTTTACATCAGAAGTGTTTGACAATATTCCTCGAGGGAAAATTCATACTAGAACTAGCAAGGGATATTACATTGTGTGAATATATTTATTATTCACAAAAATTGCACGAGAGAGGTTTTGGGTTATGAGGCCATTGCTTGGAAGAAGAAAGATGAGAGATTGTGGAAAGCCAGGTTCTTGGTTTTGGTTGATAGACAATGTAAAGTTTTCTCAAGCAAATAACGATGCATTTGTGGGTTTTTCCACCGTTATGGTCTTCCCCACTATAATCCTCTGTGTCAAGTGTTATTTGTGTTTTTTAATTTCTTTTGCAAGTTTATCTCTTGTATAATTTAAATCTTGTATAAATTGATTATCTCCTATCTAAATCTTGGTTTTCTAACATAAAATCAGAGTGGGTTAGGCTTGCTAATCATTTTTATAGGTGCCTGTCACGTAAATTTTTTCCATTCAACACCAAAAAATTGGTAATCTATGTTGAATGTCGTCATTAAAAAGAACATTATTGGTTGGATTAATCGTAGCTTGGTGCTTGGTTGGAATAATCATAGTTATCTCTTAATTGAATTGTGACAGTAAAATTGCATTGTTCAGTCTCCTCCTAAATTCTTAATTGCTTTTAAAGCCATTCATGGAAAATATCCTTGCTATAGCCATGCATTGAATATATTGCAATTATTCTATTGCTTCAGGCTACATTTGGGTGATGCATTTTGAGTAACAATTCACACTCTTATGTTATCCTATTTTAAGTGGACTTTAGCAACATGGAGTTGGCATGCCAACTGTTTGACAAAATGCTTGAATGTGATGTGGTTTCCTAGAATGCGATTGTGGCTAGATATGTTGAGCACGAGTTAATGAAGAGGCTCTAAAGTTGTTTGGTTGTATGCAGCAGGCTAGTATTAAGCCAAATCATTTCACGTTCACTAGCATTCTGAGTGCATGCTCAAGCCTTATAGCCCTGGAACAGGCACATTTTCAATGTGGAAACATTGATTATGCACACAAATAGCTTGATATAATGCTGGAACATTATATTGTCTCTTGGAATGCAATGATAGTAGCATAAGCTCAAAGTGGAGGGATGGAGGAAGCACATGATTTGTTGGAATATATGCCAAAGGATGTGTGCTGGAGCAGTTTTCGCAATATGTTGAAGGATCGAGGCTTCTAGATCCACTTTGTGTAATATTTTTACACGCTTTGTTGAATTGATTGATTGATTCTTAGTCCTGAGTATGTGGTCCAAATATTTCCACAAAAATGTTGCTTGGGAACTATTGAATGCACAAGACAACTTCGGGGGGGGGGGGGTTGAATCAGTTGTAGCTTAAACTTCAAAACCCTCACACACATTTAGATCCGCACAGATTCAATTAACCCTTAAACTATTATGATGATTAAACATGAAAAGCAAATAACAGAAACTGAATCAAATCAACATCAAACACAAGAGAACACCAGATTTACGTGAAAAACCCAAGAAGGGAAAAACCACGGTGAGGATTAGCTCACAATATAACATAGTAACAACACCGAATTACAAAAGGCTCGCTGCCCAAAGAGAAAGAGAAAGAAGTGGCTCACTGCCAAGATTTGAACTGTTATAATTGCATCTGACTTATGCATGGAGCACAGTTCCAATGAAGCTCAAAATACAGAACCAATATTCACCACAATACCAACATCACATTTGTAGCATCACTGAAAGATAGTAGACACCTGCTCACTGCATCCAGTAATCTAACACACGAAGGCTTGTACTGCTCCACACACTCAACCACACTGTTACATCACATCCATTATGCGCACACCTAATCACGATCCCTTGGCACTTATTTATACTGTCTTCAACCTTGAGAGCATTCTCCAAAGTCGGCAAATCACCTCAACCTAGAAGATTCAAATTAGGTCTGGACCTAAACATTCTCGTTGTGGAAAAGGAATGAAGGCGGACCACAACACATCTTAGCTTGGACCTAAATTCATCCAAGCACGCTATTCCACACTTTCACAATCAGCAAAGCAACTCTGCAATTAGTGTAAACACCCAAGGTCGGCCAAACCTATGTTAACACAATGAACTTTTAAGTACATGCTTCCTCAAACCCAAAAATGACTTGCGGACCACATCCAAGGCTTCACCACAATTTAAAGTATTCCATGAACATCCTAAAACATCCTAAAATCCAACAAATTCCTCCACAACAACTTTAACTTGCCGCACAACCTTATCCTGTTTATCCAGTATGCTCAACTATTTCTGTCATACACCGTATCTCTAGAAATCGACTTTTGGAGCACCAAACGATGAACAACTTCAACAGAAGAAAGATATAAACCTTATAAGCACAATTCCATAACCGCAAGATATAAAACTTCTTTGCGAAGAAATGCGGAGCAAAGACATTTCTCCCAGACACCTATGCACCACTCAGAAACACAGTCCACACACTGGTGAACACAATTTTTTCTGCACAACGAACCGGAGCACCAAATTTGGAATCTAACAACTCTTAACACCTCTAAACAACATATCCAAACTGCAAAGACAGATCTTCAACATAGAGAAAATGCAAAGCAAAAGAATAACACTACTCTGTAAGCCAAAATGCTACTTCAACACACTATTTCCTTTATTACTCAAATTTTCTCAAAAGCACTTGGAAGCTAACCAACAAAAACATATTCCTTACAACTTCAACATCTCTTCAAAGTAACCACATCATCTTCAGCAAAGCAACTCGATCAAATAGCTCACACCACTGCAACAACCTCATCTCAGAGACAGTATCCACTCAACACTAACTACTCATATTCTTGCACCATAGGCAACTCACACAAATAACACAGTTGACACCAATGACAACACAAGCTTGTTGACATCAATGACAACACCGATTACACATACTTGCAACAGGAACTAGAGAAAAGGGTGGTCTATTGATTTCTGTTTTTTTGGGTAGATTGTGGTTCTCATTACACTTGTTGCTGCTTATTATCTGCTGTTAGAATTTTTTCTGTGAGTGGGAAGCCACACGAAGGTTTTGATTTTAGTCCATGTTTTGAATTGCCATACTATATTTTAGGTAATGTCCCCTTTTAGGATATTCCTGATTTCTTAACTTGCATACAATAAGATCACTAGAAAGGGACATTAGAGATATTAAAGATCAATAAATTAAGATAATATTCAGTTCATAGCATCATTCATATTAAATTCATCTATCATTTATATTAAACTCATCTGTAATAGCATAATTAATAATGAGAACAATATAACATAAATAATGAGATTAAATCATCATAGCATAATCCACATTCAGTTCAATTCATAACACAATTCAGTATCGACCATGTTCAAGTCTTAATCCTTACTTCCTTTCTAATCCTCAACCATGGATGAGGATTTACTTGTCTAGGGCGCGATGAAACAAACTCGATGGTTGGATTTACTCCACCTCTCCCTAACAAAATCTTGCCTATCCTAAGGTTGCAGGCAATAGAAATTAATAAGTATTAACTTAAACATATTTCGATATACTCCAACATACCAAATGATCACATTTATTCATAGCACATTTTGTATTGGCTATGATCAAGTTTCAATTCTTATTTCTCTTCTAATCTTCAGCCATGGATGAGGATTTACTTGTTTAGGGCGCGATGAAACCAACTCGATGGCTGGATTTACTCCACCTCTCCCTAACAAAACCTTGCCTATCCTAAGGTTGTAGGCAATAGAAATAAATAAGCATTGAGTTTGAGCTGGAGTTGCCAAAAGATAGCGGGATTCACAACGTTTTCCATGTATCTTGCCTCAAAAAGGTACTTGGCCAACATATTGCACCTTTAGTTGATTTGCCACCCTTGGATATACTCGTTCTAGAAGCCATCATTGACATATAGGAGAAGAGACCGAGGGACAGGGCTGTTATAGAATACTTGGTCTGTTAGAAGAACCTACCTGTTGAGGATGCTTAGGGGCTAGAGATTTCGAACACCCAACATTGTCTTGCTTGAGGGCAAGCAAATTCGGGGAGGAAGGATTTGTAATGCCCCCTTCCTAATCCTTCTTAGTTCGTAGTTTTGAGTTAAGTTGTTAGACAACGTAAGAGTAGTAGTAGATAGGTGCAGTCTTTTTTGTTATCTTTTTGTTAACTGCCTGAGAGTGAGGATCAAGACATCAGTTTGCTGAGTTAACTGCCACTGTTTGACGAATCACTGCCTAGGATGGTGGATCGCATGTTGGAGTATGATAAGTGCTGGAGGAAAAGGACAAGAGTGTACTCTTGAAGATTTTAAGAAACTCAGTTTCTGGTGCTGCTACAACACCTTTAGCACTTGGGACGGAAATCTCAGGTGAATCTACTGTTCTCTTAGGGATAAAAACCCGCAGGAGACAATCAGGGGAGCAAGGTGACTGCAGATTTGTGCAGAGCAAGGCAACAACATGGCTCTGTGACATATACAGGACCACCAGAAAGTGCAGTTTGCATGCTGTGGACTGTTCAGGAGCTTCAAAGCTATGTTACCGGGTTCGCCCCCTGTCTGGCCGGATGCAGGGGCGATTCGCAATGGGTGTAAGGTACGGTGCGGTCCACCTGTGGGTGTGGACAGGGTGCACCCAGGATAGGTCGGGCGCATCCTGGACGAACCCGGGCAGTTCGGAGGTGAACCCGGGGCCCAGGAAACGCACCCAGGCAGAACCCGCCCCAGAAAACAACCAAATCACTTTTTTTTTGTTTTTTTTTACATTTTAAGTCATTTACATTTCAATTGAGAGGCATATACAGTAGTTGTGTTCACGGTGGTGTATTTTATCAGAGTTTTTATTGTGTATCAGTAGCTGCTGCTGCTAGATTGTGTTGTGTGCGTGCGGGTTAATGTCATCAGAATGATGGGTATTGTCGAATAATCCCTACACTTTGAAGTAACCTAATTCTATTGTGTAATTCAAGCTGAGTCATAAGATCTTGGGTCTTCAAAGTGTGTGTTGTGCATGATAGTAATGTTTTCTATTACCTTCATATGTGTGAAACCATGTCTAAGGAACCTTACAAAGAAGGATTACTTGATTAAGTCTTAGATACTAATCCTTTCACAATTTAATAAAGTTACCAGGTTTGCCCCTCCCAATCCACGTACCTTGTCTGAACAAGTCTGGGTCCAAGTTTACCGAGGGTCCACCCCGGGCACAGCGCAGACAACCTAGGTGTGCCCGGGTATGTGGGGGTACCTGGGTCGTCCATGCTGTGCCCTGGGTGAACCCACGGGACACAGGCCCTCTGCAATTCACATTATGGCTAATTTATACGCAATTATTGATTTATTGGAGATGCTAATTACAATTCACATTATGCCTAATTTATACACAATTATTGATTTATTGGAGATGCTAATTATTCACCCCAGTAGCCATCCATCACCCTGCTGATCCAACCCTGTGACATTTAATTGCAGTTGTTGATTTTCAGCTTGGATTCAGTAAGATGGATTGCAGCTTCCAATAATGTGCTGAAAATCCTGCCTGGCTGGACTGTAAAAGACGCCATATGAATCTAACAGCCTGGACATCATGACACACAAACCTGCTAATGTCCAAGATGATGATAATGATGATGATGTGGAGGATTTAGCAAATCCATATGATTGATGACATTTGTCATTTGACATTGAAAATTGATTGTTGAACTTGATATTAATATTTTGAATCTTGTTATTGAACTTGAAATTCGAGTTTTATGTTTTATGATATTCAAGTTTATGGTGGTTTTGTTGATTATATGATGCTATGTGGTGTTCTACACTTTATTCTTGCTTTTCTACACTTGTTTTTTTTTTGCGCACACACACACACACACACACACACACACACACATATTAAAACGAACCCAACCCCCAAAAAAATCTTGGCCGAATCCACGAACCGAACCCCCGTACCCGAACCCGAACTGGCAACTTAGCTTCAAAGGAGATCTGTTTGTATGCTGGGTACACGCAGTGAGTTGTATCAGACCAATAATGTATTTTTTCATTGATTGTATGTGTTTGCAGAGTAAAATAAAATAAAATAAAAGAATATCTCCTGTTTGAGTTTTTCTGGATCATATTCTGTGTGCAACTACTCTTAAGACATTTCACAAAGCACCATGTCTAATCTTGGAAGCTAGAAGGCTGCTAGCAGTTCATTGTTGGTTGGTAAATTGCTTGTGGTGAGTTGTCAGCTGATCAGTTAGTTCAAGTCAGAAAGTAAACAGACAAATTTTTAATATTTTTCCACTAAAACACACAGGCATAAATTCAATGGCCCCTTGTGTCAAGGCTCCATTTAAACTTTAATGATTGTCATTCAAATTGGTGTCAAAGCACATATTGCAGCAGAAGTACACACAGCTGCTAAAGTTCACATGCTATGGAAATACGAATCACTGCCAAAGCACACATTGTTACAGAAGCTTATGTGCCACAAGATGGTGTTATTTTCATTGCTGTAGAAGATCACGTCCAGGCAGATAACATTGAGGAGGACGAAAGCCACCACTCAACCCTATGAAGTATGAGCTGTTGGCCTTGTCATGTTCCCACGTCGAAGGAGGCATGTGATCTCTTTTCAAACATGCTTACTTGCATACTCGTGTGGAAGAACTGGAAATGAAGAGGGTGCAGACCATTCTTCTCATCCTTCAGCAAGGTCTTCATTCAAGAGAATTCAGGGCGCACGATCTCACCTCAGTGAGTAAAATTGTTGACAAAAGGAAGTGTTTCTTGCAAGCAAACCATCATCTTGAAGAAGGATTGAATCTGTCATCAAGCTCGATGAAGAATGAAATGCAGATTGCATTATATTTTTTGGTGAGGTCATGGACCTGACACAAGCTTTTAATTTTAAATCATTTCGTCCCACTTGGCATTTTCAAAGAAACTTGAGCGACTTAAGTCACTTTAGGTTTTCCTAGGTAGTTATATGTTGGTTATAATTTATAACTACCCAAGGTGTTATAAATGGGAGGCCCATTGTCATTGTAAAGGATCATTTTGCAATCAACAAGAGGAGAGCTATTGAGAGCTTTCAAATTTGTAAAGACAACTACTTTTTTGGCAATAAGAGTGAAGATGTCTTGCAGGGTTTTTATGACATGAGAGAGGTCTTTCTTTGAAATGTAATCTTGTAGATTCTCTGGTTTATTTCTACAAGATTATACTGCATTGTTGGTTGATGAAATAGGTCGATTGCCATTCGGTTCTTGCTAATCTTGTAATCCACATGCAACATTGCTATATATCAATTCAATTATCTGTGGCTAATGTGATGGCTGGGGGCATTGCATCTCCTGTCTGATGCTGTTATTCCTAGAGCCAGTCAGCCGGCTCTCTCTCACTCTCTAGTAGGGCCTTGACCCTGGCTACAAGACGAGACACTCCAGTGTGGACTAAACTCTACTAACATGAATGCCCTCGGCTGGGACAAAAAGTTTGGCTGTCTTTATTTCTCTGAATGGTAGTTATTTTGCTGCCATGATTGCATGTTGCTGAATGATATATTTTTGAAGCAACCTTTGTACGTATGTAAATATTCTTGCATATCCCATCACTAGTAAATTTTTCATAGGTTTTAAATTAAGGGAAACCTCCCTTGATAATAGAGGAGGGGAGTAGTCCCACATGCTGCCCCTAATCAATTTGTGCAGGCAAATTTTAGGGATAACACATACCAAAATGTTCATAGTACAGGAGGATGAGGTAGCTTTCTTGAGAAGTTGTCTAGAGGGGCAAAAAGAACCCAAAGCTCTAATCAAGGAAAGGGGCTTGGGTTGCCTTTGTGAGCAATCAAATGAAACTAGGGATTGGTGACTAAAGAGTTTTCAATTCATCATAGGATGCACCCTGAATATCCAAGATGGTAATAGTCGAGATGAAGGATGACTAAGAAGTTTTATCACTTTGTAGGATTATTTGATCAGCAAATGATCTGTTGAATGTAAAATGCCCACTTCAAATGTCAATATCTGTGAATCTTAGGCTGGGAGTTCACAGACTGTAGGGGGTTGGTGAAAGACTTTTCAATCCATCATAGGATGCACTCTGAATATCCAAGATGGTAAGTACTTGAGATGAAGCGTGACTAAGAAGTTATATCACTTTGTAGGATATAACCTTATATTTGATCAGCAAATGAGATGTTGAATGTAAAATGCCCACTTCAAATGTCAATATTTGTGAATCTTACGCTGGGAGTTCACAAACAGTAGGGGGGTGGTGAACTGTATGTAGGATGACCTCTTTGTCGAGGAGATAATGACACCATTGCTGGAGTCCTCTTGTACTAGGGCATAGAATTCCTTGTCACAGTTGCAGCTGATGATCCATATGCAAAATGATATGCTTGCCAAGAAGATAATGATGCCACTGCTTGACTGCTTGGTCTCAGACTTGGAAATAGAATTTATCGTGATAGGTTCCATAATTGAGCCTGGTTGATGACAAGACGTCCAATGATCTGCCTTTTTATGTCCCCCGATATCTATAAATGAAAAGTGGATTTAAGGAAAAGGGAAATGGCCTCTTTTCTGATTACTTGTTGCAATCTGTTCCAATCATGTAATATTTAAATTATATCTGGGTATAAGGAGCAAAACTTAAACAACAATGTTGCTTATTAAGAATTGGCATTGGTTTCAATACCTTCTGATATTCTTTACTTGGAATCTGAACAATATGGTTGATTATGTATTAAAATAGGACCTGATTGTAAATGGCAATGCAATAAGTTTTTTTTTTAATAAATTTTTTTCTTTATTTATTAAATTTATTTATTTAAATATATCTCCAATTTTTTTTTCTATTCCTTCTAGGAAAACTTCACCAGTTAGTTAATATTTGTCGAAGTTACTATTTTTTTTTTTGCCGATTGAAAATAAAGACTACAATTCTTTCTTAGAGATTTTGCCATCTCTTTTAATAAAAGAAAAAATTGTAAGGAAAATGTTTTTAAATTTTCACTAAGCTTTTAAAAAAATTGAAAATTCGATATTTAAAATGTTATTAAATTTTCCCTATTTTTTCTGTTTTGCAGATGAACCTTCTATTGACATTGCCAGTATGAATGGCAGTCATTTAGAATCTCATCAAGACAGTTCAAAAGCTAATAGTGCTCCAGATTTCAGAGTAGAAAGTGAATCTTCCACAGTGATAGCTTCTGACTCCTCCAGTTGGGCGCACCAGGCAGGAGACAAAAAGAGATCATCTTCAAGTCTATTCACAGTTAGCAGATTCAGTCATGCTATTGATGCTTCTGAAAATGCTCGTGCTTTTTGTGCATTGGGGATAGCCATCTTTTTGGTCATTCACAGTTTCCTTTTGGCAACCAATAACCCTCTGGGTGCAGTCTTGGACCGGTTTGTTCCTCCGTGGCCAGTATCTTTATTAATTGTAACCGACATGACTTTAGTTCTGGCATTCATGCTTGCGACTTCAAAAGGTACAAATCCTATGGATGCCATTGGTCACGCGTCTGAAGAAACTTATCCAACTTATCCAATGTCAGGAGTTTGGAAACTGGTAAATACTGCAGGAAATGTTTTGCAAACTCTACTTATTTGGAGCAAGGTGATAAATGCCATGGTCTTAGACTTCAGCATTTATCTTGTTGTATTGGTTTGTGGCCTCTCTCTTATCCGCTACTGATCCTGATCTTGATGTACTTGACTGGCCAGATTTGCTTTATCAACTCCAATTTAGGCAGGCCCACGTAGTTGTACATGCCATGTCAGTAGGCTGTCTTCTTTGGAGGTGTTAAAAACAATCATGCCAAGGCACAATTTTGAATAGATCTATTTATATTTTGTGCAGGAAAGTTTCTGCAATCACTATATTGATTTTATTTATGAAAAGAATGAACTGCATGCTAAGCGGTTAAGAACTAGGTAAAGTGACTCATTTTCCATTCTCATGGAGTGCTATCATCTGGATGGATATTTAATTTCATGCTAGAGGACAAGCTGCTGAATAGCTTAACATCTTCACTATTATTGAATTTGGCAAGCAATTTGAAGAATTTCAAGTCATAGGAGGTGGTAAGAAGTTTTGCCCTTCAAAAACTTTAGCAGTATTCCAAAACCAGTATTATAATGTGCATTTCTCCATGCCTATTGTATCTTAAGAATTGTATTGAAGTCATTTGCCAAAGAAAAATTGGGCCTTTCGCTTCCAAATTCTTGTAATATACCATGACGAAAAGTAGAGCACGCCTCCATATTGAATACCTACAAGGGAACTTAATTGACAGGCAATAAAAGATTCATATTTATGGAGTTGCAAACAATTAAATCAAATCAAATATAAGAGTTCTCAAGATTCCACATTCCATGAAATTAGAATAAAGGCTTCTGGATTGCTCAGTGTTTAACAGATATTTTTATCTATGACACTCATGAAACAAGGTCTACCATAAAATTCACCTACAGTAATCACAAAGGGTAGTCCACCAAGTCTACCAAGGATGAGAAAATTGGGAGCAAGTCCAATATTATAGTTTTTTTCACTTTAGAAATGACGAGAGTAACTCTGATTATATTCATGAAAACAATCAAATAAATACTGCAATACAATGCCTCTTGTCTTCTAGTTTATAATACTGTGCATGCCCATCCCAACCTCCAATAAATCATGGAGATTCATATTTTCTAGTTTACATTCCACAATGCTAATGTACATACCCGTTATGATTACCTAAATAATCATCTAGAGTATGAGCACATGTAATGCTATTACCACCATTGTTGAAGTCTAAATATTACAAAATTCTGTGTTAACACCAGAGAAACCGTAAGGTATCTCTTGATAGTTTGTAAAAGCTTGTTATTCATGTTGAGAGTTACCTGTGCTGCAGCACCAATGTAGCCAAAAACTGTTAGATAACTGAAATGCTGTTACTTTTCAACTGATTCCTTGGCTTGGACAAACCAAGTGCACTTATTTTTTAGCATGCTTTTTTGTCCCCTAATATTACCAATCAGTTACGTTTGTTTGCTAAACAAATCATTCGAGCAGGCTTTCCGTTTGTTCAATGTCTTCTAGCATGCATAATTGTGTGCTTATTTACTAAAAAATGACGAGATTTTATAGACTATGATATTATGATTCAATGCATTGATAACTTTTCCAAATAATAGACCTAGTAACTTTACAAAGTTTCCCTAGAACAATGAAAAGTTGATTGCATGGTAACTACCTTCACTCTTAAACAAAAGCTTTTTGTCATGAAAATGAAACCAATTGACCATAATTGATATGGTATAAAAACAAAAACAGAACAAGATTTATCTCCCAACATTCAACCTTGACTATTTTCCGATTAAACACACGGGCTGGAGTAATCTCATCTTACCATTGTTTACTGGCTCTCAAGCAAGCAAAACAGTAGACTTAAATTTGGGAACCTACACGCTCTCACCCTATCAAACTCTTTACTTCTAAATGAACATGAATAACTTTATGCCAATCTAATTTGAAATCGATCATGATTAGGAGTTAATTTATAAGGTGTTGCACAAACCTCAAAAACATTGAACATTAGCTCAAGACACCAATAACGTAGAAAGACAAGACACTCAGAAAGACAAGACAGTCTGGTTGAGCATACCCAATCCTACATCACATATGTAACATGCTTATTCGTATCGATCCAGAACATCAAGGAACTTTGAGGGACATGGTAGTAATGGTGGAACTTGAAAATGATGTCAATATGATGGGTTTGTTGAAAAATATGTTACTTTAATTGTAAATCACAAAAACAATTATTTTATGGCCTTGAAATTTGGCAGGATAGGTTTTGAAGAAAGGAGAATCTAGTATGCAGGTTGAACAAATCGTTGTATGGTTTGAAACAGGCGCCAACATGTTGGTACAAATGATTTGATTCCTTCATGATGAGTTTGGGTTTTAGTAGATGTGACGCTTATCATTGTGCCTACTTTAAAAGGTATGAAGATGGCAATTTCATTATTTTTCTTTTGTATGTAGATGATATGTTGGTTGCAGGTACCAACATGCATAAAATCATCGGGTTAAAAACTCAACTTGCTAGGGAGTTTGAAATGAAGGACTTAGGAAATGCAAATTAGATTCTTGGAATGAGGATACATAGAGACAGAAAGAACAGGAAAATTTGGTTGTCACAGAAGACTTATGTGGAGAAGATTTTGCAGCGCTTCAATATGCAAATGCACAACCAGTTAGTACTCCATTTCTTGCTCATATTAAATTGTCTTCAGAACAGTGCTCTAGCACAGAAGTGGAGAAGACACAGATGTCTTGTGTACCATACTCATCAGTAGTTGGTAGTTTTATGTTCGCTATGGTGTGCACCAGACCAGACATTGCACAAGTAGTGTGAGTAGTCAGTTGTTTCATGGCAAATCCAGGCTGTAATCATTGGACGGTTGTGAAGTGGATTCTCAGGTATTTGAGGGGCACTTCTGATGCTATTTGTTATAGTGGGAGAAGTCTTCAGGTTAATGGATATGTGGATGCGGATTTTGGTGGAGACAGAGATAAAGACAAAATCTACATGTTATGTTTTCTCCTTAGTAGGAGGTGTTGTTAGCTGGGTTTCAAAGTTGCAGACAGTGGTGGCTTTGTTTACTACTGAAGCAGAATATATGGCAGTGACACAGGCTAGCAAGGAGGCAATCTGGGTTCATAGACACTTGGGTGAATTGCAGGTAAATCATGATAACATGGTGTTGCATTGTGACAGCTAGAGTGCTTTACGCTTAGCACGGAACTCAGCTTATCATGCCAAAACGAAACATATTGATGTACAATATCACTTTGTACGTGAGGTGGTGGAAGGAGGACATGTCTCTTTGGCTAAGATACACACTGATATAAATCCAACAGATATTTTGACGAAGCCTACTCGTAGAGAGAAGTTCATATGGTGCAGCACTTCTGTTGGCTTGCACATCACTTGATGATAGGCAATAGATTGGTCTCTCAATATGAGGAGTTATTCACAAGGTAGAAACTTGACTTCAAGTGGGAGATTGTTAAAATGAAGTCAAATTTACTTATTCTAGCAGTGACGAGCAGTCGACAATGAGATCTACCTAGTGCCTCAGGACACGTTGTTCCACGTGTACACCATGCAAAATTGCATGCGGAAATGCCACTCGCGCTTTTATGCATGAAATGTAACTTCGGATTTTCTTTGTTTTTTGCATGTGCTTTTTCGTGATTATTTAAGTTAGTTGAGCTTGAATGCCAAGGCATGAGAAAGAGTTTTGTAATGGCAAATTTTCTTCTGGGAATAAAATTGAGAGATCTTTCCCTGTGGTTTTTCCTGGTACATTACTAGGTTTTCCACGTAAATTTGTGTTGTCTATTTTGTGCTTTTATTGCTAATTCACTATTATTTCAATTCTGCACTGCTTATTTTTCTAACAATTTCTTGGTAATTTTCCATCATGTGTCACTATAAAGCAAGCACAGTTGTGTGTTTAATGTTAGTTTTTGTATCCTTTACACGTTCTTTCAATTTCAGCTTTTGCAGCTGGAGTTTGTATTAATTGGAACTCGATTTGAGTAGTTTCTCGTTGTGTAGCAAGAATTATTCTCGGTCTACAACAATAGGGAAGTTTAATTAATCATTTAATCAATCAAAAGGGCATATTGCTGGATAATCTCAATGATATATTAACTACAATTCATATTGGTGTTAGAGCCTCTCTCTCTCTCTCTCTCTCTCTCTCTCTCTCTCTCTTTGTATAGGAAAGTTGTAAGGCTAGCCCTTAAAATTATTAGGAAAGAAGGGGTTAAGAGAATTGTTGCATTTGACTCAAAATAAGGGGAACAAAAATTACAGCCTTAAATATGGAGTTTTAGAGGGATACCTAAGAAGCAAGGTTGTAGAAATTGTATATGTAGGTGCCAAACATCCTCGACAAATTCTCGGAAATGTAGTGAGAAGCCTCTTGTTTTTAAAATTTTAAAGGAAGCTAAGGTGTAAAAACACTTCCTACATTAATTTAAGAGGAGAGATGAACAAAAAATACGATATAAAATAATTTGTAGGAAATAAACAACACAATAAAATCAATCACTATAACACAATGATGCATTTTGGAAAAATTCTTTTACAAAAAAATCTTCTTCCAAACTTTGAAGCAATATATTAATTACCAACAATATCGGTTATAATACAATCCATGGAAGGAGTCTTCATAGGAGACAACACCAACACTCAAATTTGGAGTAATATCGACAACATAACAATACATAAAAAATACACTATGCAAACTCTTTCAAGCACCAAATAAATAGAGAAATCAATACATGAAACTGCCAAAGGGAAATCACAAAACCATGAGTTAACACCACACAAAAGTAGCTTTCAAATTCTAAGAAGAGTCCTTATGTTAAATATAACATATTCGTTACACCCATCATAGGAATTTGTCATAACATGTCATAGTTATCCTCCTAACTTGGGTGCCTCAATTTGTCTTATTCAAACCCTTCAAAGACACTTTACATTAGATTGTAGAGCTTCTGGTAAACAATTGTTTGTAGCTTTTTTGCATCAACATTTCATATCACACTCTGTGATCCATCATCAGCATGAGAATGAAAAATCACGGAGTGTGATCCGAAACGTCGATGCAAAAAAGTTACAGTTGTTTTCCAGAGGCTCTAAAATCTCATGTCTTCAATACTCTATATTTTTTTATGTGGGGGCCTAACTTTCGAAGACCATAACTTTTGATTTAAGAAGCTAATTGAGCCTATTTTGTTTAAATTGAAGATCTCAGTTAGATCAATGTCATTGTGACTCGCTTTAGTTGGTTAAATCTAATTTTGATTATTGTCGAAGCAAAAAATGACCTCTATAGCCCATAAATTACATTTTTGTGTTCTCAACATTAAGATGCAAGGTTGAGACATCTTTCATAATTTTCTCCATTTGTCAAACACTTTGCAAGAGCAAGGGAATACCAACACTGTTAACTATCTACTAGGAGCAAAAAGGTCCATAGAATTACTACACCACATAAACTTCTCTGTGTTAACACGAAAATGGATAAGTTGACCACAACTTGTCACTTATTCATCCAACTCATTGCACCATCGAACAAGCTAAACACGTAAACACTGCTAGACCTTTTGTTGTTGAGATCTCTTACCTAATCTAATCCACATAACCTTATATATCCACTGAGTGCTAGTCCTCTAAAACATCACCATAATAACAAATGCAATATTTGGAAGTACCCCACAAATGCTTTGAAAACCCTCTTCATTGCTCCAATGTTCCATCTGGGATTAGCCATGTAACAACTCAAGACTCCAATTGCTTGGGCAATGCTTGGTTTGGTGTACAATATAACATACACAAGACTCCCAACTACATTAGCATAGGGTACTTACTCATCTCCTCCATCTCTAAGGGTGTCGTAGGACATTGCTCAATTGAAAGCTTAGTTCCCACAGAAATAGAAACAATCATTGATTTATTGTCGACGATATGAAATGTTGCAAAATAGACTCATACTTCCTCTGACAAATCCAAAGTTTTATGTTGGCCCTATTCCATCTAATTTCCATCCCAAGAATGTACTTAGCATCTCCTAAGTCCTTCATTTCAAACTATAATGAAAGGTGAGATTTCAAGTTTATAATCATTTCCTTACTATTACCAAATAACAACTTATCATCGACATACAAAGTGATAATGATAAAATGATCACCATTTTGTTTATAATAAACATAATGATTTGACTTAGATTTGATAAACCTTAACCCCAAAACATATAAACCAAACTTTTCATACCACATTCTAGGAGATTGTTTTAAGCCACATAGAGGTTTCTTCTATCAACAAACAAAGTTTTCCTTGCCCTTCTCAATGTAGTGCTTTGGCTGTGACATGTAGATCTCCTCCTCTAAATCACCATCCAAGAAAGCTATTTTCACATCCATTTGTTCAATCTCAAGATCAAAAGCAACAACACAAGCTAATAACATTATGATAGATGTCAACTTCGTAAAAAATGATCTTAGAGAGTTCCATGTTATTGTAATGTACTTTAACCAATTAAAGTTTGTTTTAATAATTTTCAAAGCCAAAAACAACCTCTATAGCCTAGAATTACATTTTAGTGTTCTCAACATTAAGATACAAGTTTGAGACGCCATTTTTAATAAAATCAACCCCATGAACATAAAAAGGAGGTCAAAGCTGATAAACAGAGCTTGTGTAATGCACCATCACCTTTCAAGGTAGAATTCAAGTTGAAACTCAAACATATGAGGGCCAATTAGATGTAGAGAATATGGTTCAATAGTTTCAACAAATCGAGGTGTACATTAACGTGCTTCATGTAAGTGAAGACCAACATAATGCATTTCACCAATTGGAGCTAGTTGGTCACTCACTCATGTGGTTGGGGAGTTATGAAGATGGATAGCAAAGAATTGCCAATAACAAAATGGTTTAGGTTCAAGAGGTTAATCAAATTAGAACTATACCCATTTATGACTATATAGAAGAGAAAAATGTAATATGCTTTAGCTTTTCAAAATAGTGAAGACAAAAAACACAAAGAATACATGTTGAAGTTTAAAAACAAGTCATTAATGTAGGGATTTCCCAAATGATGAAGATAGAGTGGTTAGGTAACTTAGTGGATTTCACACCAAAGAATATAGATAAGGCATGTGTGGAAGCCCAACACATGGAGATAGATCAAAAGAAATTATGGGAGTTCTTCCCGAATCTAATGAGCAAGATGATATCAAGAAGAAAGATAAGGCATATAAGCAAAAAAAAGTGATTTCACTATGCTTAAAGGCAAGGATTTGTGAGAAATTACATCCTAAATTACAACTAAAGAATCACAATAAAGAACAACCGAGGATGATAGAAAACCATCACTAATGGGTAATATGTAGGAGGCAATCTCATGTTGGTGGCAATGTGACACACACTAAGCATGCATAGACATGAGAAATCTTTTCCTTATTAAGATTGAAGTGAAGACTGAGGTTGATGCAATGCTTGATTCTTGTTCTCAAATAAATCTAATTCAAAAGATTTGGTAAATAATGTGTACGGAAACACAATCATCCAAACCAAGGCCTTTGGGATGGGTTCAAAGTGTTGTAGAGATGCAATTGATTAGGCAATGAGAAATCATATTTTCCATTGAATCAAACTACATTGATGAGGCAAATAGAGACAATTCACTTCATGTATGTAGAGTGATATTTGGAAACCCATACAAATGCTAGATGCAATTTTCATTATAAAGAACAAATAATACTTAGTCAATGATGACGGGGACTTCATCATCAAGACATACAATGAAAAGAATTAGCAAATGCTAATTAAGCTAAAATACTTGCAAATGAAAGCCATACATTTGTGTTTCTATTCTTGAGGTATAAGAAAAGAGGATTGGTTGAGGTGAAGACTTCACAAGTGTTAGTGGGAAAAGTGGTATCTATCGATTTCCAATAGTTTTGGATTAAAAATTCCTCCTTAAAATGGGCGAGGCTACCCTTATTGAAAAGCAAAATGAAACAAAATAAACACACCATTAAATATGTACAACACTAGATATGACAATTTGTATAGATTTTGCATGTAGGTAGGGTTTTGATATGCTAGTAAACAAAGTAAAAAAGTTGCAAATGAGAGAGTGTGAATTAAATTAAATAGAGATTGGAGTTTAATTTAACTCAACATAGGAAAGTAAAATAATGTTCATAATAACCCTTTCAACACATTGCAGATTTCATAGAAAAGGATTAAAAAAACTAAGTTTCATGCCAACATAAGGAGATGCAAAACACAAAACCAACACAGACATAGTTTTGAATTGGTCTTCATTCATTTTTTAAACAACTCAAAGTCTCAAAATTTTCTACAACTTTTGCAAAATTGCCAAAAAAAGTCCCTGTACAATGCTCAAAATTACAATACATAGAGTAAGTGACCTTTTGATTTCCCTCTATGACCGTTCATATTCCAACTTTAAACTTTAAAATGTTTGAAACTAATATGATACATTAATTCCAAACTAGAATGCCCAATAAATAAAATATTTGGTGCAAACTATATAACACAAACCATTAAAATCAACATTACAACTCGACTCAAAATTGATGGTCACTTGAGTCTCACAGGAACTTTATCAATCGTCTTCAACATCAACGACTCCTTTCTTGCCACTACAAACTTGCTTATGATAATGTTTAAATTTATCAATTGCTTCTTTTGTGGCCTTAATATTTGGACCCTTAGAATATCTAGAACGTACATTGCTCAACATGTGAATTTTCAAAACATTGGAGGGAACAACTCAACACTTGACTAGTCATTTTGCAAACTCTTCACACCAAGCTTTTAACTTCACAAATTTGTCTATCTATGTAGTATCTAACCCAAATAATTCATCCTTTATCACCTTGGCTAATTGTTCCTTTAGATTTCTTGCAAAATTCATGGATCTTTGATCATTATGAAACTCATGGAATTTTTTCTATGAATTCTTGTACATCATATAAGGCATCTCTAGCTTCAACATCCACTTCTTTGAATTTGGATTTTCCTACCTCAAGGATTTCTATCATGAAAGTAGTAGCTTTAAACCATTCCAAATGCAAACTTGGTTTTGGCACGTTGAAAATCCCTTTTGCTATGAGGATATCAAACTTATTGTTGGCCATTTCTTTGATTTGCAATAAGTTTGATTTTGATTCCTATTTTTTTGCATCATATTTGTTTTCAATATCGGCCATGGAGTGTAATTCATCATGAATCTAATGATATAAAATATAGGCTTCATTAATAAGCTTCACTCCCAATGCTATTAGATCATTTATTTAGGATGTGGTTGCTTTTGTTATGGAACTAGTTTATCTCATAGGTAGATGTCCTTATCAACAATATTTACAAATGAAGGTGCAAACAATGGCATGGAGGATTTGATAGGATTGGATAGAACCCAAAAAATATTGCACATATGACATTAACTATTCCACCTTCTCCTTAAGATGTGCTTGACTTTCTTTAACCTTGTCCATCTTTTATATCATTGTGTCAGCGACAGTTTTTCCAGTCTCCTACACAACCTCTCTCATTTTCTTTCCTAGGGCTACTTTGGAGATCTGGTAATATGATATTTTCCTTTCTCCTTCTATTTTGTCACATAGAGGAGTAGCAATCGCAACAAACATCATGCCTTGTATGTTTGTGGAGATGGAAGATCTAATACTGGCTCTCTTAGGAGAAGGCAAGCATGTGAAGAGAGTTTCTAATTTAGAAAAGTCTTTAGTCACTAGTTCAATCACCCTCTTTCTTCTCTTTAATGTTTGACCGATCCATATTGGGGCATCTGAGGCAGAAGGATCTACTTGTGTTCCAATCTCTTTTCTAACTTGTTCTCTTTTAGAATCCTTCTTTGGAGGTGGAGGAGAGGATTGAAGGGATAGACTCTTCTCTAGAGGTGGGGGCTACTTTGGGGAAGACAAAGGAGGACATGGAGGATTTTGGAGAGGTGATTTCTAAGGAGATGGATGAGGAGGTGGAGAAGGGGAAGGAGGAGGAGGAAAGGGAAACTTGTGATCAAATGGGGGATATTGAGGAGGAGAAGAAGTGGGTTGTTCTTTAGGAGATGGGGTTTTCTTATGAGGTGACTTTTGTGGAGATGATACAGAGGAAACTAATATTTTTGTGTCTTCACCTTCCTAAGAATTGCCAGAAAAATTAATTTTGATTTTAGGATTATTACTTGTTTCTTTGCATCCTCTAATTGTTCTTGTCACGAGTCCTCTAAATTTACTATTTTATTGATAACTGCATGCATAGTTGGAAGAGTAGAAGTGGAAGAAGGTTGCTTCTGTTTGTGTGATTTCTTAGGCCTTTTCTTCTTATTCTTTGGTGATTCTTCCTTCTTCTTCACCCATTCAATTTCTTCCTCAGCCATGCTATGCTCCTATTAATCATAATTTTAGTTCCATCTTTATTTGACTTGTATTTAAGAATAAACCAATCACTGGGAGGAATTGGTTTATCAAATATTTACTCCTCATATGTACGATCCAACACTTTGCTATCATATTATGATATTTCTTTAGGTACATCATTTATCTTGAAAGCTCAAATTTGAAATGTTGCTAGTTTACAATAATATCTTTTCTGCACTTATGCTCATCATCACAGTTAGTCTCGAAATCCTTGAGGCTCAACTTGTGCTTGTATGCCAACCCTACTTGCTTTTCCATGAGTCCCCTAGGGTCTATGCCATTCTTCGTTCAAAAGGGTGAAAGGTTGCCATAGACATTTCTACCTCTACACCTTTTGCACTTACATAAGTTGGATGAGTATAATCCCCAATTGCTAATGGGAATTTGATACCCATTTTATGTTTGCTACATAAAACCTTATAAACTTTTGCTAGATGGCAACATAATTCTAACAAAACTAATTTATCACTAAGATTTCTTGAATGTTGGTATTTGAGAAAGTGGGAAATTGAATAAACTAATTTCCCCACATAGCAATAGCAATAGTTGCTTCAACTGACATCCACTTGTTAGTATCATTCCAACATCTTGACAATGAGGAAGATGAAGGCATTGTTTACCTTCTTAAAACATCTCTAATTTGCTTTTTCTCCAAATGTGGATAATGGTCATAAACTAGTTTTAGTTCAACATCAACACCTATGACTCTAGATCTCTTTCCAAATGGGAAGGATAGCCTTCCTGGCAATGGATTAGACTAGGTAAGAAGTCATAAAGAAGTGCTTTGATGAAATAACCTCTACCATTTGATTATGCAAATTGTTGTTGATGCTCCTTGGAGGTTGGATTTCCTAGAATTCTAACAAGCAAGGTGATTAAATCACTTCCTCCATAAACCGACTTTGGTGAGGTGTCTTAGACATTCTAGAAATTTTAGCCCTTTATTTCTTTATCCATCCTTTGTTGAGTATTCAGAGGTATTAATCGAAATTCTCCTCATAGAATTTCTTGGCTAACTCGATAGTTATGTTTGCACACTTCTCATGGGTGAGAATTCCAAATATGCATTCTATTTATTTTGGCATGATATGGAGCACCTTCTAGCTTGTAGAATTTTGAGTCTCTCTAGTGTTCTAATTGCAAAATAGAACACAAGTTAACACCAACTTAGGGGATTGGATCAAGCTAGGGAGGGTAATGGCCTGAATGATTGCAGTTTCTACAATGTTGTTAACTATTATGTTTGTTTTCTTTATTTATTCTTTTGTAGAATTCCTCTAAATTCACATGCCCAAAATTTGTATTTGAAATATTTGCCATCTTTGAGATGAGATTTGAAGGAGGGGAAACTCCCTTAAACTTTTACTTCATTTCATGAGGTGGTGTCATATGTCCAAATTCCTTAAGATCTAAAGAAATGGGATAAAAACAATTCAATTGGCAACTAGACAAGTTTTCAAACTTAGGATGTAGGTCTGCAATTTCAAGGAAAACTCAAAAGTTTGAGGGGTTTGCTATCATGAGGTTTCAAGATTTTGGAATTTACTTGCATGTTTGTAATTACAATAATGCAAGAAAACTCTTCAATCCTAGATGTAATTAAGGTAGGCTTTTAGCGTTTTAGGGTAGGTTTGGAGTTACTAGATTGTGCATGGGGTCTGAAATCTTGAAGGTAAATTATAAGTAGGCTTTTGGGTTCTTACTATAGATTTGCAAGAGTTACACATGTGCATACAAAGTCCAAAACTCTAATGAAGTCAAGCAACATGTGGTTTTGGGATTTGATTGTAGCTTTATAGGGTGTGCAAAGATATAGGAAAAGTTTGAAAACCTAAGGAACGATGAGATTGTAGGGTTTTAGAAACTAAATGCAACTTAGAAAAATCAAAAGGTTAAGCAAGATTATTGAAATTTAGAATTCAAAGGCTTGAATGGGGATTTTGACATAACACTAAAGTTTGCAATAAATTCATCTTCATGGACATTACAAAAACCCAAAACAAGAAAACATTCGTGCAATCCTAGGTAAAAAGCCATAAACCCTGAGATGATTTCGGATTTTACAATGAAAGAAATAAAATAATGATAGGGCTTTGTGAAATGGCAAGTACCCAGAAGATTCAAAGGCAAGTTTAGGATGGAAGTTGGTTGGTAAAGATTTTGAATTTGATTTGAAATATTTGTGAGTACAACTTTAAAACCCTTGAAAAGACCAAAACCCTAACTTCTCACACTTTAGTTTGTAGTAGCATGATTAGATTTGCTTAGGGATCGATTTGTAAAGGTGTGGGAAGACTGTAAGAGTTATGAGATCACAGGTGTGGGAGGAATGCATGAGCACAAGAAAATGTCAAAGAGAAACTTTCCAAATGAGTGAAAGGGTCACAAACTTTCATAACTTTTACAACACGTGAGCAATAAATGGCATGCCTTTTTAGTTTTGCTTGTAGGGTTTCGGGTTTTGAATGTAGGATTGCAAGTGCAAAACAACTAAGAAAACCTTATGAGGAATGATACATGTGGTCTTTCAAGGTTTGAATATTGGTTTGTAGGTGATAGAAAGGTGCAAGTGAAGTATGAAAGTCCACTTAGTTAATGCAAGGTTTTGGTGTGTGAATGCACTTTAATAATGCAACTACAATGATGCATGGAAAATCTAAAATCCTAACATGGTTAAGATGCTTAGGTTTCTAGGGTCCAATGGAAGACTCTAGAAAAGTCAAGTATGTGGGGTTTTCGGGATCAAATGCAAGTTTGCAAAAAAACTACAAGGTGACATGAAAAAACTGGAAACCTTGAAAAAGAGAGATTTTGCAATTTTGACTTAGAACTTTCATTTTCCTTTGAAACCTAACCTTTCTAAAGATTTTTTAGACACTTGAACACTTTATGACTATTCTTGACACCAAAAATGCTCACACCAAGATCTAAACATGGAATTTAAATGACTTGACTACTTGATGACCTAGAAAAAGTATGAGTATTTGTAGGGCCCTAGGTGTATGTGCCTCTTTTTGTTGCTCATTTTGTATTTTGGATTTTGATATTATATCATACTTGCCAATGATGCTATTTCTGTATTGTCATTGAGGCATATAAATCATATATTTTGGATTTGTGTATGTGGATATGTATATGTTTGGATTCATTTGATGTTTTGGTATTGTTATCATACTTGTTGATGATGTTCTTATGGATTATCATTAAGGTGCATAGATTATTGTACTCATATTTATATGCATAGATTTTTATATGCTTGGACTCTATAGAGTTTTAGCTTTATTGTTTTTACTATGTTATGGGATTGTGTAAATATGTTCTTCGAGTTTAACATTTTTTTATTTACTAGACATTTATTATCTAAATCATGCCTTAGATGACTTTCAGTAGATGTGGTTTTGGTATCATGTATGGATATTGCATCATTGGTTGGTATATACTATGCTTCAATTATTTTGTGTTGGGCAAATATGCTTGATGTTTTTCTTGAGTGTGTAGGCACATTTTTCCCTAACAGTGATAAATTGGAGACAAACGACTTGGGTAAAAGTGTTGTGTTTTACTTCTGTCTTGCTTGAGATTGAGCTATGAGATGCATCTTGTGTGGCCCTATGAGCCTAGATCCAAATCGATTGATTCTAGACTCTCAAGTCATGTTGAAACTTGTAAAACATGTTTGTGTGTCTTTCGTAGGTTGTTTGACTCTGATGATTAATTGTATTTAATCATCTTTCATAATAGCTTTATTTATTTCGAAATGATTCTTAAGCTATTATCTAGTATATATTGTTTATATGTCTAGCGATGTATGCCAATTGCTTGAAATGAAATCACTAGTACAAAAAGAGCAATATATTACTAAAAAAATACTAAAAATTGCTTATAAATGACCAAACATGGTCACGTGACCATTATTAGTTTATTGCAAGTCATTTATAACGCGACCAAATTGATGACAACCATTTTTAGTCATTTATTGGTTGTTTTGATTGATCAATTTAGTTGTTGATTTAGTCATTGATTGTTGTAATCTGGTCACTTATTTAGTCATTTTTATTCACTGCTATATTTAGTCATTGATTGTTGTTAACTGGGCACTTATTTAGTCATTTTTATTCACTGATTTCTGTCCATTTGTAGTGTATTTAGTCACTAATTTTAATCATCATTTTGATCAATTTGGTAGTATATTTAGTCATTTTTATTCACTAGTTTAATTTTGGTCATATGTTTAGTCATTTTGAAGCTTACATTTAGTCATTAGTATATTTAGTAGTATATTTTGAAGCTTGCACAATGAAACAACTTTGAGAAGGTAAAAATAACTTGTTTTATTGATCAAAAATACTTACAAATAGCATACAGATCTGAAAATAAGTTACAATGCTTTCTCTTTTCTAAAAAAACCTTCATGGTTACAATACATAGCTCAAAGAATGGGCAAGAAACTAATTTTCTGAGTATCACTGAGCATAGAAGCACAAAGACATTCATAGATGTCTTCTTCACAAATCTATGATTGTCCCATATTGAAGCTCACTGTCCTAGTTCAAGATCACATTGTCATCTCTGTAGAAATCCTGTCTCATGCACCCAACTTGCTCTAGTTCATAAGCTGCCACTGTGAATTGTTACCTTTGACATCACTATATCTTTTCCAAATTCCATGAAAACAGTTCATCACTACTACTGTTACCTAGATATGAACTCTATGTCATCTGCTAGATTGTTACAAGTCCACACAATCCATCATTAGTCCCGTCACTTATCACATCACTATCATGAACAACTGTTAGATCATATCATCACCTCTAATATAGAAATCAACATCCCATTATGATACTGCTGTTGCAAAATATCTGTGTCTTGGCAGATAGATCATGATAACCCTCAACCTTGTTGCTACTCACTTGTACCAACTCTATGGTACTATCCTAGGTGTTCACGCATCTAACATGAAGACTCTTGACTATCATGAGATTTGGCACTGTCAAATGCATACTAGAAGGTTGTCTCCTTACCCCTTTAAATGCCTCTTGAGACACTGACAAGATTGTAACCTTTGCATAGTTCTTCTCATTGACTCTAAGATTATATTTTAATGTTTGCATGATCACTGTCTTTTGCATGAATCTCTGCCCCTTGACAGTCACTTGTAGGTTTTCTTCATGCATAGATGGAAGCTCTTTCATAGACTGTCCTTTCAAACAACAAAGAGAGGACCTACAAAGCAAAAATACATTTTTCAGTACTCGATCAATGATTGGTAGTTCTAAAGCCAAATTCTACAACCTTTGCTAGCATCCTACCAACCTGTGACAAAATGGGAGCTTTGCAACAGGGTATAGAAATCCATCAAAGCATAAAGGATAGAGAAATTTTGTCAGATGTTGTAGTGGCAACTACCCTGGTAGACATGTATGTAAAATGTGGAAACATAAACAAAGCACATGAATTGTTTGACAAAATGCCTCAAAGAAATATGGTCTCATAGACCAATGATTGTAGGATATGCACAAATTGAATTTTTTTAGAAGACTTTAGAAACTTTCAAGCAAATGCAATTGGCAGGTGTAAAGCCAGACTCCGCAACCTTTGCCAGCATCCTCCCTGCCTATGCCAAAGTGGGATCTTTGGAACAAGGTATGGACATCCATCAAAGCATGAAGGATAGAGGAATTTTGTCAGATGTTGTAGTTGCAACTGCCCTGGTAGACATGTATGCAAAATGTGGAACCATGGACAAGGCACATGAACTGTTTGATAGAATGCCTCAAAAAAATTGTGGTCTCATGGACTGCATAGAGAGAGCTTAGAGAGAGCCTCCTGCTCGACTACAATATAAAGGAGGACAGAAGAATGAAGAGAGGTGTAAGTAATGTAGCCGTGCAGGATGAACCTACTTAGAAATTCAAGGAAGACATCTGTTGGGTATTTCATTTGGCGTGATTTCTCCCCTGTAGCCTAGCAAGGAGCCAGGGCATGAGGGCGTAAGATGGCAGGCTCTCCCCGCATCCTCAGAAAGGAACTTTTGTGTGTGCATGGGGATGTGGGAAGAGCAAAAGTGTGGTCTCATGGACTGCATAGAGAGAGCTTTTAACCACTTAGAGAGATCTCATATGATTAAAAAGGCAGCATGAAACTTTCATGGCATGTACAATGATTTGAATGGTAGTGTGTTCATATTGTTAGCCTCCTGACCTATGCAATATAAAGGATGAAAGAAGAATGAAGAGAGGTGTAAGTAATGTAGCCATGCAGGATGAACCTGCTTAGAAATTCAGGGAAGACATCTGTTGGGTATTTCATTTGGCATGATTGTTGCCTCACCTACTTATCTCTATGCATTCCAGGCTCCCCTACAGCCTCGCAAGGAGCTAGGGATGAGGGTGCGGTATGGCGGGCTCTCCCCGCAAAGGAACTTTTGTGTGTGCATGGGGATGCGGTGAGAGCAATTATTGTTGGATATGCACAAAATGGATTTTTTGGAAAGACTTTACAAACTTTCAAGCAAATGCAATTGGTAGGTGTAAAGCCAAATTCCACAACCTTTGCCAACATCCTTCCTGCCTGCGCCAAAATGGGAGCATTGGAACAAGGTATGGACATCCATCAAAAAGTAATGGATAGAGGAATTTTGTCAGATGTTGTAGTTTCAACTGCCCTGGTAGACATGTATGCAAAATGTGGAAGCATTGACAAGGCATGTGAACTGTTTGGTAGAATGCCTCAAAGAGATGTCATCTCATGGAATGCAATGATTGCGGGATATGCACAAAATGAATTTTTTGAAAAGGCTTTAGAAACTTTCAAGCAAATGCAATATTAGGTGTAAAGCCAAATTCGACAACCTTTGCCAACTTGTGCCAAAATGAGAGATTTGGAATAGGGTATGGACATCCATCATAACATAATGGAAGGGGGATTTTTGTCAGATATTATAGTTGGAAATGCTCTGGTCGACATGTATGCAAAATGTGTAAGTATAGATAAGGCACATGAACTGTTTGATGGAAGGGCTCAAAGAGATGTCATCTCTTGGAATGCAATGATTGCAGGATATGCACAAAATGGATTTTTTGAAAAGGCTTTAGAAACTTTCAAGCAAATGTAATTAGTAGGTGTAAAACCAAATTTGATAACCTTTACCAGCATCCTCCCTGCCTGTGCCAAAATGGGAGCTTTGGAACAGGGTATGGACATCCATCATAACATAATGGAAGGGGGATTTTTGTCAGGTATTATAGTTGGAAATGCTCTGGTAGACATGTATATAAAATGTGGAAGTATAGATAAGGCGTGTGAACTGTTTGATGTAATGGCTCAAAGAGATGTCATCTCTTGGAATGCAATGATTGTAGGATATACACAAAATGGATTTTTTGAAAAGGCTTTAGAAACTTTCAAGCAAATGCAATTAGCAGGGGTAAATCCAAATTCGACAACCTTTGCTAGCATCCTCCATGCCTGTGCCAAAATGGGAGCTTTGGAACAGGGTATGGACATCCATCATAACATAATGGAAGGGGGATTTTTGTCAGATATTATAGTTGGAAATGCTCTGGTAGACATGTATGCAAAATGTGGAAGTAGATAAGGCACGTGAACTATTTGATGGAATGGCTCAAAGAGATGTCATCTCTTGGAATGCAATGATTGCAGGATATGCACAAAATGGATTTTTTGAAAAGGCTTTAGGAACTTTCAAGCAAATGCAATGAATAGGTGTAAATCCAAATTTGACAACCTTTTCCAGCATCTTGCCTGTGATATCATGGATACCCACTCTCCTGCAAGCACTTCAAGTCGTGCCTGTGGTGATGCGGGGCTTTCCCGCATCACCGCAAGCATGACTTGAAGTGCTTGCAGGAGAGTGGGTGATGCGAGGGTATCTAATTCCTGAGATAAATGAAGAAGCAAGACAAATTTTCGTAATATATTTCTGTAAAGCCATATTTTTGGGAAAGCCCCGCATCACCCGCTCTCCCGCAAGCACTTTAAGTCATGCCTGCAGTGATGCGGGAAAGCCCCGCATCACTGTAGGCATGAATTGAAGTGCTTGCGGGAGAGCAGGTATCCATGATATCACATTTCTTTGAGGCATTTTTTGAAACAGTTCACTTGCCTTGTTTATGCTTCCACATTTTCATGTATGTCTAGCAGGGCACTTGTAACTACAACATATGACAAAAACAAGGATCGCCGAGTCTAATACACTTACTTGGGACTGTGCATTCTCAGTGTATCTTATTCTTGTGGCTGTGAGGTGGAAGTTTTGACTGTCCAAGTGATGGGTTCATAATTTTCACAATCACGATATGGGGGTTATTGTGAGAGGACTGCCATAGTACAGTAAAATGCCAAACAAAGATGATGAAAGGACAGTGACCAATTTGATTAAGGCAGTGACTTCATAAATGTTGAAGGGATAGTCCTAGTATCTTTGTTTTGAAGGTCAGTGATTTCAATGTTGGAAGACAGTGCTACAGATTCTTCCATGCCATCAACTTCAGGAAACAACACAGTTGGCTGAAGGAGCTTCTCATTTTACACAATGCAGTTTGCCAAGCTCATTGAAATATGAACTTGAGAATGAATGCATATGAGATTATTCTTTACCTCCAAGTGGGACCCTTAGTCCTCAAGACATTATCAATACAGTGGTATGTTTTCAAGGGCAATACTTTCAACCTACATGTACCTTGCATTGTGACGTGAATGGAGGAAGTTGTCTAGCAATCTAGGGTGGTGATCTTCAGGAGTTTTGTGTCAACAGTGATTTCAATAAGCTATGTTTCATATGCCCTATATGGTTGTTAAATGTTAAGGCATGAATGGAAATTTCTTCAAGTGCTATGCAAGGCCATTGAAATCAAAGATCTGTCCTCTAAGTCATTTGCACATGGTGATTGAGAACACAATGAGTAAGAAGTAAAAGAGCACTGGATCATAGCACTGCAAAATGGTCATGAGTTATGCAATGAACTTCACTATTCTTTTGATCACAAAGGAGATCAAGATAATAACCAACATACTGATGTGCATAGAGAATGTTCATGGAGGAGTGCAAACTTCCTTACAAAGTAATTACCACAGCAAAGTTTGAGGTGAATTTCACCTGCTATTTTATGCTGATATGGATATGTTCTAACCTGTAGTTAATTGTTGTAGCATAACAAATAGGCTAAATAGTTGTTCATATACCATTGTTTCAAATTCAAAATTGCTATACCTTATTCTAGGAGCAAATCACAAGGGGAGTCTATACATAAGACACCATTGTTTCAAATTCAAAATTGCTGGCTCTTTCACAATTGTTTGCTTCATTTATTTGATCTATGACAAGCTGTTGTATAGAAGATGCTCTCAAAATCACAGTAAAATCCTTTATTCCAAGAAGACTGTTCAGAATCTTCCCATCATAATAATGAACAAAAGCATCAGTCATTAACCTAAACTTTGCAAGAGTTTAATCAAATTCTACTTTTCCACTCTCTTTTCCATTCTGAATTTCATCCATGAAGAACTTCCTCAGCCTGTAGATCCTGCTATTAGCCATAACTTTACTAGATGTCGAGGAAAGCTTCGAGTTTTTACCCAAGCAACAATTGACAAAATTTGGCCTTACCAGATACAATGTGTTGAAAAGCTCTTTGAAGTTATTCTAGAAAAGAGTTCCTAAGAGTATAATGTGCAGTTTTGAATTAACCTTTTTGCATGAATTCCATTGTATCTAGTAAGGTCGAATTTTGTTAGTTGCTGCTAATTGACAAAATTCAGCCTTACCAGATACAATGGAATTCATGCAAAAAGGTTAATTCAAAACTGTGCATTATACTCTCAGGAACTCTTTTCCAGAATAACTTCAAAAAGCTTTTCAACACATTGTATTTGGTAAGGCCAATTTTGTCAATTGCTACTTGGGTAAAAACTTGAAGCTTTCCTCGACACCTGGTAAAGTTATGGCTAATAGCAGGATTTATAGGATGAGGAAGTTCTTCATGGATGAAATTGGGAATAAAATTCAAAATGGAAAAGAGAGTGGAAAAGTAGAATTTGATTAAACTCTTGCAAAGTTTAGGTTAATGACTGATGCTTTTGTTCATTGTTATGATGGGAAGATTCTGAACAGTCTTCCCAGAGTAAAGGATTTTACTGTGATTTTGAGAGCATCTTCTAAACAACAGGCTGTCTTAGATCAAATAAATGAAGCAAACAATTGTGAAAGAGCCAACAATTTTGAATTTGAAACAATGGTGTCTTATGTATAGACTCCCCCTGTGATTTGCTCCTAGAATAAGGTATTGCAATTTTGAATTAGAAATAATGGTATATGAACAACTATTTAGCCTATTTGTTATGCTACAACAATTAACTACATGTTAGAACATATCCATATCAGCATAAAATAGCAAGTGCAATTCACCTCAAACTCTGTTGTGGTAATTGCTTTGTAAGGAAGTTTGCACTCCATGAACATTCTCTGTGCATATAGCCAAACATTTAAAGTTCTTAACCAAAGCTCCAAAAATGAGTATCTTGTCATTGCATTACTCCTAATTTTGCTCTAAGTATGACAGTACCTGAGCTTCTGGTGTTTCTAGATGAAACCTATAGCAGAAAAGTGTAGTCTCCATATGATGGAACCATCTTCGGGGCTCTTCCCTGAAATGAGGGTTGAAAACATTAGAAGAAAAGCAATACCATCATTCTAAAGTAACAATTTGTATCAAAACAAATGTCAGAAAGTATAATTAAAAAGACAAATCCTTACAATTGGGCCTCAAATTGGACCAAGCAGATTTATGATTTTATCTTTAGAATGTAGGAACTTTCTCTGTTGGAGCTTCACGGCCTCAAATTGGATCTCAAATTGGACTAGCAGATTTATGATTTTATCTTTAGAATGTAGGAACTTTCTCTGTCTGATATTCACAACCTCAAATCAGATCCAAAATTGGACCACCAAATTTATGATTTTCTCTGTCCATTGATCATTGTATTCCTATACTTAGGTTCTACTTCCAAGTGAAAACACCCGGAAGTGTTTCAGACCGGCTCAAGGTACTCTCCAACCTGGTTATGTCACTGATAGCAATCCAAGTTTGCCTGAACCATCCATCCCTAAATGTTGCATCACAATCTATTCTTCCTACACATAAAAATGCCACATATTAACCCCTTCTAAATAAAACATTTGATCATCATAAAACCATAATTAATAAATCATTTCAATTTCAAAAAGAATCTGATGTCATTTACTATCAAAACAAAAGCTGTATAAATTACAAAAAATCCATGAAGCCTCCTAAATGTATCTTAAAGCAAGTTTATAGGATGGGTTTCAGCATAAGAAGCTTTCTACTACAACTCTCAATGAATGTATTATAAGCAGAAAACAAAATTCTCCATGCTCAAAATAATGCAGTCAAACATTTATTCCAAAAGTATGTTAGCAGGAGTTAAGTAAAAACAAAATGATTTTTTGCTTGGTTTCTTTTATCAATATGCCACGTGGAAATGGAATAATTGCTAAGAAACCCTAACAATAAAAAATGAAGTAAAGGTTCAAGAAAGGAAATTCCAATGTACTGTTGTGTAATGGTGATGGAGGCACTTATATGAGCATGACTTGCATAAAAATCCCTGCCATTGAATTGCCATCCATCCAAATAGAAAATAAGCAATGTAAGGATTTGAGCAATATAATTCCAAAGGGTTATGTTGTAACGGTAATGGAATCACCATAAAAGCACAACTGAGGAACAAATTCTTGTGACTATAATTATGTGATCCATAACTCTATTGATCATGTGGCACAGTTGTGCTATAACAAATACAGGATGCATTCATGTGTGACCCAAGTTTAATGTGGCTATGTTGTGATAGAAATGGAGGCACTCATATGAGCACAATTCATGTACAAATTAATCATTGTCATCACAATTAGGTGTCAATCATCATTGGGTGCATTCAGGTTGACTCAAGTTTAACAGGTTACAATGTAATGATAGCATGATCCAAGAGCCATTACCTCTTGCTGCAATAAAGAGCCGATAACTCTGATTGATATGCAGAGTGCTTGTGTTATATGTAGTGCATTCAAGCACAACCCATGTTTAATGGGATATTCTAGAGAGTGATCAAGACTTTCTAAACCTTATGAATGTTATTTAAAAGTGTACATCTTAAACTACAGACCAAGTTTGTTTCATACTTGAATGCAAACTTGGGTTACCACAAACTATAATAAAGTGATATGCTAATAACCATTATGGGAAGTATTAAAGCAAGACCCATGCTATATAGGATACATTTCCCTAATCAGGTTTACATACCTTAATGATCAAACACAAGCTTCCCACACACTCTAGGATACAATCCAAGATCATATCACACCCTGTTAAGACAACTAATTTTCTAACCCAAGATTTAAGGTTGTTTTTTAATACCAACAAAAGCATTGGTAAGAGCATGACTAGGGTACAAACCCTAGGCCTCCATAGAAACATAAACCATAACTCTAGCGGATTAGTAAGGTTGCAATACCAAAAAGATTGAGACATTGTAACCAATAACAAAATCTTGCAATCTAAAGATTGTAGCCAATAACAAGCACACTATGTAGCTCAGTGACATTTGTAAATGCAATCTACGGTAAGAAGAATGACAGTCACTTGAGGTATGACAGTCAAAAAGAGGTTGAGCGGTGACAATATAATAAAGCTCAAACCTTGCATAGTAAAGTGGAGATTTTAACAATGAGTTTCCTTACCCCCTTGCTGACCTTAAGTGTTTTTCAAATGCTATTAACAGTGTTAGACATGGCAAATGCAATCAGGGAATGACCGTCCAGATGAAGTAACAGTGGTAATCACAGGTTCAATGTTTCTTCTTAGCCATCGTATAATGGAGGTAGTGGATTGCATGTTTGAGCAGTGTTTTGAGACTCATCAAAGATGGGAGAATAGTCAATAATACCTTGTGGACTGTGAAGTAGTGACAATAAGGTTGAAGGATCTTAAGAGCCACAATACCATGAAATAATGAGTCCCCTATAGTAAGTAAGTAGGCAGTCTATAAGGCATGATTTGATTTTATAGAAGGATACTCATGAAAGGAATCTTCAAGTGACAGTGAGTGAGCTATTTGAGATTGCAACTGAGGGTGCAATATCTAGTCTTAAAGGCAGTTAGCAAAGCAGTAAATATGTAAGAAAATCAAACCCTACACAATAAACAATTCACAATGTTATCTTGCATAATGCCTTGCGTTTGAAGACAAAAATCTCATTGTATCTTGATGAAAGTAGTGACCTTAATGGTCAATCACTCGCAACCATGATTTTAAAACATGTTATTGCGCTTATGGAGGCAGCATTTTAAGCAAGGCAGTGAGTGGTGGTTTGGAACAATGGTAGGTATGAAGGGCTTGCTTTATATGCATACTATGCAGTCTAGCTTAAGACAATGTTCTTAGAAGAGATTGAAGGTGGATTATGGAACTCAAGGGTTACCATGATAAAGATTAAAGAAAAGACTGAGATCTATTTAAAAGCCACTGTCATGAAGATATTAAAGATGTCACATGCAAAACCAAAGCAGCTGGAGTAATGAATATAGTACCAAAGAGGACAGTGAGCTAGGGCAGATTTAGGAGATCTCGACATTATCTAATCACAGGCAAATACATCATTTATTTATTTTTAAAAAAATTAAAAGAAATCATTTTAAACCCTATATAGGATACATTCTAAACCCTATATAGGATATATTGATACTTCAAAAGCATCTGAATTAGGAATTTGAGATTATGCAAATATATGTTAATTAAATACCTAGATTACAAATAGTAGCGTGAACAATGTAACCCTTGTTGAGCAGAGCAGGAATGAGATAAGCAGCAATGAATCCTATGCCTCCTGTCACGCACATCTCCTTACCATTCTCTGTCATTCTTTACTAAAACACTTCTCCATTTTGGCGTGCTACACTTGAAAATAAGGTTTGGATGAAGGTTTTAGAGTATGTTTTTTAAAATGAAAACTCCATTTTGGCAGGCTACACCTAAAAATAAGATTTCGACAAAAGTTTTAGAGTATGTTTATTAAAGTTTTAGAGTATTTTGGCAGGCTATTGATTTTTTATTCCTTAAATGATTTATTCAAATGGATTGTGATAAATAAATGACTAACTATTTAGTCATTTTTATTTGTGTGACTAAATAATTTTTTAGTCAACAACCAAATTAGTCATTTATTTACTCATTTATAGCTAAGTTACAAAAAAATTAGTAGAATTTAGTCATTTCTAGTTGTTGTGACTAAAAGTTTTAGTCACTTAGTCATTTATTTGCTAAAATTCTACTAGTGAATGGAATCTGTATTTTTAGAACTAATCTTATAATTATGTTATTGTGTGAGTATTTTGTCTATGCTCTTTTCAATATTGCCCAATCATGAAAGAATTAAAATAGGCATGTGTTGTTATAAGAAATGTAAAATGTTCATTTTAATGAAATATCTTGTATTATATGGTTTAGGGTGTAAAAAGAAAGGGGGGTTTTTTGAAAAGTGATTTTTGCATAAAAGAAAAAGGGGAAGCTCATTTGGATGTTGGAATTTTGGGGCTATATTTTTTGGCTCTTTCCTCTTCTTGTTTGAAGCTAAAAATTCCTTGGAAGGATTGGCACTTGGGTTGTTTCTTGGCATTGAATCCTTGAAAGGAAAGATTGTTGGTTTGTGGTAGAACAAGAACGAGAAAACCACCCCATTTGTCAGAGCTTTCATTGGACGTACCTCCATTTGTTATAATTCATGCACATTGAGTTATCTTCATGCTTTTTCCATGCCCACCTTACGTGGATGTATATGACATTCCTTTTTGTAGGAAAGATTCTATTGGTGGAATCAATTAACAATCCTAATTTCATTATTCTTGAGATTTTCCATTTTGTGCCAAAACTATGGATTTTTTTTTAAAAAATATTATGTGATTTAAAAAGTGTGTGTTTAAGACCCTTAGTTTCAAAAGGGTATTCTTGAAAATTAAAAATTTCCTGTTTGAAAATTTGAAGATTTTATGATTAAAATTTGGGGTTTTGGGGAAAACTTGAATGTGTTGAAAAATAAAAATTTAAATTCTAACTCTGTATTTTAGTATTATTTTGTGGGAATGGAATTTCCTCATGGAAATGAGATGGAGAATCATATGGCCATAAATGCGCTATGATTGGACTTCATTGTTTGTGCCATATATTTTTATGGGTATTTGATTATGTGGTCATAGGATGTGAGGGCTCTAGACTAGGATGGAGTGGACTCTCACACCCATCCACTTGTATGGTAAACAAGGATGAGACAATGAGAGGTTAAGATAAGACATTAATTAAAATGAATGGGGATTCACAATTAAACATTAACAAGAGTTAACCATGAGACACTTTCATATGCCCAAGAGGATACATGGAAAGGACCATGAAGGATATTGGAATGATTTTGCATTTTGAGAGCATGGATGTTGGGACAGGTAAGCATTCCAATACCATTTTTGTTGAGGACCTCCATGGATGGGTCATGCTAATCAACATCCATGCGGTTTGATACTCGTGATGACACTCCATCACTAGATCTTATGACAATCCTCTCTTGTTTTTATGTTGGATTATGTCTAATGTGTGCATGTGACTTTATAGTACACGTTTGATTAGCGTGTCTCTAATCTCGTTTATGGTTGCATCTTGTATGATGTGTTGACATACTAGGTGCATGTATTGATGATGTTGTTTAAATCCTCATGTGTGCTTATTGGGTGTAACTCATATTGGTGTGATTGGCACTTGTATGCATTAATTGGTGATTGTGTATCCCTCATGTATGCTTGTTTTGAAACTTTATGTGTGAAATGTGGGTAGTATGTGTATGTTCAACCACCTTGTTTTATGTGAGTGTTGTAGGACTACCCAATCTATTGCTTCCTAGTAAAGATGGGTGTGCCTTAGGGTTCCACATGACATGTGGTGTTGATGGACATCAACATTTTTTCTTTTTCTTTTCTTTTTTGCTTATGATTTTTTGTATTGCTTTCAGAGTTTTGATCCCCTTGACATCTTTGGCTAGGTGAGTAAGGGGCTAGGCACAACCAAAAGGTAACTAACTCCTAAGACTTCCCTTGTGTTAAGGAGAATTGAGAAGACTCGCTTGTTAGCTTCTATGGGGTACTGTGGATTTAAAAACTTGCTTTGTTTGGACTAGATTAAATGATAGCTAAGACCAGGATAGTTCAAAGCTTGAATATAACTTTATTTAAGATTTTTGGGAATGTGAAGGGGAAATGGTAGTTATCACACCCCGTTCTAAAACAAACATACTTATCATTTTATTTCAAGCAGACAGATAGTTAGTCAATGAAGTTATTATGATTAAAGTAATAGTGTGTTAGATTAGAAAATGCATTTGATTTATATTATTTTATATGCAATGAATATGTTTCATTATTATTATGCATGTGGTTAAATGATGTAAAGGACTAACTACTATTGTGCAACTGAGGTGGATGCAGGGACAATGTTTTCCTCTCCAAGATGAGGGAGAGGGTGATGGATCACGTTAATGCAGTGATCATTGTGCCATCAGAGAACACATACACACATATTCACATTAGAGGTTTCATTAAAACTAGAGTAAGTCTTAATCTTTAGTTGTTAGCCGTAATTGCAATGCTTTTACATCGCTACTATCTTTGTGATGTGGTGTCATTGTCTTGTCGATGATTTTGTTGACCATGTTGACAAACGAGGAGGTTAAGAATACCTCTATGTGTTAAGACGACTCGGGAAGTCGACATATTAGATCGATATTTTATTCGTCGAACGCATAATGAAAGTATTCATTAATGCATCATTGACGTCAAGGAATAAGCCTATTATCGTTTAAACCCAGGCATATTTAAATCTAAAGTTGTGGATTAGATAAGTTATATACTAAATATATAGAATGTGAGATAAAGTTTATATAGATTAAATTGTTTATACGTATTAAAAGTTTTTTATTGAGGGAGGTTTCTCCCCACCGAACCAATCCTAGTTTGAAGGAGAATGGGAAGGAGCGATAGCTCCACTTCCCTATTCTCTTTGATTAAGGGTTGTGAGTGGTTGGAAACCACTTCTGGAAAAGAAAAAAAACTCCCTTTTCAAAAACATTTTGTGCCTACCTGAGATGGAAAAAAAAGGATATAGCATTATGAATATTATCTTTTGTTTGAATCATTAATTAGAAGTGTAAACCGAAGAGATTTATGTTTGTGTTTCTTTGTGCCAAGAGGAGTGGCGATCGTAGAAGCAACCGTACCTTATAAACTTGTAGTAAAGACTTCAATTCAAGTTCTCTCATATCATTTACATGCTCAGTCTATCTATTCTTTTTCATGCAAATATGCTAGAACTTGTTTATGAAAGGTATACTTTGAATATGGTTTGTGTTTATCCATTTTATTGAAGACCAAAAGAATATATATTTTTTTGTGTTCTTTGCATAATGGCCGAGAGTCTTTAAGTGTGGTATTACTTGTAATGGCCAATGAAAGGTCGTAAGTCTTTAAAGATTGTGTTATTTTTTAGAGGCCTTAGAAGGCCAGTAGCTCTAAGAGGCAGATAGCCTCACTCTTAAACATTGGAGTCAATTTTATAACTCTTGGTGTACTCTACAAAGACTGATAAGTTTTTAAACTCTGAGTATTTGTAGCAGGCCGATATGGCTATAAACTTTGTGTATAGAGTAAAGACTGTTTAATGGTCGACTTATATTTATGTTCCTTGTATCTTTTATACACCTGAATAGAGGTGATAAGTAAGCAAAACTGCATTATTACTATGGCCTTGAGGCTAATTAAACTATGTTTCATGCCATTGTATCGTATGCTTATAAGATGCTGATCAATAGAGCCTAGCTCTGCATTCTTATATGCCTTTATAAGCAGGTTGAAACCTCTGTATATTGTTTAAATTACATTCTAGGTTAAGCTTGTAGGAGGTCGACATGCATTTCATATGCATAGTGTAGCTTTGCACTCTTTACATTGACAATATGGCCGATAAACTATAGTCTTTTTCACTCTTGGTGGCGCATGTAAGTAGGCCAACAACTTGACTTTCTCATGCATGCCCGTGTAAGGTAGAAAGTTATAAATGCATGAGTAATTATGTAGTAAGTTGTTACATCCCCAATCTTGACTAAGTTTAATTTTACTTTTTATGTGGTAAACTGGATAAGTAATCATATGAGGTTAATGATTTGATGTTTGCGGAAAATGTCAAGATAAATCATGGAATATAAGGATTATGATTAATGCTTAGATTAGACATGAGGTTACATGTTGTTGAGATTATTTTATCATGATGCTTTATGATTTATTGATGATACACTGATCATAGTTTGTATGACTGTGAGTGTAACCAAGGAAAAGAATCCACCTTCAAGAGTAGAAGGAGAGTATCACCAGAGAGAAGAGGATAGATATTTTGAAAAGACTAGTTTGCCATTTGAAGTCTCAAATTGACCATTATGTGAACCCTTGTGAGTTAAGTTATGTGTCAAATAGTTTGATTGACGAAATGTTGATTTGGAAAGGATTCCTACGACAAATTCGTTGCATTAGTTGAGAGATGCTTAGTGACTATATTAAGGATAGAGTTATCCTATTTTTCCCTTTTTGTCGAACCATTTTATGTTCATATATTTTTTCTCTTTTCTTTTGTGGACTGACTTTTTTCTCTTGACGTTAGTCTAGGGTGATGAGGAAGTAGAGACCTTGACCCCTTATTGACTCTTGTTGCAAGAGTAATTTCGATACAATTTTGTATAGTGCAACAAATGTATTCCTTATTTTAAAGAATTATATTATTTTTGAATATATATATTATGCTTATGGATATGGGGGATTTTGTTTTGATCCCCAAATTTCTCCACCATGAAGTGGGTCTTGGCAGACCACTCTGTTGCAAGTATGAGGTTAATCAGTGTTGTCATTGATGTCAACATACTCATATTGCATTGACAAGAAGGATTGGATGAGCTGTGTGCTGAGGATATTGAGAAAATTAGTCTCAGTCAGGAACAGTGAAGAACAGTGATGAGAAGAAGGCAAAAGTACTCAATAAGTTGATGATCAAAGGATGCGGATTAAAGGGTTTGTAGATATGAGTCTTGAGATGATCTAGTTAATTTTTCAGAGGTCCGCATGCAGATTTGAAGAAGTTATGATTGGTCAAGTAGAACCGGTTCTGGGAAGTGCTCCGGAGTGACAGAGTGCTACAAAGAGGTTCGGTGAGATCCGGAAGTGCATTATCCTATCTTGCGGATTAGATGGAGTGTTTGGGATGTCCTTGTGATATGTCATATCAATTTTTTCATGATGTGGAGGTCCAGAAGCACATGTTTCAGTATGATTTCAGCATGACAGTGGCGGTAGACTGTGTTCTTGAAGTTCCAGATGAGGAAGAGAAGAGATTCCAGTGAACAGAGGAAGTGCAGATGTTCCTGGTCATTCAGGCTAGCCTGTGAAGGATCTTGGATCGTGTTGAGGTTGTGTTACTGATCCGCATTGGTGGTAGAGCCCAGAATTGAAGATAGTCTTACGGATGAAGTTCTTGTTCAGACTAGCCAACCGGATGGGTTGTTCATCCTACAAATGTTCTTGTGGTGGCCGACCGGATGTGTTATTGATCTTGCGAATGTTCTTATGGTTGAGTGCCAACTTAGATGCTTATTCCTAAGTCAATGTTTTGTATAAATGAAGGTGTGTGGTGGAGCAGATGAGTGTGGTATAGCGAAAGAGCGAAAGGCAAAGCAGTTGTGTTTCAAGCGTAAATGGAACTGATCCAGACATGGTGAAGATGTCATTCTCCAGTTCAAGGTTGTGATACTTATGATCTTGTAGACAGTGTGTCTCTTCTGTAGGAAGTGTGCCTCTTTGTGAGCAGTGTGCTCGGGCAATGAGCCCTGACTGGCATGTGCCATTTCTTTTTCTTATTCTTCTAACAGAGAATAATCCTTGGGTTAATCACCCCGTGGTTTTTCCCTTAACCAGGTTTTCCACGTCAAAAATCTTGGTGTCTAAAGTGTTGATGTTTATCTGCTCCGGTGTTTATGTTCTCTGCTTTCATGAATGGTTAATTGATATGCTGTTATCTAACTAAGAAGAATCAAGTGTTTAAGTAGAAGCGAGTTTTTTTTTGCACAACTGATTCACCCCCCCTCTCAGTTGTGAGCCCTAGATCTAACAATTGGTATTAGAGCCAAGTTCCTCTGAAAGGAGCTTGAGGAGATCCAGGATGTTGTCATATAAGAAGGATAGTCCGAAGTTCGATGGAACCAATTTCTCGCTCTGGAAAGGTCGCATGAGATGTCACTTGGAGTGTATGGGAAAAGCATATCTGTCCATGATCTCAAAGGCTTATGTACCTCCACAAGGTGGTCTGACAACACTGAATGAAATCACAAATGCTGAAAATAATTTGCGGACCAAAGAAGCTCTTCTAAGCGCATTGAATGATACAGATCTCTCAAATGTTATTGACTTACCAACTGCATATGAAATCTGGACTAAACTGGGACTTCTGTATGAAGGAGATGAGTTTGTCAAGAGTGCAAGGTTGCAAAGTTTGAAAGGGAAATTTGAAAGATTGAAGATGAGAGATGATGAAAATATCACTACCTTTATGCCAAGAGTGAATGAGCTGGTGTGTGGAATCAGGAATGCTGGTGGAGTTCTGGATGAAAATGAAATTGTTTACAAAATTCTCAGATCCCTTCCGGCTGCCTACAAAATCAAGGTCGCTGCCATTGATGAATTCAGAGCCCATACAACTGTCACAAGAGAGCAATTGGCTGGCAAACTGGCTGCATTTGAAATGACTGAGTTTGGAGATGATCCCCCCAAGACTGAATCTGCATTCAAAGCCAGTGCCTTTGTGAAAGGCAAACAAAGATTTGATCCAGGAGAGAACTCTTCAAGGAAGCTGTCATGGTATGATCAAGCAAGGAAAGACATGGAAGAGGAAGAAGCAGAAATAGCTCAACTTGAAGCCCTCATTGCCAAGAGACTGCCAAGGGGATCCGGTAAGTATGAAGGAAAACTACCCTTTAAGTGCTTCAACTGTAATAAGATTGGTCATTTTGCTTCAAGATGTCTGGAAAGATCTGCAAGGTCAAATGTTAACAGACAAAGGTTCCAAAAGAACTGTTATTATGTTCATGAAGAAGATGATAATGAAGGAGTAATAGATGATGAATCAGAAATGGGAAGCAAATCCAGAAATGAATGGGTGTTTATTGCCATCAAGGAAGAAGACTCAATACCCTCTGAATCTGTCAATCATAAGGTTGTTGAAAGAGCTTTGGCTGCCCAAGTTGAAGAAAAGGATGATTGGGTTATTGACAGTGGATGTTCTCACCATATGACAGGTGACAAGAACAAGTTCTTAGATTTGGAAAAGTATGAAGGAGGAATGGTAAAGTTTGGTGATAATTTTGCCAGCAGAATCAGAGGTAGGGGAACTATTTCTTTTGATGGAAAGAGCAAAACCGGTAATGTTCTATATGTTTAAGGATTGAAGCACAATCTTCTCAGTGTTGGTCAGTTGGTGGACAAAGGCTATGATCTCCAGTTCAAGAATGGAAGGTGCAGGATCTTTGGAAGCTCCGGAACTGAGATTGCATCCAGTACTCAAACAAAAGGTAATATCTTCCATCTAGTTGGTTCTAATAAAAGTTGTCTATTTTCTCAAGTTGATCAGAGTTGGTTATGGCATAGAAGGATGTGTCATGTGAATTTTTATAACATCATCAAGATAAGCAATGCTCAGGCTGTAAGAGATCTTCCTAAATTGGTGAAACCTACAAATAGTTTGTGTAAAGAATGTCAGCTAGGTAAACAGAGCCGAGTCTCTTTCAAAAGCAAGGATCAGTCCTCTACCGGATTGTTGGAATTAGTTCATACTGATCTCTGTGGTCCGACAAGAATCAAGAGTATGCAAGGTGACAGATATTTCATGTTGCTAATTGATGACCATTCCCGGATGATGTGGGTTACCTTCCTAAAAGAGAAATCAGAAGCCCTTGAGAAATTCAAAATCTTCAAGGCTATGGTAGAGAATCAAACCGGATTGAAACTGAAATGTTTAAGGTCTGATAGAGGTGGTGAATTCACATCCGGTGAATTCATAGACTTTTGTGAGAAGCATGGCATAAGGAGACAGTTGTCTGCTCCTAGGACTCCATAGCAGAATGGAGTAGTTGAGAGAAAGAACCGGACTATCCAAGAAGCAGCTAGGACAATGATGATGGAAGCAAGTATTCCTCAGATGTTTTGGAGAGAAGCCGTTAGCACTACAGTCTATACTCTTAATCGAGTTCAAATTAGAAGCAATACCGGTAAGACTCCTTATGAACTTTGGTTTGGCATAACTCCCACTGTAAGATATTTCAAAGTATTTGGTAGCAAGTGTTACATCAAAAGAGATGAAGATTTGGGAAAGTTTGATGCTAGAAGTGATGAAGGAATTTTCTTGGGTTACTCCACTCAAAGCAAAGCATACTGATGTTATAATAAGAGATTAAGAAAGATGATAGAAAGTACAAATGAGAAGGTTGATGAAGGAGTTGAGAAGCCCTCAAGATTTCAGGCTGATCCTAGAGAATCTCATGTCATAGCAATCAAAAGAATTTTTAGGTACTTGAAAGGAACAGTTGAGTATGGTCTATGGTATCCTAGAGATCAGGATTTCTCTCTTCATGCTTACACAGATGCAGATTGGGCAGGAGATGTGGATGACCAGAAGAGTACAAGTGGAGGAGCATTCTTTTTGGGGAAAAGGTTGGTTTCTTGGCTAAGCAAGAAATAGGAGGCAATATCTTTGTCTACAACTGAAGCAGAATACATTGCAGCAGCAAGTAGTTGCACTCAGATCTTATGGATGAAGCAGATGCTAAGAGATATGGAAGTAAAATATGAGGAGCCTATCATAATTTTCTGTGATAACTCAAGTGCAATAAATATTTCTAAGAATCTGGTGTTGCATTCTAAGACCAAGCACATATCTATCAAGTTTCACTTTCTGAGAGAGCAAGTGAACAAGGGTGAAGTCAGATTGGAGTATGTACCCTCAAAGGATCAAGTTGCAGATATCTTTACTAAACCTCTTCCCAAAGACTCTTTTGAGTATCTCCGGGAGAAGCTAGGGGTCATGGCCCCTCCGGTGATGAACTAGGATGCACTGATGTGCATCAGTCCGGTGGATATCACAATCATATCTTGTGATCTGGATTGATGATGGGGAGCTGCTACTAAGGGGGAGCAACTAGTATGATTCTGGTGTGTTAGAGTTGCAAGTATGAGCCCTTTTGCCATTGATGTCAAAGGGGGAGAGAAGACATGTGAAAAACAAGTGGTTGATGATCAAAGAGGGAGCAGTAAAGGAAGAGAAGACATGTGAAGAGTTGTTGCTGATAGAGGGAGCTGTGACAAAAAGGAGAAGATCTTGTCTTGATGGTTTTTCACATCATATGTTGCCATCAATGACAAAGGGGGAGATTGTTGCAAGTATGAGGTTAATCAGTGTTGTCATTGATGTCAACATACTCATATTGCATTAACAAGAAGGATTGGATGAGCTATGTGCTGAGGATATTGAGAAAATTAGTCTCAGTCAGGAACAGTGAAGAACAGTGATGAGAAGAAGGCAAAAGTACTCAATAAATTGATGATCAAAGGATGCAGATTAAAGGGTTTGTAGATATGAGTCTTGAGATGATCCAGTTAAGTTTTCAGAGGTCCGCATGCAGATTTGAAGAAGTTATGATTGGTCAAGTAGAACCGGTTCCGGGAAGTGCTCCGGAGTGACAGAGTGCTACAAAGAGGTTCGGTGAGATCCGGAAGTGCATTATCCTATCTTGTGGATTAGATGGAGTGTTTGGGATGTCCTTGTGATATGCCATATCAATTTGTTCATGATGTGGAGGTCTGGAAGCACATGTTTCAGTATGACAGTGGCGGTAGACTGTGTTCTTGAAGTTCCTGATGAGGAAGAGAAGAGATTCTAGTGAACAAAGGAAGTGCGGATGTTCCTGGTCATTCAGGCTAGCTTGTGAAGGATCTTGGATCATGTTGAGGTTGTGTTACTGATCCGCATTGGTGGTAGAGCCCAGAATTGAAGATAGTCTTCCGGATGAAGTTCTTGTTCAGACTAGCCGACCGGATGGGTTGTTCATCCTACAAATGTTCTTGTGGTGGCCGACCGGATGTGTTATTGATCTTGCGAATGTTCTTATGGTTGAGTGCCAACTTAGATGCTTATTCCTAAGTCGATGTTTTGTATAAATGAAGGTGTGTGGTGGAGCAGATGAGTGTGGTATAGCGAAAGAGCGAAAGGCAAACCAGTTGTGTTTTAGGCGTAAATGGAACTGATCCAGACATGGTGAAGATGTCATTCTCCAGTTCAAGGTTGTGATACTTATGATCTTGTAGACAGTGTGTCTCTTCTGTAGGTAGTGTGCCTCTTTGTGAGCAGTGTGCTCGGGCAGTGAGCCCTGACTGGCATGTGCCATTTCTTTTTCTTATTCTTCTAACAGAGAATAATCCTTGGGTTAATCACCCCGTGGTTTTTCCCTTAACCATGTTTTCCTCGTCAAAAATCTTGGTGTCTAATGTGTTGATGTTTATCTGCTCCGATGTTTATGTTCTCTGCTTTCATGAATGGTTAATTGATATGCTGTTATCTAACTAAGAAGAATCAAGTGTTTAAGTGGAAGCAAGTTTTTTTTTGCACAATTGATTCACCCCCCTCTCAGTTGTGAGCCCTAGATCTAACACACTCATGTTTTCCTATTCGCACTTCGTACTCCATGAGGATGGAGAATATGGAAGAGTACAGTTTGCACTTCGTGGTGTGTCGTGCCTAGTGGGACAGCCAATTTTTCCATCATGCTCTCCTTGAGAGCTAGAGTAAGGTGAGAAAAGCTCTATGTGATGATATTTGTAGTTAGTTGGAAGAGGTGCAAGACACACATAGAAAATAGGAAGGCATTCAAAAGAGGAACAACAAAAAGGATAGGCTTATATCAGCCGAAAGACTAAAGACTTTCAGCTAGAAACTGATATCAAATGATACTCAAATATTATCCATTATCATTGAACTGTATATGACAGTGTTAAGACTGTAGCATGTATAGATATTGCTATGTCGAACCCATTATGGGGTCTGTTGTGTTGTGTTTTTCTAACCAAAGGTGGTCGATAACACCTTGCTTTCTCTGCATTCATTACAGTGTGTATGAAATCTAGAAGTCTTTCATTTCTTTTTGGAACTGGTTCTTGGTGCAAGCCAATAGGGTAACGACCAAGTTTGGCCAACATTTTAGGTTCTTACTGTGATAATCACAATGAACAATACCACGTCTATCATTTTTCATGGTATTCTAGCATAGTGGCTGGGAGTCTACAAAGCTCTCTAGGCGCGTTATATTGATTCTTTTATATTTAAATCTATCTGATGGTTGGTATAACCATTGATAGTAAAATGAATTGCATGTCAACCCTCAGAAGAGTGCACTGTTCTTTTTAATACAATTCGAATGGGGTAAACGACTATGGACGGTACCACAGGTCGTGGATGATATCATAGTCTTCGAATGGAACCCTGGTAAGAATATAATGGTTTCATGATTGAATAGACTGTGTAGAGAATAATGTTATTACTTTTCAAGATGCGATAACTATTATCATACTTTGCAATAAGTATCTTGTTATTTTATCTCAGTATGGGGATAAAACCCTGAACCAGTGGTGTAATGAGAATGTTTTGAAATTGATATAAGGATACTTTACTATGTTATTCTTAGACTCGTAATTAAAAGTTCCTAATACCTTCAAGGTAAAAGGTTGGAAGACTTTGGTCAAACTATTCTTATTATCAAATATTTGATATATTACTATCTTTAATTGTCAAGCTTATATTATTATAGGGTTTCAAGACAATGAACCTTCTTTATTGCTAAAATGAGCAATAGACGATATGACTCTATTGTCGATAAAATAGTTAAACAAAATATTCAATGTCTAAGTGGATTAGACAAGGATTTAGGAATCCTGTGAATAACCTTAGGAGAACATGCAAGGGTTATTATTATAAATAAAACAATTTTTATGTCATGACAAGATATTGAAACCAAGTTATTTTGTAATATGAAATAGAGTGACATAGAGTCACAGATTTCCATTACTGTGGCAACAAGTAAACATCTCTAAAAGACTAAAGACCTATGTGTGGTTTGTTTTGATATTATACTCTAGATGTTGGAATAGTTGATGAGAGTCAATGAACTTTCATGATACCCATTGACGGGGATGAATTAAAAAAAATACTATTGGATGAGATAACTTCTAAGTCGAGTTAGATGTGGGTGAACAATTGACTACATTCATTGCAAAACATTTATATATATATATGAAATCTTTGGCCAAAGTAATGCATCTGTCTCTGCATGCATTAGTCGGTTCACTGTGCTCCAGATGACATAATCTTTTAGTAGTGTCATACATAGTTAGAGTGGATCTATAGTTGTATGGCCGTGAAGAGTTATGAAGGACACAACACTAAAGACTCAAATGGAAAACCTATTGGTTCTCTATATCTATTCCCTTCGTGAAGGGTAGGGCCACTTCCAGGAAGGAAGTTGTGTGGGGGACCGACAGTCTGAGGTTGGAGGAAAAGCACTCGGGCGATGCTCTCCTTCCCAAGAAGATGACAAGTCGAGACTTATGAAGATAGATATAAAAACTCTAGAAACAATACATTTTATTATTTGACTTGATAGTCAATTTCTATGTAAACTTGACATTATTGCCATGAGCAAAACATTATGTTTGTAATGTAAAGGAAACTCTCTTCATGCTATTTTGAACTTGATGTATATTTTCAGTTGAAAATATTACAAAAAAAAGAGATATGCTCTTTATGTGATCATTATACAAATGATTAATGTTAGTCAAGCATGTGATTATGATAATCATGACTTGATATTTTGTTTACTTGATGGTAAATGGGAATGTTATTTCTAGGGAATATGAGATGACATGTTACATAAGTCACCAATAGAATAAACTTACATTTGAATACCTAAATGATCAATAGCCTTTAACTAATCTTTCTTTATTTGTTGAATAAATGATATGTCCTTACAAACATCATGAGACAGAGAGCTGTGTGGGACTCAATCTTTTGGTAGGTCAATTGGTTAATGAGTAGAAACTCATCCTTACATTATGTGTAAGTGAACTTATTATTTTCTATCTTTGAGACCAATTTGTTTAAAGTATTAAAACATTATGGTAGTCCAGGTAATAAGATAATATTGATATGATTACAAAAGTGTAATCCCGGTTATGAATAGCCTTAAGTCTATTTTATATTTAGGTTAAGATTATCCCATACTTTGTAAATGGCAGTTTTTTTGCTAATTGAGATGAGTATATAACTTATCATTGAAGGATGAATATTGAATTTATTCATGAGCATGGAATCAGGTTTAACTAGCCATTGAGTAGTTTGACAAGTTGTCATAGACCCGAGATTGCAAGGATGCAAAGAGGGGATCAATGACATTACTTAAGTCACCCAGGATCTTACCATATACTTGTCTTGTTGACCTGTAGTAGAGGGTATACTTTATGTCAATTAGAAAGATATAGGATAAACATATCAAAGTATGTTGATTTATTAATTATCGATTTAAAAGAATGTTGTCTCCAAGTTGAGAAAAGAGTATGTGAACATATGACTTATTTATATGAAACTTTGGCCAAAGTAATGCAAAAGAAACTACTTGCATTGTTGGTTCACTATGCTCCAGATAGCTGAACAATCAGAGGGCTTGTACATAGCTAGAGCTAGACTAGAAGTTGTAAACTCGATTGTTTTTAGCTAGGACACTACACTAGTTCTCATATGGCACAAAGAATTAGTTGATTCTCGTTATCTATACCCTTGCAAAGGGAAGGGCCACTTCCAGTAGAAAGGTATAAGAGGGATCATCAGTCTGTGGTTGGAGGAAAAGCACTAGGGTGATGCTCTCCCTCTTGCAGTTGACTATCAAATATTTGTGAGCAGGAAATGTTGCTTCATATGTAAATGTAACTAATAAATGTTGTAAGTCATGAGGAATGTGACCTTCTGATATTGTACATGTATTTATGTAAAAATATGTAAGTCACGTGCAAAAGCGACCATCAGATGATGTATTATATCGAGTATCTTGTAAATGCAAAAGTACATGCTTTACTTTATATGATAGAAAAAAAGAGTTATGAGATTGAGGCATTTATTGCTTAAATTTTTAAATGTTTTATTTAGCATTTTAGTTGGAGATGTTACACATGGTATTAGAGGTATCAAGTTCAAAACTTGGACCTAGGAGCTCATTGCGAGTTTTCACAAATTAGCAAGTGATGCTAATGTTAAAATGGTTGTTGTTGAGCCAAAATGGTAGGAAATAGAAGAATACGTAAGAGAGCCAAGAAAACAAAAATTAGGAATGTGCCCAAGGTCACTATTAAGAAAGAGCCTTCTCTTGAGCCAAAAATGAAGGAGCCAGTGAGCTACAAAAATTGGGCTTGGCTCACAAATTCAGACGTTGGCTGATGCACTCAAACTATCCACCTCAAAAGGAGGAAACGGATGGAGGTAGCGGAAAAGTTGTCAGTTTCTACTTCTTTTATGATCAATAAACCATCTGCCCATTGAGATTTGCCTTTTAGGTGTGGTTAGAATACACCTATAATAGGAAAGGAGGTGTTGGTTGAGTACTCACGAGTACATCCACCCTCTAAATTTATGTTAGTTGGCTTTGACAGAGAGGAGGAACCCGAGGAAATTCCTCTGTCATAAAGTGATATGTAGACAATTTATGCTTGTAAAAAGAAAAGTTTTCTATTTGAATCAGGATGTAAAATCTACTATGTGAATAAAACAATTTTGGTTTTCTGTATAATAATGGCATATGTGGGATATCTCTAAATTTATGCATTATGAACTTACAATTTTTTTATGTAAAAGTTTTTGGTTTTGTTAAAAATCCTATGCGATGATAGGTGTGGGAAATACTAGCATGGTACACACTGGAAATCACTTAGGAAGGAGCCCTGATGGTTCCAATTTTGATAAAAACCCAATGGAAAAACTTGATCAAATCTTATCTGTGCTAAACAAAACAAAGGAAAGATCGGAAACTCTAGAACAAGAAATTAGAGGAGTAGAAAAAATTAAAGAACGCCATTCTGAGAAAGAGGGAGAAAACACCCAAGGAGATAGTTCCCAAAGTGAACCAAGAGGAAGTAAACTAGACTCTCAGGTCCCTAGTGAAATCAAAACTTGCCTCACTGTTGAGTTAACAAGGGATATGAAAAAGATTACTCCACCTAAGTTTGATGAAATTGTGAGCGGTGAGGCGGCCGAGGCTTGGCTGACAGAAATGGAGAAATATTTTGAGATTAGAAACTACTCCGAGATCACTAAGGTAGTTTGGGGAACTTACCAGCTAACCGGAGAAGCATCCACATGGTGGATGAATAAGAAAATGGAATTGGGATTGAGTTCTCTAAGTCTAACTTGGAATCAGTTTGTGGACCTCTTCAGGAAACGATGGTTGCCACAATTATATTTTGATAAAAAACTAACTAATTTCCAAAACTTGTGTCAAGGAGACATGACAGTTACAAAGTATTGGGAAAAATCCACAAGGTTGTTAAAATATGTACCATAATATCAAAGGATGAGAGATTTTGAATAAGGAAATTTATTATGGGCTTGAATGCTTGAATCATAGGTGAGGTAGACGTTCATGGACCAACAACCATGGACCAGGTCTTTGAGAAGGCCATCAAACAAGAACAAAAACTGAAGTCTATCTCGGCTTATTAGGAAATATCCCATAAGAAATATAGTTGGAATCATCCATCCACCTCTTTCAAAAAGTAAAACAAGAATAATTATACAAAAAGGAGGAACTATGGCAAGTATTCTAGGTATCATAGAAGTGAAAACAAGGCAGATTATGAAAGCAATACCTCTAAAAAGAATGATGAAAATTCCAACCGATCGTAAATAAAGAAAGGTCCCCCTGGAGCTTGTTTCACTTGTGGTGGAGACCAATATGCTAATCGGTGTCCTACTAAGACCTCAGGGAATCCATATCAAGGTAACTCTTTACCATTGTAGAAAATAACTTTCCAACAGAGGATCCATGCTGCTTTGGACAACCATAGGTAATTTATTTGGCAATCTAGTTACCATTCTCATAGATACTAGTGCAATAGAAAGTTTTATTACTCCTTGCTTACTTTGTAGAATACCAAGAGATGGGTTTATGGTGAAGCCATGGATAGTAGAATATGCAAACAAGTCAAGAGCTCAGGTAGAGCGATGTCTTTTTGAAGCTAGATTGAGTCTTCCCTCTTTCTCTACCGAAATCAACTTATATGTGGCCCCACTAGGATCCTATGATATATCCTAGGAATGAACTGGCTATGGCAACAGAGGGCAAGAGTGGACTATTTTTCTAAGACCGTGGAGTATCTTGACGATGTTGGTAATACTTTTTTGATTCAAGGAGTTTAGCGTGAAATGAAAATCAGACAGATCTTTGCTATGCAATTGAAGAGAGCTAAGTGGAAGGGTTGTCAAATGTTTGTAGTCAAGATGGAAGAATTAAATGAAAAGGGTGAGATTTTAAGGAAAGAAAAATGACCCTCAATGGAAGATCATCCTTGTCTTCAAGAATTTTAGGATGTATTTCCTAAAGACCTCCCAGGTTTTCCTCCAAAAAGGTCATTTGATTTCTCGATTGACATCATTCCTAGTTCTGAACTTGTGTCAAAGGCACCGTACCAAATGACCACAACTGAGTTAATGGAGCTAAAAGCTCAACTTCAAGATTTGTTGTCAAAAGGATTGATTAGACCTAGTGTATCGTTGTGGGGGGCATTGATGACCTTTTTCAAGAAGAAGGATGGTACCTTAAGGTTGTGTATTGATTATTGTATGCTTAATAAGGCAATGATAAGAAACAAATATCCTTTATCATGCATAGATGATCAATTTGACCAAATGTATGGTGCAGTTGTATTTTCAAAGATTGACTTGAGATCAAGTTACCACCAACTAAGATTAAAAGATGAGGACATCCATAAAACAACCTTTAGAGCAAGGTATGGGCATTATGAGTTTACGGTTCTACCCTTTGGGTTGACCAATGCCCAAAAAACCTTTATGAATCTGATGAACAGGGTCTTCAGAGACTGTTTGGATAAGTTTGTACTAGTTTTCCTTGATGATATCTTGATTTACTCCCATAATGAAGAAGAGCATATTCAACATTTGCAGCTAGTCTTACAATGCCTTAGGGAGCACAGGTTGTATGGTAAGTTTTCCAAATGCACCTTCTTTCAGAAGGAAGTTCAATACTTAGGCCACATAATTTCTGTAGAGTAATTGTAGTAGATCCTTCGAAGAAAAGGGATATCTTAAAATGGCCTACACCTAGAAATAGGCATGAAGTTCGTAGTTTCATGGGCTTGGACAGATACTACGTAAAGTTTGTTTTGAACTTCTCAAGAATTACTCACCCCATTACTTCTTTGCAGTGTAAGGGCAAACAATTTGAATGGTTAAAAAGTGTGAAAAGGCTTTCAACATCCTTAAGAAGAAGTTGACCTCAGCATCGATCCTTCGAGTTCCAGATCTAGAAGGTCTCTTTGTGGTTGTAATTGATGCCTTCAGAGAAGGCTTGGGTGGCGTATTAATGCAAGAAGGTCAAGTAGTAGCCTACAAATCTAGGAAATTGAGACTGCATGAGCAAAATTATGCTCTGCATGACTTAGAGTTAGCAGTAATTTTATATGCTCTCTAAGTATGGAGGCATTATTTTCTTGGCAAATGATTTGAGCTCAAATTTGATAATCAGGGTTTGAAGTATATCTTCACCCAACCAAACCTTAATGCTTGAGAAAGAAGGTGGTTGGAGCTTATATTCGATTATGATTTTGAAATTAGTTACATCAAGGGCAAGGAAAACTAAGTTACAGATGCCCTGAGCCGTAAAAGGAATATTGCAGCCATGTGTGCAAACTAATTTTAGAGATCAAGTACTGAAGAACTCAGCAAGAGATGAGTATTATGAGAAAATCCTGAAAGCTCTATCTAAAAATCCCTAGGATGCAAGATACAAAGGTTTTTTTAGTCCAACGGACTTCTAAGGTATAAGAACATGATGTATGTTCCAAATCAGCAAGATTTCAGAAACATAGTATAAAAAGAAGCGCATTTCACCCCTTATTCTGGTCACCTAAGAGTGACAAAACTCTTGGTAGATGTGAAGCCATTGTATTTTTGGAAAGGGATGAAAAATGATGTCGCAAGAGTTGTAGCAGGATGTCTTGAATGTCAGTGAGTCAAGGCTGAACACCAACATCCATCAAAGCTCTTATACCCTCATGTCATTCCTGAATGGTAATGGCAGGTCGTCAATATAGATTTTGTCCAAGGACTACCTATGACAAAATACAAGCACGATGCAATCCTAGTGGTGGTGGATAAATTAACTAAAGTAGCCCATTTTATTGTCGGAAACCTTACTGATGGGGCACATATCATTGCTAAGAAATTCATTCAAAAGGTCTTCAGATTCCATAGAGTCCCAGAAAAGATTATCTCAAATAGGATGCGTGGATGACCTCAAGGTTCTGACAAACCTTATTTTTAGCACTTGGGACTCGGTTAAACATAAGCTCAGCTTATCATCTGGATACAAATAGTCAGACAAAAAGGGTAAATCGAGTACCGGAGGACTTGTTGAGGATGTACTGCATGGATCAACAATAAAAATAGGAAGAGTACCTTCTACTTGTTGAATTTTCTTATAATAATTCATACCATTCAACAATAAGAATGGCTCCTTTCGAAGCATTGTATGGTACGAAGTAGTGAACTCCTATAAGTTGGGATAAGCTAGAAGATAGGATTCACCTTGGACCAGAATTGCTAACCGAAATGGAAGAGCAAGTTAAGCTAATCAGACAAAGATTAGCGGAAGCAAATGATAGACATAAAAGCTATGCTGACACGAAGCGTACCCCACAAGTATTTTCAATAGGAGATAAATTTTTCTTGCGAATTAAACCACATAAAAGTCCTCCAAACTAGCCCCTAGATATGTGGGACCTTTTGAAGTTCTAGAAGTGATCAATCCAATTGCTTACATAATAGCTCTACCTACAACTCCGATTAGAATGCATGATGTTTTCCATGTATCATATTTGAAGAAATATATATCAAGATCTAATCATATACTTGATTGGAATGCTCTCCAGATACAGGGCCTAGGAGTGGTCATGATCAAGCCTCTTAAAGTGCTTCAGGTACGCAAGCTCTGCTTGCATAACAGAGAGGTTACTCAATGCAAGGTTTAGTGGGACCAATATTCGAAGGAAAATGCTACTTGGGAGGATTACAATATTTTTTAACAAAAGTTTCAACATCTTTTTATGCAAGCATGATATAAAAGAACTTATATGTTAAATTTTGTTTTGCTATGGACACAATCATCGAGGATGATAATTTATAAGGGGGGAGATATATCACACCCCATTCTAAAACAAATGTACTTATCATTTTACTTCAAGTAGACAGATAGTTAGTCGGTTAAATTATTATGATTAAAGTAATGTTGTGTTAGATTATAAATGCATTTGATTTATATTATTTTATATGCAATGACTATGTGACATTATTATTATGCACGTGGTTAAATGATGTAATGGACTAACTACCATTGTGCAATTGAGGTGGATGTAGGGATAGTGTTTTCCCCTCCAGGATGAGGAGGGAGAGTATCACCAAGGAGAGGGTGATAGATCACGTGAATGTAATGATCATTGTGCCATTAGAGAACACACACACATTAACATTAGAGGTTTCATTAAAACTAGAGTAAGTCTTAATCTTTAGTTGTTAGTCATAATTGTGATGCTTTTACATCGCTACTATCTTTATGATGTGGTGTCATTGTCTTGTCAACTATTTTGTTGACCACGTCAACAAACAAGGAGGTTAAGAATACCTCTATGTGTTAAGATGACTCAGGAAGTCAACATATTAGATCGATATTTTATTCATCAAACACATAATGAAAGTTTTCATTAATGCATCGTCAATGTCATCAAATAGGCCTATTATCGTTTAAACCCATGCATATTTAAATCTAAAGTTGTGGATTAAATAAGTTTTATACTAAATGTATAGAATGTGGGATAGAGTTTATATAGATTAAATTGTTTATACGTATTAGAAGTTTATTATTGAAGGAGGTTTCTCCCCACCGAACTAATCCCAGTTTGTAGGAGAATGGGAAGGAGTGGTAGCTCCACTTCCCTATTCTCTTTGATTAAGGGTCGTGAGTGGTTGGCAACCACTTCTGGAAAAAGAAATAAAAACTCTCTTTTAAAAAACATTATGCGCCTACTTGAGATGGAAGAAAAAAAGATATAGCATTATGAATATTATCTTTTGTTTTCATTAATCAGAAATGTAAACCAAAGAGGTTTATGTTCATGTTTCTTTACGCCAAGAGGAGTGGCAACCATAGAAGCAACTACACCTTCTAAACTTGTAGTAAAGACTTCAATTCAGGTTCTCTCATATCGTTTACATGCTCAGTCTATTCTTGTTCATGAAAATACGCTAGAACTTGTTTATGAAAGGTATAGTTTGAATATGGTCTGTGTTTATCCATTTTATTGAAGACCGAAAGAATATAAATTTTTGTGTGTTCTCTGCATAATGGCCGAGAGTCTTTAAGTGTGGTATTACTTGTAATGACCAATGAAAGGTCATAAGTCTTTAAAGACTGTGTTATTCTTTAGAGGCCTTAGAACACTGATATCTCTAAGAGGTCAATAGCCTCACTCTTAAACATTGGAGTCTATTTTGTAAATTTTGGTGTACTCTATGAAGACTGATAAGTTTTTAAACTTTGAGTATTTGTAGAAGGTCGATATGGCTATAAAATTTGTGTATAGGGTAAAGACTATTTAATGGTTGACTTATATTTATGTTCCTTGTATCTTTTATACACCTGAATAGAGGTGATAAGCAAGTAAAACTGCATTATCACTATGGTCTTGAGGCCGATAAAACTATGTTTCATGGCATTGTATTGTATGCCTGTAAGAGGCTGATCAATAGATTCTATCTTTGCATACTTATATGCCTTTATAAGCAGGTTGAAACCTCTGTATATTGTTTAAATTACATTCTTTGTTAAGCCTGTAGGAGGTCAACTTGCATTTCATATGCATAGTGTAGCTTTGCACTTTTTACATTGACAATATGGCCGATAAACCGTAGTCTTTTTTATGCATGCCTGTGTAAGGCAGAAAGTTGTAAATGCATGAGTAATTATGTAGTAAGCCACCAATAGAATAAACTTACATTTGAATACCTGAATGATCGATATCCTTTAACTAAGCTTTCTTTATTTGTTGAATAAACAATATGTCCTCACAAACATCATGAGGCAAAGAGCTATGTGGGACTCAATCTTTTGGTAAGGCCGATTGGCCAATGAGTAGGAACTCATCCTTACATTACATGTAAGTAAACTTATTACTTTCTCTCCTCGAGACCAATTTGTTTAAAGTATTAACACATTATGGTAGTCTGTAATAAGATAATATTCATATGATTACATAAGTGTAATCCCGGTTATGAATAGCCTTGAGTATATTTTATATTTAGGCTAAGATTATCCCATACTTTGTAAATGGCAGTCTTATGGCCAATTAAGATGAGTATATAACTTATCATTGAAAGAATGCATACCGAATTTATTCATGAGCATGGAATCGGGTTTCACTAACCATTGAGTAGTTTGACAGGTTGTCATTGACCCGAGATTGCAAGGATGCAAAGAGGGGCTCAATGCCATTAGTTAAGTCACCCAGGATCTTACCTTATAATTATCTTGTTGACCTATAGTAGAGGGTAAACTTTATGTCAATTAGACAAATATAGGATAAGCATATCAAGGTATGTTGATTTATTAATTATTGATATAAAAGAATGTTGTTTCCAAGTCAAGAAAAGAGTGTGTGAACATACAACTTATTTATATGAAACTTTGGCGAAAGTAATGCAAACGTCACTACTTGCATTGTCGGTTCACTGTGCTCCAGATAACTGAACAATCAGAGGGGTTGTACATAGCTAGAGCTAGACTAGAAGTTGTAAACCCGATTGTTTTTAGCTAGGACACTACACTAGTTCTCAGATGGCAAAAAGAATCAGTTGATTCTGATTATCTATACCCTCACGAAGGGAAGGGCCACTTCTAGTAGGAAGGTGTGTAGGGGACCGCTAGTCTATGGTTGGAGGAAAAGCACTACGGTGGTGCTCTCCCTCTTGCAGTTGGCTGTCGAAAACTTGTGAACAAGAAACATTGCTTCATATGTAAATGTAATTGATAAATGTTGTAAGTCGTGAGGAATGCGACCTTTTGATATTGTACATGTATTTATGTAAAAAATTGTAAATCGCATGCAAAAGCGACCATTAGATGATGTATTATATCAAGCATCTTGTAAATGCACATGTACCTACTTTACTTTATATGATAGAAAAAAGAAAAAAAAAAGAATTATGAGATTGAGGCATTTATTGTTTAAATTTTTAAATGTTTTATTTAGCATTTTAGTTGGAGATGCTACAATAGTGATGATTTTGAGGAATCTGTGGTTTAGTAAGGACAACCTTTACTAACAACTTTTGACTTCTTATTGGGATGAAAATTGAACAAGAGCAAACCACTAAAAAATGTAATGATGGAACAAAATGTAATGCATGCTTTTACGAAATATTTGTTTTTTATATTTTTCTATTCTTTTATTTAAAAATTTTTTGAGCTTTTTTTTTTTTTGTATTTTATGTTTTTAGATGTAATATTTCTTCAAATGAAAGGTGGTAACCATTTCACTAAATTCTTCACCTTCCGTGGTGCATAAGAGATAGCCATCATTACCAAATCTTCCTTAACCATGTATGGTCCTTTCCAATCTTTATGAAACTTTCATTTATTCTTGTGTTGTTTATTCTTTATGCTCCCTTTCCTAAGTACTATTTCTCCTATTCTATATGGTCATGTTGTGGTTCCTTCCTCCACAACTATGCTTGTACTTGCTTGTAAAGACTTGGTTTTTATGAGATGACCTAAAGATTGAAACATTTGTTAGTGGGATGGGGTCCAATACAAGATCCCATTGCTAGCCAACAACTCAATTGGAAGGTCAAACTCATCTTGCATATAGATCTTTACCTCAACACATTCTTGAATCATTTGTGAAAATTGGAACAACTTGAAGGGAGTCTATGACTCCCTTATCTCTTTCGGAGGAACAAAACTTATGCTAATTTTTCTATTTGAACTAGTCGTAAGTCCATTAAACACCCTATGTACTTTTTGAGCAACTCTAGAATGGAAGGGTCCTCTATTCCAATGGTCATGCATAATCTCTTTTTTTTTAACTCAACCTCACTCACCTCATCCTCATTAGAGAACCTTTTGATCATTTTAGTTTGGACTTGAGGTGGTTCCCACGTATCATTAGATTGTATAGAGGTTGTAGGTAAGAGTGGGTCATCCAAGTTATGTCCTCTAAAAGCCTTAGAAGAAACCTCTAGATTATTTGTAGATTCGTTATCAATCGAGTTGGCATACATGTGATCCTTATAGTCTATTTGCCCTTGTTGTATCAATAGAGTTTAGGAAGTATATGATTTGCTAGTGGGCATCAAATAATGATACTAGTCACTTTGTGGCATTAGTGAAACATATCTCACTGGAAATTGTGTTTTTGGGTGGCATTAAGGGAATGTAGCCTTCAGATTACTCCTCAACATTTGCAAATACATTGGGATCTGTTTCTCTTACAATGTTAGCTATGTCAGTGGTATTATTCTGAACTTGCCAAGAGGGGATAAACGATCCTGAGGGGGAGGCATTTCATTCGGTACCAGAGGTGTTGTTTTGGGCCTACCTACTTCAATTAATTCATCCTCTTTTGCATCTATAAAAATGTTTATTTCTGTATTTAAATCTAGCATGCATACTTCGAAGGGGAATTGAAAGCATTCATCATTCTTTAATAATTCCAAGATTTTAGCTATTGTGTTAGTTGACATCACCCATCCTTGTTTGGAGGATTCTCCTATTTCTATTATTTTGATCCCAAGCTCATTAACGATTTTGGCACAGTCATCGATCTTTCTTAAATGTAAAATTTGAGGGGTAGGTTCTGGCACTATGACTTTGTTCATTGATAACTCATAATCTATTAGGATGCCTACCTTCTTTTTCATTGCGGCATCTTTTACCATGTCGAATAGGTCAGGATCCCCTTTTGCAACATAGACCTTTCCTAAGTGAAGGAAATAGATCTTCTGAAATAACATCGAGGGGATAACCTTCATCTTGTGGATCCAGGTTCCTCTTAATAATAAGTTATACCCTATTTCCTTGTCAATTACATAGAAGGTAGTGGACATCATTTTGGGCCCTAGAGATATTAGGAGTGCAATTTTTTCTAACATTTGTTTCCTTGAGATTGTCCTAACCTCACAAGGTGTCCCTACAAGTAGTTATATTAGTGTGACCATACCCCATTCTCTATAAGAGGGAAAATGGAACTGTGTTCATTACAACCCCATTGTCAACGAACATTCTTTTTATGCAGGTATCATAAATCCACACTTGTAAGTATAGAGCAAGATCGCCTCATCTTTTTAGTTCCACATCTATGGGAATTTGTTTTAGGTCAAAGAAAAATCTTGGACCATGTAATTTTGCATTTGGTGGATTTATGTCAAGATCCACTTGGTTTATTTGCTCCTTTAGAGGTGGGGATATATGATTCAAGTATTTGAGCCCTCTTTCCTCCAATAGAGTTGCACGATGGGAAGGGGGGTTTCTCAAAAGATCAATGAATGGGATCTTAGAGAAGGTTTTTCTCAAGTCCTCAACCAAGTCATAAGGACCGATTGGGATTGGCATTGGGTCTACCACAAAAACTATATGTGCTTGTTTTTTTAATTTGGGGGACCACAAGATCTTCTTGAATGTCTCTATTTTGAACTAACTTAATTAATCACAATATTTTTTTCTCCCTTGATGCCCAATTGACCTAGGATTTTGATCTCATTCAAAGGGTTTGTGTTGTTTTCTTCAGGGGTTGATTGATTTGAGTTATTTTGTTATTGATGAGTCATGACAAGATCTTGATAAAACCTATGTTGGAGTTTTAAGGGGCTATTGGCCCCTGTTGATTATGGTTTGGATTTTTTAGTGGGAGAAGGGACATATCTACAAACATATGTATATGTTCCTTTGGGAGATCTGATATGAAGTTTTTATACTCCCAACATGAGTTAGTGTCATGCCCCTTTCTTTTATGGAACAATTAGTACTTATTGGGAAAGTACTCTCAAGGTCTCTCATAGGGATCATAACAATTATTGTATGACCTCTCATTTGGTCTATCTCTTTTTTCGTTATTGCTTCTTGATAGAAAGTCAACAACGTTGATATTTTGATTCTTTGGGTAGTAATAACTTCCACTATAATTGTTGTAATTGTGATTGTTGTTATTCTTTGATGGCAAGATGTATGTTACCCCATTGGTGGTAGCACTACAATTATTTTTGGAATTTTTGGTGTTGAGGGGTTGTCGTTCCCATAATATTTTGTGGTTAGTCTCCCATTAGCATTATACTGCTTCCTTTTGGTATCGATGGTAGCTTTTCTATCCTTAAATTGCTCTCAAGAGCTTCTTCATATGATTTATAAGGAAGCTTTTGGACCTCCTCTCATGTGTTCCTATTGAGGGCATTTAAGAAAATATTGAACTCCCTATGGTCCATGTTTGACACGCTTCTTAAAGAGTAGATGGCTTGCCTCCATCATGTGATGAAATGAGCTACTGAGTCATTCACATCTTGTTTCACACTTAGGAATTCACAAATTCTAGTTTTGACTAGTTTATTTGTATTGAACACTACGACAAAATCACCAATGAGTTGTCAAAAAGAGTGAATTGATGCCTTGAGAAGTCTGTAATACCAGTCCAATGCGATTCCTTCCAAAGTTTTCAGGAAAATCCTAGCGACAACTCCATCCCAGGGGAGAAGTTTTTTTTACTGTAATTGTGTATGCCTTTATGTGCGAGTTAGGGTCTGTTGTCCCCTTGAATTTAGGAAGTTTTGGGAGAGGCCATGGAAACATGGCATTATGAATTAGGTGATCTAGTGGCTCTTTGAGACATTTGAGGTATGTTCTTGAAAATGGGTTAAGGGTGGAGGGAGTAGTCACCCCAAACATAAACCCTACTGGTGGAGCCTACTGCATTTGAAAGACCATTTTTGGTTGCTAGTATCTAGGAAAATTTGGATAGTTAGGCATTGCTCTGTTTAGATTTGAAAAACCAAGTGGGATTGCTTGGTTTAAATTTTGAGTGGCGGGAATTCCATTTGACTACCTTGGATTTTGAAAGGAGGGTATCTCCCCTTGGTTGGTTCAAGGTTGTCATATTGTACGATGAGTGTAAGGGAGGCACAAAAGCCTCATTGCTAGTATTTTTGGAGTAAAAAAATAATGTAAGCGGGTAGGTGAGTTGCCCCTTGGATTTGGTCATTTTTGGCTATAGTGAATGGGTTTACATGTGATCACCACCTTTGAGATCTAAGCCTTTCCTCAGCTTTGTTGTGATGAGGTTGTTCAGCATCTCCAGCTTTGAGCTCATGATATGTTGGACTAGGGTAGCTATGAGGTCTTGATGGTTCCCCCCTTGTTCTTTTTTCTTGAGACTCACCACCTTGAGGTGGGTTGTCGTGGAGTGGGGGTTGAGTATCCCCATTGGTCCTTTCTTCCAAAATATCTTTTGGCATTGCTTAGCGTGCCTCAGATAATTTAGCTCGATAGGCCACATAGAGGGCTTCATGAGCCACTCATGCCTTCTCTAAATTTCTTTCTAGATGATTCATCTCATTGTCTATTTGGGTGGTTGTATCTTGATAACTAGTGATAGGTCGGTCTTGTTGATGAATTTCTGACTGAACAAGCACTTGGCGTGCTCTAACTTGGTTGAGATTAGGATGGAGTATGGTGTCTCAACTATAGGTTGGATTATTTAAAGCTAAAAAGTTTTGGGGTTCTTGACAACCACCTTCTGAGTCAGAATCTTCATAGTCATAGCAATTTGAAATTGGTGCCAATGGATTTGGTAGAAGATACCTATCAAATCTTCATAGTCATGGCAATTTGAAATTGGTGCTAGTGGATTGGGTAGAAGATACCTATCAAGGGGGGGAGTAAAAGGCTCAATAGGGGGGATCTACCCCTAAGTTTTTTCCAATTCTCACACATTCTATGGGTTTTAGATATACTACAAAATAATGGAATGGAGGTGAAGAGAAAGATGGATGAAGATGGAAAGACATGAAGAAGCATGGAAACATGAACTGACTCACCTAGAAGGATTTGCAAGTTCATGTTGGTTTAACCAAAAAATGTGTTTCTCAAAATCAACTCAAGCATAATGTGAATGAGTTAGACTCTGGAACAACACACATACTACTTCCTTACTAAAGGTACTTGCCTAGTCACTCCTGCTCTCATGGCAAGAGCCAGTCAAGTAGGGGTGGAATTGATGGGTTGTTCTATTCTTGCATAAGTAGAATGTCACGAATGGTAGTAATATTGTTGTTGTAGTCTATAGTGTTGTTGTTGTGTGGTTGGATGGTAATTTTTGGATGTTGATGGTTGATTATATTTTTGTAATTAATTAGACAAAACTGAGTTGTTAACTCTTACAATAATTTCAAGTTGGCATTTCTAATTTCTCTGATGATGTTTATTTCCTATCTAGTTTCTTCATGAAAATGGTTTGTGATGTGACCCTAAACCCGAAAGATTCTAGTGATGCAAGTCATTGTTCTATTTTGCTCTATTTTTTTCAAGATTTGAGCTTGTTCTTGAACTATTTCTTTAGCGGATATTTCTTGAGTTGACATGTTTTTCTTGATATCATCTAGGATTTCTTTGATTCAATATTTTCTCACTTAAGGGCACATTGAGTGCAAACACTGAATGAGGAAGAAGGAATATTCAAGTGTGTTTGATGTCTGCAATCTGTTGAGTGTTGAATTGTTGAATTCCCCGTGATGAGATTGGAGTCTTTCTCTTTGCGTATCTTCTTTTCTAAGTTTTCTTAAGTCTCTAAATGCATGTAAATCTAAGTGAATGCAAAAAGTAAGCTAATCTACCTTTTATATTTTTCTAAAACCTTAAATGTTATCTAATTACTACTTATTGGAAATAAACTTCTTTTGAATGAATGCAAGATCTAACATGGCTTTTCCTAATGCAATTTTCTATGTTTTTGTTGTTTTGTGTTTCAATTTTATAGATATAAATTAATGTAATTAAATGCAATGTATTCAATCTAAGATTTGAATCTAGTGAAAACAAGAAATTTAATCTAAATCTAAATCTAGTAAAGAAATTCTAATCTAACCAAAAAGAGATAAAGGAATTTTATTCTTCAAGGGCAAGGTAAATTTTCTAATTACTACATCAAAAGAAGATGCTTTTCAGAAACAAAGGTTGTGAAAATCAATGGCACCGGTGTAGGCTTGTGTCTTTAGGGATCTAGCTTTTTTGGTATCCTCCTCTGCAACAATTGGATCGCTTGATGATAGAGAAATAACTAGGATCCTAAGGTAAATTGGGAGTTGTATACATATTTTAGAAGCTTTAAAGCTTTGAAATAAAAATGAAAGAGACACATGTAGTCCCGTGGAAGCATAAGATGGTTGGGGAGAATTTCAACAACAAAAATGATAGAGTTCCTATGGGAAACTATAGAGAATGAGAGCCTTTTGCAGAAGAAAGCTAAGTTGTACCAATACACAACCTCCCCTAAAATAAAAAAGAGAGGAGGTATTTATAGTACGAGAAGCAACACCAATGGTGGGCTTGGCTACGAGTTAACAAAATGATTGATTAGAAGATCACAAGAGATTGATGGAGAGAAAAAAATTGATTGGAAGCTAATTGAGAGTCAAGAGGAGAGGATAATCAATTAGGGGAAGTAGTAGTTTATTTAGGACTAGAGAAGACTCTTAATCAAGAAAAAAAATAGAAATAAATTGGTTGGATTTGAAAAAAATTATGCATGCCAAAAGATGATAGGCTCCCCCCTCTTGCCAGGGAAATCTACCTAGGTGACCCTCCAACTTAAGGCTAGGTTGCTTGGGTGACCCTAAGGTCTCTTAGGTGACCCTCTAGTTGAGGATTTGCAAAAGGGTTTTTGGTATGCGTGAAGACTTAGAACTTTGTTTGGGGGATGAGAATAATGGAAAATGGGTTGAACAGGTTGAGGGGAGACATCATCATGCACAAATATTGCTAAGAGGATATTGTTGCAAGTATGGGTTGAACCGGTGTTGTCATTGATGTCAACATACTCATGTTGCATTAATGAGAAGGATTGGATGAGCTGTGTGCTGAGGATATTGAGAAGATTAGTCTCAATCAGGAACAGTGATGACAACAAGGTAAAAGTCCAAGATAGGTTGAGGATCAGAGGAAGCGGTTTAAAGGGTTTGTAGATATAAGTCTTTGTAATGTCCCCTTCTAGACACATGGTTAGTCCATCATGGAGTTCCTGTGGGCTAGCAGTTTGATTAGAGAACAGTGGTTAGTTTGGCTCTGGAGGTCCTTGGCAGTGACAGAGTCTTGGTTCGCACTTAGTGGATCCAGTTGGCATCCTCGTGGTTGGTTCAGTGGGCTCTTGGCCGTTACTTACTATTTTTAGTAAGTTCAGGTACTATGTCGGTTCAAGATTTTCAGAGTTGGATCAGATACGTTTCATTGAGACCTTTCTGGTGAGCTAAAGATTAGTGAATTCTGACACCGTCTTCATACTTATTTTAAAGTCCAAAGATTTATTAATTTATATTAATATGGACTTTGTTATATTTTTGCCAGAAAAATGAAATTAATGAAATGGAGACATAAAGTGAAAGTAAATTGTTATTCTCCATCCCTAGGAGACATAAACAGAAATTAATTGTTATTTTCCCTCCTAATTGCCCAACGCTTATCTTGGAGGAAGATAAAAAGGTCATTTGGAGCTCATTTGGTTTTTATGCTATGTTTGATATTGTGTATGAGAGCTCTGCTAGGGTTTTGGTGTTGGAGATTTTGCATCAGGCTATTGGAGACGGAAACCTCCATTAGTGACGATATCCCACAATGTGTAATACCACCCAACGGTGCCATTGACGGTGGATGTATTCGGCATTCACAAATGTGCTGATAATGGAGATATTCAAAGAGTTGCTGAGCTGAATGTGATATTATTTATGATATTGTCATTTGCTGATTAAGAAGGGCTGTGTAGGCAGATTTCAGAGTGTTTGTGGTAGTGTTCTTGCTGCTGATATACACTTCCAGCCATGGCCGTGCACATCCAGGCATGAAGTTGGAAGTTTGAGCTTCATTTCTCTTTGTGGGCAGCTTCTAGTTTGCATTGTATGAGGCGTCTAGGGCCTCCTGTATTGCTGCTATTAATATAGGCATAATATTTTTCTATTCCTTAGAGTTTGGAGTGATTTTGTCTATGCCCATTTGCTGGTCCAGCTACAGCTGAAATATGAAGTTGCAAATCTGAACATGGGTATGTCACAGAAATTCATTATTGGTCATTTTACTATCTGGGTAGTCGATAGTTTCTTTATATCTGTTATAAATTTTCTGGGTTTGGGTTATATGCTATATATTATATGCTCCGGCAACACATTTGCAGGAAAACTGAAAACCCCTTCTGCATTCTTCTCTCTAGTCTGAAAGATCACAAAAAATAATAATAAAAATCACACATAAAAGATCATTTAAAATACCAACAGGTACGACACACTACAGTGGTATCAGAGCTAAAGATCTTGCCATCCTATGAGTTCAGTTTTGACATGCAGAAGTAAAATGAGACATGCGACCAGCTGATAGATATTCGTTCAGAAGTATAAGAGCAAGATAGGGAACACAGGGTCCGCAGTTGAATAATCTAGAGAATCCAGTTCCCGTAATAGATCCTTTTGAGTCAGATACTGAGATAGTGGTAGCAACTACTGAGGACGATTCTCAGGTATCACGGACGGACCCATTTTCTGGAGAGCTTCCACCAGTTACAGGTCCTACAGGAGATATGGGTGATAGGGAAGAACCAGAACTTAGTGCGTGTGACATTTTGATCGCACTCACTCGAGAGATGAGAGAGTCTCGACGTGAGATGGTAGAGGCACAGGCTGAGTTAGCACATGCCATCGAACGGATGGGTAATGACTTAGACAATCACCGTGACAGAAATAGATACAATGGAGGTGATAGGAACATGTACCATGGAGGTGACAAAAATAGATACAATGGAGGTGACAGGAACAGGTACCAGGACGATGATAGAAACAGACATGATGGGGGAGAAAGGAACAGGAATGATGGGAATGACAGGCATAACGGTGATAGGAATTGGGAAGAACGGAATAATGGGGACAGGTATCATGATGATAGGTGCAGAGATAGAGATGATGATGAGGCTTCAGTTAATCATCGTTGGGCTTCACAGTTCACTGCGGGAGACAGACCTGGTATTCTGATATTTGCTCCCAGGAATCAAGTTCCTGAACAGGACCCTACTCAGGCAGAGTTCAAGGAGGAGATTCTGAGGGATTGGAGAGCATCCAGTGAGGGTTTCAGAAATGAGATGACATTTGCTGAATATTCTGAGATGAGGACTAGATGCAGACCTTGGAGGGGAGGTAGATCACAGAACCAAGAACTGCAGAGAAAAGTAAGTAAGATGACACTTCCTTACTTTGATGGATCAGGCAAGACCACCGCGAGAGCTTGGGTTTAGAAATTAGACAGCTACTTGCAGATTAGTCCCATGCCAGAGGAGGACACTATTACTTACGCAGCTCTACACTTGGAGGGGACTGCTCACAAATGGTGGAGTAATGGGAAGGTTACATTGGGTCACGATCAGGTCACTTCCTATGTGGAATTTACAGCTAGACTGATCGATAGGTTTGATAAAAAGGACCTAGAGTTACAGTTCAAGGAGTTGACTCAGTTGAGACAGAGTGGATCAGTAGACTCCTACATTGCTGATTTCCAGGATATATATGTTATGGTTCCAGATATTACTGAGCATAGGTTGGTTATTTTGTTCATTGACGGATTGTCAGATCAACTCTGTAGTTGGGTGAAGGGTTTTGACCCTACTACACTTCAGGAGGCCATAAAGAAGGACCGGGACATGGAATCATCAGTATGGAGGAACAAATTTCAATCCAGAGGATTTCTGCCAAGGAAGGATAAGGAGAGGGATAGGAGACCATTTCAGAGAGATGCAGGACAGCAGCATAAGAGTTCTTCTAGATTGGACAGTGATCAGCTGAATGACTTGAGGAGGAAGAAGCTCTGTTTTCATCGTCGTGAACCTTGGGATCCCATGCACAAGTGTGCCGCCCAAGGGAAAGCCAAACAGTTAGAGTATTTTTCAGCCGATGAGTTTGTTGATGGGGAACCCCACTCGGATTACCATTCAAAGGACGAGGGTGCAGAATCAGAGGGCTCAGGGGAAGCATCAGATAGAGAGGATGATCTAGCTCGACCTACAGCACGTATCACGAGTATTCAGAAGGAAGGATCATTCAGGATTAGAGGGGTACTAAGCGGGCAGCGATGTATTGCCTTACTTGACACAGGTGCCACTCATAACTTCGTAGACGAGGGCTTGGTCACCAAGAGAGGGCTAAAAACAGAGGAATTTGAAGGCTTCAAGGTGAAGGTTGCAGATGGTTTTGTACTCACTTGCACTAGGAGAATACCCAATCTATCAATCCAGCTGAATAGGTACACTTGCCAATCAGAGTTTTATGTTGTCAGTATGGGTGAGATGGACGTTGTGTTGGGTATGAAGTGGTTGAATGAAATTGAGGAGTTCACTCTCAACTTGCGGATGATGGAAATGAAGTTTGAGGTGGACGGAGTTAGACATGTGCTTAGAGGCATTCCAGATGGTGGGTTGAGAGTTGTTTCTCTCAAGCGGATGGAGCGTTTGATTCGTCATGATCAGGTGGAGTGGGCAGCCGAGGTTATGTTGATGCCTGCAGTAGATCAGCAGAAGCATGCATATCCCCCTGACATACAGTCTATACTTACTAAACACACCAAAGTGTTTAGTGATATTCCACCAGGTAAACCTCCTAATAGAGGTTTTGAGCATGTGATCGAGTTGGAAGAGGGTGCTAAGCCAGTGATCACAACACCTTACAGGCACCCAAAGAGGTATAAGGATGAGATCGAGAAGGCTATCAAAGAGCTTCTCGAGATGGGTCACATCAGGCTGAGTAAGAGTCCGTTTGCATCATTCGTGGTACTAGTAAAGAAGAAGGATGGGACTCTCAGAATGTGTATCGATTACAGGGAACTCAATAAGAAAACCATTAAGAATAGGTACCCGATTCCCAGAATTGATGAGCTGATTGACGAGTTGCACGGGACCTGTTACTTCTCCAAGATTGATTTGAGATCTGGTTACCATCAGATACGGGTCAGAGATGAGGATGTGGAGAAGACAACATTCAGGTGTCATTATGGGCACTTCGAGTTCCTGGTCATGCCATTCGATTTGACCAATGCACCAGCTACCTTCCAGTCCTGCATGAACAAGGTGTTTAGAGAGCAGTTGAGGAGATTTGTGCTGATTTTCTTTGATGATATACTAATTTACAGCAGGACATGGGAAGAGCATCTGAAGCACATTGACATTGTTTTGAGCATTTTGGAGAGTGAGTCGTTGTATGCCAAAATGTCAAAGTGTCAGTTTGGGATGACCGAGTTGCTATACTTGGGTCATATCATTAGTGCTGGTAGTGTGAAAGTAGATCCGGAAAAGATTCGGGCAATTATGGATTGGACCGCCAAAGAATCTCTCATACCTTAAGGGATTTCTTGGCCTTTGTGGATATTATCGCCGATTTGTGAAGGGGTTTTCCCAATCAGCAACCCCCCTTACGGATTTGACTCGTAAGGATGCTTTCAGTTGGTCAGATAAGGCATAGGAGTGGTTTGACAGGTTCAAACAGATCATGAGTACTTGCCCTGTGTTAGCTATTCCAGATTTCAGCAAGCCCTTTGAGCTACAGTGTGATGCCTCGGGTGTAGGCATTGGTGCGGTAATCATGCAAGATAAGCACCCCATTGCGTTTGAGAGTAGGAAGTTGAGGGGTGTGGAGAGGAGTTACAGCATTTATGATAAGGAGATGTTAGCCATCATGCATGCATTGGCTAAGTTCAGACAGTACTTGGTGGGCAGCAAATTTGTGGTTAAGACGGATCACAACAGTCTGAAGCATTTCCTTGGACAGAAGGATTTGAACGAGAGGCAACAGAAGTGAGTCAGCAAGTTACAGGCCTACGACTTTGACATTGTTTATGTCAAAGGAAAGAAGAATGTTGTTGCTGATGCGTTATCCAGGAGACCTCATCTGTGTGCACTAGGTGCTATTGCTGATGATTGGAGAGAGTTGATTTCAGCAGAGTATGCTAAGGATGAGTGGGCTACTGGAGTGATTGATGGCACCATCAAAGATGATAAGTACACAGTGGTAAATGATTTGATCATTTACAAGGACAGGATCTTCTTGGTATCGGGTTCACAGATGAAGCAAAAAGTTTTGAGGGCATTTCATGACTTGCCTATGGCAGGACATCCAGGATACTTCAAAACTTATAGATAGGTCAGAGAGAGGTTCACCTGGAAGGGCCTCAAGACCGAGGTGATGCAGTATGTGAGAGAGTGCCCAATATGTCAGCAGAACAAGCAAGAGCACTCACTTCCAAGAGGTTTATTGCAGCCCCTACCCATTCCTGACAGGAAGTGGGACAGCATTTCTATGGACTTTATCACAGGGTTACCTAGAGTCCAAGGCAGGGATTGAATTTATGTGGTGGTGGACAGATTGACGAAGTATGCACACTTATTTGCTATTCCTACCACTCACACTGCAGCTCAGGTTGCAGAGTTATTCTTTCGTGAGGTATTTTGACTTCATGGGTTGCCTAGGAGTATTGTCAGCGACAGGGACATCAGGTTCCTCAGTAATTTTTGGCAGGAGCTCTTCAGGTTGTCAGGGACATAGCTCACACCCAGTACAAGTTATCACCCCCAGACTGATGGTCAGATAGAGATAGTGAATAAGTGGGTGGAAGGATACCTTTGAAACTATGTTTCAGGGCAGCAAAAGACATGGGTTAAGTGGCTTCACATGGGAGAGTATTGCTACAATTCCACTTACCACATGTCCATTCAGATGTCACCCTTTATGGCATTTTATGGTTATGAGGCACCGAGCTTTGTTGATTTACTGTTTGGTGATAGTAGGGTGCCGAAGGCCAAAGACTTCCTTCAGGAGAGTCAGGGTATCATGAGGGCATTGAAGGAAAACATACAGAAAGCTCAGAATCAGCAAAAACAGTATGCAGATCAGCAGAGGACTGAGCGATCATTTGAGGTTGGTGACATGGTTTACCTCATGCTACAGCCTTATAGGCAATCTACTCTCAAGAAGAGTGGAGCAGAGAAATTGAAGCCACGGTATTATGGACCCTTCAGGGTCACCAGAAGGATTGGTGAAGTGGCTTATGAGTTGGAGTTACCAGCAGGGAGTAGGGTACATAATGTGTTTCATGTTTCTCACCTCAAGAAGGCACTGGGGCACAATGTGACACCTTCAGTTGAGTTGCCTCCTCTTGATGATGAGAGGAAGTTGATATTGGTACCCGAGGCAATCATTGACACCAGGGATCACAATTTGAGGAGGAGGATTATCAGAGTACCTGGTTAAATGGAAAAACCTGCCGGTTGAGGATGCTACGTGGGAGAATGAGCGGATTCTGGAGCATCCTGAGCTGAGATTGCTTGAGGCAAGCAATCTTAGGGAGGGCAGACTGTAATGTCCCCTTCTAGACACATGGTTAGTCCATCATGGAGTTCCCGTGGGCTAGCAGTTTGGTTAGGGAACAGTGGTTAGTTTGGCTCTGGAGGTCCTTGGCAGTGACAAAGTCTTGGTTCGCACTTAGTGGATCCAGTTGGCATCCTCGTGGTTGGTTCAGTGGGCTCTTGGCCGTTACTTACTATTTTTAGTAAGTTCGGGTACTATGTCGGTTCAGAATTTTCAGAGTTGGATCAGATACGTTTCATCGAGACCTTTTCAGCGAGCTAAAGATCAGTGAATTCTGACACCGTCTTCATACTTATTTTAAAGTCCAAAGATTTATTAATTTATATTAATATGGACTTTGTTATATTTTTGCCAGAAAAGTGAAATTAATGAAATGGAGACATAAAGTGAAAGTAAATTGTTATTCTCCATCCCTAGGAGACATAAACATAAATTAATTGTTATTTTCCCTCCTAATTGCCCAACGCTTATCTTGGAGGAAGATAAAAAGGTCATTTGGAGCTCATTTGGTTTTTATGCTATGTTTGATATTGTGTATGAGAGCTCTGCTAGGGTTTTGGTGTTGGAGATTTTGCATCAGGCTATTGGAGACAGAAACCTCCATTAGTGATGGTATCCCACAGGTGTGCAATACCACCCAACGGTGCCATTGACGGTGGATGTATTCGACATTCACAAATGTGCTGATAATGGAAATATTCGAAGAGTTGCTGAGCTGAATGTGATATTATTTATGATATTGTCATTTGCTGATTAAGAAGGGCTATGTAGGCAGATTTCAAAGTGTTTGTGGTAGTGTTTTTGCTGCTGATATACACTTCCAGCCATGGTCGTGCACATCCAGGCATGAAGTTGGGAGTTTGAGCTTCATTTCTCTTTGTGGGCAGCTTCTAGTTTGCATTGTATGAGGCGTCTAGGGCCTCCTGTATTGTTGCTAATAATATAGGCATAATATTTTTCTATTCCTTAGAGTTTGGAGTGATTTTGGCTATGCCCATTTGCTGGTCTGGCTACAGCTGAAATATGAAGTTGCAAATATGAACATGGGTATGTCACAGTAATTCATTATTGGTCATTTTACTATCTGGGTAGTTGATAGTTTCTTTATATCTATTATAAATTTTCTGGGTTTGGGTTATATGCTATATATTATATGCTCCAGCAACACATCTGTAGGAAAACTGAAAAACCCTTCTGCATTCTTCTCTCTAGTCTGAAAGATCACAAAAAATAATCATAAAAATCACACATAAAAAATTATTTAAAATACCAACAGGTACAGCACACTACAGTCTTGAGATGCTCCATGCAAGATTTTAGAGGTCCGCATAAAGATCTGGAGAAGTTATGGTTGTTCAAGTAAAATTAGTTCTGGCAGGTGCTCAGTGGTGACAGAGTGAGATAGATAGGTCCGGTGAGATCCGGAAATGCAGTATCCCATTCTGCAGATTGGAGTAAGTGTTGAGGACGTCCTTGTGAAGTGTCAAGTAGATTGGTTTGTGGCTTGAAGGTCTGAAAGAACCTATTCCTTTGTAACAGTGATGACAGACTGTGTTCTTGAGGTTCCAGATGAAGAAGAGAAGGATTTTAGTAAGTAGAGGAAGTGCGGATGTTCCTGGTGATTTAGGAGAGCTTGTGGAGGTCCTTGGATTATGTTCAGTTCGTGTTGATGGTCCACATTAGAGTTGGAGCCCAGAATTGAAGAAATACTTCCGAATGTAGGTGTTCTTTCTGTGATTGGTCGACTGGATGAATTATACACCTTGCGAACGTTCTTATGGTTGTTTGCCGACTTAGATGTTTGTTCCTAAGTTGATGTCATGTATAAATAAAGGATTGCGAAGTCATTTCAAGGTGGTGTTCGTGGAGATGAGCGTGTTGTAGCGAAGAGAAGAGCGAAAGGCAAAGCAAAAGGTTTGAGCTTAAATGGAACCGACTTAAGCATAGTGAAGATGCTATTTACCAGTTCAAGTATGTGATACTTATTCCTTTGTAGACAGTGTGTCTCTTGTAGGCAGTGAGCCTCTTATGAGCAGTGTGCTCGGGCAGTGAGCCCTAATTGGCATGTGCCATTTGTTCTTTCTATTCTTCTAATAGAGAATATTATCCTGGGTTAATCACCCCGTGATTTTTCCCTTAACCAGGTTTTCCACGTCAAAATATTGGTGTTTCATGTGTTGATGTGTTTCTGCTATTGATTTGTTACATTGTGCTCTCATGATTGATCTTCTATTATGCTGCTATTTAACAATGTGGAGTTAAGTACATAAAAGAGAGAAAGTATTATACAACTGATTCACCCCCCCTCTCAGTTGTGTGCCCTAAATCTAACAATTGGTATAAGAGCTAAGTTCTTCTAAAAAGAGCTTAACCGCTTGAGGAGATCTAGGATGTCGTCGTACAAGAAGGATAGTCTAAAATTTGATGGAACCAACTTTATTCTTTGGAAAGGTCACATGAAATGTCACTTACAATGTATGGGTTTTGCATACTGGTCCATTGTTACAAAAGCTTATGTACCTCCATAGGGTGGTCTGACAACCCTAAATGAAATCACAGATGCTAAAAACAATCTGCGGACCAAAGAGGCTCTTTTAAGTGCATTGTCTGACTCAGAGCTCTCAAATGTTATTGATCTACCAACTGCCTTTGAGATTTGGGGAAAACTGGAACTTTTGCATGAAAGAGATCAGTTTGTCAAATGTGCAAGGTTACAAAGTCTAAAAGGAAATTTTGAAAAACTAAAGATGAGAGATGATGAAAATATTACCTCTTTTATTCCAAGAGTTAATGAGATGGTTTGTGGAATTAGAAATGTAGGTGGAATCCTAAGTGAAGAAGAGATTGTTGGCAAAGTTCTCAGATCCCTTCCTGCTTCTTATAAAATCAAGGCTTTTGCAATCGAAGAATTCAGAGCTCACACAATAGTCACAAGAGATCAATTGGTTGGTAAGTTGGCTGCTTTTGAAATGGCCGAGTTTGGAGATGATCCTCCAAAGACTGAATCTGCATTCAAAGCCAGTGCCTCTATAAAAGGGAAACAAAGGTTTGATCCGAGAGAAAACTCTTCAAGGAACCTATTATGGTATGAAAAAGCAAGAAAAGATTTGGAAGAAGAAGAAGCTGAAACTGCTCATCTTGAAGCTCTTATTGCAAAAAGACTGCCAAGAGGATCCGGTGAGTATGAAGGAAAATTACCTTTCAAGTGCTTTAATTGCAATAAAATTGGCCATTTTGCCTCAAAATGTCCAGAGAGATTTTCAAGACCAAATCCTAACAAATCAAGATTTCAAAAGAATTGTTACTATGTTCATGAAGAAGATGACAATGAAGGAGTAACAGATGATGAATCAGAGACAAGAAACAAATCTGGTAATGAATGGGTGTTTATTGCCATCAAAGAAGAGGAACCAATATCCTCTGTATCTGTTAATCATGAAGTTGAAGAAAAAGCTCTGGCTGCTCAAGTTGAAGCAAAGGATGATTGGGTCATTGACAGTGGATGCTCTCACCATATGACAGGTGACAAGAATAAGTTCTTAAATTTGGAAAAGTATGAAGGAGGAATTGTAAAATTTGGAGATAATTCTGCTGGCAGAATTAAAGGTAGAGGAACTATTTCTCTTAATGGAAAGAACAAAACAGGTAATGTACTGTATGTTGAAGGATTAAAGCACAATCTTCTCAGTGTTGGATAGCTAGTAGACAAAGGCTATGATCTCAAATTCAGGAATAGAAAATGCAAGATCTTTGAAAGTTCTGGAATAGAGATTGCATCCAGTACCCAAACAAAAGGTAACATCTTTCACTTGGCTGGTACTGGTAAAAGTTGTTTATTTGTTCAAGTTGATCAGAGTTGGTTATGGCATAGAAGAATGTGTCATGTGAACTTTGATAATATCATCAAGATAAGCAATGCTCAGGCTATAAGAGACCTTCCAAAATTGGTAAAACCTACAAATAGCTTGTGCAAAGAATGTTAGTTGGGAAAACAAAGCAGAATCTCATTCAAAAGCAAGGAACAATCTTCTACCAGATTATTAGACTTAGTTCATACTAACTAATGTGGTCTGGTAAGAATCAGAAGTGTGCAAGGTGATAGATACTTCATGTTGCTAATTGATGACTACTCCCAGATGATGTGGGTAACCTTTCTGAAAGAGAAATCAGAATCTCTTGAGAAATTCAAAATATTCAAGGCTATGGTGGAAAATGAGACCGAATTAAAATTGAAATGTCTGAGGTCTGATAGAGGTGGAGAGTTCACATCCGGTGAGTTCATAAACTTCTATGAGAAACATGGAATAAAAAGATAGTTGTCTACCCCTAGAACTCCACAACAGAATGGAGTTGTTGAGAGAAAGAACCGGACCATCCAGGAAGCATCCAGGACCATGATGATGGAAGCAAATGTTCCTCAGATCTATTGGAGAGAAGCTGTCAGCACTGCAGTCTACACTCTCAATTGAGTTCAACTTAGAAACTATACCGGTAAGACTCCTTATGAACTCTGGTTTGGCACTACTCCCACTGTGAGATACTTCAGAGTTTTTGGTAGCAGATGTTACATTAAAAGGGATGAAGATCTAGGAAAGTTTGAAGCTAGAAGTGATGAAGAAATATTCTTGGGTTATTCTACTCAAAGCAAAGCATACTGGTGTTACAACAAGAGACTGAGAAAGATTGTAGAAAGTATAAATGTGAAGGTTGATGAAGAAATTGAAAGACTCTCAAGAATTCATGAGTATGATGAAGATGATCAGAATGGTATTCAGATTTAAGGTATCCAAGCCTCTTCTGAGGAACAAAGACAAGTTGATCCAGTAAGACAGGAAGAAGAGACAAGTCTCAATGAGACTGATCAAGAGTTAGAGGTACAAGAAACTCCCAAAGTTCTAAGGTACGTAACTCTAAACCACTCTGAAGATCAGATCATAGGTGACAAAAGCAAAGGGGTGCAAACAAGGAGGAGAATTGCTCAAAATTTAGATGAGTATTGTCTAATTTCAAAGATTGAACCTAAGACAGTAAATGAAGCCTGCAATGATGAAAACTGGACTAAGGCAATGGAGGAAGAACTGATGCAAATTGAGAAGAATCACACTTGGGATCTTGTTCCCAGACCAAGAAATAAAAATGTGATTGGAACCAAATGGGTCTTCTGGAACAAATTGAATGAAGCCGGTGAAGTAATAAAAAATAAGGCCAAATTAGTTTGCAAAGGTTACTCTCAAATAAAAGGAGTTGATTTTGAAGAAACTTTTGCTCCAGTGGCAAGAATTGAAGCAGTCAGATTATTTCTTGCATTTGTTGCCTTCAAGGACTTCAAGGTGTATCAGATGGATGTCAAATCTACCTTCCTAAATGGTAATTTGGAAGAAGAAGTGTATATTGAGCAACCAGATGGATTTTAATTGTCTAATCATAGTGACATGGTTTGTAAATTAAAAAAAGCACTGTATGGACTGAAGCAAGCCCCAAGAGATTGGTATGAAAGATTGGATAAGCATCTCTTGAAGATTGGTTTCAATAAAGGTATTGCTGACAGTAATTTGTATTTCAAAATTGATCATGAAAATATCTTAATTGTTGAAGTATTTGTTGATGATATCATTTTTGGAGGAAGAGATAGTATGTGTAAAACTTTTGCAAGTCAAATGAAAAGTGAGTTTGAGATGTCAATACTTGGAGAAATGAATTTCTTTTTGGGTCTACAAATTACTCAAACAAAGAAAGGAATCTTCATTTCTCAGTCAAAATATGTGAAAGAATTGTTGAGGAAATTTGGGATGGAAGACTCAAAGCCAATGAACACTCCAATGGCAACCGGATGCAAGTTGAGCAAAGATGATGACTCTCCCAAGGTTGATCAGACAAAATATAGGTCAATGATTGGAGGACTATTGTATCTCACTCAAACTAGACCAGATATTATGCAGGTTATTGGTCTTGTTGCTAGATTCCAAGCTGATCCTAAAGAATCTCATGTTATGGCAATCAAGAGGATTTTTAGATATCTAAAGGGGACAATTGAGTATGGTCTATGGTATCCTAGAGATCATGATTTCTCTCTTCATACATATACAGATGCAGATTGGGTAGGAGATGTGGATGACCAGAAGAGTACCAGTGGTGGAGCATTCTTTTTAGGGAAGAGATTGGTTTCTTGGCTAAGCAAGAAATAAGAGGCAATATCTCTGTCTACAACTGAAGCAGAATACATTGCAGCAGCAGGTAGTTGCACTCAAATCTTATGGATGAAGCAGATGCTAAGAGACATTAAAGTAGAATATGAGGAGCCTATCACAATTTTCTGTGATAATTCAAGTGCAATAAATATTTCTAAGAATCCAGTGTTGCATTCTAAGACCAAGCACATATCTATCAAATTTCACTTTCTCAGAGAGCAAGTGAACAAGGATGAAGTCAGATTAGTATGTCCCCTCCAAGGATCAGATTGCAGATATCTTTACTAAACCTCTTCCCAAGGACTCTTTTGAATATCTCAGGGAGAAGTTAGGGGTTATTGCCCCTCCGGTGATGAACTAGGATGCACTGATGTACATCAATCCGGTGGATATCACAGTCATATCTTGTGGTCCGGATTGATGATGGGGAGCTGCTACTCAGGGGGAGCAGCATGTGTGATTATAAAGTTGCAAGTATGAGCCCTTTGCCATTGATGTCAAAGGGGGAGAGAAGACATGTGAAAAACAAGTGGTTAATGATCAAAGGGGGAGCAGTACAGGAAAAGAAGACATGTGAATAGTTGTTGTTGATAGGAGGAGCTGTGACAGTAAGAAGAAGTTCTTGTCTTGATGGTTTTTCACATAATATGTTGCCATCAATGACAAAGGGGGAGATTGTTGCAAGTATGGGTTGAACCGGTGTTGTCATTGATGTCAACATACTTATGTTGCAATAATGAGAAGGATTGGATGAGCTGTGTGCTGAGGATATTGAGAAAATTAGTCTCAATCAGGAACAGTGAAGAACAGTGATGACAACAAGGTAAAAGTCCAAGATAGGTTGAGGATCAGAGGGTACAGTTTAAAGGGTTTGTAGATATAAGTCTTGAGATGCTCCATTCAAGATTTTAGAGGTCCGCATAAAGATCTGGAGAAGTTATGGTTGTTCAAGTAAAACCGGTTCCGGCAGGTGCTTAGTGGTGATAGAGTGAGACAGATAGGTCCGGTGAGATCTGGAAATGCAGTATCCCATTCTGCGGATTGGAATAAGTGTTGAGGACATTCTTGTGAAGTGTCACATAGATTGGTTTGTGGCTTGAAGGTCCAGAAAAACCTATTCCTTTGTAACAGTGATGACAGACTGTGTTCTTGAGGTTCCGGATGAAGAAGAGAAGGATTTCAGTAAGTAGAGGAAGTGCAGATATTCCTGGTGATTCAGGAGAGCTTGTGGAGGTCCTTGGATTATGTTCAGTTCATGTTGATGGTCTGCATTAGAGTTGGAGCCTAGAATTGAAGAAATACTTCTGAATGTAGGTGTTCTTTCTGTGACTGGCCGACCGGATGAATTATACACCTTGTGAATGTTCTTATGGTTGTTTGCTGACTTAGATGTTTGTTCCTAAGTTGATGTCGTGTATAAATAAAGGATTGTGAAGTCATTTCAAGGTGGTGTTCGTGGAGATGAGCGTGTTGTAGCGAAGAGAAGGGTGAAAGGCAGAGCAGAAGGTTTGAGCTTAAATGAAACTGACTCAAGCATAGTGAAGATGCTATTTACCAGTTCAAGTATGTGATACTTATTCCTTTGTAGACAGTGTCTCCTGTAGGCAGTGAGCCTCTTGTGAGCAGTGAGCCCTAATTGGCATGTGCCATTTGTTCTTTCTATTCTTCTAATAGAGAATATTATCTTGGGTTAATCACCCCGTGGTTTTTCCCTTAACTGGGTTTTCCACGTCAAAATCTTGGTGTTTCATGTGTTGATGTGTTTCTGCTATTGATTTGTTAGATTGTGCTCTCATGATTGATCTTCTATTATGCTTCTATTTAACAATGTGGAGTTAAGTACATAAAAGAGAGAAAGTTTTATACAACTGATTCACCCCCCCTCTCAGTTGTGTGCTCTAAATCTAACAGATATAATTGACGGCTTCATGGTTCATGAGATGGATCACCAAATCATCCTCAAATTGTCATGTCAGCCTGTACATTTTTAGATACTTACAGAGTTAACATACTATTTTTAAAGATGCTAGATTACATTATCATAATTTTTCATAACTTTGTCATAGCCAACTCACCGTCTTGGGCGGTCCATTATCTCCATTGAAAGATGTTTTATAACACATCATAACATACATCATAGGTTGGTCAATATTCAAAGTCAATAATGTAACTCTCTTCTAAGCATGTCATAGATATTATTACATCTCTTACATTGTCATAGATGCTCTTAAACATCTTACATGACAATATATTCTCTTACACATGTCATACCAAAGCACACACATGTCAAAATGGCCAAGTCATAGTAGGATGCCCTTTTCCATGAGGGCTTACAAATAATAAATAAATAAATAAATAATAATTTGAATGTTAGAATTGTAAGCTGTATGACACAGCAATGCCAACATTGGCACTTGCTTCACTTAAAACTCTCATTTGACCACTAGAAATATAATTAAACCTATTTCCAGACATTTATCATTCCTCACTTTACCAATTCCTCTTCCAGGTTTAAATCCACACTCATGGATTTGATCTAGTTCAATTTTGTGATTTGTAGATTTGACCCTAGATATTTCAAATTTAAATTTAACTATGAGCCCTTGCCGACTTCCTCCAACTAGTTGTTATGTGACATTCCTTGCTCCAAATAATTCAAATTATGTGTCTAACTCAAGTATAAAGAGACATCACCTCTAGCCCATTCCAACATTTAGGTGTCATCCATTGCTCACTACTCCATAATCACTCATTATTCTAAAATCAATTAGTACTCTTAATCACTCTTGCCTTTGTTGTGAAATCACACTACCTCAATATAATCACCTCTTTATTAACTAATTCCAAAACCCTAGTTGCATATTATGTCTTTGCATTATTGCTTTGCATTTTTGTTCCAAATTCCAAGTACCAAGTTTCAAGTTCCAAAATTTCACTCATTTAGGGCGCCCAATGTTTGATGCATTGATCTCATGCTCTCTTTTATCAACAACCATTGAATTAAATCTAGGGGCTTTCTATAAGGAAAAAATGCTCACTTGGCAAGCTCCCCAAAGGTGTTCCCAAACACTATAGGTCCAAACATATAGGTGAATCTCTATTTACAAGTATAGAAGGTCAACAAATCAATAAGTTTATTTTCATAGTTCAAGTTCAGATCTATGCGCTAAGTTTATATCCATGAGTATAGATATTGCTCCTACAAACACATAATCGATCCTAGGCCACAAATAATTCCTATCTTCATAGATCTCAATCATCTTAATATGTTCTTCTCATATATAAAATTATAATTCAAATATCAATCCTCTATCATAGAAATAAAGTATATTGTCATTTATCACTATTTTTACGCTGAAGACGTTCCCTTTGTGAGCAGGACTAGTTGCCTTTCTAGATTGATGGTCTCCGTTATTCCATACGCATGCAAGACGATTGAAAGTTTTTGGTTCGTCTGATTTCGTTGGTAGCTAGGTCTTTTACTATTTGCCATTTTCCCATTCTTCATGTGTTTTCCGTTCATTTTTTAAAGTATTTGAAAGGATTTACGCATCTAAAGTAGCTATAAAGGATGGTTTAAAAGCTTGTACCCCACGAAAAACGAAACACGTGATAACAGAAGAACATCGGGAATGGAAACGAAATACGAAAGCTTAGGTAGCAGTTTTTTTCTTCTCTAGTTCCACTGCATTACGGATGATGACTTTGCCAAATTTAGTAGATTCCATTTGAGAAAATGTGAAGCTAATTTGTATTCTAGTTCTACTGCCCTTAACCCTAGTGGACTATACATTACATTTCTTTGTGCTTCAGTGTCTCATGAAATTCCTTATCGCACATTTTTTCTACAGCTAAAAAAAATCTTCCTAGGGATTAGGGTTTAGTTGACCAAGGAAAAAACTAGTGGCTAAATGCATAAGCTGAATTTATAAACATTAAGGCTATGCAAACATAATTCTAAAAATATCTTTTTAATTGCAGCTCTTTCAATTTCAACTATAGATTTGAAAGGTAGTATGGCCTAATTAAATTTAAAAACATGTGTTATTAGCCATCCTTTGAAAAAAAATTCAACAAAATATTGTGTAATATTTTAAATTTTGAGAATTGTGATTAAATTAATAAATAGTTTTTATGGATTATCATTATAGTTATGTTTTAGCTTTGAGTTTTTAAAAAAAATTCAAAATTTTAAGGGTTTAGGGTTTGCATATAGCTATATTTTTTAGAATGAAAACTTCAAATTTGTGGAACCATAATTTTTTACTAGATAGCTTTCATAAAAGAAATGTTTAATCTTCTAAATTTTGGTGGATCAAAATTACCAAAAAAAATCATGAACTACAATTTTGAAGGTTGAGATTGGGTTAGCCTTGCAATATAAATTCACATAATCCCTACATAGGTTTTGGGTACAACTACATCTTTGAAGACTTCAAATTAAAAATATTTCAACCATCATTCTTTACCTAATATTGACAACTGAATTGTTTAATCTCCAAAGATTTGGGACTTTGAGATCGTATTAATAAAATAATTTCATGAACTACAATTTTAAAGGCTAAGATCTCAACCCAGTTGTTCTTGTGATTGTGAACTAAAAGTCGTAGGACACTAGATACCATAACTTGCCCTTGACAAGATATTCGGGTTTAGGGTAACCTAACCTCAACATAGCATCAAGTCCATTAAAAGTGAGCAACCAAGCAAGCAACCATAATGGCCTCAACAAAGGATCCTTGACTACATAATGGCATTTGGCTTCCCTAATATCTTCATAATCTTACACAACCTTGAAGAAGCTCCTTGTCATACAAATTATTGACAAAGAAAGTCATGGGAAATGCATTGCAAGGGTGAAGTGTATATGTGACGAGGTTGTCATCCACTATGATCACCCACCTCAAATCGTATTTGAACACAGGAAGATCCTTTTTAGAACATAGAAATTGGTAGGCTCGCCATCAATGACAACACTGACTATAACTTTATAGTATTTGAGAGGCTTCTCACTCAAATGGATTAGGGTTTCATCCAAATCAAGAGTAGTTGTCTTCTCTTTCGATGTACCATGGGAAGTAAGATGAAGAGACACTCTATTATTTATCACCTCTTGTTTTGTCGTTTTATAGTCGAGGGCTTTCTTATTTTCTAAAAAAAATTGGTTCCAATTCAAACAAGTTGTAAGAAGCCTAAAGATGATTTATTTAGCTTCCTTGGAGTGTTTTGGCAAGTTTAATGCTAATGACCACCTCTAATACGATTGATCTATTCATTAGAATTAATTACACTAAATGAATGTGTAATGGTGAAAATACATCCCAATAGATTGTACATGATGACAAATGGCACAATCATGTCTTCTTGCATCTCATTTTCTTTTTGCACCCCTTTCCTAGATGCTTTTCAAGAAAATTTCAATCCCTTATGATTTTTTTTTTTTGTAGATAATGTTACCGAGAATCTGTTGCCTCTAAGAACATGGCAGTTCCAAAGCCGATGAGTTACTTTCATGGTGTTTTCTTGGTCTAGTTTCCTTTATTTTTCATCTTGATTTTAAAATAAAATATGCTAATAATTAAGGCATCTTCAAAGTGTTCTTCCACGAAATCTATCTGGAACGTAAAATAAATTTGCTTTTTGTTAAAGTGGTTGTGATCTCTCAAAATCCTTTTATCTTGAGAAGGATAAGGGCACTGAAGGATAGTGCATATGTGCCTCCAAAAAAACAAGAAAAGGACATGCATATTGATTAAAAATAATTTAATATTTTCATTAAAAAATTTGCCATTGGTTTAGTGTTTATCCAAGGTATAGCCACCATACCTAGGTATCGACCTGCATTGACATCCTTGTTGATGCATCAACTACTAATTGGTCCATGTATCTCCACATGGATAGACTTAGATGCTTTCAAGCTTTAACATCATACACTAAGGACTCTCCCCATCAATTTTAATGTAAGAAGTCATGAAGCTTTATAGTGTGAAGCCTGCGCTACTTAAAGTGTGATCAAATGAGCTGCACATTGTGAATTTGCATCTAACCGTTGGTGCTTGGTGCCTGAACTTAGAGTGATTAACTTTTTCTTAATCGTTTCACGTCAACAATCCAAAGATTACAATGTCCATAGGGAGTTATGTTAAGCACAACATGTCTTTTGCTTAAGGACCCAACAATTCACCTTCAAGACCTCTTCGACGTACCCATTGCAGAGAGAGAGAGAGAGAGAGAGAGAGAGAGAGAGAGAGAGAGAGAGAGAGAGAGAGAGAGAGAGAGAGAGAGAGAGAGAGAGAGAGAGAGAGAGAGAGAGAGAGAGAGAGAGAGAGAGAGAGAGAGAGAGAGAGAGAGAGAGAGAGATTATCTTTTCAATTCCCTGTGTAGGGGTACTTAATAGAGCACTCCATTTTGTTATCCATCAAATGCTTTGCTATACATCTATTCACTACAATGGAATTTTGAACATACATGAGAGGAGATGCTCACTAACCCTATATCCACCAAGGCTTGATATCCTTTGCAAACACAAAATCTTCAAGGAAGCCCCGTTAGCTACATTGCACAACATCAAGACAATTGTTCCTACCACTTTTGTGTTCCATGTAAGGTTCATGTCTGGAAACTTGTCATCTATCTCTTCTTCCAAAGAGAGGGAGAAAGAGACAATGAGAGAGAGAGAAGTGACAAAGAGAGGGAAAATAAAGAATGAGGGAAATATATATAGAGAGAGGGAGGGAGGGAGATTTATTTATAGAGAGAGAGGAGGACGAGAAATAGAGAGTGACTTTCAATTGGTCATTTCATGCCAATGATCCAAAGATCACACGAGTTGTTTTGAGAGATCAATAGCTGACAATTTACTGGAGTGATGCAAGACAATTCAAATAATCATGCCCATTCATTCTACCCTATACCTTTGTCTCTACACATGGAAAGAAAGGAGAACTTTTGGATCGACATTTACCAATTATTGGCTCATACAGATGAATAAAACCTGTAGGTTCGAAAGTACTCACTTCCTACGTGTATCGAATGAAATGCTAGGATTGAGTAGAAGGAGACCATGATTTTTGTTAGATGAGGGAGACTGGTTGGTTGTGTTGTATGCAAGTGATGATTCCTATGACAAAGGTGAAGGCTATTGATCCATTGACCAACAGAGATGATCACACAAAAAAAGTATATTCAAGTGATGATTGTCGACGATCATGAGTTTTGATTCATGGGATTTATTAAATACCACAAATCTCTTTCAATGCTATATAATGACATGGGCCATAGGGATACAAGAAAATCATCATTCACTTAAACATATGGCAATTGAACTTCCACAACTCTTCAACGTACCCATTGCACACCAACATGCAATTGCTAGTTACAATAACTTGGGTATACATTTCTAATTCCAACTCTTAAATCTAAGCTAATTATTTTATTGAATTGCTTTAGTTTTTAATTCAATAGCCTTGGATTTTTATGTGAGGGACGATTTATTTTTCCCTTACAACTCTAAACATAAAAAATCATCTTTCTTTTAAGTAATATTTTTTTTAATATCCATGTCTTTTATCTCTGATATTTTTTTGGTTGCCCGCATAAAGAACTCCAACTCAAATGGGAGGAAAGGAAAAAAGGCACCATCTGTGCCCGCAGAATAATAAGCTTTATGTTTTCAGTCTCTTTTGACAGATCAATTGATTGGCAGTGCGTCAATTGACGGAAAGCAACAAATGCCTTCGACCGAAAAAGGAAAACATATCTTATTCCCCACACGAAAGGGATTTGAATTGCTGACCTATTGGATTTTCTCTAAATGTGAGTAAACCTCATCCTTTCTTACAAATTGATCCGTGCTCTCAATCGCCCCATCGTTTTTCCTCCAAATTCTGCAAACAATTCAAATTCCTCGCATCGTCCCGGTCATTGTGAGCTCAATTTGGGCAAATTCGTGCGCAAATTCGCCAAACTGAAGGGCTGGTTGTGTTAGCCACGAAATGTGGGCAAATTCTGGGAAATATTCCAGTTCCTAAGGATTTTAAACCATTCTGAAGTGAAATTGTGAGGTTTCAGTGTTTTCGGGTTAAAACTGCTTCAATTTTGTCTGAATTCAGTTATCATTAAGCCTGTTCTGAGTTTGATTGAAAATGAGCGTCATTGGGCTGGACATCGGCAATGAAAACTGCGTTGTAGCGGTGGCAAAGCAGCGTGGGATTGACGTGGTTTTAAACGATGAGTCGAAGCGAGAAACCCCCGCCATGGTCTGTTTCGGCGAAAAACAGCGGTTTCTTGGCACGGCCGCAGTGGCCTCGGCCACTATGAACCCCAAATCCACCATATCACAGATCAAACGACTCATTGGAAGGCGGTTTTCTGATCCAGAGGTCCAGAACGACCTCCGCCTCTTCCCTTTCAAGGCTTCAGAGTCCCCCTTGGACGGCAGTATTCTAATACATGTCAATTACATGTCACAAAACAATACATTCACCCCGACGCAAATCCTCGGTATGATTCTGTCAAACCTCAAGCAAATTGCCATGAGGAGCTTGGAAACCACGGCGGTTTCCGACTGTGTGATCGGAATACCGGCTTATTTTACAGAATTGCAGCGGCGGGCGTATTTAGACGCGGCTGCCATAGCTAAACTTAAGCCTCTTCGTCTAATGCATGATTCAGCGGCTATTGCTCTTGCTTATGGTATATATAAAACAGATTTGCCTGAAAACGAGCAAATAAACGTTGTATTTGTGGATGTAGGGCACTCTGACACGCAAGTAAGCGTTGCGGCCTTTAGAAAGGGCCAATTAAAGATGCTCAGCCATGCCTTTGACAGATCCTTAGGCGGCAGGGATTTTGACGAGGTTCTTTTCAATCATTTTGCCAAAAGATTCAAAGAAGACTACCGAGTTGATGTCCTTACAAATCTTCGGGCGAGCTTGAGGCTTCGTGCTGCTTGTGAGAAGCTGAAGAAGGTTCTCAGTGCAAACGCAGAGGCACCTCTTAATATTGAGTGTTTAATGGATGAGAAGGATGTGCGAGGGTTCATCAAAAGGGAGGAGTTTGAGAGGCTTTCGTTTAATTTGTTGGAGAGGATTAAGGTGCCCTGCCAGAGGGCCTTGGAGGAGGCTCAGTTGGGCTTGGACAAGATTTATGCGGTGGAGCTTGTGGGATCCGGTTCAAGAATTCCTGCAATTATGAGGGTTTTGAGTGGGTTTTTCAAGAAGGAATTGAGTAGAACTCTGAATGCCAGCGAGTGCATTGCCCGAGGTTGCGCTCTTCAGTGTGCCATGCTCAGCCCTACCTTTAGGGTTCGTGAATTTGAGGTACGCAGGAAATGGATTGACATAATGTCTAAGCAACCTACTTTTAATATCTAAGACAGCTTTATTTTATGTTTCTCTGCCTGCTTGCATGTGTTTTGAATTTGAATCCTGTCCATGATATCATCTTTTTTTACTTGTATTCAAACATTGTGTAGACTCATGCTTCCCCAGCCCATAAATTGTTGAACAAGAATTGACGGATAGAAACTTCTCACAAGATTTAAAAAATTGAGTGACGCATCCTCAAGATGAATAAGGACTAGGATTGCAAATAAGAGACGCTTATCTATAAACATTATTACATCCTGAAGAGGTATATATCAAAATAAGAAAAAATGGCCTCAATGGTGCTAATCTCCAGAGCATAAATTCAAACAACCAAATGTTTGCAAGTCCAATCAAACTTTTCGCCTTTATGTGCCAAGCATAGGCACCACCATATTAAGTAGCTATGGTTTCCTTAATTTTATCATCTGTATGGATCATAGCGCTGAAACTCTCTTAGCATTTTAAAAACTTTCTGATTACTAGTCTGGGTTAACCAAAACAAGTCTAATGGGCTCAACTCATGAGCCCAACCTTGTAGACAAACAGGCCCACTATTTTTTGTCAAAGTCCTGCAAGTCATTAGAGTAGTCTCTCCAGCAAGTTTATGGGAACAGACTTTCGAACATCAGCATAAAGTGACTTTGGGATAGTATCTTTTTTCTTTTAAGTTACCAAATTTTTATGAGTTCTTTGCTATGTTCCATGGAGGAACAGGGGGATGCAGGGAGGGTTTTTGGAGATGGGGGGACTATGGATCAAAATTTGGGGACGGCGGGTGAACGCCAGGGGGGACGATAGTGCAAATACAATATAGCAGTTGACAAATTAATCATAAAAAAATGTGAAAGAAATTGTGATCAAAATATAATATTCTATAGTAATTGAAATATAATATAGTACTTAACAGCATCCATTGACATCATGTGTAGGCAGCTTAGAAGGTACTTAGGTTCTCTTAGCTTATAGTTGTGTGCCAACTTTTAAGTAAACTAAGGCTTATTAAGTAAATTATTAATATATTATTTTGAAAGGATATCATCAAAAGTCACACCCATTTGAAGTATTGAATCATCATCTATTGCTGCCCATTGCTGCAATTTGCATTTATAGTGTTTGATTTGTGCTGTTATAATTGTTGTAAATTTGTTATACTTCTCTGCATAGCTGTTAATGAGCACATAGTGCTGTATGTTTGTTATTATTTATGAACTTGACATAGTAGTCCTTGTTCGTGACAGAAGTTTTGAGTGTCAAGGAAGTGATAATACATTGCAAGAGGGAAAGAACCAAGTAGCACATAAGAGAGAGAAAGGGATCTGCTCAATTGCTGAAGAAAAATGTAATGTCCCCTTTTAGGATTTTCCTGATTTCTTAACCTGCAACAGTAATAATCATAGTTGAAAAACTCGGACTCGGCAAAAACTCGGCAGACCCAAAATTTTAAAAAACTCGGGACTCGGCAAAAACTCACGGAAAAACTCGGCAATAATGTGGCAAATTTATCGAACATTTAAAAATGTATAATTTTTTTTAAAATATTCTTACAAAAACACACATTTCTGAAATTGTAGAATGCATTAATGATTTCCTTTATATATAAATCAAAATTAAGAGTTTAATACATATCATAGACCAAAAAAAGAGTTCAACCTTCGAATACATATGAAATTCCAGTTTAATAATACATATCATAGACCAAAAAAAGAGTTCAACCTTCTAATACATATGAAATTCCACTGTTAAAATCGAGATTTTAGGCGAGATAATATAGAATTCGCCAAAACAATTTGTGATTAAATTTGAGTAATAAAAATACTATTATATTAAATTTAAATATATTATAATAAATATAAATATAAATAAATTTAAATTTGTTTAATTTAAATATTGTAAATACTAAACATGTTAAATTTTATATATTAAATATATTATTATTAATAATTAAAAATCTAAATTAAATATTTTGAAACATTAAGTTGTAATGCGTTAAATTTTAATATAAAAAGATAAAAATAAAATAAAAATAATGGATACATTTTTAATATATAAAATTTTATTAAAAAACAAAAAAATGAAACCTCAAATTAAAAACAAATAGTGAGTTAAGGCTTAATAAATAGAAAATGTGAAAAACAATAGAAGTTGTAAAAAATAGTTTGTTAAAATTTCTATTGTTTTACTTTTATAAATATTTAAATTTAATAGACTGTAATATACTAATATGTATCATATGAAAGGAGAGATTTTGGATGAAGTGTCAAAATTTATATACGATTATGATGATAAATTTATATACGATTATGATGATTATGACCGTGCTTAAGCAAAATATTATTTGCACAATCATGGCGGGTAGAAAGTTCTGGGACGATGAAATGGGAGGAGGGCAGAGTTTTAAAGAAATGGTGAAGGAGAGATTCGAAATGGGTGGCGCCTTTTGCATTGGGGACTTCATTCCTTTCCTTGATTCTTTCAATCTTGGAGGTTTTCACCGCCGCATGAAACGAAATCACGCCGTGTTTGATGATTTTGTTGTAAAAGTAATTGACCTAGGGTTTCGCCGTCGCATGAAACGAAATCACGCCGTGTTTGATGATTTTGCTGTAAAAGTAATCGACCTAGGGTTTCGCCGTCGTCTCGCGTCGAGTTTTCAGACAAAAGCACGCGAGTTTTTGGCGATTCAAGAGAGATTTTGACCAAAAAATTGCCGCGAGTTTTTGAAAAAACTCGGGCCGAGTTTTCATCAGTAAAACTTGTGGCTGAAAACGACGCGCGATTACTTGCGAGTCAGGCGCATTTTCTGCGAGTTTTTCAACAGTGGTAATAATCACTAAAAAAGGACATTAGAAATATTAAAGGTCAATAAATTACGATAATATTCAATCCATAGCATTGTTCATATTGAATTCATCTATCATAGCATATTTAATAATGAGATCAAATCATCATAGCATAATCAATATTTAGTTGAATCCATCATAACACAATTCCTCAAGCCAATAACATATTGAATCTCCCAGGGGTGTTAGTAAGTAACAATATGTCAGGAGTATGCAAGGGGGGGCATCCTTACATCTCCCAGTCCACCTTGGAGGCTGGTCATCCTCCTTGATCAAGCCCAGGAGCACTTAGTCGCCTCCCAGCCCACGAGTGTCTCATCTCGGGGTGGCGTGCTTGATAAGATGCATGAAGACAACTATTTCAACAAGCCCGGGAGCACTCATATGCCTCTCGGCCCACGAGCTAACTAACTTGGGGTGGCGTGTGTTGTGATGTAATCACACATCGCCCCATTGCAAATGGGGACCCCCTCTTTTTTTTGCTTTCTCGCTTCGTTTTGCTCTAGGTTTAGTTTTCCTTTGAGGTTGTAGGGTTTTGGTAGTATTGTTTTGCTCATGTCTCGACAGTTTCTTGCTAAGAGGTCTATATGCCTTCATCCTGATGCATGTCACTGAGACCCTGAAAATGACTAAGTCTGATATCTTGAAAATCCTGAAAAAACGACTAAGTCTGAAATCTGGTGGATCCTCAGAAATCTAGAATCTGCATGCTAAATCCTATGGATCCAGGGCCTATCTCAAACATCCTGGAAGTATATTGATAAATATTTAAAGTATAAGAAACTCAATATCTGACTTATACTTAAACATATTTTCAATATACTTCCATTCAGGAAATCCAAAATTTGACTAAGGCAAGAAATCCGAGGGTACTGTCCAAACCCGCCCGGACTGGGCGGCCTCACAAGGTCCTCTTGGACAGTGTCTTCACCATCAGGAGAGCTTGTCCAGACAACACCTTCAAACCCGCCCAGGGAAAGTTAGGATGTTTTCACGAGTTTTTGCTGACTGAAGGGAGTTAGGGAGTGATGATAGAGTCTAAAACTAAGATTTTGATGAAACTTCCATGCCTCACCTCCAAACCCGCCCAGACTGGGCGGCCTTGGCATGAGGTCATGGACTCAACCTCCTGCACATGCATTTGTCCAGACAGAACCATCAAATCCGTCCTAGGAGAAAATGGTTAAGTTTAGAAGGTTTTCAAGCACAAGGCACTGAGAAATGATGAATTTCAAGCAAGGTTTGCAAGTTGGAGGGAAGTTAAGTAGTTTACAAGCAACATTCCATGCATCATCTCCAAACCAAGCATTACTTAAACGCCTCCCAACAAGGATGAAATAATTGGAAAGAATGATAAAAGATCACTAAGCCTGATGTCCTGATGTCCTGAAATCCTGAAAATTGGCTAAGTCTGAAATCTGGTGGATCCTCCAAAATCTAGAATTTGCATGTTAAATCCTATGGATCCTAGACCCATCTCAAACATCCTGGAAGTATATTGATAAATATTTAAAGTATAAGAAATTCAATAATTTCTTATACTTAAACATATTTTCAATATACTTCCATTCAGGACATTTCTGATATGGCGACGATACTTGCATTCCGAGCACACCTTCTAAACCCGCCCTACCTGGGCGGCCTTGGCATGGGGTCTTGGATTCAAGGTTGTGATCACACACTTTCTCCATACACTGCCTCCAAATCCGCCTTAGGGAGAGAATTTTCAAACTTTAGAAGAGATTTTGAGTGAGTTAATGACAAAATCCAAGGGTGGTATCCCAACCCGCCCAGCTTGGGCGGCTTCAAGAGGCCTTTGTGGATGATGTTGCCTAACACATGACACTCTCCAGACAACAGTTCCAAACCCGCCCAAGGAGAAAAGTGGCTAAGTTTATAAGGTTTTCTAGCATAAAGCATAAGAAGATGATGAAATTCCAATGAAAAATTGTAAGTTTGAAGGAGTTAAATGCATTTTAAGTCAGATTCCATGGGTCACTCTCAAACCCCCCCAGCCTAGGCGGCCTCAAGAGGTACTCATGGACTCTGTCTCCTCCCACATGGATTCCTCCACACACTGTCTCCAATCCCGCCCTAGGTGAAAATGATCAAATTTTGAAGTGTTTTCAAGCATAAAGCACTAGAAGGTGATGACATTTCAATGGAAACTTGAAAGTTTGAGAGGATTAAGTGAGTTTTGAATGAAAATCCATAGGTCACCCTTAAACCCGCCCTACCTGGGCGGCCTCAAGAGGTTCCTGTGGACAACTTTACCTCCACATCAAATACTCCAGACAATGCCTCCAATCCCGCCCTTCTTAGGCGGATTTCACCAATGCAGAAGGACATCATCACCTAACATCTCCAAGTTTGCCTTCTCACTTCATAAACATCTCAAAATGGCTAAGTCTTAGGCAAGTTCAAGAGAAGGGACTTCATGAGGAGAGGAATGGTCATTAAACGTTGAAAATCCACACTACATCTCCAAACCCGCCCATGCTAGGCGGCCTTGAGCTCTATGTCTGGATAACTTCATCTCCTTCCACATGACATCCTCCAGACAACACTCCTAAAGCCGCTTAGGGGTGAAAACCATAAATTTGCAAGTATAAATCAATGTAATAATGAAGATGAACATGTCAAAGGTGAAATGAGCAAGTGCAAAGTTGTTTTAAGTTGAAAAATCCAAAGGTCATCCTCTAGGCGGCTTTAGACTCCTCACATGGACAATGTTACCTTCCACATGAATTTGTCCACACACACCCTCCAAACCCGCCCATGCTAGGCGGTCTTGAGCACTTTACCTGGACAATGTCATGTCATTCACAAGACACTCTCTGGATGACACCCCTAAACCCGCCCAGCCTGGGCGGATTTCACACCTTGACATGGAATTCACATCAAATAATCCATACTGTCCCTCTAAACCCGCCTAGGCACTTAGGCATGGATTTCATGCGAAAGGATATGTTTTGAAATGTCATTTTTTAATCCCACATGCATAAGTTGAATGTATTTTGTTATTGAAAATCTTTCATATCAAGTCTTAATTTGATGCGTTTCTTCTTGTAGGTGATGGAGGACCCAAGGAGGTGAATAGCGAGAGCTCATACATGAGAAGTTTGGAAGGTGGAGGAAAGTTGCTCAAGTTTGTCATCATCACCACATGGAGGAGAGCTCTTGCATCAAGTTCATCTTACTTTGAAGACTTCGTAGACATCAACGCCACGCATGAGGAGTCATCATCCAGAGTTGTCTACTTCATGTACACCCATCATATGCAAGTCTACTACAAGAAGAACTCTCATCAGGCACTAGTCTACTCCATGAGCCCATGCAACTGTCCAGAGGCATGATCCTGCACAAGCACAACAACATCACAAGATGAGAGATGAGCATGATCATCAAAGCGATCCATGAGTTACATCAAGACAACAAGAAGAAAATATTCTAAGTAAAGTGAACATGAAGGGAATCACACTAGCTCATTCAAAGATGTTGAGGTGGCACATACACATCATCAAGCCAATCGCATTTTGCCATGTAAGAGGGCCCACCATAGAGATGCTCCAAAGATGCTTATCACATTGGGAAACGTGCCTTCATTGCCTCTTTCATGTTCTAAAAATAGCAAATTTTGTAACAAACTGCCTTGTTGTCTCGATCTTGGCCGTTGATTGTCAAATCAATCCTGGCCCTTCATGTAATTTATGGAGTCTATAAAAGGCTCATTCTTCTCATTTGTAAGGGAGAAGGGGATATGGGGAAGATATAGGAGATTAGAGATTAGAAGTAGAGATCAAGGAGGAGTAGAGTAGAGAGGGAGCTCTTCAAAGTCATGAAGAGAGACATGAGATTGTTGTAATGACACACTTCAAAAGTAATACAAGCTCATTGTTGTTGTTTTGCATGGTGATCTTGTGGCTTTGAAATGTTAGCAAGGTTTCAAGTTCTTGAATATGACAGAGATGTGTTTCCAAGTAGTTTAGATGATAAAGTAGATAGAGTTCATTGATGTAATGGATATATGCAATGATATTTGATGAATTCCCGTTGGTTCATACTTTTGATGGCTTGTCGATGGTAAGTCATCATGTAAAGTTACCCTGAACCACATCTTGCAAATAGTTCGATTGTTGATGCTCCTTTGAGTTGCACCAGCTGTGGGTACTTTGGAGTGTGTCAACAATATGAAAATCCTTGGTTTATCCCTTGGAGATTGCACCTATTTCATGTAGTTGTTGCTCGTCATGGCGAAGTGAAATTTGGTTTTTTTTAAGGGAAATTTGTCTATCATAGCATCGTTCATCATGTCATTGTCTTTAGATTAGCCTTCTTAACTCTTGCCTTTTGCCTTTTCTTTTCATAGTTGATTAGAAGAAGTTCCATTTCACAAGGAAAGAGTAACTTATTTGAATGGAGAGATAACAATTCTACGTAAGTCCCTTTGTGACACAGCAAATCACATCACACCACCAAGGCTATTCGTTGCAAATCACGTACAAGGAACCTTGGAGCGTTCTTGTTTGATCACTTAGCTTAGCATTCGAGACGCTTTGTTCAAAAGAGGATACAACATTTGGTGTTTTATTCTAATGTTGTTGTTGTCAAGAAAACATCATCAACAGCGTGCTTGATGAAGCAGCCTATTGGTACTTCACCATCTCGTGAACCCCGAAAGGGCCATCATTTCCTACTTACTAATATCACCTTATTTCAATTGTATTGCTTGGGAATTGGTATGATTGATATATGTACCTCTTGATGGATTCCAATCTGCTGTTATAAATATTGTCTCTGCTGTTATTATATATATATATATATATATCACTGCTGATATATTTGTGATATTGGATGGCTGACTTAGAGATGGATATGTTTAAATTAAAGATTTAAACATAATAAAAGATTACAATATGACCGTTGAAGATTTGTGAAGAGAAAGACAAGTCTCTTGACACCATTTAAATTTAGTTTAAAAATCCTCTTAAAATGGCTGACCTCCTAATGTGGGCCGACTTCATGCAAACTATATGGCTGACCTCATATAAGTGCAGCGCCAAGCAAAAAGGAATATATATATATATATATATGTGTGAGGTGCGTTGATTAGTAATAAGATACAGAGGATGTGATTTAGAAGATATAATAATTGCAATAAAAGACATCAATTATTGTATGATAGAAGGTGCGATCTAGAGTATGCAGGGCAGCGCTTATGAAGAGGTACAAAGTTAAGTGAAGGATATATGATTTATTAAAGCAGCGATCAAATATTGTTAAGGCAGAAAAAGACAAAAGTAAAAGGCAGCGATCATCTTGAGAAGAGGTGGGATTCCACCAAGAGGTATAATCTTAGTAAAGAGACACAATGTTTCATGAAAGACATCTTTTTGTAAGATATTAAAGGTGGTAGGAGTTGAGTTTACAAGAGACATGGAAGGATATATTTCTGGGTATAAAGAGAGGGAAGCGAGCAAGAAGAAAGAACTATATATATTTAACGGAGATAAATCTGCAGGAATATATCAGCAGCGATAACTATATGTCATAATTGATAACAGCAGAGAATTATTTATTGCAGCCATTCTATCATTCTATAACTCTATCATCCTCTCATTCTATTAATCATTCTATCATTCGATTACTCTATCCTTCTAATATTCTATCATTCTATTGCTCTATTATTCTATTAATGAACCAATCAAATCAGCGAATATCTGAGGTATCAATTAGCAATCAAAGAAAGCTATCTTCATTGGAAGGAAGTCATATAAGAATCAAGCAAAAGGAAATATATCAAGTATCTATATTGGCTATACCACAAGTGTTAACAGCAAAGAAGGATATATTACAATCCTTGAACCGAACTTGAAAGAGGTACTTTAACCCAATGAGTCATCACATTTGGAATGAATGTGAAAAGCAACATTGGTCCCTTCATCAAGTAGTCCACCCCAAGTTGGATGGACGGGTGTTTCTGCCACTTGTGGGCCAAGGGAGTGAATTATTCGGGATCTACGTACCGGCCCTTGGGCTTGATTGAGGAGGACAGAGAAATGCATATTAGGGCTTGATTGAGTAGGACAAAGAAATGCATATTAGGGGATGAGCAACAACACTGATCCCTTCATCAAGTAGTCCACCCCAAGTTGGATGGATGGGTGTTTCTGCCACTTGTGGGCCAAGGGGTTGAATTATCTGGGATGGACGTACCCGCCCTTGGGCTTGGTTGAGGAGAACGGACTTGCAGCGTCCTATAGGCTTTCTCATAGAATTTCATTATGTGGTTGACCATTGGGAATAACTTTGAAATGATTATATGTCTACTCTGTGAATTACGTGTATGCTTCGTGTATGGTGTGTATACTTTGTGCTTGTTTAATATATGTATTGAACTAAATATTGATTATGCTATGATGATTTGATCTCATTATTTATGTCATGAGGTATTGATCTCATTAATAATTATGCTATGATAGATGAACTTAATATGAATGATAGATGATTTTAATATGAATAATGCTATGAACTGATTATTATCTAATTTATGGATCTTTAATATTTCTAATGTCCCTTTCTAGTGATTATTATTGTATGCAGGGAAAGAAATCAAGAATATCCTAAAAGGGGACATTACAATTTGTTGATGGATGATTTTCTATTTTTGCTATAATTCGTTTTATATATCTTTTATATTTTTGCTTGATATCTTTTTCCCACACCCCCCCTTCAAATGCACTTGACAAACTTCTTAATATATCTTCTAAGGAGGGCGATCTTGTAGGAATACACTCAACACTGAGAGGGGGGGTGAATCAGTGGTGTTAACAATTTTAACACTTTTTACTCCTTTTCTTAATTTAAATTCACAATTGTAGAATTCTTTAGATGGAACAAAGAAAATATGCAGAGTATCAAAACAAAAACTTGACACAAGAAATTTCCCGAGTGGAAAACCCTCCTGGGGTATAAAAACCACTCAACTGCCTCACTGGCTTAACACAAATTTCTGATTACAATTGTCTCACTGACATTACAATTCTGCCTCACTAGCATATTGTACTTCTCTGCATGTCTCACTGACATTACAACATCAACATTCAATGAAAAGAACAAATCAGGGGATTTCCTTGTTTCAATAATTACAATACCTTATTTCTCCCTTTCAAAAAGAATCAAATAAATGTATTTTTCTTCTGCAATACAATTCCAAAATCAATTCACAATATAATAAACTCTCTGACTGCAAAATTGAAAAATTAACCTTCTCTGAAAATGATTATCTTTCAAAACTTCAATCTGCTCTGTAACACTTCAATCTTGATTGCATCTTCCTATCAACAAAAAATTAATACTCTGCTCTTCAATCATAAGAACCTTTCAATCTGAATTGCACCATCATACCTGCAAACATTCATCTCATAATAAAATCTTTCATCTTCTCAAGAAATCTTTCTCATCCTAAAACACCTCTCTCAAAACTCTTCAACTCAAAAATCAACTTATTTTCTCATGCTCTGAAAATATTTTCACACTCATCAAGATCATCCCCTTATCTGCAATGAATGTTCACCTGCAATACAATATCTCTCTATATACAAAATAAACTTTCATCAAAACAAAATCTTCAAAAACCGGTTCAACTTCAACATTATATTTTTTTCTCAAACTTATCATCTTCTCTCTAATCAAAATCAAAAACACAAAACAAGAAAAAATGAAACCCCTTCGAAGAATTCTGCCTTTTCATCTTCTTATCAATTAGAAACCTTCTAAATCTTACTCTTTCCTTCACACAAAAATCAACTTCAGTGGCCCTTGAAATTCGGTGAGATAGGTCAAGAAAAACAGTTTTATTGCCTTTTTGAACAATGGAGGACATCAACTTTAAAGGCACTAACTAACCGTTTGACTAAACTTTCCATTTAAAATATAACCCTCCGATCTGCGGTGCCCGCCACATGAGGATTCAAAGATGGTCGTTGATTTGCTGTTTCCCGCGGAGCACACAAAACTGTAACCGGTTACCGGGCACCCTAGGCAACGGGGCCGGTAAGACTAACGAGTCTTCACCCCTTAAGTTGTCACTTAAGTGACAATCACCGCTCCAGCCGGTCAACTGTCGAATAGAATAAAAGTGCTATGACAGTTTGATTTTGGTTTTTCTTTCTAGGTTTAGATTTTGTAAGGTAATAAACAAATATGACAATTTGATCTTCATACCATTTGATCTAACTTTTCTCCAAGTTCTTAACCTGACCACATCTGCTAACTACAGATGACTATAGATCAGATATCATAGATGTCACACATACCATTTATTCAATTGATAATTATATAACATGACATAGAACATGTCACATATCCACACCATTTAACTGAAACAAAACTATTCACTGAAGACCACATCACTGAAATCATTACCATGAAGACCACATCACTGAAGAAGACCATGTCACTGATACCATACCATGAAGACCATGTCACTGATGAATACCATTTACTGATGAAACCATTTACTGATGAATACTATGTACTGATGAAGATCATTCCTGATGTTACTACCATTTTTGGCATCAATGAAAAGACAATATACTCAACTGTGAAATGTGCTACAGATCTCACTCACTAGACACACCTAATCACAAAAGAGGCAACTCTTATTAAATACATGCCTTTTCATTACACACTTTAAACAACACGATTTTGTCTTTTTGTGGGAGCGCTCCTTCTAAGGGGGTCGGCCCTTTTAGCAAGATATTTATTTTAATTTAAATCTCAAAAATAAGATGCTAAAACTTGAGGAGTCGGCCTTGAAGGAAATATGATTTAAGTGTGGCGATTCTATATGGAGGTCGGCCTCATGAATGATAAATTAAATACTATCAATGTAATGTCCCTTACAACAATATATTTTAGAATGAGACATTTCAGTCCACCCTACCCAAGATTGCTTGTCCTCAAGCAATCACAAACTAAGACGCCCCTAAAGTAATTAGGATCCAAAATCAACCACCTTGAAGAATGGTTGTTAGTATACTTGTCTCCATCCAACCGCCAACATAGTCCTTTAAGATCATAAGGTTGATAACCTTCTCTAAAGTATGAGGATAATTTATTGTCCAATATTCTTCTGGTGTATGTACTTGTATTTCCCAATATCTCTCAACAACAAACTTTGAGTTGGTAATTGGTAAGGTCCGTAACTTAAGACAAGTTTTCTCTCATCCTCAAAAGACATCTTGATCTTTGATCCTGGGATGAGGTATATTCGATCTTTGCATAAAATGCGCTTATCCACCACCTTGTACTTGTCCATGTCTAAATGCTCTCTCTATCCTTTTTGATGATACAACCCTAGGAGACCCATCTGATAGACCTTGTAGTACCACTTCTTTCCCATCGTGTTGGAAACATAGTTCCATCTTTTGGAAGTCTTGATAGTATCTACCCAATGAGTGTAACCATTGAATGCCCTAAACCACATCCGAATCGCCTATTTTTACCACATAAGAATCTTCACATATTTGATGTCTACCCAAGGTAATGCTTAGTTGCGGAATTCTTTGTGTGCAAGGGGTAGTGAACCCATCCGCCATGACTACCTTGAACCCTTCAAAGTCTCCAGCTTTTAATTTCATCCTTATTACTAGTCCCTCATTAATAAAGTTATGTGTAGCACTGCTATCGACTAATACAGTTACCTTTTGACCTTGTAACACACTACGAACCCTAAATGGGTAGTATTTGGGTGCCCCTGAAAGTGTGGCCAATGTACCACTTGCAAACTCTTCATCTTCTTTCCATTTCTACTTTTCGGGTTCCCTTTCTCCATCTAATTCTTCGTCCCTCATGGCTTCTAGGATGTGCACTTGTCCTCTATTTGCACATCAGTGATTTGGATCCCATTTTTCTTTACATTTAAAACATAAATCCTTCTTTCGTAAATCCTCTCTTCTTATAGGGGACCATTCCCTTGGTTCCTCACCTTTCTTGTAAGAAGGTTGATAATCTGACCTAGAAGGTACATCCTTGGAATAGGTTTTGTTCTTTGTTATTGTAACTTCTAGTTTTAATGCTTTTTGGATAGCATCTTGGAGGGTTGTTGGATCAAGAGAGCCCACCAAACCACGAAGTGACTCCATCAACCCTTCTATAAACATGTAAGCGAGCCTTTCCTCATCAACTCCTGACACCATGACTGAAATTCTTTGGAACTTGGCCACATAATCTTTGACGGATCCCCTTTGTTTTAATTGTTTTAATTTTTTGAAATGCCTTTGGAGATGTTTTTTGATCAAACCGATTTATGAGTCTGTGTAAATTCATCGTATGTTACAACATTTTGGTTTCCTTGTGTGAGAATCCTGTGATGCCACCATTCGTGTGCAACCCCTCCCAAGTGTAGAATGACAAATTTAAGAGCATCCTCCTTGGTCATGGGGCTAAGAGAAAGGTATGTGTCGAGCTTCTAGATCCATGCTCGTGCTGTGACTTTTCCCAAGCTATCAAAATTTCATGGTTCATCCTACTTACCTTTTTTTGTAAGTCTTTGTTAGGTTGCCTTTCATCTTTCCTCGATGTATTTCTTGTTCTTATATCACAATAGTCTCTAAATCGAATATTTTTCTTAAGGTCGGAATCAATTTTGGAATAGGCTTCTATCAATTCCTCAATGTCATTTGTTGTTATGGGCTCTTCTTCTTCTCTTGTGTGTTCCTCACTAGGCAAGAATGTAGGTTGTGTTGCTCCAGGTGTTGATCCTACAAGAGTTCTATTGTTTTCAGAATGATTGGAATTAACATCTTTCCCATTGATTTGTGTAGGTTTATTGATTGCATTATTTATGCTTTGGAGTGTTTGGAGAAGCAATTCCGATGCCTTCCCTTGTTGCTCCATAAAAGCCTTCAATTCGTTTCCCAGGTTGAACTCATGATCCCCCATTTTTCTACTAGTACTTTGGCTGTTACTTGCTTCTAGTTTTCTTCTTTCCCTATTTAAGGCACGTTGAGCTCTTTGGCTTACTTGCATACACTATCTTTTATCCGCAGGCTGGCAGGATAAAAGCTCTGATACCACTTGTAATGTCCCCTTTTAGGATTTTCCCAATTTCGTAACCTGCAACAATAATAATCACTAAAAAAGGAGGACATTAGAAATATTAAAGGTCAATAAATTACGATAATATTCAATCCATAGCATTGTTCATAGAATTCATCTATCATAGCATATTTAATAATGAGATCAATAATTCATAACATAAATAATGAGATCAAATCATCATAGCATAATCAATATTTAGTTGAATCCATCATAACACAATTCCTCAAGCCAATAACATATGGAATCTCGTAGGGGTGTTAGTAACAATATTGTCGAGAGTATGCAAGGGGGGCCATCCTTACATCTCCCATTCCACCTTGGAGGCTGGTCATCCTCCTTGATCAAGTCCAGGAGCACTTAGTCGCCTCCCAGCCCACGCGTGTCTCATCTTGGTGTGGCGTGCTTGATAAGATGCATGAAGACCGCTATTTCAACAAGGCCGGGAGCACTCATACGCCTCCCGGCCCATGGCTAACTAACTCGGGGTGGCGTGCTTGATGAAGGGGCTTATTGGTACTTCACCATCTCATGAACCCCGAAAGGGCCATCATTTCCTACTTACTAACATCACCTTATTTCAATTGTGTTGCTTGGGAATTGGTATGATTGATATATGTACCTCTTGATGGATTCCAATCTGCTGTTATAAATATTGTCTCTGCTGTTATCAACTATTGCATATATATATCACTGCTGATATATATTCCTTTCTGCCTTCTATATATTCCTTTGCTGATCTGTTGATGGATGATTTTCTATTTCCGCTGTAATTCTTTTTATATATCTTTTATATTTTTGCTTGATATCTTTTTCCTACACTCCCCCTTCAAATGCACTTCACAAACTTCTTAATATATCTTCCAATTAGGGCGATTTCACTCACTAGACACACCCGATCACAAAAGAGGCAACTCTTATTAAATACATGCCTTTTCATTACACACTTTAAATGAGACGATTTTGTCTTTTTGTGGGAGCACTCCTTCTAAGGGGGTCGGCCCTTATAGCAAGATATTTATTTTAATTTAGATCTCAAAAATAAGACGCCAAAACTTGAGGAGTCGGCCTTGAAGGAAATATGATTTAAGTGTGGCGATTCTATATGGAGGTCGGCCTCATGAATGATAAATTAAATATACTCTCAATGTAATGTCCCTTACAACAATATATTTTAGAACGGGGCATTTCAAAAAATTAGCCAAAAAATGATTTAGCGACCTGTTGGTGCGAGGGGACTCCCAGTCATTGCTGGGATGATCGAGGGATGTCCAGGTGTCCCCTGGCTGTCCTGGGGATGGCTGGGAGTCCCCACATTGTCGCCTGAAAGGGGAAATGTCCCTGGGGCATCCCCTGATCTGCAGGGAAATCTTGGGGATATCGGGGGGGGGGGGCGCAGGCAGTGGGTGGGTGTTTCATTCCTCCGCCAAAGTCTTGGGGACGTCCCTGTCTCAGAAATACCAGGATTTTTGGGGGGATGGGTCCCCATGGAACACTGGTTCTTTGTCCAAGGTTGAGTTGGAGCCCAGAGATGTCTGCTGAATCTGAGTATGATATGAATTCATTTTATGCATCTTTTTTGGACACAGAATAGAACAAATTAAATATTTGTACACAGTGAATGCATAAACTTTTGATACAAAATTTATGTCATGAAGAGGTATATATCAAAATCACACAAACCAACTGCAATGGCACAAAGTCTTCTAACCATAAACTGGGGAGGATTTTAAGGAAGGAGTTTATTTTATGAGTGTAAAATAGTTGGCAAATCTTTCCATGTCAAACTAAAAGAAAAAGAAATTTCAAATATATGTATTGCATACTAGTATCTGAAGAATAGCATAAAAACATAGTTACTGGGAAACTCCAGTATTCGAATGAGGACTACGTCCCTGTCCCTGCACCCACAATTTTTGTAACGACATTTATAGATAATATAACCACACCCTTATTCATTTACTTATGTGTCCTAATTTTAATGGTGTTCCTGTCCCTGTACTGGTACCGTATTCCCATGTATCCAGATAACTATGCATGATAGAAATAACTAGTAAAACTTAAATAAGATTCAAAATATGGTTAATGTCTAGCTCTAACTGTATAGACAGCCACACGATTATCATAGAATAGATGAGTTTTAGAAAGACACCTTTTTTCATTCAGAATTTTTTTCATGTATTTGTCTGTCTTAAGATGTATTTAGATTTTTCTCCATATATTTGTCTGTCTCGAATATGCATTTGGATTTTTCTCGATATATTTGTCTGCCTTGAATTGGAGGCTTACCACTTTTTTGGGAGTCTCATATGTTTTGTTCCTGTTTATGGCTTTTTATATTGTATACAAGTGTTCTTCCTTTTTTTTCCAGTTTTGGCAAGAAGTAGGGTGGAGTCTATCACCCAAGGTAATTTAAGAAATTTATTTCTGCTTAATTTATTAATCCAAATCAAACTTAATTTAATTTACATGAAATATCTGCCTTTCCAAAAGTAGCCTAAATCAATAAAGATTAAGTGGTGTCGAAAAAGAAGTTTGCTCTTGTGAAAGAAATTGAAACCTGCCAAAGATATATTTTGTTTAATAAATTAATTCATGTAATAGATTTTGTAATTTGGAGTAATATCAGTAATATTGCTGAAAGATCTCTGAAAGCATACTTGACTTGAAATTTTGTGAACTTTTGTGGCCCACATTAAAGGTACCACCCAAGGTAACTTAAGAAATTTATTTCTGCTTAATTTATTTATCCAAATCAAACTTAATTTAATTTACATGAAATATCTGCCTTTCCAAAATTAACCTAAATCAAGAAAGATTAAGTTGTGTCGAAAAAGAAGTCCGCTCTTGTAATTGAAACCTGCCAAATATATATTTTGTTTAATAAATTAATTCATGTTACTAATATCTACGATGAAGTCTGGCCTTGAGGAGACGTGTTGAAACGGAGTCATCCTTAGTTTGTAAAAAGTCTTTTAGTCAGCAGTGAATTGTTTAGGTACGAAAAATTCGAGAGTCACCAAATACCCAAGGGTTACAATTAGTGGAAAATAGGTGGGAAATCCCAGCAACCTTGCTATTTGCTTATATAATTTGCTATTATTATCACAGGGTCTACATATATATTTTCCAATAAACTTCTCTGAACTAGTTTGGAGCAACCTCAAATTGGGTGGCAATATGAAGCTTACAGTTGGTAATTAGGGTTTAGTATTTTCAAAGTCTGGTATATATATATATAATTATTTGTTTTCAAACTTGTATTCTTTTATTTTGCTTGCTGAGTTTTTTGAACTCTTAATTTAGTTTTTTTGGGTTCTGTATAATTATTAATTATACAACAATTAGCAAACAAAATAAAAAAAAAAACAGTTAGAATTTGTGTGTTAAGAAGAGAAATTTGCTAGTATTCTTAATCCTTTCACTTTCAGCACTGCTAAAGTTTGTCTGCTTGAAACTTTCAATATAATGGTACAAAGTTGTTGGTTGGTTGCTTTTGCTATCATGTGCTTTTTTTTTCCTACTAGACTTGCTTGTTTTGGTTTGTCATATTGCTGATGTGTGAAAATATCAGGTTTTAGTTTGTGTGCTTATCCTCATAAACATCTCTATGCAGGTTCAAGATTCTTTTCCTTTCTCTGTTGCTTTATGTTGGAAAGGTCCCGCCTCAGAGGCAGATGAAGGGAGTGTGCCAACACCATCGGATAGTGTCATATTTCCAAGGGGTAATCCAATACCTAGTACCAAAGTGCTAAGTTTTTTCAGGAGTGGCACCTTCACGCTAGATGCCGTTTATGCTGATACAGGGGATTTACCTCCAGGAACACCTTCGAAGATTAGCACCTTTACTGTAAATTTTCTCTCTCAAAATTTTTCCCATTTTTGCAATGCGTATATAGAAATTCTCTTTCGAAATTGGAATAGTGGTCATTAGTTTATCCTATATCTGGTTAGCAAGGAATTGTTTTTGAAATCAACAGATAATATCATAATTATATGTTGAAAATAGCCACTGCATCCAAGAGCTTTAAAATTTTCTTTTAGATTCTTCACAGACATTAATCTGATTCCATCTTCTAGTATCATATCTTGCCTCCACAAGTGCTTATATATGCTCAATTTGCCAGTGCTTTGTTTCTATATGTACTGGGGAGCAATTTAAACATTTTGTTTCTGCATTTTCACTATGTGAGAATCGAGATGTATGTCTTTTTTGGACAATAGTGGTCCTTCTGTTACATCTTATTTTCCTATTTGAATCTATGTACTGAAGAAGTAAGGTTACAAACTGATCCGTGAAGCTTTTGTTAATAGTTATTTCTGTTAAACTGTTAAGTTGATAGCACACACTTTGATAACATCTAGAATAAAAATGTAAACTAAAAAGAAAAAATAACAAAGAACATAGATATTTTATTGGCTTGCATTAGATTTGAACAAAAATTCCTTAGGAATAAATGTGAATAATGGTAGATAATATAACTTGAGCATTCTGATTGACATCATGTAAGGGAGCATGGCAGATTACTTCTGACTTAGAATACAATCAATGTTCTTTTTTTTTTTCTCTTTAAGTCTCGTTATCAGAATCATCAAGTGACATAATGGAGGACAATAGGATATGTCATTGATAGACATGTAGGATAGATCATGGAAAGATACATATTCAGACCAGATGTTGTTAGTTGAAGTTTCTCTGAGCCTAGTTCCTTATCCAATGTTGATTACAAAATTGATTTTAAAACTAATTCTCTATCTTTAAAAAGCTATTTTATGTAGTTTATTGCTGTTGATTTTTTTTTATATATTTGTCAATGTCTTTGGAAAGATTTTGCATAATCTTATATACTAATGGACCTTGGTTGGGTTAGGGTTACATCGTTAGGAGAAGCTTTTGGGAAAATTGGCTAGGGTCAGTGACAAAAGCCTTTGATGATATCATAGTTTGTGCCTACTATCAATGATGACAGAGAACATAATAGTAGCCAATCGTTAGACATCTCAAGTTCAAGGCTATTATAGGATGTAATGAGCCGAATATATCATTTTACTAGAAGGAATCATCAGTTAAGAGAATGTTGAGCAAACAAAGAATAAGTTTATCCTTGGAAAGTAGGAAAGAAATGTAATATCCCCTTCTTGATCCACAAAGATCGAATTGGTTGGCAGTTAGACAAGGACTGAATTTCGATTGAGTCCTTGTCGCCAATTAGTTGTAGGTCTTTCAACCAGAGGGTGGCAACTGAGTCTTCCTGTTGAAGTGGCTTAGTTGGCCAGTTATGTGGTTGCATTATAAAATAAGGGTTGCTGCATTTGTATTAATCCCATAGCCGTACACACCTGTAGTCATCATCAGCAAATGAGGTAGTGTTTGGTCAGTGAACTGCCAGATTTTGTGGAGAGTGGTTTGTCATTTAAATACCACTGAATGAGGAATTAAGTTGGATTGATTTAGGATTGCACATGTTGGAGAGTATAGGAAGCACTGGAAAGGAAGGAAAGGGGCATCATTGGAATCATAAACCAAAAAACCTTCATTCTAAGAGTGACGCAAAGACAACATTTTGGTGTCTGGGACAAAAAGCCGCAGGTGTTTCTACAGCAAGTTTTGAGGACAAAAACCCTCAGCTACAAACAAGTATTGCAAGGTGACAGTAGGGCAGAGCAGGTTGTGGAGATTTACAAACATTGGGTTGGCATGTTTGCAGATTCTGGAGGCTTCAAGGAGTCAAACGAATGTGCTGGATACGCTTAGTAATTAGACTCAAATTAGTAGTTATTTCTATTGTATGTTTGTATTTACAAAAAAAAATGAAAGACCAAAGGAAATCATAATATATTACTGTTGTTAGAATCCTTTCTAGGCCTATTTCTGTGTGTTTAGGCTATGTCACTACAATTTTTTTGTGTGTTTTAGTCAGGGTTGATACAATGGTATTGGACCTGTGATCTTGCTAGCTTGTGAAAAACTCAAAAAACAACCACCAAAACAATTAGACATCTGTACTGCATGTCAAAAAGTGACAGGGAAACGAGGACTCAACATAGGGAACAGAGGAAGCAGAAATGTCACGCGAGGACAAAGAGCAGGAATTTTTCAAGTTGATGAAATCCTTAAAGCATGGGCAAAAACAACTTATTGAACTCTTCATTCTAAGTACGCAGGGTAAGGAAACCAAAGAAACAAATCATGCCACTATGCCTTCGGAAATGATGCACAAGGAGAGCCTCAGCAACGAACCAGAACACCCCAGCGAAATCAGCTATAGGTACAAGACCATGCGGGGTCATGTTCTTGCATAAAGAAGCTTTGTTGCAGGATGAATTAATGGACAATTAGTACAAGAAGGATTTGCATGCTCTTCATGTAGAATACGGAGCTAAGAGTAGAATTTCAGGTAGATATTTCCTTAATGAGTTTTTGTCTGCTGAAATAAAAAACCAAAACCAGGAATGCAAGTAAAACCCCTTTGAACAGGCCTCATGAAGACTTGCAAAGCAGATTGGGCAAGCTCATCGCCCCCTCATTTGATGGATCCAACAAAACTTCAAGTTGAGCTTGGATCCAAAATTTGAACACATACTTTTCATTGGGCTTGATGTATGAGGAGGAAGCTATTAAGATTGTGATCCTTCACTTGGAAGGGATTGTACATGAATGGTGGTATCATGGCCTAATTACTCAATGACACTGCCATATCACCACCTACGTGGAGTTTTCTAGGAGGTTGACAAACAGATTTGAGTGGCAAGACCCAGAGGAGCACTTCAGAGAGCTTTCACAATTACGTCCCAAGGCTTAGTGGATGCTTATGTGGTTGATTTTCAGAGAATAATGGTGATGGTATTTGATGCATCAGAAAGGTGCCTGGTATTCTTATTCATGGAAGGGTTGAAAGAACCTCTTAGAGGCCTAGTTGAGGCTCTTGAACCAGACCCATTGCAAGTTGCCATAAAAAGGTCCCTAACTTTGGAAACCACTACACCTAGCAGATCTTTCCAAGGTTCAACTTTTAGAGGAGCGAATGTAGGGGGCATCACAACAACAACAATAGCAACAATGGCAGCGAGGAACTTCTTATAAACCTTTTCCGCAGGAACTAGGGGTTATAGCCTGAAGAGGTTTTGTGGTTATGTAGAATCTAATTTTTGAAGATGTTGTAGAAGATGAAGTGATTTAAATTAAAAAAATATAGCTCTGACTTTTGTTGCCTTGTGAAGATTTACTTGTAGCTTGATTACTAGCTATTTAAAATGCATAAATTAGTGTGCAATCAAACTGGCCAGAAGTTTGTAATAACATTGAAAGACAAATTGTAGTGATGGTGAATGCAAATAACAGTGAGAAAATGATAGAAAGTGAACGAAGTTTTTTCAGTGCATACTGAAAGCTATTGACCAAATTGTATGTACAAATGAGACAAGATGAATGGAAGAGCACATGTTGCACCAATTAGAGGATGAAAGTTTGCAACTGGGAGAGACACTGTAACAACACGAGAAGAGCTATATGAGGAATGCATTTAACCAAATGCATTGAAAAGTTTGATATGGTATAATAATAATGATGGAGATTTAATACGAGTAATGTTTTGCAGTCAGAAGAAATGAATAATGGAGGGAATGGAACTGCTATGTCGAGATGCTAATTGATTAGATTTGAACAGAGTACAAATTTTGACAATGACTTTCCTATTAGTTTTCAGTGATCATGCAGGATGATGGTGAACAATGAATGGAAGTCTGAAGAAATGTATAAAAATGAAAGATAATCAAAATGTAATTGCTGTGGTCCATTTGACGTTGAATGGTGTGACAGAGAAGATAATTAGACAAGAATAGAACAATGAAATTGACAGCCCGAAATGGGGATCAGTTGCGTGCATGAGAATATATAAAAATGCTGTGAATGAGTTCAACTATGGTGAAAACTGGAGGTATCTGAGGAAAAATTGAAAGTTGAGGTTAGGTATGGTTGTATTAGAAGTTTTAAGTCTAAGATTCATGCTGATAGGACAAGTGGGTTTTATGTAAGGTCATTCTGGAAGTTGTGAAGTCAAGAGTTATTTGTACGGTACATAGAAGTCAGTTGCAAGATGTACTTAATTACATTTTCTCAATGGAAAAGTTTGATCACTTGAATAGGAAATTCACTCATATGTTGTTGTGCTTTCCTTGCTATGTAAGGTCATTCTGGAAGTTGTGAAGTCAAGAGTTTTTTGTACGGTACATAGAAGTCAGTTGCAAGATGTACTTAATTACATTTTCTCAATGGAAAAGTTTGATCACTTGAATGGGAAATTCACTCATATTGTGTTGTGCTTTCCTGGCTTATTTTCTTTAATGTTTGTGCATGCTTTTTCCTCATCTATTCCTATAGGTGCATGTCAGTCACATTGTGTTGACAATTGAGTTGTATGTGAGAAAATTAAAGAGATAGCTGACATTAGGACTCCTTGAAAGACTTATTTGTGGAATTTCCTATTCATGATACTTCAAATAAATTGTATTCAGTATATTTAGGAGGGTCTAAACATCACTCAATTAATATAGTGATCTTTGGGATTGTAGAGGAGGAAATGGCAGGACATTGTTGGTTCATCTAACCTTGCATATTTATGACATTGTAGAGAGATCCTTCATAACAAATCCTACATTCATTTCTCCTTTCCATTGATCAACCTTAGTGAACATATAGATAATTACTTCTATGAAGTGAAACATGAGTAGTAGAATTAGGAAGATTATAAGTGACTGTGATAAGCAAAAAGATGAAAAATTAATGTCTACTCCTCAACATTCAAGGAATTAAATCAAGCAATGGCACCTTAAAGTTTAGAAGAGTCATGTAGAGAGCTGTTTAGAATTGTGAAAAGTAGAGGTCATCCCTATTGTAAAGATGAGGAGATACTTACATTGTTAAATAGTGACCTACAATATAGCCTTTAGGTGAAGGTGGCCGTAAGAAAGATAGAAAGAAGAAAGAAATTATATTAATGTCAATGGGACTCAAGAGAACAACCGTATACAATAGAGTTCTAGGAAGAGAAACCTAGAAAAGTAGGTCAATGGGACTCAAGAGAACAACTGTATACAATAGAGAGTTCTAGGAAGAGAAACCTAGAAACTTCCCACCAAGGGGAAGAACAAATATAAAAGGTACAAAACAATAGGGGACCACCAAAATAAGTGGTCTAGAAGGTACAAATAGCTTAGAAAGGGGAACAAGAACCCCAAAGAGCAAAGAGGAGCCACGAAGGAAGACTGAAGATCATCAAGTATCACTGCCTGGACTAGAAATGGTGAAGTCACTAGTTTCATCGTCGATAACTGTGAAGGAACTGATACAAGATCTGGTAATGCTCATCGGGGAGTGCCGAGGGTCGGGAGGGGTACTCCCACTAGGATCACACCTAACATCCAAGCCCAAAGTAACCCCTATAAGAGTCATGTAAAAGAAGGTCATGGGTGAAATTCTTGTGACTTTTGAGAGATGTCAACACCAATTGATGTATAGAATTTGAAAACACCATTTTAAAAGTTTTGAGGAATCAAGGAAATTATTTGAAAAGGGATGCAAGATACTTAGGAAAAATTGTGCAATAGAAGTAGAGATATATAACACGAAAAAAGGAAAAAAGATTTGATTAGGGCATACATTATAAATAGATTATTAAGAGTTAATTGATGAATCAAGAAAGGCTCCAATCAACATGTTGAAGAAGAAACAATTAATATTCTATTGCCAAAGTGTAGGTTAACATTGAAAGTCGTTCCACCCACATAATAAAACGAAGCGTACAACCAGCCAATGAACCTAGTAGTAATAGTTTGAGTAACTATAATTGTTTGAAATAATAATTCATAGAAGCAAATATCGTCCTCGGGATTTTCTCGACATCCCAAAAGATAAAGATATTTTCAATTTCCCGGGATATTATAAAAAAAAAAAACTAGGAAACCAAAAAATGCAATAAAATTTAAAAAAAAGAGAAATAATTGATGTTTCTTACATTTAAAACCATACTAGTGGCATAGAAAGTGAGAGCGTGGAAATAAATGAGTGTACAACATGAATTTTGAAATATGGATTTTTCTCATTAATTTTGAGATCGTTGATTAGAGATAATGTAATATAAATCTCTTTAACAATGTTTGTAAATGACTGCCAGAATGATAATGAACCCCTAATATAATAGATCACAACATAGTTGAAAAACTCGCCAAGCCCAAAAAACACGACTTGGCGAAAACTCGACAAAAAACTTGGCAACCTAAAAATGCTTAAATTTCATTAAAAATAAATTCTTTTTGCAAAATTCAATGATAAGATACATCCAATGAGTCAATAAATGAGTACATAAATGAAACAAGCTGAGTCTAGTTGTATTTGATTGATTTGAAAGCAAATTGGGTACAAAATGGTATCCTCATGTGGAATGCGCTGATATTGATAGTCTGAAACAAAATGAAAATAGCAAATTGTTTTTGTAAAACTGAAAGTCAATACTACATTAATATATTTTACAAATTTACATCTTCCTCTTCCTCTAACTTTCTTGTGCGCTGCCGAAGATTATATTGCCAAAACTCGGCGAGTTTTTCCCCCTTGACTTGGTGAGTAATTCCGGAGAGTTCTTGCAGGAAAAACTTGCCAGGCAAAAAAACTCGTTGAATACTGGGAGAGTTTTGCAACTATGGATCACAACTAGTGTAAATACAACCTGTTAACCCTACCATTCTCCTTAACTATCAAGTCAATGAGACTAATCTATACACAAAATGGTAAGTACAGTTCACAACAACGGTCTCCCTAACCTCTTCAAATACCTCTTAATTTTACAGCAGTGGCAAGCATTTCAGGACAGCAATGTCCTGTCTCAACAATGTTTCATACTAATCATTTTTATCATTAATATTTCCTATAATGTTGACTGCAGTATTGATGTCCATATTAATTGACCATAGTACTAATAAGGATGCTACTAAACACCATACTAATCAAGAATGTATAGGTCACAATAATGACAGAATGCTATTGATTAGTGATCATAGGAAGATTACTAATCACAAAAGGATAGTTAAGTCCAAAGACAATGATGACAATAACCATCTCAACTTGTACACCATTATTAACAACTGCTATGTAATTATGAAAATTGCCAAACAATTGCCTCAATAATACAACTATTTTACGAATGAAATGATGACAACAATATCCATTGATAAGTACAAATGACAACACTAACATCTGTGATGCAATAATAATGACAAGCCAAAGGATAGCATAATCATTTGATAGTTTTGTCTAGTAATGTTCCTTTTTAGGTGTATAGATTTTTGTGCGCATTATGCTTGTGCCTAGTTTCTCGGAGGCTATCCGACATGTTTAAGGGAACTCCAAACTTCTTGGAGTGGTCGTGTTTCTATCTGCAAAACAGTTGTGGGTATCTCAAGTCTGTATTTTCATCAGGGATGGTCGAAGTTATTTGTCAGAATATATTGGTTCGGTTTAATTATCAAATTTGGAGTTATATGGAGTTTTTAGTAAGTTTGATAATTAAACAGGTTATTTTAATTATTTATTGTGCACTTAAGTATAAGGAGGAAATATTTGAAGTGACTTAAATGTTATATGATGTGGGGGTAAAAGAAAATGTTTTATTTTTATATCCTAGTCACTTTAAAGTGTGCACATAACTTGGAAATAGAAATATTTTATAAGTTGGAGGAGAAAAATGTTCTATTTTCAAGAAAGATCATTTTGTAACTCCCAGAGGCTTTTAAAAAGGGAGTGAGAGCTCATTTGGAGACTTATGCTTGGTTTATGATATTGTTATTCTACTGGGATTATACTAGAGGTTCATTCTTCCTTCCTGTGGACGGAAACCCACTCGAAGAGGATCAGTTTCGATGGTGAGATATCCACCCTAGCTGGTGATGATGGTTTTCATTCAGGAAACCACATGGAGCTGATTTGGAGTTGATAGTTTCTATTGAGTTCGGCATTGTGATGCATTTTTGTTTATTGGAAATCAGTTGTAGATGATATTGTGTGGAGATTTGTTATATTTTCTATGTTTTGGATGAGTTTACTCTATGCCTGAGCTATGCTGGGCCGTACCAGCTTGATGGTACGATCAGATATAATAAATAAAGATGGAGTCTTTAGTAGAAAAATCTGATTTGGATAATATTATGAGTCATATCTTTCATTTCAGTACATTTTAGTTGAGTTTCAAGTGCTAAGTTAATATCTATGAAGGTATCCGTACTACTCAGGCCGTACATCTTTGAAATGGTACGATTGATCAAATAAATTAATGTTGAAGTTTTTTGGTTTGAAAACATTTGGAGGATATTTGTTTGCCTTAGACGTCTCCTTTCTGAGTAAATTTATTGAGTTTGATGCAGTTGATTGTCCATGGTGAGCAGCCGTACATGTCTAGCCGTACGACCCTGGGCATGATAATTATATTGCTGTTGATTATATTTCTAATGCATATAATTTGGGAAGTGCTCAGATTTGATTTGTATGGGTTTTAGATCAGATTTAAGTTAGTTTTGAGGTTGATGTCAGTAGTATGAGAGTTTAGTGTGTTTCCAGCTCCTTTCATGGTGCCGTACCAGTCCAGAACTGAGATTTTTAACAGCTGTTTGATGATCTTTTGTGAGTCTTGTTCAGTGATCTTCAAATGTTAATAGTTTGAAATGCTTTTCAGATACTGATGGAAAGACATTGGTGTTTTATGCTATAATTATGTGAGTTCCTTATCTGCACCAGGCTACCACATAGCATTACCAGAGACTGTATTGATGCTTCAGTTTTGATCAGCACGCCTTGAGATCTTCTTGTTGGGGATAGTTTCATATTAGGAGGTTGAAAATGTTGCAAGTATGGACCTAACTGGTGTTGTCATTGATGTCAACATACTCCTGTTACATTAATGATAAGGTTTGGACGAGTTGTGTGCTGAGGATATTGAGAAAATTAGTCTTAATCAGGTACAGAGAAGACCAATGAAGACAACAAGGTAAAAGTCCAAGATAGGATGAGGATCAGAGGATGCGGTTTAAAGGGTTTGTAGATATGTCTTAAGGTGGCCTAGTAGAGATTTCAGAGGTCCGCATGAAGATCTGAAGAAATTATGGCCGCTCAAGTAAAACCGGTTCCGGTAGGTGTTCAGAGGTGATAGAGTGATATAGATAGGTCCAGTGAGATCCGGAAGTGCATTATCCTGTTCTGCGGATTTGAGGGAGTGTTGAGGAAGTCTTGGTGAAGTGTCAACTCAATTGGTTCGTGGTTTGAAGATTCACAAGCATCTATTCCTTTATGACAGTGATGACAGATTGTGTTCTTAAGGTTCCAGATGAAGGAGAGAAGGATTTCGGTAAGCAGAAGAAGTGTTGATGTTCTTGGTGATTCAGGCAAACTTGTGGAGGTCTTTGGATCGTGTTCAGTTCGTGTTGGTGGTCTGCATTGAAGTTGGAGCTCGCAATTGAAGAATGACTTCCGGATGATGGTGTTCTTCCTGAGACTGACCGACCGGATGAGTTATACATCTTGCGGATGTTCTTTTAGATGTTTGCCAACTTAGATGATTATTCCTAAGTTGATGTCATGTATAAATAAAGGATTGTAAAGTCATTTCAAAGGGTGTCTTGTGGAGATGAGTGTGTGGTAGCGAGGATAGCGAAAGGCAGAGCAAAAGTATTGGGCTTAAATGGAACTGATTCAGGCATGGTGAAGATGCTATTCTCTAGTTCAAGTAGGTGATACTTATTATTTTGTAGACAATGTGTCTCTTGTAGGCAGTGAGCCTCTTGTGAGCAGTGTGCTCGGGCAATGAGCCCTAATTGGCATGTGCCATTTTGTTCTTTCTATTCTTCTAATAGAGAATACAATCTTGGGTTAATCACCCCGTGTTTTTTCCCTTAACTAGGTTTTCCACGTCAAAATCTTGGTGTCTCGTGTTAATGTGCTTATGCTCTTGATTTATTGCATTGTGTTTTCATGATTGATTTATTATCATACTGCTGAATTGCAAAGTGGAGTTAAGTGTTTAATTGGAAGAAAATTTTGTACAACTGATTCACCCCCCCTCTCAGTTGTCTGCCCTAAGTCTAACAATTGATATCAGAGTCAAGTTCCTCTAAAAGGAGCTTAACCGCTTGAGGAGATCTAGGATGTCTTACAAGAAGGATAGTTCGAAGTTTGATGGAACCAATTTTAATTTTTGGAAAGGTCGCATGAAATGTCACTTGCAATGTATGGGAATGGCGTATTGGACCATGGCTACAACAAAGTATACACCTCCACAGGGTGGTCCGAAAGCCCCAAATGAAATCACAGATGCTGAAAATAATTTGCGGACTATAGAAGCTCTTCTAAGTGCATTATCTGATTCAGAGCTCTCAAATGTTATTGACCTACCAACTGCTTTTGAGATTTGGGAAAAACTGGAACTTTTGCATGAAGGAGACAAGTATGTTAAATGTGCGAGGTTACAAAGTCCGAAAGGAAAATTCGAAAATCTGAAGATGAAAGAAGAAAATATCACTACTTTTATGCCAAGAGTAAATGAGCTTGTTTGTGGAATTAGAAATGTTGGTGGAGTCTTGGATGAAAATGAGATTGTTGGCAAAACTCTCAGATCCCTTCTTGCTTCTTATAAAATCAAGGTTGCTGCCATTGAAGAATTCAGAGCCCATACAACTATCACAAGAGATCAATTGGCTGCATTTGAAATGACCGAGTTTGGAGATGACCCCCCCAAGAATGAATCTGCATTCAAAGCCAGTGCCTCTGTAAAAGATAAACAAAGGTTTGATCTGGGAGAGAACTCATCAAGGAAATTGTCATGGTATGAAAAAGCAAGAAAAGACCTGGAAGAAGAAGTAGAAATTGCTCAATTTGAAGCCCTTATTGCAAAGAGACTGCCAAGAGGATCCGGTAAGTATGAAGGAAAATTGCCTTTTAAGTGTTTTAACTGCAATAAGATTGGTCATTTTGCCTCAAGGTGTCCGGAAAGATTTTCAAGGCCAAATCCTAACAGATCTAGGTTCCAAAAGAATTGTTACTATGTTCATGAAGAAGATGATAATGAAGGAGTAACAGATGATGAATCAGAGACAGGAAACAAATCTCGAAGTGATTGGGTATTTATTGCCATCAAGGAAGAAGATCCAATGTCCTCTGAATCTGTCAATCATAAAGTTGTAGAAAGAGCTTTGGCTGCCCAAGTTGAAGAAAAGGATGACTGGGTCATTGACAGTGGATGCTCTCACCATATGACAGGTGACAAAAATAAATTCATAGATTTGGAAAGGTATGAAGGAGTGGTAGAGTTTGGTGATAATTCTGCTGGTAGAATCAGAGGTAGAGGAACTATTTCTTTTGATGGAAGGAACAAAACCGGTAATGTACTGTATGTTGAAGGATTGAAGCACAATCTTCTCAGTGTTGGACAGTTGGTGGACAAAGGCTATGATCTCCGATTCAAGAATGGAAAATGCAAGATCTTTGAAAGTTCCGGAACAAAGATTGCATCTGGACTCAAACTAAAGGTAATATCTCCCACTTGGTATTGGTAAAAGTTGCTTATTTTTTCATGTTGATCAGAGTTGGTTATGGCATAGGAGGATGTGTCATGTGAATTTTGATAATATCATCAAGATAAGCAATACTCAGGCTGTAAGAGATCTTCCAAAATTGGTGAAACCTACTAATAGCTTGTGCAAGGAATGCCAGTTGGGTAAGTTGAGCAGAGTCACATTAAAAAACAAAGAACTGTCTTCTACCGGATTATTGGACTTAGTTCATATTGATCTTTGTGGTCCGGCAAGAATCAGGATTGTGCAAGGTGATAGATACTTCATGTTACTAATTGATGACTATTCCCGGATGATGTGGGTAACCTTTTTGAAAGAGAAATCAGAAGCTCTTGAGAAATTCAAAATATTCAAGGCTATGGTAGAAAATGAAACCGGATTAAAATTGAAATGTCTAAGGTCTGATAGAGGTGGAGAATTCACATCCGATGAGTTCATAGAGTTCTGTGAGAAACATGGAATAAAGAGACAGTTGTCTGCTCCTAGGACTCCATGGCAGAATGAAGTAGTGGAGAGAAAGAACCGGACCATCTAGGAAGCATCTAGGATAATGATGATGGAAGCAAATGTTCCTCAGATTTATTGGAGAGAAGCTGTTAGCACTGCAGTCTATACTCTCAATCAAGTTCAAATTAGAAGCAATACCGGTAAGACTCTTTATGAACTTTGGTTTGGCATCACTCCTACTGTGAGGTATTTCAGAGTTTTTGGTAGCAAATGTTACATTAAAAGAGATGAAGATCTAGGAAAGTTTGATGCTAGAAGTGATGAAGGAATATTTTTGGGTTACTCTACTCAAAGCAAAGCATACTGGTGTTATAACAAGAGACTGAGAAAAATGATAGAAAGTACAAATGTGAAGGTTGATGAAGGAATTGAAAAACCCTCAAGTTTTTATGAATATGATGAAGATGATCAGAATGGTGTTCTGATTCAAGGAGCCCAAGCCTCCTCTGAAAGTCAGATTCAAACTGATCCGGTAAATCAGGAAGAAGAGATGAGTTTTGATGAGTCTAATCAAGAATCAGAAGTGCAAGAAATTCCCAAAGTTCCCAGGTATGTAAGACTGAATCACTCTGAAGATCAGATCATAGGTGATAAAAGCAAAGGTGTACAAACAAGAAGGAGAATTGCTCAAGATTCAGATGAGTATTGTCTGATTTCAAAGATTGAACCTAAGACAGTGAATGAAGCTTGCAATGATGAAAACTGGTCTAAAGCAATGGAGGAAGAGCTGATGCAAATTGAGAAAAATCACACTCGGGATCTTATTCCCAGACCTAGAAACAAGAATGTGATTGGAACAAAATGGGTCTTCCGGAACAAACTAAATGAAGTTGGTGAAGTAATCAGAAATAAAGCCAGATTGGTCTGCAAGGGTTACTCTCAAATAGAAGGAGTTGATTTTGAAGAAACTTTTGCTCTGCTGGCAAGAATTGAAGCAGTCAGATTATTTCTTGCTTTTGTTGCCTTCAAAGATTTCAAGGTATATAAGATGGATGTCAAGTCTGCCTTCCTGAATGGTGACTTGGAAGAAGAAGTGTACATAGAACAACCGGATGGATTTCAATTGTCTAATCATGGTGATATGGTCTGCAAGTTGAAGAAAGCACTATATGGACTGAAGCAAGCCCCAAGAACCTGGTATGAAAGATTGGATAAGCATCTTTTGAAGATTGGTTTCAACAAAGGTACTGTTGACAGTAATTTATATTTCAAAATTGATCATGAAAACATTTTGATTGTTGAAGTGTTTGTTGATGATATCATTTTGAAGGAAGAGATAGTATGTGTAAAACTTTTGCAAATCAAAGGAAAAGTGAGTTTGAGATGTCCATGCTTGGTGAAATGAATTTCTTCTTGGGTCTACAAATCACTCAAACAAAGAAAGGAATCTTTATTTCTCATACCAAATATGTGAAAGAATTGTTGAAGAAATTTGGGATGGAAGACTCAAAACCAATGAATACTCCCATGGCAACCGGATGTAAATTGAACAAAGATGATGACTCTCCTAAGGCTAATCAGACAAAGTACAGGTCAATGATTGGAGGTGTTGGCACTAATTTTGGTCTGGATATGAGCGCAAATGTTGGAGGGTTTTTTCTTTTTGGGCCCTAAGTTTCCTTGTTCATCGCTATGACTTTCTCTATTGGCGAAACTTCTTTTTGAGTGCTCAGATTATGATTGAACCATCGTTTTGAACCCTTTTGGTTCATGGTTCAACGGTTCGGAGCTTTATGTTTTTGGTTCATCGGAGTGATCGGCTTCATCGGTGAACTGTTTCTTGGTCCCTCCGATAGGTTTGGTTTGGCCGATGGATGTTCATCGGCATAACATTGAAGATCGGCATAGGCATTTTGGGTTTGGCTGATGACTTTGGTCATACCGACAGGCGAGGAATGTGGAGACTTCATCGGTGAGAGTTTGGTCCATCGGCTGGGGAGCTTTGGGTTTGGCCGATAGTGTTGATATCGCCGATGGAGGGATTTGGAACAAGCATCGGTGTGACTTTGTGCGATTGGCCGAAGAGTTTTTGACTTGCCCGATGGTGGGAGTCACGCCGACGAAAGGAGGAGGCCAGGGTCCATCGGGATGACTTAGTATGTCGGCGAGGGAATTTTGGGCTAGCCCAACGGTTGTTGTCTGGCCGACGAAGTATGTTTTGGTGGCCATCGGGGAGACTCGTATTGTCGGTGGGAGTCTAGAGAGTTAGCCTGATGGTCAGTCTCTGGCCGATGAGGGAAATGTAGTGAAACGGTCGGCGAGACTGTTGAGATCGGCCAGAGGATTTTTGGATGCTCCGATGGAGGGAGTCACGCCGACGGGGGTGTAGAGTGTAGTTTGTGGTCATCGGCCAGACTATTGATGTCGGGATGAGTTTTGTGGAGTTGGCCGATGGTTCTTCTCTGGCCGATATGGAAGTTGTAGGCTTTCGGGAGGTGTCGTCGGTGAGACTTGATAGATCGGCAGGAGGATTTGGGAGTGTGCCGATGGCTCGGGTCTTGGCGATAGGCTTTGGACAAAGGCTTATGCGTCGAGCGTGGCAAAAGCGCTCGACATTTGTTATACATGCGGCCATGTTTTTAAAATGCTAAAGTGGTCTCCTCACCATGCATGTGGGACTAATCTCCCTGTATTATTCTAAACCTGCAGTGATGCGCGTTTTGGCGGGAAGCTCCATTTTGAACGCTGCGACAGTTTGCTCGATGGCTGCGGGTTGTTGAGCCATCAATGGCGACTGTGCTGAGGCGTGGGCGAGTTGTTGAGCAGTCATGTACCCGATTTTTTGGCGTAAAGACTTCCAGATGGCGGCACAGGGCTCGAGGCCACCATTGTCTACTTTTTGTCTCTGCAGCAATAAATTTTGAGCGCCATTCCTTTGAAGGATCTGTATCTGGCGAATTTTTTGTCAAAGTCATGTAATTAATTACTGTGAGGTACACTTTCTGGCCAATATAGACAGACTGTGTTACCATTTTTGTCGTTGTTGAAAGTTGAACATTTGGCTCTGTAATACAATACAGCTGATTTGGTTGCTCTGTACAGCAAAACCTGCGAGTTTATGTATCTCTTGTTGTACGTTTGTGCATAAATCCACTGATTTCATGGTTAATTTTATATGAGAAACGCTATGTTAGCATGTGTTTTGTTAATTCTGTCTCCAGTATTGCATGTATCTTTCTTCTGAGTCTGGATATTTAAGTAATGTTTGAGACTCTAGAACATAGAATTCCTGTGTTGAATGTCTGATCTCTTAACTTATGCTCTAGGGGTAGATTAAATTGTTCTCAGATTGAACATTGGGAAGGGTATACTGCAGTAGGGATGTCATAAGTATAGATAGCTTAACACTCTGTATTGGGAGATATCTGTAAGGCAGGTATCATATGTGTCCCCCTGAAATCCAGTTTTAGTTGTTCATGCATATCATTCACAGGTGTATGTCTATTGACTCCAGGCCCTGGATAGGCACCAATCTAACTTTGTCTTTGTGTTATATACCATGTCTAGCTTTGCATCCAAACTTAAAATCAAAATCAAACTCTAAAACAATCTTTAGGACATTAGAATTAGTTTTAGGATCCTCAGTCCTCTGTCTACAACTGCAAATAGGCCCAAAGCTAGCCCCTTTGCTCTTATCTTTCAGTTTTGGTCTACTTACAGGAGGACTTATCTGCTTTCTGTCAGCATCCCAGCCTTGTATGTATATCCTCGTGGATGTTGAGTAGGGAATACCCCCCTAGGTTTTGCAGAGCCTGAAGAAGAAGAGATAAAATATAGAGTCTATCTCCTACACTGTTGGCCCCTGGCCCAGAGATCCTGTTGATCATTGATGGCTACCTTGTAGGGAAATCTGGGAATAAGCATCCAGTCTGGGAAAAAACCAACAGAAATTGGCGACTCTGCTGGGGAGATCAATGTCATATCCATGAAAGTTTTGAGTCTACGAGATTGAAGAATTAGGCCTGGATGTGTTTGTTGCAGTAGAGAAAAAGGTTGTATATGTGACTCTGCTGGTGGATGACCCAGAAAGAAAGAAATCAATTTGCAGCTTCAGCTTGTTTGAAGCTCATTCCTCTTCAAGGAGGTGGCGACTCTGCATCAAAGAACCTGATAAAAGAACAAAATCAGTCAGAGAAGAATTTGCAGCTCCTGCAACATATCCAGGTATTTCATATTGTTTGACAGACTCCCTATTTGGTGAGATAGCACTGGTTAAAAGGGAAACATTGGTGAAAGCAGAGCTTGCATGCTTTTATTAGAACTTATTCTGTATTTCAAAGGGCATGCAATGTTGCTAAAAAGACTCATTTAAAGGACTTTAGGAAAGTTTGAAAAAACAGTCTAAATTTTGAGTGTCTAAAGTCATTGTTTGTAGAAAATCTGAGTAGAGAGGAGGGTTGCAAAAACATAAAGGATGTATTATCAGCCTATGCACCCTTGTGAAGTGTCAAGTGCAAAAATGTATAGTAGTCAGTCCCAACAATGTAATAAAAGAAGTTTCAACATAGACAGATATAAGCCTATAAATTTCAGTGGCATTTGTGGCTATCCAAATGCTCTTCCACCTAAAATCAGAATTTTTTTGCCTAAATTTAATGGTATAAAGGATGAATTAGCTGAGAGACACTTGCAGCAGTTTATGAAAGTGATAGATGACTTTGAGATTGACCATGAGGATGTGGTTATGAGATTATTTGTTCAATCTCTAGATGAAGATGCAAGGGACTGGTTTTCCTACCTTCCAGCTCACTCTGTCAGCTCTTGGCATGGTTTTAAATCTGCATTTCTAGTACAATATGGTGAAAGAATCTCTGAATATGCAGTTATTAGTAATTTTATGTACATCCATATTGAAGAAGGTGAGTTGATTCCAGCCTTTAACCTCAGATTTATGAGGGCATTGAATAGAATTCCAGAATGCATGAGACCTAATGATGCACTGTGCTTAGTTGTCTATTTGGGAGCTTTTGATAAGAAAATGAGTTACAGATTAAGAGACAAGGAGCCCACCACATTGCATCAGGCACATCAGTTTGCAATAGATATTGAAAACAATTGGAGGTATGGAATACAAAAGGGTTATTTTTCTGAAAATTTTTGTTGTCCTGCAGCCCCTGATGTTAATGAAAGATTTAATTCAGGAGTTGACAATGAATGTCAAAGTATTCACACCCCTGTTGTCCCAGTTTTTGCATCATTTCAAGTTGATGATGTTTCTGTTATAAAGGAGAATGTCTTGTTTTGCCCAACAAATGAAATTGAAAACAATGGTTTTTCAAGTAATATTTACATACCAGCCCTTATCAAAGAGCCATCACGTTTAAATGATCCAGTTGTGCAAGGTTGTGATCATGTGGATCAACAGTCAGTATCAGTTTCATCAGGAAGTATTAGAGGGATGGAGAATGATGCAGATAGCTCAACTTCAGAATGCATTGAAACAGCAGAAATCTTGTATATGGGGCAATCAGTTGATAGAAATGATATCCATGATCAATTCATGGATCAGGTTTGTTCTTCTTATGACTCTGGATCTGATAGTACTAAAGAAGAATTGGAGTATCATGAAGAAGAAGCAGAGGCCTTTGCGGTGAGTGTTAATCCCCTTTATGATGAGTCTATAGATGCCTTTGATGCTGTGAATCTTGACTTTCAGTGGTGTAGGATTAATCCTCTTTTTGAGGATGATGATGAATATAAGGAGACTGTTGACCTTGGTGTTACATCAGTTTGTGAGTGGGGGGCATATGAATTAGATATCTTCAGTTCTTGTGAAGATACTATGGATTTGCAAACTGTGAATGATGGATGTTCATCATCACCTGGTTTAGATATGTGCAACATTGGGTGTGTGGATCAGGATTTGTTTTCAATATCAGTAGATATTGGGGGTCTCATTTTTTCTGAGTATTTTGAGTTTTTGGATCAGCTGGATGAGTGCCTGATGGTGTGCAGTAGCCAGATAAATGATGAAGACTGCCAAGAGCAGTATGATGTACCATCTGAAGAGTATAACATGCATATGTTGCTTAATGCTGAAGGATTTTTTAGCATGTATGGCTGCATGTTTGATTTTGAAATACAGAGTGACAGAGGCAGTACTACAAGTGGCAAGATGTCAAAAATGGTGGAATATCTAATTGAGCAGATGACCTTATGGGCAAACTATGCCAATCTTTTCAGTTGGGATTGGGATCTTTCAGTTTGGAATCAGGCATTTGGCAGAAAAAAAATTTTGGTTCTTCCTTTTTGGCTACCCGGGGCCACCCAAGTGATGACTAAAAATATAGTTTTTGTGCAGGTTGGTGCAATGATCGACTCTCTTGCCCAATAGATATGGCCCAATCTGCGAAACCAGAGATTCTGAGGTCCTCGCTGCAGTTTTGCACCTGCATGTCCCCAGACAGAGCCAGTGTTGGCACTAATTTTGGTTTGGATCTGAGCGCAGATGTTGGAGGGTTTTTTCTTTTTGGGCCCTAAGTTTCCTTGTTCATCGCTGTGACTTTCTCTATCGGCGAAACTTCTTTTTGAGTGCTCAGATTATGATTGAACCATCGTTTTGAACCACCGCGTTGAACCCTTTTGGTTCATGGTTCAACGGTTCGGAGCTTTATGTTTTTGGTTCATCGGAGTGATCGGCTTCATCGGTGAACTGTTTCTTGGTCCCTCCGATAGGTTTGGTTTGGCCGATGGATGTTCATCGACATAACATTGAAGATCGGCATAGGCATTTTGGGTTTGGCCGATGGCTTTGGTCATACCGACAGGCGAGGAATGTGGAGACTTCATCGGTGAGAGTTTGGTCCATCGGCTGGGGAGCTTTGGGCTTGGCCGATAGTGTTGATATCGCCGATGGAGGGATTTGGAACGAACATCGGTGTGACTTTGTGCGATTGGCCGAAGAGTTTTTGACTTGCCCGATGGTGGGAGTCACGTCGACGGAAGGAGGAGGCCAGGGTCCATCGGGATGACTTAGTATGTCGGCGAGGGAATTTTGGGCTAGCCCGACGGTTGTTGTCTGGCCGACGAAGTATGTTTTGGTGGCCATCGGGGAGATTCGTATTGTCGGTGGGAGTCTGGAGAGTTAGCCTAATGGTCAGTCTCTGGCCGATGAAGGGAATGTAGTGAAACGGTCGGCGAGACTGTTGGGGTCGGCCAGAGGATTTTTGGATGCTTTGATGGAGGGAGTCACGCCGACGGGGGTGCAGAGTGTAGTTTGTGGTCATCGGCCAGACTATTGATGTCGGGATGAGTTTTGTGGAGTTGGCCGATGGTTCTTCTCTGGCCGATATGGAAGTTGTAGGCTTTCGGGAGGTGTCGTCGGCGAGACTTGATAGATCGGCAGGAGGATTTGGGAGTGTGCCGATGGCTCGGGTCTTGGCGATAGGCTTTGGACAAAGGCTTATGCATCGAGCGCGGCAAAAGCACTCGACATTTGTTATACATGCGGCCATGTTTTTAAAATGCTAAAGTGGTCTCCTCACCGTGCATGTGGGACTAATCTCCCTGTATTATTCTAAACCTGCGGTGATGCGCGTTTTGGCGGGAAGCTCCATTTTGAACGCTGCGACAGTTTGCTCGGTGGCTGCGGGTTGTTGAGCCATCAATGGCGACTGTGCTGAGGCGTGCGCGAGTTGTTGAGCAGTCATGTACCCGATTTTTTGGCGTAAAGACTTCCAGATGGCGGCACAGGGCTCGAGGCCACCATTGTCTACTTTTTGTCTCTGCAGCAATAAATTTTGAGCGCCATTCCTTTGAAGGATCTGTATCTGGCGAATTTTTTGTCAAAGTCATGTAATTAATTGCTGTGAGGTACACTTTCTGGCCAATATAGACAGACTGTGTTACCATTTTTGTCGTTGTTGAAAGTTGAACATTTGGCTCTGTAATACAATACAGCTGATTTGGTTGCTCTGTACAGCAAAACCTGCGAGTTTATGTATCTCCTGTTGTACGTTTGTGCATGAATCCACTGATTTCATGGTTAATTTTATATGAGAAATGCTATGTTAGCATGTGTTTTGTTAATTCTGTCTCCAGTATTGCATGTATCTTTCTTCTGAGTCTGGATATTTAAGTAATGTTTGAGACTCTAGAACATAGAATTCCTGTGTTGAATGTCTGATCTCTTAACATCTGCTCAAGGGGTAGATTAAATTGTTCTCAGATTGAACATTGGGAAGGGTATACTGCAGTAGGGATGCCATAAGTATAGATAGCTTAACACTCTGTATTGGGAGATATCTGTAAGGCAGGTATCATATGTGTCCCCCTGAAATCCAGTTTTAGTTGTTCATGCATATCATTCACAGGTGTATGTCTATTGACTCCAGGCCCTGGATAGGCACCGATCTAACTTTGTCTTTGTGTTATATACCATGTCCAGCTTTGCATCCAAACTTAAAATCAAAATCAAACTCTAAAACAATCTTTAGGACATTAGAATTAGTTTTAGGATTTTCAGTCCTCTGTCTACAACTGCAAATAGGCCCAAAGCTAGCCCCTTTGCTCTTATCTTTCAGTTTTGGTCTACTTACAGGAGGACTTATCTGCTTTCTGTCAGCATCCCAGCCTTGTATGTATATCCTCATGGATGTTGAGTAGGGAATACCCCCCTAGGTTTTGCAGAGCCTAAAGAAGAAGAGGAGATAAAATATAGAGTCTATCTCCTACACTGTTGGCCCCTGGCCCAGAGATCCTGTTGATCATTGATGGCTACCTTGTAGGGAAATCTGGGAATAAGCATCCAATCTGGGAAAAAACCAACAGGGGGACTGTTGTATCTCACTCAAACTGGACCAGACATTATGCAGACTATTGGTCTTGTTGCTAGATTCCAGGCTGATCCTACAGAATCTCATGTCATGGCAATCAAGAGGATTTTTAGACATCTAAAAGAGACAGTTGAGTATGGTCTGTGGTATCCTAGAGATCATGATTTCTCTCTTCATGCATATACAGATGCGGATTGGGCAGGAGATGTGGATGACCGGAAGAGTACCAGTGGTGGAGCATTAGTTTTGGGGAAGAGATTGGTTTCTTGGCTAAGCAAGAAACAAGAGGCAATATCTCTGTCCACAACTAAAGCGAAATATATTGCAGCAGCGGAATATACAGCAGAATATATGGATGAAGCAGATACTAAGAGACATCAAAGTGGAGTATGAGGAACCTATCACAATCTTCTATGATAATTCAAGTGCAATAAATATATCTAAGAATCCAGTGTTGCATTCAAAGACTAAACACATATCCATCAAGTTTCACTTTTTGAGAGAGCAAGTGAACAAGAATGAAGTCAAACTAGAGTTTGTGCCTTCCAAGGATCAGATTGTAGACATCTTTACTAAACCTCTACCTAAGGACTCTTTTGAGTATCTCAGGGAGAAGTTAGGGGTTATTGCCCCTCCGGTGATGAACTAAGGTGCACTGATGTGCATCAGTCCGGTGGATATCACAGTCATATCTTGTGGTCCGGATTGATGATGGGGTGCTGCTACTAAGGGGGAGCAGCTGGTATGAGTCTAAAGTGGTGGAATTGCAAGTATGTGCCCTTTGCCATTGATGTCAAAGGGGGAGAGAAGACATGTGAAAAACAAGTGGTTGCTGATCAAAGGGGGAGCAGGAACGGAAGAGAAGACATGAAAATGGTTGTTGCTAATAGGGGGAGTTATGACAGTAAGGAGTTTTTGTCTTGATGGTCAAAACAATTTTTCACATCATATGTTGCCATCAATGACAAAGGGGGAGATTGTTGCAAGTATGGACCTAACCGGTGTTGTCATTGATGTCAACATACTACTGTTGCATTGATGATAAGGTTTGGATGAGCTGTGTGCTGAGGATATTGAGAAAATTAGTCTTAATCAGGAACAGAGAAGACCAGTGAAGACAGCAAGGTAAAAGTCCAAGATAGGATGAGGATTAGAGGATGTAGTTTAAAGGGTTTGTAGATATGTGTCTTAAGGTGGCCCAGCAGAGATTTCAGAGGTCCGCATGAAGATCTGAAGAAGTTATGGCTGCTCAAGTAAAACCGGTTCCGGTAGGTGTTCAGAGGTGATAGAGTGATACAGACAGGTCCGGTGAGATCCGGAAATGCATTATCCTGTTCTGCGGATTTGAGGGAGTGTTGAGGAATTCTTTGTGAAGTGTCAACTCGATTGGTTCGTGGTTTGAAGGTCTGCAAGCATCTATTCCTTTATGACAGTGATGACAGACTATGTTCTTAAGGTTCTGGATGAAGGAGAGAAGGATTTCAGTAAGCAGAAGAAGTGTGGATGTTCTTGGTGATTCAGGCAAGCTTGTGGAGGTCTTTGGATCGTGTCCAGTTTGTGTTGGTGGTTCGCATTGAAGTTGGAGCTCGCAATTGAAGAATGACTTCCGGATGATGGTGTTCTTCCTGAGACTGGCCGACTGATGAGTTATACATCTTGCGGATGTTCTTTTAGATGTTTGCCGACTTAGATGATTATTCCTAAGTTGATGTCATGTATAAATAAAGGATTGTAAAGTCATTTCAAAGGGTGTCTTGTGGAGATGAGTGTGTGGTAGCAAGAAGGAGAGCGAAAGGCAGAGCAAAAGTATTGGGCTTAAATGGAACTGATTCAGGCATGGTGAAGATGCTATTCTCCAGTTCAAGTAGGTGATACTTATTATTCTGTAGACAGTGTGTCTCTTGTAGGCAGTGAGCCTCTTGTGAGCAGTGTGCTCGGGCAGTGAGCCCTAATTGGCATGTGCCATTTTGTTCTTTCTATTCTTTTAATAGTGAATACAATCTTGGGTTAATCACCCCGTGGTTTTTCCCTTAACCGGGTTTTTCACGTCAAAATCTTGGTGTCTCATGTGTTAATGTGCTTATGCTCTTGATTTATTGCATTGTGTTTTCATGATTGATTTATTATCATACTGCTGAATTGCAAAGTGGAGTTAAGTGTTTAATTGGAAGAAAATTTTGTACAACTGATTCACCCCCCCTCTCAGTTGTCTGCCCTAAGTCTAACAGAAAACACTAATGGTGAGCAGGGTCTTCATTTGTATAAGTATTTTGTGGTTTTATATCTGAGTTGGGCAGCCATACACCACCCTGATAGTCTAAATCTCTGCAGAACAGTATGATCAGCATGAAATCTCTGAATAACAGCAATGGAGTGTTAATGATATGTGTGTTCCAGTTGATGCTATGCAGGGTATAATTGCATTGGTTTCCAAGATCTTTCAAACGTTGACAAAATTCAAGCTCTAATCATTTATTTTGATTATAATAGCCTTGATTTCATTGTAATCTTTCTCTATGCAAAAACATAAGTACCCCTGGATGGTTCCACTACCAGTGAGGAGTAATTGAACCCTTTCCTTTATTGTTTCTACCCACTGGATAAGTGGCGAATACCCCACTGAATAAGTGGATGACTTTGTAATCTTTCATGCTTGTATTCATACCCACTGGAAAGTGGTGAATCCCCACGATAAGTGGATGCCCGCCGCAGCGGATGAATTTTGTAGTTTTTTGTTACATAGTTGTTAATTGTAAGCCAATCACTGTATGCTCTCACCTTGCCCATCCTGGGATCTGGGTGATCAGAAAGTGTGAGGCATTTAGTTGGTTATGCATTTGAGCTAACATTGCCATATCATTGTATGTAAATTTAAAAAAAAATTGGGGTAGCATCTTACACTTAACAATGTTTCATACTAATCATTTTTATCATTAATATTTCCTATAATGTTGACTGCAATATTGATGCCCATATTAATTGACCATAGTACTAATAAGGATGCTACTAAACACCATACTGATCAAGAATGTATAGGTCACAATAATGACAGAATGCTATTGATTAGTGATCATAGGAAGATTACTAATCACAAAAGGATAGTTATGTCCAAAGACAATGATGACGACAACCATCTCAACTAGTACACCATTATTAACAACTGCTATGTAATTATTAAAATTGCCAAACAATTGCCTCAATAATACAACTATTTTACAAATGAAATAATGACAACAATATCCATTGATAAGTACAAATGACAACACTAACATCTGTGATGCAATAATAATGACAAGCCAAAGGATAGCATAATCATTTGATAGTTTTGTCTAGTAATGACTATGCCCATAAATCATAAATAATGACATAAGTGTTTGTTGTTGTCAAAGGCAAAATGATTATCACTAATCACAATAACAATAGTGATAGTCACATTCCCTATTCACAAGGTTTTCAAACACGATTATACCAAGTGTCTTCACAACTGTAGATAACTACGTTCATTTTTGAAATAACAACAATAATTGTTGTTGCTCCTTTGCAACAAATCTAACTGCTATATAGTAATAACATGTAATGTCCCCTTTTGGGATTTCCCTAAATCTTGCCCTAGAATCATAAGTTAGGGTTACAACTTACCAATCAAATGTTATAAGCAAGATAAATCCTGGTTTATGTAATGTCCCTAATAAGAATTATAATAATTTTATCCTAAGCTATCAACTTCCCAAACAAACAATGGATTTAGAGGATACCTTGGCCTGATTTAATCCCTTGGGATGCTCAACCATGGGAGAGCATGGAAGAGAGTGACTCGATGGGGTGTTTTAGCCTCTCTAGGCCCAAAGGCAGTACCCCTTTGGCCTCATGTGGCCCATGCCATTCATATGAGGTGATCTACCTAGTGAGGATTCTAATTTATTCGTTATCCCCTCATTTTGCCATCTTTCCCCATTTCCTCATGATTGGTCTCCTTATATTGCTATACCATGATAGGGGAGTGAGGTTTCAAAAGGGTGTCTTGGTAGCCCAACTCTCCTAGGCCCAAAGGCAGTACCCTTTGGACTAAAAGGCAGTACCCCTTTGGCCCATGTGGGCTCATTCTGTCCCCTCTTGGGTGGCGTACCTAGAAGAGGGCCCTCTCACCATTCCCCCTTTTGCAATTCTCCCTTTTCCCATCATGGTGTAGGTATGTGTAGAATGAACAAATCAAATTCACATTTACAACTAATTACATCAGCAATAATAATTTGAGTATGCTACCATATGATAATAACAATCATAAACCATTAGCCCTATTTACGTTATACATTGTACTCCCATATGAGTATCCTACCACAAATAGATTAATGGACCATTCCTCAATTTGATGCCCTTTCTATATATCTTGATTGCAGATCTTTATATATGTTTTTTCTCTTCCTTCTTCATAATCAAATCAGATGTTATTTCCTATATTTAGAAAATATATTCCTTGATACCCGTTATTCCTTCACATCTCTCTCCAATCTGAATTTATATCTTATGTTTCTTATGAAGGGAGACATCCCTTTGAAGGGTGATACCCTTTCATAATAATCGTTGCCTTTAATACACTAATATTTATCCATAAGCGCTGCCTTTATCAATTTGTAGATAAGACAATGAAGTTGATATTATATGAATCGCTTATCTTATACTCCAAATCGCATGCTTTCCCTTTCAAATCGCATTACCTTTTTGTGTATCTTAAACTGCACATAGTATATAATTAAATAGGACCTTTTATATGGAATTGCATCCTATTCTCATATATTAATCCCTTCTCTTCATTATGTTTAGTTGTTCATAATTCAATTTATATAATGAGGCAGTTTGTCTTTATATGGGCGCTGCCTTAAGGGAATCAACTTCATAAACAATTTGTTTATATTAGATTTACACTTCCATGTGGCTCCAACTATTTTTTAAAACATAATTGCTGGCTATCTTTACACTAACTAATCTCCCAAATTGATCGCTCCACTTCCAACGTTAACCGCTGCCTTCAACAATACATAGTAGTATGTTACTATATCTATTATCTTATTTAATATATATAATAATATCTTTATTAATATAATATCTTATCGTCATGTCCCAATATTAAGGCATTGTTTAGATTAAAGATTTGAACGTCGTAGTAAGACGGTGAAGTTGCGAATGATAACAAAGTAAATTGCTTTTGTGAAAATACAATATTTAGTCAATAGAAATAATTGGGTATATATATTATTAATATATAATAAATGATATTAAATAATATTATTATATTAAAAATATATTTATTAACAAGAATATATTATATTTATAAAAGACAAATATAAATATAATATACAATATATAAATACACATAAATAATAATAATATAAATATAAATATTATTATTATTTTTTTTTGATTCATAATAGAAATTCTATATTAAAAAGTATGCCAAAAAGATACATTTCCTCAGCCCTTTCATCGCTGGTAGTATGTTCAAACCTAACAACCTTCCCAGACTAAGAACTTGTATAAGAAGACCATGCAGAATCAGTATTGCTAACAACCAAAGGAGACTATAAACATACTAGGAATGGCTAACTTTTGGCTTCTACTATACAAAATGAAGCCACAGTGTTACACTGAATCTACTAATTATCATATTCACCTAGCTTCAGGCTGAAATCCTCCACCCACTGGAGACCTTCGACCGCGACCAAGCCCAGCACCCTTTTGATGAAATCCACCGCAACCATCGCCTGCTCCTTCAACACCACAAGATCAAACCCTTTGACGTCCAAAATAAACGGATACAGCTTAATCACTGCTCCAGGATCGTTGAGAAGACTCCAATCCTTTGGTTGAGGGATTCCAATACCAGTGCTGGCTACCTGCAAGGTCATTTCCAATTCACCTAAGTGTTCTGAATTGAAAATGCCTCTCATAATGGATTCCACCTCTGCCTTCGACGTAGCCATTTCCAATATCATTGCTAAGACCCTCGAAGAGATATCTGTGTCCACCTGGTATCTTTCATCGTTCACCATAAAGTCTTTGCCCAGAATCATTCTAACAGCCCCCACCATTAGATCATCCGATCTGCGAAGCATCCTCTGAAGTTTGAGGTTGGTGATACTGCCAATGAAGGCCATTTGCCTCTTTGTGCTGACCAGTCTGATTGGGATGTCCATCCCCCCACAGCGGATGGACTCTGCCGAGATTATCGCAACAAAGTGAGAAGGCATTTGACAGCGGAAAGAGAAAGAAACTGCGGAATGGAGAAACTGCCTTCCCTAATATCCTTCTCCCAGTCTTCACACTGAAGTATCTCGAAGGCATTCCTCGGAATGATTACCAGCTAATGCCAAGGCTTGGCACTTGAGGGAATTAATGTCGACCTCCCCTCTGCCCGTGCCATCTTGAAGCAATACAAACAATGATTACCTGACTCCTCTGCCTTGGCGTTGCCACCCGTGCTGATGTGGCAAGGTTCCCTCCCAACCTCCCACTATAAATATTATTATTTTAATATATATAAAGAAATATAAATAATAATATAAGTATTTAAATATTATCATAATATATATTATTATATTATATAAATAAATATAAATTAAATATTAAGTTAATCATTATAAATATTATAAGTTAAACTCTATAAATTAAAGATGATCAGCTTCCTCAAGAGAAGCATCTAAGGGCCCGTATTATAAATAGGCCAGATTTACAAAGAAAGGAATTAATAAAAGGCTAATCGCTGTTAATAAAAACAGCAAAACCATTTAAGAAGAGCAGCGACCATTGGGAGGGGTATATCCCTTACCCATTTGGAAAGATATAAAGCGGCATAAGATAATCATCGGGGAGAAAAGAGGAAGCAGTCTAAGGAACTTCAAAACAGCGATCAAGACAAGCATCATCAGAAGAAACAAAAAACAGTCTAAGGCCGCTTTAATACATAGCAGCATCGAATCTTTATCAAGAAGGCCAGTCGAGATATATCACAAGGAAGATACAGAGGCAGCCAAGGTAAGTCTGCAGGCTCTTCTACCAGGTATGTCATTTCATAGTATATTTGCAATACTCAGTATAGTATATTAAAATAATATTTTTGTGTATATTTTGTAAGATATATGGTAAATTCAGGAATTAAATCAGTCAGCATAAAATGAATAAAAATAAAGAAATAAAGATATGTAGATAGCTCAGATTTCTTATTCAATGTATAAATAGCATAAGAGGAAAGTAAGAATAATGGAAATGCTTCAATGTAAATTAGTGTCATCTATATTCAATATGCAAATGGACAATAGACAATCTTAATATATATAAATATATGGAACAATAAAGTTATATGAATGATCATAAGGATATGCATGAAGGCATAGGCCAATGAAAATGATAGGTTCCATTATGGAATAAGAAAGATCATGGCATCTTGTGATCCAAGGGGGATCACAAGATAACATTGGATAACTATGGGACACGACTCATGATCTAACCAAGAGAGGTGTTCGAGCTTCCTCATTAATCCTCTTACCATCCATCAAAGTAAGGGATTGGATTAGGGATGTATATTGGACCTAGGTGACCCTCAAGTGGATGAAGAACATTGTGTGGGTGTGAAGTCCCTTGAGCCAAGTGATGAAGAACTCTATGTGGGAGTGAAGTCCTTGAGCCTAAGGTAGTTATGAGCTTATAGCAAATGTGCCCAACGAGAGGTGACCCTCAATGGGATGAAGAATGTTGTGTGGACATGAAGTTCCATCGAGCCAAATGGTGAAGAACACCGCATGTAGTGCGAAGCCTTTGGGCCTCCGTAGGGATGGACTGTGCCCTAATACATCCATACTTATGTGGAAGGTAAGAATAATTAATAAGAGGGCAACCAAAGGACCTACTCAGGGTAGTGCATGGGAAGTGTGTGAATGTGAATATGAAATGATTATATTTTGAAAGCAATGCAACTAAGATCATAAGGTCATAAGCATAAGGATATAAGTATGAATTGGTATTAATTAGAAAACTAGAATGATAAAATTAAATGGAAACGAAACTCTAATGTTTTATTTTGTAAGTTGAAATTATGCAAGGTCAAGAAATTTTTTTTGGCTTACTAGAAGGGGACATTACACTTATATCATATAATATCTTTATTAATATATATAATAATATCTTATATTATATCTAATATCTTTATTTTTTTTGGTAAGTAATAATCTAGTATCTTTATTGATATATGAATAATATCTTTATTAATAGTATTTTTACTAATGAATAATATATAGTAAGTCCTTATTAGTGAGATATAGTCATAAATTCTTAGTTTCATTCATATCTTTAATTTGAATGAATAATAAACTCACAATAAAAAAAAATCAATTCATAAATATATTTGATTATAAATAGGGACATGACATAACACCTCAAAATCTTAACAACTACTTACACCATTCATGGTGTATATCCCATTTATAAAAGTTCAAGAGAAGAATGATCCAAAAATTGCAGGTTTGATGCTTATATAGAGAAAAAAACTAATTTATTGCGATATTACTAGTGATATATCACCGATAATTATGTAATATATTGGTGAAAATTTCGGTCAAAGTCATGGTCAAAGATATTTTGAAAAACTCACAATATTTTCAAGAAAATGTCGGGAGCCTTGATGAGAAAAGATATATCGGAATATATCAGGATATTTTAAAGATACATGCTTCTATGGTTTGAATAATTATTTTTATGAAATTTGCATGTTGACTGGTCATGCTGCGAAGGATTGCACCTTTAACTTGAAGAAGAAAAAGGATCAAGAAGTCTTGCTGACCCAACCAAAGTCAAACCAAGCAATAAGTGTGGGGTTTGGAAATCATTGTCTTGGCCAAAATCAGAACCATCAAGGTGGTTACAAAGGCCACATTCAACAAAAACATGAACAGCCATGCAATAATTGTGTTGTGATTATAGTCAATGAAAGCACTTTGTTAGAGATTATCCAAATAAACAAAACACAACTTTGAAGTTGATGTGTAGTAGGTTTGGGCATATGGACTATGAAGCATGATTTTCTCCAACTATAGAGTCACCATGGTGAACGTCGTGGGAACGGAACCCACTGAGGTTGTTAGAGAAAACATAGCTTCCTTGTTCCTATATATAACCAGTCATTGAAAATTAGAGAGTACTTATTGCTGTGAGTATTGACAAGGTGGTTGCATAGGATGTCAAAGCCACTACACTAAAAATGTTGAAGCACATATAGAAGGTTGTCTTTGCGGCAGGGGTGTGGGGGGGGGGGGGGTGTTGAAGCAAGGATAGAGGTTATCAAACGATGTATTGTTAAGTTTGATATATGTTATCTGTTCGCTCAGAAAAACCCCTAGATCTGATCTGTTTCATTCCTGGCCCAGGTTTGCGTTCCGGTCTGTTGTGTGTGTGGGTAGGGCATGGACTTTGGGCTAGGATTATGCTGGGTACGACCATGGACATACTCGGGTGAATTTGGGGTCCAAATCCCGCACCCCGAGAAAACCCTCTGTGAATCACAACCTTTTTAAAATTTTAAAATATTTTTTTTGCCTTTTCTTTGCAGTTGGGTTTTTGTTTTTTTCATCATATTTCATGGAAAGAATAAATAAAATGCCCCTGCACCTCACTGTTACAAATGCTGCTTCTCTGTTAATGGCAGGGGACATGTACAAATGATGCCATTACAAATAGGAAGCTGAGAAGAGTACGTGTGTATAAATGATGGTGTTTTAGTGGTGTTGTTATTATTGTTCGTGCTGCTGTTGTTTAATGTTCGTTTGCTGCTGTTTCACTTTTTATCTTTTTTATAGTTTTAGGGATTTGTACAGCTGTTGATGGGTTTTTAACTTTTATGACTTGTCTCTATACAGTAAGTCTTGGAGTATTACCTGATGCATTTCTCCATAAAAAGCAATAATTACTGGCTTCACATTAATAAAAACAAGAGACTTTTTACTTTTTAGCGCCTTTGCATTGTGGGTTTGTTAGCATTTTAATTTCTCTCTTTTGAGACAACACAAAATAGAACAATGTGTTCGAAGCACTATCATTAAGAAATATTGTACTCCAAGCACTTATATATAGGTTACAAAAAAACTGAACTTTTTGGGATTTAGGATAATAATTAATTTATCCCCAAAATCACTGTCTTTAAAGCAAAACACTTAAAGCCACTGAAAAGCAGGAAAATCAAAGATGAAAACAAAAGATAATGAAAACAACCTAAAAATAGGCCTGTTGTGACCTAATCACACATTGCCCCATTGCAAATGGGGACCCCCTCTTTCTTCTACTTTCTGGCTTCGTTTTGCTTTACAATTTAGGTTTTCTTTGAGTTTGTAGGTTTGGAAGTATAGATTTGCCCATGTCTCGCCAAATTCTTGCTAAGGAGTCTGTGTGCCCTCATCCTGATGCATGTCTTGAAGCCCTGAAATTGACTAAGTCTGATGTCCTGAAGTCTGATGTTCTGAGATCGTGAAAACTGACTAAGTCTGAAATCTGGTGGATCCTTAGAAATCTAGAATCTGCATGTTAAATCCCATGGATCCGGGACCTATCTCAAACATCGTTGAAGTATATTTCAAAATATTTAAAGTATAGGAAATATATTTTTAAATATACTTCCACCCAGGACATTTAGAAATTTGGCGAAAAGTTTAAGTCTTGGACCTTGAGCGGAAATTTCTCACTAGTGAGGAGAATGTGCCCTAATTAAAGTCCTTTTGATCAGTTGAATTTCAAGAAAATCCATTTGAAAATCCTCACCAAGGAATAAAGAAAGTTGAAAAATCCACATCAAGCATGAGAGCAAATTCCATGCTAGTGAGAGAATGCGCCCTAGTGAAAAAATCCTTCTGAGCATGCAATAAGCACCCTAGGAAGAGGAAGTTCATTGGCTTAGGGACTGGGAGTTGCATTCCAAATCATGAACAATTTGTTAAACACTTAGAAAATTTCGAAGATTAGAAGTGAAGAAATTCAAATGAATAGTGGAAAATCCTCACCAAGAGGGAGAATGCGCCCTAGGAGGAGGAGAATTCACTGACTTATGAAATTGAAGTTGCATTCCAAATTGCATGAGATGAATCATCAAGACACTTCAAACCTATGGAGGATGCATTAGAAATTTGTGAACAAATTGTCAAAGTATTTGTCAAATGTGGAGATGAAGTGAAGAATCCAAGTGAGAGGAAGGTTGCAAAATCCTAATCAATGAGGAGAACGCGCCATCCTTTAATCTCCCTCCATTTTGAAGAAAATTCGACAACTTTTGAAAGGATATGTCAATTTCATCAAGATTCAATAAAAATCATGCAAAAAACTTGATGATGTCTAAGTTGTCGGTTCAGGTTCAGGTTCAGGTTCGCAGGTTCGGTTTGTGGATTCGACTAAAAAAATTTTTGAGTTTGGGTTCGGTTCGTCCGTACTATATATATATATATATTTATTTTATATTTTCATACATATTCTATTATATTAATATATCTAATATTATTTTTATAAATATATTTTAATACATATACTATCATATTAATATATCTAATAATATAGAAATATATAATCTATTCATTATTATTATATATATTAAACATATTAATATTAATGTTACTACATATAATAATATTATATATTATATTATTAATATATATTTATAATATAATAATATATTATTAATATAAATATATATATCATATTATAAATATAACATTACATTATTAATTAATAATAATTTATATATATGTAATACTATATTGTTAATATATATTATAGTATTAATTTATATTTATATATTATATGATTCCATTGTTAAATAATAATTTATTTTTATATATTATAATACTATATTAAAATACAAAACATAAATGTAATAATATGTAATAAATATTAATAATAAAATCATTTGCGATGGTCAAAAACATATTATAATTCACGCCTAAAAATTTTCTGAACTCGTTGATTGTCTCACGGGAAAATTTTCTGAACTCGTCGATTGTTCCTATCCGTCAAATACAATCAGGAAAATTTGCATTATCTACAGCGATTCAGGAAAATCTGTCAAATACCTGCAAGATGATCCTCTGTCAAATTCCGTCAAATACTTAGCGAATCGAATGACAAACCGAACCGAACCCCGAACCTAGTTCAAACCGGACCCGATCCGGGGCTCCAGGACACGAATCCGGTAACATAGGATGATGTCGCCAAAGAAAGGTGAAAGTTTGAGAGAAAAAATGAAAAATCCATGTGAAGGAGAAAAGGTGAGAATCCTCATCAATGAGGAGGATGTGCTCAAAAGGAGAAAATCTCATTAATGTGGAAAGTGCATCTAGATTTTATCATCAACTTCCAAATAAATCCTTTAAGTAATCATTTCATTGTAAATCATCAATGAGCATTATGCGCCCACACAAGACAAAATCATTGCACATGAGACAAATCTACCCACTCAACATTCTTGTAAATTGATGCCATTTTATGAGGATTTAACGCCCAAGGACTTGGAAGAAATTCACTAAGGAAGTTGGAAAGTTTGAATTAAAGATCCACACTAAGGTTAGGTTGCAAATTTCTCACCAATGAGGATTATGTGCTCACATAAGGATAAGCCTTCAAGATCAAAATCACTTGAAATTCATCAAAATACACTAAAGTCATTCGAAATCCCTAAGTCTCCATGTTGAAGAAGTGAGAAGAGTTGAAAATTGACAATGAAAAGCCTAAGTATGGAAGTTGCATAATTCTCATCAAGGAGGAGAATGCGCTCTTCTTTATAGCTCAACCTTGAAGATGATTTTGGTTTCATAGAGCAATCCAGAGAACTTTGACGGTAATTCCAAGGAAGGTTTAAGGGAAAGATTTGATGAATTCAAGGAACAAGTAAGAGTTCAAGAAATCCAAATGAGAGATGGATTTCTAGGAGAGCGCATATTTCTCATTAACAAGGAGAATGCGCCTAGAATCAAACACCTTTCAAAGAAAATCTTCTAATCATCAACAACAACTTTTAAAGAAATCTTAACTCCATTCACCAAAATGAAGAAGATTTGAAAGTTCAAGGAAAATGCTTAAGGTTTGATCAAAAACAAAAAAGTGAAAATGCTCATCAAGAAGGATAATGCACTCTAAGAGGGCGCTTAGTGCTCATTAACAAGGAAATTCCACCCATTCTATCAAAAGAAAATTCACTCCATGAAGAAGTAGGTCGGCCTAGGAGAGGTAAAAAATCAGTTTTTAATAAAAAATTATTGAGCAGGCCGACCTGCACTAGGCCGACCCTTTTTGAAGAAGAGAGTTTGAAATGCTATATAAGAAGGATCCAATCTTCATTTTACACATTCATCTCAAAGCAAATAAGCAGACAGCAGCGACTTGAAGAGCAGAATTCAATAAAAAAGGGGCAGAATTCCTTCAAAGAAGAAGAAGCTTTCATCAAAGAAGGATTCAAAATTCATAAAGACTAGAGATTAGAGTGTAAGCACTTCAAAGGAGAGAAGGATTTCTTCATTTTTCACCAACTTTGAATTTAAAAAATCAGACCTGCAGAGCAGAACAGCAGACCTAGCAAGAAATTTCTCATAAAAAAGAGTGAATTTAGTGAAAATTAACTAAGGTTTTATATTCTTCCTTGCATCAAATTTAAATAGTTTGGATAGATGTATGTGGAAAATTGCTTCAAAAGGATGATTTATCCCACATTGGCAAGGAAGATAAGATTTATCATTATTTGTCCTTTATATCAAGTATCATGTCAACATGCTATCTTGAGGTATTTTCACTTGTAGGTTGATGATGTATGCAAAAGGAGCATGTTGAAGAAGAACGACACTAACTTGGGACAAATCTCTGTGGATGAGATTAGGAGGAAAGATCAAAGTATTCGGAGGCGAGCAATCCAGAGGATCAAGGTATCATCAAGTTCATTCACCCTACATCCAAAGAAGGCATCGTCACCAGAGCGGAGGAAGAATGCTACACTTCATTGAAACATCATCAAGTTCGCCATCATCCTGCTTCGAGAGGAGAATTCCATCACCAGAGAGATAAGAACTTCATCATCATTCTACAAGCTCAATCATCCGAAAATGAAGATCACTCCACCTTGCATGTTCAAGAATCCAGCATCACAAGAGGAACATCCATCCAGAGATTCATTTTCAGGGATTTATTTTCATTTTCAAGTTCCAAAATCATCCATTTCATGGCAAAGCATCCATCATGAAATCTACTCCAGGAGTGCACGTACATGACACCTTCTTGCATCATCCAGAGTTGAAGCCAGAATTCTGCACATAAGCATCAAGAAAGTCCATCAATTACATGAAGAAATTGAAAATTCCCAAGTTTCAAGTTCAAGCAGCTAAGTTCCAGAGGTGAAAATCCAAGTTCAAAGACTTTTCCAAGAAAAATGATAAAATTTGGGAAAATATTTCAAGCAGTGTGAACACGTTGAAGATCAAACCAGTTTACTCAATGTTGAGGTGGCCTTTGCACATTATTGCTCCAATCATATTTCGCCACATCACACATCCAAGTTCAACGTACCTACAACAAGCAAGAGGCTAAAGAAGGTTCTTATCTAGAAGATTTCAAAGATTCCATTTCATGCTTATCATCTTGGAAAATGTGCCTTCATTCCCTTGAGTATTTATGTACACAACTTGTGTTAACTTTTACTTTTGCTAAAAGTAGCAAGCTGTTGTAACAAATTGCCTTGTTGTCTCAATCTAGGTCATTGATTTGCAAATCAATCTTGGCCCGTCATTGTACTATGAGGACTATAAAAAGGCTCACTTCTCTCGTTTGTATTCATTAGAAGTAGGAGGGATAGCAAGTAGAGTAGAGGAAACTCTTCAAAATTATTGAAGAGACATTGTGAAATTGTTGTAAGAAGACTTCCAAAATCAATACAAGCTCATTGTTGGTTCTCATGGTGATTTTGTGTGGTTGTGGAATGTTAGCATAGTTTCCAATTTCTTGGATATGATTGAGATGTGTTTCCAAATAGAATAGAATTAGATTAGAAGTTCATTGATGTTATGAGTTTATGCAAAGATATTTGATGAATTCCTTCATGGTTCATAGTCATACTTTTCATGGATTGTCGAAGGCAACTCACCTTGTAAAGTTAGCCTGAACCTTCATGTGCTTTAGTTCGATTGTGAAGATTGTTCAAGCTGCGCTAGCTGTGGGTGTTTGGGTGGAGATTTACAATATGAAAATCATTGGTTACCGTTTGTCATGTCCCTATGGTAATGATTTATAATTATGTATATGAATGACACTAAAACCATTATTATGTATATATCGTAAATTGAATATATTTAAATTAAATATGATGGATCGAATATACTTAAATAAAATATTATAGAGTAATATAAATATTATTATTATTATTATAAATATTATAAAGAAAATATGATAGAGTAATATAATATTGTTATTATTATAAATATTATAAAGTGAATATTATAAATCAAATAAATTGAATATGAATTAAGACCCACATATAAAGACAAAAGTGGCATCGCTGACTTAAGGAAAACCAGCCACAATTTATCTTAAGCAATCATGAATATTAATATAAGTATAAGTAATTAAATAAATATTATTATACAAGTCTAAACCAATTCACAAGGAGCATTGAAAAGGAAGTTAGCAATTCTAAAGTAGGGCAGCGGACATCATGAAAAGGGTGCGATCAATAAGACAATACAACCACTCCCCAAAAGACACTACCATTAGAAGATTTATAAGGCAATACAGTGGGAAAGGAAAGGGGCATATGAACAAGAAAAAATATTAGAGAGAGCCCTGATCTGCAGCAAGGGAATATTGCTGAGCTTAATAATATTATACAGATATAAAAGTTTATATGTCTGAGTTGGGAAATACAGGGATAGAAGACTTAGAGCTGCATATATATAGGAGAAAAAGAGATATATATTTGAATAAATCCGCAAGTATAAAAAGGGCAGCATAGAATATGATATGGAGGTAGATCTAAAAGTTGGAAGACATATATATATCTGATATCTATATATATTCAAAAGGGCATATCTGATTTAGACATGCAAAATAAGAAGAGGAAATAGAAGTATACCTTTGATGGAATATAGAAATCACATATATAAATTAGCAGACTTATGAATAAGATTATGCAGATTTGAAATAGAAGTATGCAGATTTGAAGGAGGAAGAGAAACAGATCAGTGAGCAAACCATGGAATCTCTGTTTGCATAAGCAACCTTGTGATTGTAGATTTATAAGTTAATATATGTGTGGTAGAATCTATGTGTGTTTAGATATGATTGTGCATATTGTGATATCATCTTCATGATTCTCTTGTATGGTTGATATGATTGTTTGTAACTACAAATTTGATTAGTTCATTTATGAATGTCATGATTTCTATGATGAGGGAATTGTGGGCCTACGAGAAGGGGAAACGGCATTGGGATCATCCTCTAAGTACGCCACCCCATAGTGGATGGATGAGGCCTGCCACATGTGGGCCAAGGGGGCATAAGAGGCCGCTCTTGGGCTTGGAAGGAGTGATTTCCTGGACACCCTGCTGTAGTTGCACCCCAACCTCCCATCATGGTGATTAATTGAGTCATAAGAAGCAGCAGAATGGTTCTAATAAGGGGAACGGTGATAGGATGCCTCACTAGGCACCCCACCCCATATGGATGGCAAGAGGCCACATGGGGCCAAGAGGGGTGAAGCACCCGTTCTTGGGCCTAGGGTAGAGGGTTTCTTGGGCACCCTATCAAACCATTTGGTCTTCCAAATTTGGATACATTACAAGTGGTATCAAAGCATCTTTCCTGCCATCTTGTGTATGTTTTGTGTATTCAAATGTATTCAAGTGTATACCTTGTGATTTATGTGTATTCAAATGTATACTTCGTGGCTTATGTCAATTTGAGTGTATTCAAAGGTATACTTTGTGACTTATGTTCATATGAATACTTTGTGTATTGTGTGTATTCGCGTGTATGCTTCAGACTCGTGTATACTTGATGACCTTGGTATTAAGATAATATCTAGGATAATGGTCACTCTTTATTTTTTCCTATTAGATAGCCTTTAGTTTATCCTTCTCTTTGCTTTCTGCTTTATAGCTTTGTGCTGTTCGTCTATTCTTAGACTCAGTAATCTCTTTGTATAGAGCTCTGCTCTTCTTTGTAAAATATCTCATTACATAATACATTATTTAGTTTTCATAAATCTTGTAACATGGTATCAAAGCGAGAATTTTTCTTGGGCTCTTCGTATCCCGTAAGGATCGGGCGATTTCTTTCCACAAGTTTTTGTGTTTTAGAATCTACATCGAACATTCTTTTCGGGTGACACTTTTTGTCTGAAGCTCGTGTTTTTTTCATGGTTTCTGATCGTGGTTTCGGGATATCGTTGTTTTTTGTGATAGTCGATTTGCATTTAGTCCTCTTCTGAGGTTGCGGGTCCTGTGTTCGGCTCCTTTGGCGGGCGTTTTTCTGATCACCATCTTCCATATTTTCTCAAATCGTGACTTTAAAAGTCATGATTTTTGATTCCTCTCTACGTTGCTTTTGCTTCTGCGACATCATCTGTGATTGACGCCTTTTCTTTCTGCAACGCGTTTTGTGAAAGACGTCCTTTGTCTGATGGCGGAAACTAATCTGGACGCAGGCTTTGGTGATCAACGTTTATTTTTTTGGTGAATCTGTTCTTTTGGCATCTGTTAAGCATTTGATCGGGAGTTTGGCTTGTGTAAAAATGAGTTTACAATTCTGAGTTTGTTGACGGGAGTGGGCTTCTGGCAGTCATGATTTGCATTTCCAAGTCGTGATTTGCATTTTGGATTTGCTTTTTGTACTGGGTAATCTGCAAATCGCAATTTGCTTCTCCCTGGAGGTCGTGTGTTGTTTTTTCCAGTTCGTGGGCTTTTGCTTGAGATTTTTTGGCGTCTTTTTCTCCCTAACTGTCGTCTGTACATTAAAATCTCAGCCGCGATTTCATGCACGTTGCCTTTGTGCAGATCGTTGTGCTTGCCATGTTGTTTCAACGGATAGCATTTTGTTTCAATGTTTTCTTCCTCCAACCACGATTTGCATTCCTGGTGGTCGTAGTTTGAAGTTAGAATTTAGCGATTTGCTTCTTGTGACGTTCGAAGTTTGCAGTTAGTGGTTTCTTTGATCTCGATCTGCGACCATTCTTTGGAAGGGAATTTTTTGCTTAGTTCTCAGTGTTTCCACAAGCGTCGTCTGAAGGAGAAAACTTGGTTACAAGTGCTGAGGTTATGTTGCCATTTGAAGAGCTTTAGTCACTGGTTGGATGTGTTTGTTGTTAATAGTCTCGTATGGTCAACGGTTCTGGCGGGCTTTGACGTCTGTGGTTATTTTTGTCACTATACAAACCTCAGCAAACTGCTCATTTTTTACTCAGGTCAGGTTGCAGGTCAGTCGCCTACTTCTTTGGAAAGTATTCTTGAAATATGTGTTGTGCTAGGGTTTTGTCAAAATATTTGATTTTTGCCTCGGGATTTGTGCCCAACAGACATGCAAACATACTTTCTGTTCTGTCTCGAAATCTGTGTTCAGATTCTGTAAGTCTCAGCTCATGTTTTTTGTACTCTCGAGATCTGGGTTTCGAAATCTGTGTTCGAATTTATCTTGAGATCTGTGCCTCGGTATATGTGTTTCAGACTTATTCCGTGTTTTCGGAATTTGTGCTTCGTAACCCGTGCAAGGGTTCTGTTCAGCTTCAGTGTCGTCTATCTACTTTGATATTCATGCCCTTTGCTTATAATCCGTCTTTTCGTGCCTCGAAAAACATGAAGTATGGCATCTTTTTGAATAGCAGTCAGAAGTTCAACGGCAACAAACTTTTAATCATCAGTGTTCTCTGCAGGATCTCCTCAGAGTTTGGGTTCCTGTTTCGTAGCCCTGTGTATGGGGTTCTATTTTTCTATTTTTGGCGGCTTCCTTGTTTGGCAAATGTTTTTGCCTTGTTGCTATTTCTGGAGAGTTTTCTTCTTTTTCGTGGTTCGCAGCTTTGTGGGCTTCTTTGATCTGCGCCTACAGCGCTTTAGCCCTTCTTGTCTTCAGCTTGATCTGCGGTCATCATTTGTGTTCTGCTTCTTTGGATTCCTCGGGATTTGTGTTTTGACACTCGTGCTCGGGTTCTGTTCTCTATTTATGACTCCATCTGTCTCGGAAGGCAGTCTGTTTTAGGAGGGCATCTTGGTTTAGTTAGTGGATTTTTCCATTAGGGGGGGTATTAAGATAATATCTAGGATAATGGTCACTCTCTTTAGTTTTTCCTATTAGATAGCCTTTAGTTTATCCTTATCTCTTTGCTTTTTGCTTTTTAGCTTTGTGCTAGCTATTCGTCCATTCTTAGAGTCAGTAATCTCTTTATATAGAGCTTTGCTCTTCTTTGTAAAATATCTCATTACATAATACATTATTTAGTTTTCATAAATCCTGTAACACTCGGGATGGTGGACAAGTCCACGGTGTAGTATGGGATGCACCGAATCCCCTTCCCAGTTGTCCGATGGTATACTTCATGACTATGTATTCGAGTGTACTTGTATTCAAGAACTCTATGACTTTGTATTTGAGTGCATACTCTATGACTTGTATTTGCATGACTTTGTAATTGCATTTGAGTGTATACTCTATGACCTTGTAATTGTATTTGAGTATGTACTCTATGACTTGACTATGTATTCGAGTGTATACTCTATGACTTTGTAATTGTATTTGAGTATGTACTCTATGACTTGACTATGTCTTCGAGTGTATACTCTATGACTTTGTAATTGTCTTCGAGTGTATACTCTATGACTTCATAATTGTATTCGAGTATGTACTTATGACTTGACTATGTATTCAAGTGTATACTCTGACTTTATAATTGTATTCGAGTGTGTACGCTAACTTGACTATGTATCTGAGTGTATACTCTATGACTTATATTTATATTCGAGTGTATACTCTATGATTTTGTATTCAAGTGTATGTATCTGAGTGTATACTCTATGACTTGTATTTATATTCGAGTGTATACTCTATGATTTTGTATTCAAATGTATGTATTTGAGTGTATACTCTATGACTTGTATTTATATTCGAGTGTATACTCTATGATTTTGTATTGAAGTGTATGTATTTGAGTGTATACTCTATGACTTGTATTTGTATTCAAGTGTATACTCTATGAGTTTGTGCTCAAAACTATGTATTCGAGTGTATACACTATGACTTTGTATTTGTATTCGAGTGTATACTCTATGACTTGTATTTATACTTGAATATATACTCTATGACTTTGTACTCAAGAGTATGTATTCGAGTGTATACTCTATAACTTTGTATTTTGTATACTCTGTGACTTTGTACTCAAGAATATGTATCCGAGTGTATATAACTTTGTATTTGTATACTCTGTGACTTTGTCTTCAAGTGTATACTTCATGATGATGTATTCGAGTGTATACTCTATGACTTTGTATTTCTATACTCTGTGACTTTGTATTCAAGTGTATACTTCATGACTGTGTATTCGAGCGTATACTCTACGACTTTGTGTACTCCATGACTTATATGTATTCAAGTGTATACCTTGTGAATTATGTATTGAAGTGTATTCATGTATATAACTTGTATTCAAGTGTGTTCAAGTGTATACCTTGTGGCTTATGTGTATTCAAGTGTATACCTTGTGGCTTATGTGTATGTGTGTATTCATGCGACTTATGTATCTAAGTGTATACTTTACGACTTACATGTATGCTTTGTGACTTGATGTACTCATACATATACCTCATGTATTATTTGCATATATGCTTTATGCTTCTTGTATATTCTCTATTTATACTTTATGTATCACACATATTGATGTGTTACTTCATGTATCTTCAACAAGATGTGTTCTTATAATTACTTTATACTTAAAAACTATGAGAATGTTAAAGATGTTGTCTTTCTAGTGGCTCAAGCTACTCGGTTGTGTGCTTGAGCTACATGGTTGCGTGCTTGAACTACTTGCTTGTCTACTTGAGCTACTTGCCGACCTGCTTGAGCTAGTTGCCTACGTGCTTGAGCTACTTGCCGAGTTGCTTGAGTTGGTTGCTTGCATGCTTGAGCTACTTGCCTACTTGCTTGAGCTGGTTGCTTGTGTTCTTGAGCTAGTTGGTTGTCTATTTCAATTTTATTATGTAATTAAATGGCAATGCATGTAACCTTCAAATTGGTGTAATCACTTCTATATTTAACATACTGAGGAGATCACTCACCACCATTTGACCTTGAGGTGAAAAAGGGAAGAGCATCTAAGAAAGATATCCAAAACATCATTAAAGAATTCAATTGAGATTTAGGACCACTAAGGTATCATATCAACCTAGGAGGGTCAATCTCTTAAAATCCAAAATAACAAATTTGAAAGGACATAATAAAGACAACTAGGAACCCACAAATGGGGAGAAAGATATTAAAAGAAATGTGGAAATTTATAATAGGATATATTCATCGAATTTCAACAAAACCAAATGTACTCACTCATTGAAACAAAGGTGAAACAATCCAACCCATATCATATGATCTACCTTGTAACCTATAACATTGACATAGTGAACTTTGTCTTATGTTTCTACATGTAACATCTAGGGTACATCATTTCATCCGAGGATCTTCTTCTATAAAAGTAACCCTTCATTCATGATTAAAGATCAAGGATATCAGTATAAAATTAATACACATCAAGTTTACGTAAGGATCATTCTCATTTACCAAACCCTGAATCAATAAAATAAATACTTTCCCAAAATATGAGAAAACAAATTTAGTACCAAAACATAGAAATATGTAAAGAGGAGGATAAAACCCCAATGGAATTGAAAAATAGGACAGAATTGAATATTAGAGTAAACCTATTATTTAGGAATGACTAACTATTTAGCAATTTGTACATAAAGGTATAAGAGATATTTGGCTAAGATAAGTAATTCACAACCCTATAAACTCCTCATAAGAAATCATCTTATCGCACAAATTTTCTCTCTATGACATCATATAATCAATTATTCCTCAAAACATGGTTATCTTTCCCTATCATCATTGGAATTGAACATGACTCATCTTTAGGGTCAGTAACTTATCGAAGGGTAAGACGACAAAATGGCAAGTACAAGACCGAATCTCATGATCAAAGGTCAAGATGTTTTTGAGACAGAGAGAAAACTTAAATTATGAACATCACTAGCACCCATTCTTGTCATTGAGAGATATTGGATCATAGTTATAATTGCTTGAGGACAAGCAAAATTGAGTAGGGAGGGTTGTCATGTCCCTATGTTAATGATTTATAATTCTGTATATGAATGACACTAAAACCGTTATTATATATATATCGTAAATTGAATATATTTAAATTAAATATGATGGATCGAATATACTTAAATAAAATATTATAGAGTAATATAAATATTGTTATTATTATAAATATTATAAAGTGAATATTATAAATCAAATAAATTGAATATGAATTAAGACCCACGTATAAAGACAAAAAGTGGCACGCTGACTTAAGGAAAACCAGCCATGATTTATCTTAAGCAATCATGAATATTAATATAAATATAAGTAATTAAATAAATATTATTATACAAGTCTAAACCAATTCACAAGGAGCGTTGTAAAGGAAAATAGCAATTTTAAAGTAGGGCAGCGGACATCATGAAAAGGGTGCGATCAATAAGACAATACAACCACTCCCCAAAAGACACTACCATTAGAAGATTTATAACTATAAGGCAATACAGTGGGAAAGGAAAGGGGCATAAGAATAAGAAAAAATATTAGAGAGGGCCCTGATCTGCAGCAAGGGAATATTGCTGAGCTTAATAATATTATACAGATATAAAAGTTTATATGTCTGAGTTGGGAAATACAGGGATAGAAGACTTAGAGCTGCATATATATAGGAGAAAAAGAGATATATATCTGAATAAATCTGCAAGTATAAAAAGGGCAGCATAGAATATGATATGGAGGTAGATCTAAAAGTTGGAAGACATATATATATCTGATATCTATATATATTCAAAAGGGCATATCTGATTTAGACATATGCAAAATAAGAAGAGGAAATAGAAGTATACCTCTGATGGAATATAAAAATCACATATATATATATATATATATATATATATATCAGTAGACTTGTGAATAAGAGTACGCAGATTTGAAGGAGGAAGAGAAACAGATCAGTGAGCAAACCATGGAATCTTTGTTTGCATAAGCTACCTTGTGATTGTAGATTTATAAGTTAATATATGTGTGGTAGAATCTATGTGTGTTTAGATATGATTGTGCATATTGTGATATCATCTTCATGATTCATTTGTATGGTTAATATGATTGTTTGTAACTACGAATTTGATTAGTTCATTATTCATTAATGTGGATTCTTGTATGAATGTCATGATTTCTATGATGAGGGAATTGTGGGCCTACGAGAAGGGGAAACGGCGTTGGGATCATCCTCTAAGTACGCCACCCCATGGTGGATGGCTGAGGCCTGCCACATGTGGGCCAAGGGGGCATAAGAGGCCGCTCTTGGGCTTGGAAGGAGTGATTTCTAGGACACCATGTTGTAGTTGCACCCCAACCTCCCATCATGGTGATTAATTGAGTCATAAGAAGAAGCAAAATGGTTCTAATAAGGGGAACGGCGATAGGACGCCTCACTAGGCACCCCACCCCATATGGATGGCAAGAGGCCACATGGGGCCAAGAGGGGTGAAGCACCCGCTCTTGGGCCTAGTGTAGACAGTTTCTTGGGCACCCTATCAAACCATTTTGTCTTCCAAATTTGGGGACATTACACCTTTGGAGATTGCACCTACTTCGTGTAATTGTTGGTTCTCATGGTGAAGCGGAGTTAGGTTTTATGAGGAATTTGTCTATCATAACATGTTTCATTATCTCATTGTCTTTAGAATAGCTTTCTAAACCCCTTTCCTTTTTTTCATTTTCTTTCTTAGTCGATTAGAATGAGTTCCATTTCATAAGAAGGAAGTAGTATATTTGAGTGGAGTAAGGAGTAAATTCAGCGTAAGTCCGGTTGTGAGAACAACAAAATCACATCAACTACTGAGTCTATCAATTGCAAAACAGGAATCAGGGACCTTGGAGTTGTCTCACTGGATCATATTGTTTAGCCTTTGAGAGACTTTGTTCAAGAGAGGATATAATACTTGGTATTTTATTTTGAGTTTGCATGTGCATAAAAAACACATCAACAAGGCCCTCAGCCTTTCTGTCAAAAAACAATACTTATGATGAAAACAACTGCTAAAAATAGCCATGGCTCAAACTAGCAGTTTGATGCATGAACAACTCTTTGTGATTTTGATGCAACACTTTTTTGACCATGGTGGATCCCCCAAAGAAATCTGAAACTTTAACTGCCAAATCCATTGACAACTTCACCAAACAATCTTGGTGACTCGAATATGATGTCCTCTGTGGAAACAAAACAAATATAGTGTTCTGAACCCCAAGTACTGTTGTTGACGACTTCACCAACCCTAACTGTTTTAATCCAATTTGCAAATAGAGAATTAGTGTTCTTGGATTGGCAAAGCTGAGAACCACATTTCAAACATTCAGACGGTTGCATGTGAAACCTAGCCTTATGTTGATGAAACCAGCAGTAAATTATGTGGTAACAAGCACAAAAATCAGCCACAAATATGGCTGCAACACCCTTCTGTTTTTCCTTGTCTAAATGACTGGAAACTGTCCCAAAAGCTTAGGGCTTAACCAACAAACAATTGACAACTATATCAAACACTAGATGACTGGGAAAAACCATGGAATGTAGTTTGGAAATCATCCAAACCCTTAATAAATCTGAAACAACAGTTGAAATCTGACAATGAATATTGAAAGCTGATATGGTGCCCTTGGTTTTCCATGAAAATCAACCTGCTGAACCTGATGGCAATGGGATAGAAACCAAGTATGATGGCAAAATGGGATAGAAAACAAGTATGATGTTAAACTATTTTGATAATTTTGTGGATATATTACTTATATTTAATAAAAGCAAATTTATATGAGGCGAATTTAATGACAATTTTTTCCCCTTGTCAAACTTCTTGCAAATTTTATCGTTGCTGAACACGAACACAAACGGAACCTTGTGACTTAGATGCTCCCCCGCCAATGGAAACCATTGATGGACCTTGATGAGCCCTTCAATGCTGTTATAATTTGTCCTTGAGAAGTTCCACCTTGCTAGGCGCACCTTTTTTCCTTGCTCTGTCATTTGAAAAGGGTACAAACTTGCTATGAGTGTCCCTTGGACCCTGCAACCACTTCAAACATCGGTTTACACATGTGAGATGTGCTTCATGCCTTCTTGGCCCCTTAGGCTTAAACCCAGAAAAATACATACTGGGCGCACTTCGTAGAGATTCCTGCCACTTAAATATGACGTAAACAGGCCAGGCACATGCTCTTTGACTGTTTTTGCCACTTAAATATGGGTAAAAACCTCTAAAAATCTGCTAGGTGCACTCCTGAGGTGCTGCTGCTACTAAAACTTGGCATAAAACACACCAGGCATGCACTTCTCAAGGGACATTAGGCATAGAACACACTAGGTGTGTGCTTCTCAAGGGACAGTGGGCATAAAACACACTAGGTGTTTGCTTCTCAAGGGACATTATTACCACTTAAAGGTTGACTTCATCATGATAAGCACAGTCTGCTTGAGTCTTGACCACTTAAAGATTGTTATGATCCTTCCAGGCATGTTCCTAAGCAGTCACTGCCACATTGATCATCACTTGGACTACAAAAACATCACTTTCCTAGCCTCAAAGCCTTACACACGCTTCTCTATAGGTTTAGCCACTCCAAGAGTGCTACTCATGGGCCTTTGCCATGGCAAGTTCACTGAAAGTGTGCCCTTGATGCTTCTCTGCCAATGCTTCAACAGTTACACCAATTTTCTTCCCTTGGGCAAACATTCATCATTTCTTGCTTTCCTACATGGCTTGACAAACAGACAAAACAACCTTAGAAACGATAGACCTTGCTCAAGACAGGACAAGCAACAAAAACATTATGGATAAAACCATGGCACTCAGATTTTATATGCAACTCTTTGATAGACAAATTCAACAGAACTCGTTAATTTTACATTTAATTGTTTGTTTAGCCTTTAACGGTTAATTTACATTTATTAACATTTTGTAAATTAACATACACTTAGCCTTAAAATTTATGCTTTACCATATAAATGCATGCAGTATATTATTTTATTAACATACATATGTTAATTTTTTTCTGCTTGTGAGGTTATATATATATATATATATATATATATATATATATATATATCAGGCTGTCTGAAGTTAAATATATACATATGCTCTTATATAATTTATATGGTAACTCGGACTATTAATATATTGTGTGTGTTATGTAGTTATTTGAATCTAATTCTTGTTTTTAGGTGTAATGTCCCAAATTCTAGTTCTTGAATTTTACTGATTTTTTTTGGTATTTTCTGATTTGTAAACAAAAATCTATACAACACCAAACTGAGGAAGGAAACAAGTGCTGATAATAACTGAAAATATTTGTTTCAAAGTCCCATTTACAAAATCACAAAAATATGAAACCCTTGTGGCGGAAAGAAGTTAGACCTGATCAGTACACTTGATAAACAAGGGTTAGAGAATGTATGACAGCATTACAAACCCCCAGATCTGATATGTAATGCAAGGTACAAGTACAATACTGATTTGATAATGCTGAAACAATATTTCTGAGTATGCCAAAGGTCAAAACTTCATAGAATATGCAGAAATAATAATCAGATATGATCTATGACAGCCAATGGAACCTGAATAATAGATGTATGGACTGCTGGTTGACTGGAAAAGGCAGCAGCAGAGCTGTAGGTGAGTGAGGGCAGCTAGTCAGTAATGTACAAGGACTGGAATGATGCAAATCAGTGGCTGATATGACTGTCACAAGGTTGGAAATGATAGATTTTGCTCTCCAAAGGTGGCACTCAAGTTGTATGACTGAAAATTAAATTTATAATGTTGGTACAACAACACATTCTTTGTGGCTAGGGCCGGAAACCTGCAAATAATGTCAAATCTGATCCAAACCCTCCAAAGATTGATGGAGCAGCAGCTAGGGTTTGCCAAAACAGTGTAAAGTCCTCAGATCCAGCGAATGATGATGCAAATCTGCTCATAAAAATTCTGAAATTGTTATAGAAACCTCCCAAAATGATGTGACAACATTGTAGTGGGACTATAGCAGCAACATATAACCCTCCAAAGGATGAAATCTTCAACAAATCTCTATAGCGACACTGCAGCAAGCTGAAAAATGTTTTCAAATCCTCAACAAATCAGCACAAATTGTGATTCCCAGATGGAATCACCCAAAATGGGAAACAAGGGTTTTCGTCCTCTCAAACTCCGAACAAACCAAGGGTTTTTGTCCTTGGATGCCCTAGATTGAACAAACTGCTCAAATCTGAAAATTGGATGCAAAGAATAACTTGAGTGATTGATCAAATGAGAAGCCAAGCACTCCTTTTATAGTTGCCTCCTTGTTTAAAATTTGGGCCCTAATATTAAAAATCACCTTTTATTTTAATTATAATAATATTATTAAGTTGCCCTTAAAATTAGAAATTACTGGATCCAACTTAATAATACTATGAATTATTTTTAATCCGAAAAATGTGACATGGCATTAGGATATATATTTGATAGGCAATGTGGCCTTGGGGGCCATGCCCTTTTATATTAAGGTAACAAGTTTACAAAAACCTCTATTGCTTTGAACAAAATGGCAAACAAAGCATATGTTGTTCATCGAGCTCCCATGCCAAGTTCATGGAAATATATTTCTATCATACTATGCTAATCTACATATTCTGAATGCATGAAGACACTTGAAGAAGATCAATTGTTGTGACTAGAACTCTCTACCTTGCCCTCCTCTTTCTTCTTTGTTTTCTCCTTTTGGCTGCAACAAATGGCAGCATTTCTTACTAGGAAGTGGATGACATTGACAACACTTTTTACCTGCTCCTGAAGCTGTCCTGTGAGCTGTTTTCCTTGATTGATCAGAATTTCTTTGAAATCCACTAGTCTTCCCTGGCAGCAAGGAGGTTGGAATTTTCTGTGCCTAATGATGCCAAGAGAGCCAAGGGAAACACACCACCCACATCTGCCATCCCTTTTTTGCTGTCATACTCCTTGATGGCATTCCTTAGTTTTGTGCTTTGGGATGTAAATCTCATTGATATATGCCTTCAGTAATGCTTGTACAATCCCCTCCTCTCTTAGGAAATCAATCAGATTGGATAGGAAAATGGAGGCAATAATACTGTTGGGTTAGTGCTGGGAAGACTCTATTAGAATTTTCAGTCTAATAGTCTTTCAGATGGCACTTTCAACGAGCAAGGAGCCTATAATAAAACTCTCTTATAGTTCTTCCAGGTCAAATCTCTCTGTTGCCAAAGTCTCCCACTTCTGCAGCTCCAAATAAATTCTCAGATTCATGGTTGATGCCACTCTCAAAGTGCTTGTTCTCTGTTGTCTGGATTGTGGGTGTTTTATCCTTGTTACACATGATCCAATAAATTCTGCCCTGCCTTGGTTCACAACTCCATTACATCTTGCAATTTTTGGTATTTTAACAAGATATCCGACATCTTGCTGGTGTAACTGCACCTTGGTTTTATTATTCTTTATTCTCTAATGACCGCCTTATATATTCTAAGCAATCCTTTCTCCCAGATTCTGAGAAAAAATTGTGATTGCTGATGCGATATATATCAATTGCTCTTCACAGTACCATTCTGATCCGGACCAGATTTCGAGTTCTTTGTTTCAGGTGTCCGTTCTAAATTTGTTCCTCCTCTTGAGAGTTGGGAAAGTATCACTTTTCCTCTATCTCTTGATTTTCTTTCACGGCTTGTGTGCCATTCTGTAGATCAGAATCTCATCTTGTATGTAACTCACTATACAAATTATTTCTGCAACTATTAGTCTTGGTGCAAGCTTTATTTTATATGTGCTATTTGGTAGCTCTTCCAATGTTTGAACCTGGAGCCTAATTCTACCCATGTCCCTGCCTTGTTGTTGACTGTACATCCCTCTTGATATCTCAATAGATATATTGGTTAAAATCTGCCTCTTTATTGATTTCTTGATAAATTGTTGAACCGTATATTCCTCCAGTGAATCGAGTATAGGCCATGCCTCTCAAAGAATGTTTGCTGACCTCCAATTAGGTGTTTCTCATTCACTTATCACATTTATTATTATCATGGAGTCTCCTTCAACCTCCACAGACAAGAACTTGTTAGCTTTATGTACCTAGACGCCAAGCACAAGGACTTGTGCCTCAGCTTCATTATTGGTGCTGACTTTCAATTTTTTCATGGCTGCACAAATCATCCTTCCTCATTTCATTATGTAACTAGCTCTTGTTATGCCAAGTTTTCCTTTGTTTGACTTTGCCTTGTTGAAATTCATTTCTAGCCAACAATTTGGTGGAGGTCTCTAGTTGATGCCAATATGAGGATTCCTATTTGTATTGGTTTTGCTGGCCCATAATCTAGTGGAAGTTTTAAACCTTTTTAGTTTGCTAACATATCCTTGTCCCACAAAGAAAACACTTTCCCTTTGACTGATTGATCTTGAATCCTCAAGTTCATGACTTCTTCAATTGCAGATTAGAATTTGTTAGAAAACGAGAAGTCATTCATTTGCTTATCTTGAAAGATGCACCTGTTACGTTCCTTCTAGATTTCCCAACTGAGAGTAGATGGACTTACTATCCATAAACATGGGAAGATAGAGCCTCTTTAAATTTTTGGCCAGGATGTGAAAAGAGCCAAGATGTTGTTTGGTAGTGCACTATAACAACCCAATTTGTACATAGCCATTTCTAGAATTTGAGGATGAATGCACAATTAACTAGTTGTCTCCTCCTCACATCTGCAAAGAAACACATTTTGAAGGACCAGCATAACCCAACCTATTTAGCCGATTCGCCATTAGAATCTTTTTGTGAATTGCAGCCCAAGCCAAGGTTGAAGCTTTTGGAAGCCACTCTTTATTGCATCAAAGGTAGGTAGGTCGGTCCTTCCTTGGAGTGGAGGAATCTACCCCCTTGTATCTTATATTACCATATAATTGCCAATTTTGGAAGAGCTCCATCTTATTGAGTCTAGGAAGTCATTAATAAAGACTTTACTTTTTGCCAATACCTCTTTCGTTTGAATTTGTGTCACCAAAGTCCCCATTCAATACATCCATTGTTGTGCCTTTCTTCTAAGTAATCACAAACTATTAGACCCTAGATTAGAGACAAAGTTTCTCTTGTTTCAAATAAATCCTCTCTACTAGACAACATTGCATACCCATTCCATTAGTCCTCCCAAAATTTTGTGGTGTGACCATCGTGTATCTCCCAAGTGATGTGGTTTGTGATTAGCTCACAACATGATATCATGAAATTCCACATATGTGAGCCTCTTGGTGGATTGGCGATTGTGAGAATTTTGCTTGGACCAAAGTTATCTAGATATTTTCTTTGGAGTACTTTTCACGCAATGCAAATTTGGTTTTGAGTAAAGGCCACAAACGAGTTTGGCACCTAAAGCCTTATTTTGTATCTCACTATGTCATAAACCAACACCCTATCCGTCTTTGGAGTGCAAATTGTTTCCCAAGATATTAGGGGAAATGGCTTCTGCTCATCATTCCCCTACCATAAAAAGGTTTTCATAATTTGTTCCATTGTGATTCAATCAACGTAGGCATCTTTAAGCATGCTACGCTCTTAACCCATTGATTGTGTTGGGATATGTGTAACTGACTTGTGGCTAGCATAACCTTTAATTAAGCTATATAATCATTTTTATAGTCTTATATAGGTAGTTAAGTTGGCTTGGATGGCATCCAAGGCATAAGTATGGTATATATAGGTGCTGGTTAGTTTATGATCATCATATTGCAAATTGTGTTCTTATTGGGAGATTTTTGGAGGTTTGCCCCTTCAAAGTGGCTTATTATTCTCAAGTATTATCAAGTATTTGCAACATATTTCCAATTATATTCTTCTCTTATGCAAGTTATTTGATTACAAGTGGTATCAGAGCATGATGTTGGCATCCAGAAGGCAAAAAAGCAATTTTTTTAATCCAAGAGGTTGAATTGTGAAGCGTGTATCTCTCTCAATTTTGCAACTTTTTTTCAAAGTTTTGGAGGGTTGATCAAGGACATATTGAAGCTGCTACAGTCCAGATTTGACGTCATTTGGAATAGATTTGAATTAGTTATTGCGAAGTTACAGTTTCCACCAAATTTGTTCCCTAGGCTGCAAAACGGTGATTTTTTTTCCAAATTTGAAGGGTTGATCAAGAACATATTGAAGCTGCTACAGTCGAGATTTGATGTCATTTGAAGTAGAATTGAAGGAGTTATTGCAAAATTAGGGTTTCCACCAAATTCGCTCCTAAGGCTATAAATCAACGAATTTCTTGGAGTTTTTTTCTAAAAAGTGAGATCTAGGCCCAGGTAAGTTATAGTAAAAATTTCAGAATATTTGGATTTGTTTTGTGTAGTTTATTGCAAAATTATTTTGTCGCATCATGGTGGGGGGATTCAACAAGAGGCAAAGGAAGGAATCCAATAACCCGTAGAAAGACTCTTGATAAAGATGATACAATAGTAGAGGGGATGGATACCATAACCATTATAAATGAGGCAACCACCAAGGTTAAGAAGGAAGTTAGGTCAAAAATGGTGAAGCAAAACACAAGGGATTGCTAAAGAAATAGCTTCCCTCAAGAATTTATTGGGACATGAAGCTTCACACTACAAGAATTAGGATGAAAATTTCCATTCTAAGGGACATGAAGCTTCTTGGTTTGACTTGTATCTAAAGCAAAACCATCACACAAATAATTCTATCACCAACTCTAGGCACTTCACACCAAAGAGGGATATGCGAAAGTTTGATGGCATGGATCCAACCAATTGGCTTTGCTAAATGGAGTTGTTCTCGATCTTAATCATGTCCCATGTCAACAAAAAGGTTGCAATGGCATCCTTATACTTGGAACCAAACCAATTCATTTGGTACCGTTGGATGTGTGAAAAGAAGAAATAGGAGGGATGTGTTGTCACATGGTTTGTTTTCTAAGAGGAACTCACTACACATTATGGTGACAATCTTATGGATGGCTACTTTAGCCAACTTACCAAATTAAAGCAAACAGGTACAGTAAAGGACTATACTCAACAATTCCAAACTGTCTTTAAGAGTGTAGCATGTTATAGAGGAAAATTTGAAGGAATTATTTCTAGGGGGTTTAAAAGGCCACATCAAATATGAGGTACACATGTTTCATCCAACCTCTGTGTCCCAAGCAATGATTATGGCAAGGTAGGCAAAGGAAAATTTTTGGCCAATAGACAACAAGGGTTTGTGAACATAAGAGATAGAAGCACTCCTACACAATCACTTCTTCATCCTACCAAATTGACTCCACTTTTTGCTATCTCCATGGGTGCAACATATATTGTGTTGGGAGTACAATGGCTTACTACATTGGGGACAATTGAGATGAACTTCTAGGAGCTATTCATGTGGTTTCACTCAAAGAGTAGGACAATCGAACTAAGAGGGTTGCGTGCAAAGTCTCCACAAATGGCAAGCTCTCATCAAATGCAAAAGATGCTTAAAAAAAAAACTCATGGTGTTGTGGCCCAATTGTTTTCATAGCAACCTATTAGTCAGAGGTTCCTACATAGCGAGATCTGCAAGCAATTATAGATAGTCATTCAATAGCTTTTGCAGATATACTGAAAGGATTGCCTCCTAAAAGAGATCATGATCATGCCGTTCAGCTAGTACTAGGAAGCCAACTACCCAACATTAGGCCCTATAGCTACCCTTACGTACAAAAAAATGAGATTGAGAAGATGGTTCAGGAGATGCTAGCAGTAGGTATTATCAGGTATAGTCAGAGTGCTTATTTCTCTCTAGTGGTAATGGTGCACAAAAAAGATGATGCTTGGCAGATCTGTTCTGATTATAGAGAGCTCAACAAGTACACCATAAAAGATAAGTTTCTCATTCCAGTAATTGATGATTTGTGAGCAGGAATTGGAGTGGAGTCCATTTCAAATAATTTTACTTTTTCAATTCCATCCTTAATAACTCATTTTCAACACACTCATCAACTAATATTGATTTATTCATAGGTTGTTTGTGACACAATAATTGTGCAAAATTGGTAGTTGTAGATGGTGCATATTTTCAGTAAAAATAGCCAAAAAAGCTGTCCCAGGTTCTAGTAAACCATCTCTTTTTTCATACCACCAATCATCCATTGAAGAGCATTTCTGTCCAAGTATGATGCCACAATTTTTATTTTATTAACATCATTGGTCATAACACTTTTTACAAGATATATTTGCATTTGATTTTCCCAATCAAATACATTTAGGTATTCTCTGTTGAATTTGATACATAGGACTTTAGGCCCATCAAGATTTGTAAATCTTTGGTAAATACAAGGACCTTTCATATTAATTTAAAACAAAAAAATCTTCACTTCTTAAATGATATAATTCCTCTAAAAATAACCCTTTATTGGATTATCATTTTACTTCACTCAAGTTAAGTTTTTTTTTCAATTAGTCTCACCTCAATGTCCTTTCCCATTGGCTTTTTGTCCCACACAGGAGTGTTTTTTTTTTTTTAAAATCTCCAATCCTATGCTGAGGTTCTATGTTAAAAGATGCCTCACTATTAACAAAGACTAATTCTACAAAATTGGTTTGTTTTGTTCAAATGGATGGTAAGGAAATGTGTTTTTAGCAGTTGACATGTCTTTTGTAACTGCGGAAAAGGTTGGGTAAGGGAACAAGCAGCAGAAGAAGTTGGTGGTCAAAGCAGTGAGGCTGCAGGATGGATGGGAGCTTTAAAGTGGGAATTAAAATTTGTTTTTTTATTTTCAGAATATATTTTTTAAATTTCTTCCTGTTTAACCTTGTTTTTGTCTAAGTGTAACTATTCGTCAAATTCTAGAGCCTTTTATGTATAAGTTTTTCTGTTACTAAATTTGTTGGGAGGGAAGGCAATTTAGTATAGGTTGTATTATTTATTTAAATATATTGTATTTTTTATATATTTTTTTAAAAACTTTTATTGAATTTTGCCACAAACTTAAATGCATTGGAAGTAATTTATTTAAAGTTTAGTCCACTTTGGTCACAAGCCAAAAGAATTTTAAGCCATGGGAAGATTAATTTTTTTTTATCACAAATTCAAAATTAAACTGAATCACCAGTCTGAGTTCCAAGGGCTATAGCTGACAACAATCTTGCAAACCACAAGTTGCAGGATGGTTTTCTTTGTTATCACTCCTACTAGTTATGCATAGTCAATATAGAATATATTTATATAATGAAATATAGAATAAAATATATAATCTGAGAAGTGAGAAGGAATGAATAGTGTGATAGGTTATTTATATCCTTGATATGTCTCTTGGTAAAGACGATTAATAACTAATCATGATTAATTAGGTATATAACACATACAAATTGTTTGCCAACATGCTAGTATAGAGCTAAGACTGAATTAGCAAAAGAAAGTGAACAAATTCAAATTTTGGGTGAAGGGAGGAAGTTTTAATTGGTCGTACATTGAAGAGGATGATGAAGAGGGATTGAGAAGAAATTATTCCTGAAATTACTTGTTGGAAGACCAATACCCATTGAAAGGTACATTGCATGCTAATTGTTTGATGAAATGTCAAACCTGAGTTCTCTGCTAAACATTAAGCTCTTGAAAATCATAGAGGAAGTTGGGACACCTCAAGGAGGTAGGTGGGGTGGTTCATGCTACTACACAAGAGAATTACCATTTTCCTAGAAAACAGAATATTCAAGGGATAAGTGTCCTATATTGGAGAGTAGATATCAACATAGTATTGACATGTAGACACCAAGAAGAAGAGAAAGTACTGAGGAATTTTTCTTTTTGCTCAGAGTAAAGATTCAAATATGCACTGGCCATTGCTCAAGAGATGGGCAAGGCTCCTATGATAAGTAGTAACTTCAGGGTGGTTCATACTCATGGTGCTAGTGTTGTCATCCATGACTCCAATAGGGAGCATTCCCAACCACAACAAGAAGAGGAGCTAAGAGGAAAGACAGAAGAAAACAAAGACAATCCCAAGGGAGATGAAGTTTTATCTTCTCTCCATCAATTGCATCTACCATAGGTGGAAGGCCAACCAAGGTCTTCTAATGGCCAAGTGTTTGTAGAAGGTAGGGGTCCATCATGTACGCCAAATGCCAAATTTTGACAGGGGTTTATCCAAGTCAAGTTTCATGCTTGGTGAATGTTTGAAGTTTTATTTGAAGCAAAGGACTTTCAGAGTCTTAGGGCCTTCTATGTACAGGATAGAAGGTTGAGAACAAAAGCAAAAGGGCGTTGAAGAAGTATTCCATTGATGCGTTTTGTAGAGATGACATTCCTCAAGACCATGAGGATGCACAAGAGGAAGAGAACCACAAGGATGACAAAGATGAAGAGGTTTGACCAGTATGTCCTTCAAGATAAAAGTATGCATTAAAGTATAAAATAGTATGCATATGGCTTAGTGTATGACATGATCTGTACGTGAGGTATCCCTTTGCTAGGAGAGGAAGGGAATACCAAGTTTTACTCTAGACCCCTACATGATAGTGGACTAACTCAGATTCATGTGTGACTTCTCAGGGATGGACATACCCTCCTCACTAGCATAGGAAAACTGCCAAGAAAAATGGAGAAGAGCTTAGCCTACAAGGAAAGGAGTGCTCTTTCTAAGGTTGACCCACATCAAATCCCTATTTAGTGGACACAATGACAGGGCAAGGAAGAGACAATTTACAAAAAGAAAAGATCCGAGGTGACATACCAGTGATCAATCTAAATTTTCAGACAAATGAATCAGTGCAAGATTGGGTATTTTAAGTGAGTTTCTCTGATGAGGAGCAATGCCAGGAGTAGAGCTATGAGGAGAGGTTCAAGGAGGATGTGAGCGGTAATGGCCATGAGGGATAAATGGTGAGAAGTCAGACTCAGATGACTCTGAGTAGACAATACCTCGTATCATGTTTGGGAGTAGTATCCTTGTCTCATAAATATTCTCATAGATTAGGTCGTCCATATAGGAATTCTTGTTTTAAATGAAATTCCTGTTACATTGGCTCATGTCCTTATGTATTGACAGTTCTTCTCTATAGTCTTTAAAATGTACTAAACTCTGATAAAAAGATGTCGGTCCTGTTTTTATCTATTTGGTGATGGTCTTAGAGACTCTCTGATATTTTTTTTCTTGGTTTCTGAAAATGATTCCCAATCTAAGGTGACATAGTACCAAACCATTGCTTAGATCGTACTTGCTTTCTCTTTAATTGAGTAATTTCAGAAAGGTGGAATCCAATTAAGAAGACTAATGCTTGTTGGAGTAGCACTAGCTTCAGTAAAATTCGATTTGTTATTGCAGGTTTTATCAGAATAGGCTTAATCCAACATAAAAGTTACCTTCGTGCCTATAGCATTGGGTTTTTGACTGGGTTAGCATCTGTTAGGCAGGATATGTGAGAATAGGTGGATGTCATGTCCCCGTTTCCGGCTTGATCATCAAGTGTATAATGGATTAGCCTATTCCTTGTTCCCGGAGGCTAATTCTAAATAATGAGGGAATGAATTGGTTTTTGACTAACTCAATCTTTGTTTTGTAGGAACAACGTCAGAAATCCAAAATTTTGGCTAAGTCTGGGTCAGGGCACACTTTGTTTCTATCCTAACCTCATGTGGTGCCAAGGAGAGAAACATCATGATATAAAGCCCTTCATTCATTCCAACTAGGGCGCTTAGGACGGAAAGAATGTTTTGATTCTCAAAGTGACTCATACATTGCAATTTTTCTAAGAACAAGATTAAGTGGACACTAGGCGCACTTTTCCATCCACACTGACCTCAATGTGCGCCTAGGGTGTTGAAAGCATACAAACAAGTTGGAGAAACCTTTTTAGACAAGGCGTTGGTTTGACACCCAACAAACATTCAATGAGCGCCTAGGCGCCTGTCCCTGTTCCTGCATACCTTAATGAGCGCCTAGTCTATTTGGGGCGCTAGATCATGATGAAACCAACTTGAAATAGCGCCTACTGGATTGAAAGGTTATTTGCATCTTGAAAGAGTCAAGTTTGGTTTAGAAAATCATCCTTTCAATCAAAGTTGTCATCTAAGTGTTAAGAAAGTGAAGGCGCTCTTCTAGGACTCCATCACCTCAAGAGGGCGTTTTAGCTAGATAAGGCGCGGATCTTCTTCTTCTCTAATTCCAATTGGCGCCTAGACTACAGAAAGCCTCTTTTGGGCGCCTAAACTTGATAAGGCCATGTGAATCACCGTTTGACCTTTCAATTGGTTGAGGAAGATCGAATTTGCTTAAGGAATCCTCCATCAAGGCAAGTTATTGATCAAACAATAAAGGAAACATCAAATTGTAGAAGGCACACTTCCATAGAGTAGCATACTCTAGGCGCAATTCCACCCTCCTTTTGGCGCATATCATCAAGAAGGGATATTAGATATTCCTTGGACAAGTTATGAGCATTGGAACTTTGTGAAGTCTTCAAGGAATCTTGGGCGCCTTGAATATCCTCCACAAGCTTGGGTTTGCGCCTAGACAAGTTGGCGCCTATTCATGTTCCAACTTCCTTCTTGAAGCGCCTAAGGTTATCTTGATGCCGGACAAGTATTTTGGTGTGTTTTGAAGACTTCAAAGGACTTCATCCTGCTAGGCGCATTTCTTGGCATTCACTACCTTCAACTGGCGCCTAGATTCTGAAGGAGAATACTTGCAAGTATGGGCGCACTTTCCTTGTGATGGAGCATCAAATTGGCGCCTAGAACTCATAATGCATGAAGTGAGCGCCTAGACTCCAGAGGGCTCATTTGGGCACCTAATCTTGAATCAAAGTCCAAAAAGTCTTCATTGAAGGATTGATAAGTGTTTGAAAACATATAGAATTGCTAGACTTCACTAGGCGCATCTTCATGCCTCTACACCCTCAGATTGGCGCCTAGCATTTAAACACCTCCTTAATAATGTTGTTTTGGCGCCTAACCTTGGAAGCAATCTAGAGCATCTATAAACTCTATTTGGCACCTAAAATTGGCAAGACGCAACTTCATGAAGAGACCACCTCAACTTGGCGCCCAAGTCAGAAGAACCCTGAATCTGCGCTCAAGTGTTTCTAGAAGCAGATAAGGTTGTTACAACTACCTGAATGCCCATTGGTCAGAAGGATAACATTTGGATCTGTGTCAGGGCCTCTGGATAAGATTGCCAACTCAGAATGAGTCATCAGATGGAATATTCCCTTGGATATGCTTCTTGGGAAACGTGCCTTGGTTCCTCTTTGTGCATTGAAAAATGTGCCTTAATTGCCTTTGGAAGGCCTATAAAAGGAGGAGCTCTCTCATTCATTTGGTCTTGATTCATTTTGACAAAATTCTTTCTGCAAAGCTATTTAGCTTGTAATCTTGAGGCTTGCGAGTTTCAAGTGTTGGGGTGATGCTCCCTCAACTCACAAGGTGATGCTCCCTTGTTGTATTGTGAGGTGTTGACATTCAGTTGACATCATTGAGTTTGATTAAGTTGACCAAGTGTGGAAGTCATTGTAATCATCAAGGCTCCAATGCCTGCTTTTCTAATTCCATCTGAATAAGGTTGTAACTTCATGCTATTGAAAGCATTATCCATGTAATAAGACATTTGCAAGATGATTGAATCAAGTAATAAGACAAGTACCCATCTTTAAGGTTGATTCATTCAAGTAGTTATCTTTGATGTATATCTTTAAGTTGTTGATGAGTTGAAAGCAAATAAAATTGTTTAAGTAAGGAAAAATTTTAGTAGAATTAGTTGGGTATCTTACAGTGGAAGACAACTTAAGAAGGAAGTCATGCTCATTTTCTTGGCATGAAAACTTGCATACAATATAATTGCTTTTGGATTAAACTGTGTGTATTTCTTTGCAAAGAAATACACACAGTTTAATCCAAAAGCAATTATATTGTATTCTACTATGGACTGTGGAAAACTCATGCCTACTATGAAAACTTGCAATCAATTTGCGAGGTGTAATTTGTGTTTTGTAAGCGAGGTTAAGGTTGCAAAAAGGTCTGTATAATGAGTTTAGAAAAGAAGAAAATATATTGATCATCATTCACCTTCAAAAGTGGAATTTTATACAATTTGAGAGAAAATAATTGTGGAAAAAGATTCAAGATATGCTATCTGTTGAAGTTGTACATACTGGTGTAAGATGGACTCTTATTTGTTGATCTCTAATAAAGTTTGTCATAGATTACTGTTGGAGGACAAGAAGTATAAAGATAAACAGCAATATGTTGTGTCTTTTCTTCTTTAGAAACATTTCTTTGTTTTCTTTCTCTTACTAAGTGGTTTCTCTTCTCTTACATTTCTCAGCAATTTTATTTGGAACCTGACAAGAATTTACCTTATGATGGACTGATATGTTAAGACTAATGCAATATATAACATGTATTTGTTCAGATTGGCCCTTTCCAAGCTACTAAATCTGAAAAACCAAAGATCAAAGTGAAAATTCGCTTAAATTTGCATGGCATTATAACAATTGAATCGGCCTCTGTAAGTATTGGTTTGATTTGATTTTTGTTTAATTGTGCTAGATGTCATGGTTGGGTGTTTTGAAGGAACTAATGCAATTCTATGCATTTTGAAATGTATGGCTTTATGGGCATATTTATGTTATGTTAATGTTGTATGCTTCAGCTTATAGAGGAGGTGGAGATCCCAGTTACTGAGTCTCCAGCTTCTGGAGAAATGGAAAAGAATAAGGATGTTGAGCTTTCTGCAGATGCAACAGGGGATGATGCTGGAAATGGTTATGCCTCTACTGGATCTACATCTCCTATAGCTATTAACTCTGGACAGGTAGGATTTCTGAATGCTTATTTCTACTTTGTTTTAATTTTTGAGACTGAAAGATGCTTAGATTTCCCTTTGATTGTGTTCTCTATGTTCATGTGAACACACTGAGCTTCAAATTTTCTAAAAATTGAACCATCTTGATATTCTTTGCTTGAACTTTTGCAAATGCAGAAAGGGTTTTGCATTGTTCCCAAATATGGCTGAATTTGTCAGATTCGGTTTGGATTTTTTAATTCCTATAGAAATTTTACTGATTTAAAAAAATTCTGGTATTCTAAATTTTTTTGGCCTCTGAACAAATCGATTTTTTAACCTGGTAACTATAATGTTTTGTATGAACATATATCCATGTTTCTGTTAGCTATGTACAAAGCAAAGAATATGAGCTTAAGGTCAACATGGAGGGGGTCGATGAAATTAGCAAGTCATGTGCCAAAATGTGAGTCTATTCTGTAAGCATTCATTTATAGGATTGAGGTAAATATGCCATTCAGTTGTGGTAGCATTTTAATTTGGCTCATTCGAAACAACACAAACAGAACAGTATGTAAGGTTGAACCTCTCTTGAAATTGTAAGGGGAAGCTCCTTGGAAAACTAAACTAACTCCAGACTCTAATCTATAGACAAATACATAGTTATTAACACTTTACAATATTCTTTGGGGGAATTTGCATTAAGTGAAATAAATTTTTGCCCTATGTTTTTTGTCTCAGGAGTGAGCACAAGACTTGAAATGGTTTTTCCCACAAATGAGATTTTATAAGTTTAAAAGATCTAACTACAATTGAAATTAACAACCACGCACCTATTCATTAACAAAATGCAGAAACCAATAAACAAATGTACTCAAGACTATATAAGGAATAATGGATTGGACGAACAGCCACAAATAATCCCAAGGCTGAAACCGCTAAGTTGCATACAGAGCTGCAACTTAGATAGATGAATGGTAACGATACAAAGCTTGATATCATTTAATTTAACCTTGAAAACACATTATAGATACAACACAAACACATGCACATGAAAGCCAATCAGTTTAACAATAATCACAGCAGCATAAGTGTAACATCAACTATCATTAAGAATTTCTTGTACAAAATACCCAATTTTTGGGACAGGATAATAATTAATTTATCCCAAAAATCAAGTGTTAAAGCAAAACGCTCAAATCTACTGAAAAATAGGAAGGAAAGAACTTTAAAGTAACAACTATTCTAAACAAAGAAGAAATAAAAGCAGCGTATAAATAGGCTCTCCTCGTACTGCCAAAAATAGGACATGATAAAAAATAGATTTAGCTAAAATTAGCTAACCTGAGAATTCACCCAAGTCTAATGAATCTGATAAATTCAGAGAAATTGGCACTAGTGTATTGTCATTCTCAAGTGCCAATCACACCTTTCAATCAATGCTCTTGCAATATTTGCTGGAGGCTTGGAAATTGCTTTTTCTTTGTTGAGTTGACAATGAGCAAAACTTTTGCTTTCTTGAACCAAAACCTAGATCTCTGGCACTTCCTGCTCTTGCATTGACAATTTATTGCAAGCTTCATCAATTCTTCCATATTATTTGAACCCAAAGAAGGGCCTCCTAGGCGAACCTGCACTAGCTGATCAAATCTAGCTTTTACTTTGCCAGATTATTCTCTGTGAATGCACAAGAAACGTATGAGCTAAGGCAATGATGTTTTTGCTTTGCAATTTGCAACTTCTTGACATTTTCTTTGACAAACTTCAGGGCAGGCATCTAAATCTCTGAAACCATTTGAAAAGATGCCAACCACTCTGGAGGAAGGTATTCCTTGGGATCAGAAATGGCCCCCAACCTGATTAACTCCTCAGTGCCCAAGAACTCAATGGGCCCAAATGTGTAATGACATTTCCAGAAGATGAAATGTCAACAGTCATGGTGCTCTTTGTTCGCCACTTGCCGTCAGTCTCCTTTGACCTCCTTTAGCAAATCAAACAACTCATCCATCAATCTCAATTCTTTGTTGCAGAATCGAGCAATCCATTGCTGAGTGCCTAAACCACATGAAACCAAAGAGTAGATCTTTTGAATCAAAGATTTTGTTTTTATGGTGAAACTTGAAGTTAAAAATAGAAATTTCTGCTCCCGTGTTTATAGCATATAGGGTTGATGCACACTTGTATGGACCAATCTGTATTGGAAATTTCACTCCTGTCTTGCACCTTGTTTTGCAAATGAAATGCAGTACTTTTAACTGTCGACAATACTCCATCAACACTACCTAGTCACTTGGATATTGGCAGCTTATATGGATAGGAATCAAATCAACAAACTCTGATATAAGTGAAGGTGGGAAATTAGATAAACTAATCAGCCCACTCTGATATAACAGCCTTGGCCTGTTCTGAGATGTGAACACAATTCTGATTTTCAAGGTCCCTCACTATCAGCATCAGGAAAACATCATTAACTCTCTTACAAATTTATATTGCTTCATGCCATCTCTATATCCCAACTGTGGATATTGCTTGTAAAATATGCATTCCTCCAGTATCTTATTGTCTTATGAATGCTTTTGCTTGTGTGAGTGAGTATACCATATGGAAGTTCTTTGCCTGGAAGAGATTGACCAACTGCTTATCGATACTGTCATTGATGAGTTGCCTTCAGCCAATATAGGTTTTGCCCTCACAGATGATGTTGATGATGTAGAACATCCAACTTTTGAATATCCATTAAGTCATTACCCTGTTCAATAAGGTAATCATTATGCTAAGCTCCTCCTTGAAGTCATTCTGAAACAAGATCTTGGGCAATCGTTTCAGATTCTTTGGCTCTAGTTGACACCCCTCCAAGTCGTTATTCCACTCTGCTTCACAGAACTCAAGATCAATCAGTTGTGTCTCCTCAGATGGCTGCAAGCCTAGGGCTATCTCAATGAATCCGCATCCAGTTTGCACATGACTTGATTTTTGGAGGTTTTGATCTCCCTATTGTCCGGATCATAGTGGTAACTCCAAAACTGAATTGAAACAGGGAAAGAGGTTGCTTGAACCAATCTACTATCCCTTAGCTTTTTAGCAAACTTGCTGCCTTCTTTGACCTTCTCACCAAATTTCAGATCAAGGATGTTGACGTGCCCTAGCAAGGTGTCACAAACATGCTAAAATTTGTTCCCTAGGATTGTCTTTGGTTCTCATGTTTCAAAAATCAACCCTTTTGCTGCCCTGACTGCTCACAACTTGCAAACTACTGCCCTAATGTTTTAAAAGTGCTGGAAATTGCAGTCAAAACCTAGTGCTGATCTTCGCTGAAAATATCCACAAGAACCTGCAATTGTTGTCCAAACCCTAGGTGGCTGAAAAAGAGACCCAGGAACAGCAAACCCTAGGTCTTGGTATTCATAAACAATGTCACAACAGCAGATGTAGACAGGTAGAACAGAGATATGGTGCCCTTGGAGTATGAAATAAACTGGCTGAATTGCTGTAATGGTGACCTTGAAACTTGCTGAAAACCTGCCAAAAAGGAAACCCTAGCATCAACACCTGCAAGGTTATGTTGCTCAGCGATGAAATGTGAAATAATGGAGATTTCAGGCACACACACACACACACACACACACACACACACACACACACTTGTTTTAAGCAAGAAGTAGGTCATCACCTTTAGTTTCTGGCTTTCATCAGCTTTAAGGCCGTCTGTCACCTTAAAGGTATGCCTCTAGGTTACCTTCGGCACTCAACCTATGACAATAAGCCCAGGCGTGCTTTTGAGGTGTCTATTCTACTTGAAGGGCAACATTCATCACTTAGGCACACAATCTTCTCATCCCTGCCACTTAAGTTATGTTCTCATAGGAATAGGCATGCATTTCACTTACTAAAACCATTCAAGTAAAGACAAGAATAGTTCAGGCATGCGCCTCTTGGAATCATGCCACTTGAATGATACTTCATCATACTTTGGCACACTCATCAAGCATGTCTGCCACCTAAATGATGTCCATCTAGGTGTGCCATATGTTCATTTGTCTCTTAAACTTTGTTTTCACTGCTAAGGCTTGATTTTGATCCATGTCTGTCATTCTTGCCACTCAAGTGTTGATAAAACACACATACGCATGCATTTTTGCTTTACCTGTCACTTGACAATCACTTAGGTGCTCTTTGTGGTCATCTTTGCCTATTGAGGAGCCCTTTTAAGTTTTCATTACTAAGGTGTGCATCTTTAACACCCTTGCTACCTCTAGGATGACAAAACCCTCTTCTAGGCGCACTTCTTGTTCATGTTTGTCACCAAGGACTGATCAGATATCTCTTATGTGCACTTTGCCTTGAAACATGACAACCTGTTGCAGGTGCTCAAACATGAGTGCTTCCGCTTCTACAAATAGCTAGCCAAATTTTCCATTCCCTTGGACAGTCCTCCATCATTTTCTGTTCTTATGCATGACTTAACCAACGGACAACACAACCTAGAAGACGGTCAACCTTGCTTATGGATATGCAACAAAGGAGACGAGAACAAAAATGACACTCTCAACTCTCATACTTAACACCTTGACAGGTGACTTCAGTGAAACACTAGAAAACAATGTTCTAAAGATTAGTTTTATAGGGGTGTAACAAGTTGCGGACGGGAAATAAAGGAACCTTATATTAGTGCCTTGCTGTTGGTAAACCGTGACTCGCCCAACGGGCAACAACATGTAATGTCCCTTTCACAAGCACGAGCAATTGGAAGAGACCCTTAGCCTATTTTAATTCATGTAGGCTAATTGGGATGTGGAAAGGGATTAATTAATTAATTTAATTAAGTTGTCTAAAATCATGCATTTTACGAACAATTTATATTTAATTAATTATTTTAATAAAAGATGGACAACATTGCAAAAGTGATTTACTTTGGGTCCCAAAAAGCAAATTTAAATTAAAATTCACTTTTTTGAGGGGGAAAAGTAGAAAAGTTATGAAAATAATATTTCAAAGGGAAACAAGAGTTGAGAAAATAATTTCATATTCTTGGCATTTTATTTTCAAAAAAACCCATTCTTGGAGATTGAGCAACCGTTCATCTTTCTGCCCTAGGATGAAAACCCTACAGCAAAGATTGGTTTCCAGGACGGAACCCCTCCTAGCCAATCTGTAATTGGATTCATCCAGGATTCACAGGTGTGCCGAATGTTAGAAGATTTTTGGTCATAGTTGTAGCTTCTAGTTTGGAGAATATCGATATTTATTTGCGTAGCAAATCTCATCGAAGTACGAAGGAAAGTATGTTTTGAAGTTGATAGGGCTGATTCCAATTAGGCCATACCATTTAGAGACTTTATTGCTGGTTATAACAGCCAAACCCAGCCATACCATTTTACCCAGCAAGGACAGCCAACAAAAGAGGCTGTACAATTTATTTACTAACAAGGTTGCCCTACCAATTTGGAGACTAGGTGTTTGAAGCTAGCAAGACATTTTGGAAGATAAAGGGGAGGCGTTGAAGTTTGTGGGGGTTTGGAAACCCTATACACACAACCGCACCACCTATCATATTCCCATTACCTTTATTTGGACGCTGCTGATGTGGAAGCTGAGGTGAGGGGAGTTCGCACCCCTTTGTATGAGTTTGAAGGTGCTAATTCCCAGCCGCCACTTTCTATTGTATGCTGGTCCCTCAATTCTGGGTGCTATCATTAAAGGTGGGCATATATTTGACCTTACAGTATTAAATCAGAATATAAATATAAATCAGACTGCAGTACATTGTCATACAGCCCAGGTTCAACATTTAAAGATAGGCATGCCGCAGTTCCAGCCTACAGTCGAGCAATGTATATGGGATTTTAATGCTTCAGAAATTAAGGGGTTAGTACACTATAACAACCTCTGATATTCTCAGATCATGCATTAGTTATTTGCTGTTGTAATTTCAGTGTTCTTTCAATATAAAACAGTAGTTTGTTCATTTTTGTGGAGTATAATGCAATATCACTTTGTGTATTGTTAAGACTACTGTCATTTTGTCAAACATTTGCAAGTACACAAATCAGTTGGAATATCACAGTGATTTTGTTAGTAGGCATTTTATCAAACATTTGTTAAAAAAATACAAAAAGATTAATTTGGTACATTACACGGCAAAGGTACCAACAATTGGATAAGCTGGTATGGATTAACAACTTTCCTCTACATTTGAGAGGGGCAGCTCCCTCATATGATAAATTTTGAAGTTTTTCGAGGAATGCTTTTGACCGGAAAGTAGGAAAGACAACTAAACTAAAACTTAAAAGATTTAAATAAAAAGGGAAAACCCTAGGTTGACTAATAGGAAGATGCAACTTTCAGATTTCCCAAGAAAAGAATTCAAAATATATACAGAGATAAACTCCCAAATTTATCTCCACGAAAACATTTATTTGGATGAAAGGGTATAAAGAGGGTTTGAATGCAAGAATATGATCTGACTTAAGAAAGAACAAATCTTGATAGTTTTTACAACACACAGATTGAGAAAAACTATTCTATATCAATCTCAAATTATACCAAAACAGTTTTATAATGAAGGATAACAAAATGTTCTCATCACATAACAAAGAATCTTACGAATAATGGCTAGAATTCTAACATAAGAAAGAAAAATAGCATAAAGAAAATAATAAACGGGTTCATAGACCAACACTATTATTCTCTTATTCTCTTTCTCTGTCAAAGTGAGAGGATCAAAAAGTCTCTTATTTTCCCCCAAGTAAGCTGAAAACAGAAAAGAACCCCTTTACATTGGAAATCATTGTATTTATAGCCCCCCAGTCCATAATTGACTAATAACCGCTTCTTTTTCACTTTTCGGAGTTCATAAAAAAATTATGAAATAAAATACAATCAACTCTCGAGAGTATACCTCTAAAAAATTTAGTTACAAACATTGGGATAAAGACTTTATAATAAAATATTGAGTCTCTATCAAAATTTGGCAAGCATATGACTGTCAAGACATTATGTCGAACATTTTGCACACAATGGCTGTAGGTATCGATAGATTTATATTTAACAATCGTATGAAAGGACCAGAATTTTCATTGTAGTTCAGAAGGATATTTCACCACTTTGTCTGCATTGAGGTGTATTCTGCAGACACTAAGCAAGGCTCCCATACATCTGCAACAGATTTCAGTAGTGTTTTCTTAATGAATTTATGTGGTTCATGATTGATAGTCATGAGTTATGTTTCTTTGCATATACAAGTATGAGTTGTTGAACCAATTCTATTGAGACTCCCTGAACCATTTCCTCTACAATATGGCTGTCCTATAGGTGCATGCTATGTGCTTGAAAATTGCCTCTGTTTCATTAAAAATCAATGGTGTGGTTGGAGCACCTTTCTAAACAACTTAGTTTCCACACGCAAAAGCAATACATGTATTCCATCCAAGTATAACAGTTTGAAAGCGGTGATTACATTGACTACACCTAGAGGATTCCATACCTCCATCATCATATGATTGGACCATTGTGAAGGTATAATAGAACCAACTGACTTAAGCCAATTGCATAATCAGACATGTTGATAATTTCTTGAACCTCCCCTATATCTTCTGGAAGTATTTTACCCATCTCCAATGATACAAGTCTTCTAAGGAGCTCCAATTTTGAATGCAAAGTTTCTCTAATCTGCCTTGCTCATTAGGGTTGATCCTCTTACATAGTTTATTTCATTGGAGAAGTCTTGTAATCACTTGTACTTCGGGATTTGAATGGAATCTTCAGCAAGAATGATGTTATGGACAGTGTTCTTGTTCATCTTGGCATCCCTAAAACACTCCTCAACAGGGTTTAGGTATTTCTTGAAAAGATCCATACTAAGCTTGATTGTGTTTTAGTATCCTTAAATATCTTGTATAACTGAGCATAAGAGTAACCAGCAAACAATACCCATAAATACCCACAATAGGACCATTGTAGTCATCAATCCACCACGATTGGATGGAGAAAGAAACCCCAGCATAGAAAATAACAGTCACAATTGTCATACCAATAAACTGTACTCCAGTTCCTACACATGCACAGAGTAAGCTTGAATTGGTTGGGGGCCTGAATATGTCTCCATGGGCCGGTTTCCATCTTGTTTCTTTTCTGGCTTCATCTTGGGTCTCCAATTAATTGTGCTTTAAGATATCTCGGTATAGTGTTCTCATCATAATCATTGCAACCATACTAGAAAGGAACAACACAATCATTAATGAATTGATTATAGAAAACCGGTGGATCTAATCATCTGTCATGAGAAGATATGTATCCCAACGAGAAGCCCATTTGATGTTACTTTCCATAAATGATACATCATAAGTGAATGTGATTTCTTTACCCTCCTCAACTTCTTGTGGAACATCAGTAGGTAAAACATGGCGATTGGTGCTTGGGTTGCATGTTGTCAAATAGGGATTCTCCTCGACTTAGGGTTGTTCAAACTCATGTTCGACACTGAATGGTATAACTTTGAATCCAACAATCCGAGAAACATTAGTCTCTACATCATTTTGAAACTTAACCTCAAAAGGCAGATGATTGTGTAGGAAGTACTCTTCTGGATTCTCTATATAGCTAGCTTTGAACTCAACTCGAAAATCATGTTCATAAGAAGCAACTAGACTCCCATCTGCCAAACGAATTGGTATATCCTACGATCATTCCATTCCATATGATCGCATTTCTTTGAGACATTCTATCAAACAGTTCCTGTGCCATGTCAATGCTTTTGTAATGTCCCCTTTTTTAGCAAGACTTGGAAAAGAGAATGTTGTTGAGGCTTGGAGAATGGAATGTTGAATTTTATGGCTTCAACTATTTTTCTATGACAAAATGAAGTTATATTTTGGCCTTTGGTATTTTTATATTATTTTTAGAAAAGCCAAAAATATTAAAATAATATGCCAAGAGGAAAAACGACCTAGGTGGGAAAATGGAAAAATAAAGAAAAAGATGGAAAAATAAAATATTGGAAGTGAAGTTAAATTATAATATTTTATTATTAAAATATTATAATATTTCCCACAAAAATATGTGCTCGTGTGGGAAGAGAGGAAAAATAAGGAAAAAATAAAAAGGATGGCAAAAGACAATAAATAATATTTTAATAATTTTATTATTTAAAATATTATTTTATTAAGCCAAAGGTGGCCGCTCAAGGGAGAAAAAGAAAAAATAATAAAATAATATTATTTTATTAATGTTTATGTGGGACGTGCCGATGACGGCATGGTTCGGTGGTTAAGTCGCTCGGTTGTAGTGGCGGCCACCAGAGTTCAAACCCCCGCTGGGCCAACGAGCTCGCAAGGCTTTACGCCTTCGCTGGGCCAACGAGCTCGCGGGTTTGAAGTGTTCTTCCTAGGGGATGAGGTCCCCCATGTTGTGGCCTCACCGGTTTATTGCTCCGAGCAAACGCATTCACGTGGAGCCGGAGGGCGTGTCGCACCAGCGTCGCCGGTAACGTTAAAAAGTTTACCAAGCGCATTATCTTTAAAAATATATATATATATTTATGTGGGACGTCCAAGTTGGAGAGAAAGAAAATTAAATTAAAAGAAAATAAATAAATAATATTTTCTTTTGGCAGTGGACTTGAAAAAATATTATATATTATTTAAATTGGGCGCCCAAGGTGAAGTGGTTAAAAGGAGGACATTTGGAGTGTTTTTCATATGATTGATTATTTGGCTTTTGTATGTTTTGGAGAGTTTCTCTTGGCTGTAACAGAGTTTCAGCAGTATCTAAGGACGAAAACCCTTGAATAATAGTGGTTTGGACGAAAACCCAATCCACCAGGGGAGATGGATTCATTTAGAATTCATCATTGAGCTTATTTGCAGGTTATTGGATGAATTCAAGCTTCAATCAGCTAGGGTTTGAAGATTGGTATTCAGATTTAATTCATATTTTGGCATATTTTCATCAATAAGTTGAAATGCAAAGGTTTGGCATTGAAGCGCTTGGCTTTGGAGGACAAATTTGTGTTTTACATCGACATTTGGCAAGCTGGTTTTGTGTTCAGACTTCTATTTATTTATATCAGTTGCAGATTTGAAGGTATTATGGCATGTATTGATGATATGAGGGTATATCTTGCATATTGGGCATAATTGCCTCACTCCTACACATAGCGGCTACACATTTGAGGAGTATTTTGCATATTTGGGTTAGGGTTTTGACCTCTGATTTGTATCAGCAGCTACAGTCATCAAAATCAGATCACATTTCAGCGGCATTATCATTCTTTCTTCATTGGTTGTCATTCCAACCTAAGCGGCCAGCCCTAGAATCCATCGCCACACTTTGGAGTGGTGTTTGGTCATCATTTGGATCACAATTGTAATCATCTACAGGTCTGAAATTAAAATCAGTCATGGTTGTTATGTGACCAGCACTCATCTATGTATTTGATCTATGCCATTTCATTATCCGGGTATGTGAATAAAGAAACCAATTTCATATCTTCAATTTGAAATTGTATTTCCAACTGTTCTATCTATTTTATGGTTATCATTTGTTGTCATATGAATGTTATATTTGCACCTTTCCATCTTTATATTATATACAACATGCATGTGAAAACAAATCATCAAAATCTCAAGTAAAACTCAAGAAAAAACAAATCAGAAAATCCAGGACAGCAAGGGAAAAATTCAGTTCAAATTAGACAGGGTTCTTACAGTGGTATCAGAGCTTGGATCTTGCCAGCCTAGAGGGTTTCTAGAAAGGTTACATCAATGGCTAGAATTAAAGATGGAAGATTGTTACCTAGTTTCCTTCCTGTCTCGCAAACATAGAAAAAGTTGCCTAGCTTAGAGAGGGCAATGAAGGACTTGGCACAACAACAACAGAAGGTTAGAGACAACTTTGTCCAACTAAGTCAGATACATCAGAAGCTAGCTCGTAGCTGGCAACAGTTGGAAGACTCCCTATCAAGGCAACCTAGGCACCACATAAACTCATCTACATCTACAAGTGAAGTATCCAGGAGTCTCTATGATGAATTTGACAAGCATGCAGATTTGGAGTGTGGTAAACCAGCATCCATCGATCAGCTTTATGCAAGTGATATTGTTCATACAAACAATGGCAATTTAGTAAATTTGTTATGTAGTGAACAAAGCGCTGTCCTTACATCTTCTAGATCAACCATGGAAGAAAAACACGTTGTAGATTATTCTACTTTCTATTGTGATGGCGATTCCTTGATTGAGCATGATGTTGACTTAGCTTCACAACATCGATTATGTGGAGAAGATGGCATGAAGGTAGTTGATCTTGAGATGATTAATTGTGAAGACAAATCAGAGATTCAGTCTTCTATAGCTGCCACTTTCAAAGAACAACCATCCAATTCAATGATTGTGAGGGAACATGCAACAAAGGAAGATGAGGTGTTTGACACATCACAAAGGTATGAAAGCAATTCTGATTTTTGCAACAACAGTCCGATATCTTTGCCTCATCATGAGGTAGTAGCCAATTCACATGAAGATGTAAGTGTTATTGAATCTCGAAATGTTGAAACACCAGTTTTAGATGTTAAACATGAAGAACGTGTTATGAATTCCAGCCACAAAGATTCTGATTTTTTATACCAGACCATGGGAGAATGTGAAGAGGTTGAGCATCCAAAGGATAAGCCTTTTGAGGTGAACAAACAAGAGGAACATGCAAATTGGTGTGACCAAGAGGAGAAGGTATGTTTCAGAAAATTTTGTTGGTTCACATAGTTTGCATCATGAGGATTTTGTGTTACCTCTTTTGGACAGCCATTTGAAGGCTCAAGTCATGGACATGGACGGGATAGTTGATCACTCACTTAGTGGATCAGCCACTGGTGTTTTACCTACACATGAAGAAAGAGACAAGTGTTTCAGATTGTGGTTGAGCCCTTGAATTTGTGTGCATGGGATTGTCACTACAGCACTTGGAGGTTGAGTAATGATAAATTTGCATCAGTTTATGACAGCGGAAGCGGTCCTAGGATGAGTTTAAATCCTTGTTCCACAGGGACGTGTCCCCCCAAAAAAAACCCGTGTTTCCGAGATGGGGACGTTTCGGGGACTTGGGGGAGACGTCCTGCCGCCGCCGCCCATGACCTGGGGACGTTTCCTAGGACGTCCCCTTTAATTTTGATCTTCTAGGAGACTTTGGGACGTCCCCAAGACACCTAGGGGACTCTCAGATGTCTCCTAACTGTCCCCGAAATTTCCAAACGTCCCCCATGGCAACTAAGGTAAAAAGTCTTTTTTTTTCAAATCAAGATTTTTTGTGGATCTTTGTGCTAGTAACCCTAACCCTTATGGTCTTGGGCCCTATCCACACCCTAAGCAGTCACACAAGTGAAAAAAATCAATCTGAGAAGGGATAAAGGTTGTAATCAAGGCTGGTTGGTATTGATTTGGAGGAGCTTGAGCATGTGGAGTGTAGTAGTTCTAGTGATGAGGAGCTTGGCAAAAACGTTGGGGATGATTAGACGTATCAAGGCATTAGCCATTGACTCACAATCATTTGTATTTTGTTTTTGAACATTGTAATCATGAATCATCATTATGAAAATTTGAAAATTCAACATGTCACATTTTCATTGTTAATGTTCAAATGCAATCATTGCAAATTGTTTAAAGTTTAAACTTTATTGTTTAGTAGTTACTACTTACTAGTTTACTTAGTATGTGAAAGTTTCATCTGTAATTCTTATACTTATTCCTTATACATCTTTTTATAACTAATTTTTTGAAGTTGTCGGATTCAGCCTCACACCTGCATATTGCATTCGTTTAGAAGTTCCAAATGCCATTTTTAACAGATCTGTGGCTTTATTTCTTCGAGGCATTTGATTATACAGTTCACGTTCCTTGTCTATCCTTCCACATTGTGCAAACATGTCCATTTAGGGTGTTCAAACTATAATATCTAACAAAATTCTTTCTTCCATTGCACTATGATGAATGCGTACACGTTCCAAAACTTTCATTTGCGTACAGGCTGGGAGGATGTTGGTAGTGGTAGTGGGATTAGCCCTTATACTTGTAGATTGCATTTGATTGAAAGTTTCTGAAGTCATCATTATATGTCATGGCCTGCACAATGGCAGCCATCAAACCACATTTCTTTGAGGTGTGTTGTCAAACAGTTCACATGCCCTGGCTATTCTTCCACATTTTGCATACAGGTTCACCGGAGCATTTCAAACTGTAATATCTGGAAGAACTCCTCTATCTTTATACTTTGAGGACTGTCCAAACTCTGTTCAAAGCTCCCATTTTGGGGTGCAACATGGAAGGAGTTCGCAAAGGTTGTGGAGTTCGGCCTGGAACACATTTGCTTATAAGTTTCTAAATCCTTTTCGACAAAACCATTGTGTATCTCCTGCGCCATGGAATTCCCTGCAACTTGATGGCCATGTTCCATTCGTTCGTAGTTGAGATGTAAGGTAAAAGTGTTTTTTTGTCGAAGATGCAAGGAGTTCTTGAACCAATGAACTCCCTGAAAAGTTCAAACACCTTATAAAAACGTCGATGAAAAAATGAAAATGTTGAATAGAGTCTATTTGAAACAATAACGGGTTTTTGGGGAGTTCACGAACCCATGAACTCTTTGAAAAAGTTCAATTGCTATAAAAACTCAGCCGCATAGTATATTTTGGGGGTTCAAGAGTTCATTGAACCATAAAAACTCTGACAAATAATGCATTTCAGAAATTTTACGAGTTATTGGACTTGAAAAATTGTCGTTAAGTGTAATGTCAGGGTTTTGGAGGGTTCTTGAACTCGTGAACTCTCCGAAAAAGTTCTTTAATTACTTGGAAGTTCAATAAAATCTAAAAACCTTCGACAAAGAGTAAATGAAAACTTGTAATTTTTTTTGAATGAGTCTACTGACATGCTCTGAAAGAGTTAATTCGTAACTTTCAACTGGCACAATATTTTTGCTTGCAAATTGGCCAAATTGCCAATAATAACCTCATAAGATCCCTTGTTGAATCGTTTTGCTGCAGCCTTTACAGAACTTCGGATTTAACCGTTTTCGCAAATTGCTAAAATCACCCAAACGGAAAGGAGTTTCACCTCGAAAACTTGCCACATTGTGTTCAATGAAGTCAAGGACGTGCCTATAAAACTATTTCATTCCAGCTTTTACTATTTTCAGATTTAATTGTTTCTATGACTTGCCGCACTGTGCAATTGCCTCCAGGGTTACGATTGAGCAAACGTGCAATTCTTTGTCAAATTGGTGCACAAATTCTAAGTCTGATGCAATTAACTTACACAAACTCAATCAAATGCGACATCTTTTGAGATGAATGACTATGGCGACTGGTGCAGAAAACATACAACACTATCATTTTGCGACTAAGAGTGACTTGACGCTTGAGGACAATTAGAGTGTTTGTGACTAAGAGCAACTCGACAGAGGTGTTTGACACATGGCAACGCTTGCTGACTTGATGCAAAAAGTTTAAATTTTGTGGCGTCAAAACGAGGCTAACACTTGCAAATTAGGAATGCTGGTTATTTAAAAATATAGGCACCTGACTATCAAGTACAGCATAAGGGAGATATTTGATGCATCTTTAGACCAAATATATGGTTATAGCATCAGATCGAAAATAACCAAAATAAGATGAACTAAATAAGCTGGATGTATCACTATAGGTATATGGATGAGGCATGACAAAAATCAAGCTGCAATGACTGTATATCATCAACCATAATATTGTTACCCATGGTTTTCCAAATGATACTGTTCTTGGTTGTCATTATGAGCATCTGATATGGTTGGTGATCTCAGTATCCACTGGGTTGGTGACTTTTAACCATTTTCAAGCTGATGTCATCTTCCTATTGAGCTATCAGTCAGAGAAAGATAAGACTGACCAAAAACTAAATAACTTATTTTTCATGTGGCCTACATGTGTTATATTCATATAGGATAATGTAACTTATCTACTAATATTTGTAAAATACCTAGATTTGTTGTGTTTCAATTTTATTGAAATGGAAGTGCTTTTAAGCATTCCATCTTCTGGTGTGGAGACTACTGGAAGCTTTTGAAAAAGCCATAATAAATTTCATTATATCATGCAATCTTTGGTGCTTAATGATCCACAAGGAGTCAGAAAACAAGTTCACTTCATTAAATAATCAGACTTCAATCAGAACAGAGTAGAAAACAAAGAGCATTTTTTTCAGTGACAAAGCGGCCAAATATAGCCAGGTTGTGGTTTTGTCATTGTCGTGGTGGTTTCATTTGTGACCTGGTTGTTCTTCCTATTTCAATCGTAGAAGTAGAGTGCTGGCAGAAAATGTCTTTTCATGTTCCAAGATGTTTGAGGGTTCTTTAGTGCACGGAAGGACACTGCAATGATCTATTTGTAAGAGGCATAGTGGCATTGCAAACATGAGTGTGAGAGAATAGTTAGCAAGTTCAGTTATTGTAGGAGTACGAACTAGTTTGGCACAGAGAGGAGTGAGTGTGAGCTATTACTACTTCCAGCCAGTTTTCCCCAAACTTGTTTCTGGGTAAATCTTGTGCCTATCTTGTTTGTGATTGTTCTATCTTTGTTTTCATACAACTGTAACTTTGTTTCATTTTCAGCAACTAAAGAACACTAATCCCATTTGCACTTCAATTCTGTCAATTTGAAATTAATTCTAGTAAGAGTTGAATTTTGAGAAGATTATAGAACACTTAATGCAATTTTTATGAAAAATCATAGCTCGGTGCTTTCCTATTTTTGCCTGCTCTTAATTTTTTGTGGAGTTTAAAATCTGTTGAAAATGGTTCCACGTACTTGCAACAGTTTTACTTTGGAAACACTGAAAATTATGTCTTTGCAATGATAATATTTCCACATTAAAAAAGGCTGACTCATTTGTAGCTAGAAAATTATATTTTGATGAATATATTGCCATTTGATTTTGTTAGGTTTATCATTAATTGTTTGCTTGTGCAAGGTACTCAAATTTATTCTATGGATGGAAATTTATTTTATCAAATATTATGAGATTATGGATTTTGTGTGCAGCGTATGAAAAAGTCCAAGAGGACAGATACAACAGTTAATGAGGTTGTCAATGGAGGCTTATCACAAGCAGAATTACAAAAAGCAGTAGAAAAAGAGTTTGATTTAGCACATCAAGATAAGATTATGGAGGAGACTAAAGATAAGAAAAATGCTGTGGAATCTTATGTATATGATATGCGCAATAAGGCACGTATATTTATAGAGTTCTTCCAGTTTCTTCCTATTAAATGTGTGTAGTTTTCATTTATTATTGTGTCATACTAGAGCAATAAGGGGGATATGCAGTGATATGTTTGTATGCCAACTTACAGTTGAAATTTCCTGGCTAGATGCAATAGTGCAGATGCAGTTTTGAATCTTGATTAACTAAACCTCCTGATACTCCATTAAAGATATCTCTAAATAATCTCTCATGTTAATTTCAGCTTTTTGACATTTACCGCAACTATGCAACGGAGTCAGAGCGGCAAAAACTTTCAGAAAAGTTGCAGCAAACAGAAGATTGGTTGTATGAGGAAGGCGATGATGAAACCAAAGCAGTATATATAGCAAAGCTTGAAGAACTTAAAAACGTATGTTGTGTATAGAATTTTCAGCTTTATCATTTTTGTAAGATTAAGATGTAATTAACTTGGATTTCCAACTTACGTGACAATTTTTGTGTTTTATATTAGATTGGAGATGCCATTGAGCAAAGATACAAGGAGGAGGGAGCTCGTCCACAAGCAACTACTGACTTAATGCAGTGTATCACTACTTATCGAAATTTAGCACAATCTAGAGACGCTAAATTTGAACATATAAACCCCAAAGAAAAAGAAGAGGTCATTTTGTGTTCTTTTGGACTGAAAAAGTTTGTGGTTTTAAGGATGACTCTGGTTTTATATTTATTCCTGGTTGGTAGAGAAAAAAGGCAGCCATCATGATTGTGTGCGTTTGTTCTATTATTTGCCGTTTATTCTTCTGCATATGCAGGTAGCTGTAATTTGTATACTATTTGAACTCCAGTTTATTATTCTTTTTATAGACGAATTCCCCTTGTGGGGTAACCTTCAGCCTTTAGCTTGTTTGTATACCATTTGAATCCAAGTCCATTATTTTATTTATTGAGGAATTTCCTTTGTAGGTAACCTTCAGCTTAGATTGTACAACCGAGGGGTGTCTCTTCCACCACACTCCAAGTTGGATGGTCCCTTAGGGATTTGACCCTGTGGGGCTCAGCAATGAATGCCCTGATGAGTTACAACTTAAGATTATCCCACTTGAAACCAATTTAATATTCTAAGCTGGGTACAAGTTTTTGTGTTCGTATTTTTCTGTTAAAATGTCCCTAATAGTTAGTCTTTTATTATTGACTGCAAAAAAGACAACATTAAATTGTTGAGGGAAAACTTTACCATCTCAGTTGTGTCACGCTTGCCTCCTTTGTCAGTGAAATCAGTTATCAAATTTGTCACCGACACCAGAATCTGTGGAATTGTTTCACATACATATTCATTATATTTTTTCTGTCTTTTTGGTGCTTCAAGACACGGTCTGTGTGTCTGTGTATATTTATTTTTCCTTTTGGTAGGGATCACAGATCACAGTGATAATGATCTCTGAAAGTTATTGAAATAAGCCTGTTTCAGGCACTCCAATGATTTAACTTGGGAATTGAACTGGATGTCTCGCTTATACAAGGGAACCCACAAATCAAGTGCTCTCCAACTGCGAGCACTATAGTATATTTATTTGTTTGTTGATGTCTATCACAAAAGCATGAAATATGTAAAACTAGTACTATTTGTCTTGCTTGTTGGCATTGGGATTACTCTTTGGTTTGGTGACAAATGCAATCTGTATTACTATTATAGATTACCTCTATATTTAAACTTTATTTGCACTTTTTTTGTATTAGATTCTATCATGTGTTGTTTAACTGTTTTTGAGTTCCTTTCAAATATATGGAAGTTGACAAAGCTCTGGGAGATTCTTTAACATCCGTTGTTTCCTTTTCTGTCTCTGTATTGGAGTGTGTTTCGATGATACCATCCATTGGGGGATATGCTTAAGCCTGAATTAATATTGTAGTGTTGAAACTACAAACCATGTAAGATAATTGATCAGGAGGATATTTTGGTTTCTATTGTTAACAATCAAGTTTTTTTTCTAATCCCGATTTCCACTCTGGTACAGGTTATGGCCGAGTGTAACAATGCAGAGGAGTGGCTTGCTGGTAAATCACGAGAGCAAGATGTGATGCCAAAGTATGCAGATCCAGTACTTCACTCTGCTGATATCAGAACGAGAGCTGAGCTTTTGGAGAGGTATGGTTTTTGAGCTTTCTGCAGTTTGACATGTTTTACTTTTGGGGGAGATAAATGATTAACTCAGATCGTCTGTGTTTCTAGGTGTTGCAAACCAATCATGTTTCAGCCGAAGCCAAAATTTATTCCCAAGTCAGGTGATGCAAAGGATCCTAAGCAAAATGCACCTCGTGGAGGTGAACAATCATCAGAGCCAATGGATATTGATCATCCACAGGATCCTGAGAATACGTATTCAGAATGAAGAACTTAATCTAGAAAGGTTTTTTAGGTTCGAGTTGTGAACATTCTTGACAATACACATTCAAAATGAAGATCTTAGTCAAGTAAGGATTTTTAGGGTGAAGTGGAACAAGTTTTATGTCAGTTCCATGTTCACACCCTGTGCCGAGTATGTTACTTGAATGATAGTTTCGCATGCATCTTACTTTTGTGGGGCCCATCTTGTAATACATATCATTTCTTCAAGTTTCAACTTAATACCATGTGCTAGCTAAGTACATGGGCTGTGGATATTTGGGGTTTTTTCTCTCCATTTCTTTATGTAATCAGACATGTAAAGCTAATTAATGGCTTATATAGATTCTTCCTCTATTTTTTGATTCTTCATATTAGTCAACTGTCACATGCTTTGCCACTTTTTTAGTGGATATGTATAAAGCAACTTGGCACATGGACAGTGTTGGGCAGATATCTGCCGCCCACTGTAGACCAACATAGCATGTTTCTTATAAATTAACAAAACTATAGTACAACTTTCTGTGTCTCCAAGATGACAAACCCTGTAAATATATAGGAGACTCTAATTAAGAGTGGTGTTTAAAACAATAAAGCACACTGAACATAGCATAGCCGAGTATAAGGACTGTAGGTTCTAAAGATCAGAGGTTTGTGGGGAACAATTTCTGAAATCAAAGAAAGCCAAATTATCGGATCTCTATTACTTTGAAGAAAACTATCATTAGCATTAAATGCAATCTAGGACAGGATTATTATATGTCATATGATGAAATGATATTTTATTCAAGTGATTGTTGCTTCAGTTTACTTTCCAATAGTAAGCTGTAGATTCCTGCAACTATAAGATTTAATTGTTTGTGGTCACATATAGAAATCACCAAGGATTTAACGACTTGCTAAGATGAAAGCACTCTTCTACGGTCATCATCACAAGCACATGTATTAAGTACATAATAGAAAAGTTACACAGGATGCATATTTGAGTTCACAGGAAACAGCTATGGTAGAAACAATATATAAAAAAGCATTGATTCACCATTAAAGATTGGACAGACTCGTTGTTACAACGTAGGTGGTCTGGTTGTAGCTCAGATTTTTGCCAAACAAAACTTTTGAGGGATTGTACATATCGGTATAAACATTTGATGTCCATTATGCAAGCCCTTGTTTTTATTGAATAAAACTCACCCGGGCTGCAGGCATGATGTCTCTCATTTCTCTCTCATTATCACCCTATGTGCTTTGTAAATAATGAACATATATATTCAGAGACTCAGATTATTGTAGTGGTTGTGAAGATGTGCTACAGGTATTTTGAAGATGTTTGTCATTTTTAGAGTAGAGAGGTCTAAGGTGTAAACAATGAGTACTCAGTTGCGCCACTCTCTAAATATTGAATAATAGTAATTACGATCTATATTTTTGCTGCATTGCTAATTTTGGATAGAATTACTTAGAACCAGAAAAGTCTGCATATACAAGTGTAATTTAATTATTTGGATTATTAGATATTTAATTTATCGAGATAAAATTAATAAGATATATTAGTATTTGATTATTAATTTATCTGAGATTAAATTAATAGGGTGATCGTTAATTGACTACAGATTTTTAATTTATCTGTGGAAACTAAATTAATAGGGATAATTGTTGAATTTATTTTGCATAGATAAAATAATGCAAGTTAGTGTTTCAGGCTGTAACTGCGTAAGAATTTTTTTCAGGTTAGAAGCACTAAATTGGATCATTATGGACTTTGAAAATATTATGTTTTCAATAGATAAAATAATTACTTCCATATTTATTGAGATTATTGAGGATATATATAAAAGTTTTTATAATATTTTATTTATTTTGGTGGATCAAGATAATTGACTTTATTTTAAAGATAGATTTTAGAAATTGAATAATTATCCTCATAATGGTATGAATAGAATTTTCTAGTCTGGGCATATATTGGATGGTTGAGCAATGGTCACAAGTTCGAAACTTGATTTGCCCACTATATAAGTTAGGGGCAGTGTGTACAGCCTAAAGGTTATGGGAGCTTGCGTTGTGGTGTTTAGAACCACTTCTTAGGTTGGCTTTGGGTGGTTGGGCCACCTCTATGGTTAAAAAAAGAAAAAAAAAACGGTTTCATAAATCTTATTTAAATTAAAAAAAATTGGAGAAAATAAATATATAGAAAATTAAATCTATTTATGATTATTTATATTTGTGGAAAACAAAATAAGGTTTCTTTAATTATTAATAATTAAATTATTTGCTAAAAAGCAATTATTAATATTGGGTTATTTGGTGATGAAGTAAATTATAAAATTGCATGAAAATATAATCCAACAACTATTAGAAGATATTTATTATAGGAACATAAGTTTAAAGGTGCAATTGGAATTTTTAAGATTTCAAGTGAAGATTAAGGGTTTTCAACAATTTTTTTAAGGTTTTGGCAAAGCATTGAGAGGTAGAGTTTATGTTTACATAGATAAATTGCAATTAAGATATTTTGTTAATTGAATTACTACAAACATGGTGTTGATACGCTTTTTGAAAGAAATTGGAAAACTAATAAATCTAGACCTATGAGAATCATGTGGGAATTAGATGGAAACTTACACCATTGATTTTTAAGCACTAAACTCATAAAATCAAATTTAGTTATGAAACCTTAAAGTTGAAATGAACTAGCAAGGTGAAAACTGAAATGCTATATGTGAAATCAAGACTAGGGGTTAGTGATTAACACTAAATTAACTCTAGATTCATGTCTATATGATGGAAGTATGTTGTTGAGGGTTACGTTTGTTGAATCCTACTTCAGTGTACCGTCAATTTCATTAGTTTGTCTTGAGAAATGTTCTTTCTATGAAAATTACAAATTTTCATGTTTTGAAAATTAGTGTTGAACTCAATGTTTTGGATGAACACTTATTGTTGAGTGTTCCTTAGGGTTGTTTGCAAGTTTACAAATAATTTGGTTTTGTATGTCTATTGAGAATTGTGCATAGTAAAACATGTGTAAATTTGTTTACCTATTTCTAGATCATTAGGTATTGTGAAGGTTTTGGGTTGACTAAGACCATGGGAAAAAACTTGTAAAGAGATTTGGATTTGTCAATTTCATATTAGATTCATACTTCATTTTCATGGGTAAGATTCAAATTTGCTTGCATGGTTCAATTTTTGCAGGCCATGGGATCAAACGCGTGAGATACAAGGTCAAACATGTGTCTAACACTTGAGGTCTAAAACAATTTCTTTTTGAGACTTGAAAGTTTGATTTTATGATTTTATTGTCATGTATGTCGTAAAATAGTGAGTACTTCCACTATTGGATTCAATCTAAAAATTAGTTAGGATTGAAGCTTAAACAACTATCCAAAAAAAAAAATTAAATAAAATTTGAAAATTGTTGATCAATCGTTCAATAACTAACATTGTGTAAAATAGGGCCTAAGATGAGTAATTTTGATAGGTTAATGAGAAACAATGAATCTGACCTTTTGAATATATATGAACTTCTAACTACTCACTGTCTTAACCTAATTAACATATACTTTTAATGGGAGAATTACATATGATCTTGATTCTATGTAGTTGGATATGTAGATAGGTCTATGGAAGAAGGAATTCCATAAAGTTGAGTTAATACACATAGTAACTTAGGGTACTTAATCTTAACAAGTAATTAAGGTTTGATAATCTTATAAGAATAAGAATGATTGTGTGTTTATTGATTTAGAGATATGGTAAAGACAATCAAACTAGGATCTTAAATCTTATTATAATGACTAGTTGATTTAGAGTGGAAAAAAATGAGTCAACTATTATGAAACAAACCCCATTAATCTATGTTTTTTTTATATTGCTTCATAATTTGGTTTGAGAATCTAGATATACCTATGGTCATTTACTATAAATTATAAAGTTGAAATATTGTATTTATAGTAACATTTAGATAAAGACTAAGCATTCAATCTAGTATATGAGTGGATAATATCACTTTTACTTTAGTGTAGAAATAAGACTCGAGGTAGGAAATGCATGTTTATTTATCCTGAAGAGCTAAGACCCTCAACCTAATGTGTCAAAACATATATTTAGTTACGGTTGCATTATTATAGATTACGGATCTTCAATGGAAAAACTTAGGTGGGAAATCTAATTTGTAAACCTTTAGCCAAAGCATGGTGGTCATGAACTACAAATAGTTTGGGGAGATTTTGCAAAGGAATATGTGGTCTAAACTCACCAGTAGTTAGGGTTGTTGATCACCCTAGGTACAACTGTGTCTTAGGATTGCATGCTTAAACATAATTACATATGTTTGTAAATGATTAAAAGGTGTTATATCTATGGATGATACAGTTATTTTGATATATTAATTTATGGATATGTCAGTGGATGACACTTCTATGCTATTGTTATCATCACATACATATTAAACATGATTATAGATCTTACTTTGTATAAACTAATGGATAGTATTTCATATGTGCAAATATGCTCCATTATAGTGGAATGATTAAATTGATTTAGACTTTATTTATGTTATAAGTAGGTAATGAAAATTTGTTTGAGCATAGATTTGATGTTATATATTGGTGATGCACTTAGTATAATTGAAATCCTTTTAAAAGAAGAATTTTAACACGTATTTTGGGTATTTAGTAATTCTAATGGCCAAGTAGAGGGGCCATTACATGTGGTATTAAAGCTAGGTTCATAAGCTAGACTTCTATGTGTATATTATGACAAGCTATTTAAAAAATGAACACGTGCATTCCTTATATTAGATTGAGATGAATGAAAATTAAAAATTACCTTGGTCTTATGCATTAACAATTGTTTCTTGCTAGGGTAATCATAGCTAAAACTAGGTCAAAGGCTAGAAGAGTTGGAATTGAAATTAATGGCAATGAAGGTGAATCCAATACATATGCATCTAACATGGAAGCAATAACAAAAATGTTCAATGAAAAAAATGACAAATTGGTTGCCATAGATAAACTTTTGAATAAGTTTCATACACAACATGAGAATAATGAGGAAGAAGTGTCATATCATGAGCATGAGGATAAAGTGCCTCATTTGGAATAGATAAATCTAAGTAGAGAACTAAGGATTTAACTAAGGATTTGAAAAAAAAGTGATACCCCTAAATTTAAGGGACATAGTTAGGAGATGGAGCTGAATCTTGGCTTATTGAGATGGAAAAATATTTTGAGCTCTGAGATTATTTTGATACGGTTAAGTCATTGTGGGGAGTTTATCAATTAACAAGTGAAGCAACTTTTAGGTGGCATAATTAGACAGCTAAATTTAGGTTGACAAAAGATATTACTTTATGGTTGTTTCATAAGAGGTCATTATCTCAACTATACTTTGATGAGAAAATGGTTGTATTTCACAATTTGAAACAAGGATCTTTAACAATAAATAGTGGGAAAAGTTCACTAAACTACTTGAGTTTGTACCCTTGTACCAACATGATGAGAGATGTAGGATCAAAATGTTAATCTTGGGATTGAATAATAATATTATTGGTGCTGAAGTTGATATATGTGGGGTAGATAAAATGGAGTTAGTTCTTGAGATTCAATTTATTAAACAGAACAAGAGCTTAAAGTCTTGGTGGCAACATGCCAAAATTTCAATAATAAATTTTAGTCATCCATATTCCAAAGAGAAAATGATAGACCTACAAGAAATGAGAAGAATAGAATCCAAAGACCTCATTTTAAGAGGATAGAAAATGACAATGGTAGCAATAACATGAACTTGAACAAAAATAATAACATGAATGCAAATAATAGAACCATAGTGATACCTAAACCTAATGAAGAGGGTACTAATGGACAAAAAAAGTAGTGTAAAAGACCACAATAGGGGATGTTTCACATGTGGAGGTAATCATTATGCTAGAGATTGCTCTAGAAAGCATGAACAATTTCTAGTTCTTAGAGTAGGCATAATCTTTTATAACCAATTATTCAACATCATATTTATGTAGCCATAGATAACAAACAAGCACGATTACAAAACACTCATATTGAGGATAGAGGTACATTACATGGAGTTCTTATTGTTGTTTTAGTAGATACCAGGTCCACTAAATGATTTATTTCACTTCATCTTGTTTCTAAGTTAAGTAGACATGTTAGTCACATGGAGACATCATGGATAGTGCAATATGGGAGTAAGGAAACCAATGTGGTTAATAATTTCCTTTTAGATGTTGAATTATAGTTTATAGAGTTTGCTACTAAAGTGAACTTGTATTTAGCACATCTAGGGTCATATGATGTGATCCTTAGGATGAATTGGCAAGTCCACTAGATCTAACTTGAAAGTCATTACCAAAAAAAATTCCTACTTGACCTTGGTACTTGTTGCATTCAAAATGACTTCAAAATCTAGGGACCCCATCCCTTCTATTCCTAGATAATCTATGTTAAGAGACTTCCCTAATGTGATTGGGTTCTTTCCCTTGCTTCCTCTGTCATGATGTCACTTGAATAATTTTCACAATAACTTATTCAAAACAAATCCAAATATGTTGAAATTTGTAAGTTATATAATCGTCACTTTGGTGAAAAAAAAATCTTTAAAAATGATATTTTGCAGCCTTGGAAGCGGATTTAGTGAAATAGATAAACTCACTATAAATCATTTAAAAATATTTCAAATTTTGTCAGATTTGGAATGTAGCTTCTTTATTATGTCCTAGATCAACCCTCCACATTTTAGATAAAAAATTATAGTAATGAGAAAAATACATGCTTGACAACATGACCTCCTAAACAAAAAAAATGTCTTTTTCTCACCTTCAAGTTGTCAAGATCAGACACTAATACCACTTGCAATGAAACTTCTTAGCACAAGAGAGGAATATAAGATAAAAGAAAAGGTAAATATTTTATTATAATAAGCCACTTCGAGGGGGCAACCTCAAGAGTTCTTACAATAAGAACAAAGTTTTCAATATGATGGTTAACAACTACTCACTGCCTCCTATTTATAGGCATCATTAAGAAACATTAGTACCTTAACCCCAATGATGTTGACCTAGCTTACAATAATTAGACTTAGAGACTAGAGGCAAATGTAGACAAATGTTTATAATTAATAATATACATGTATTGTTGACCATGGGAGGCTCACATGCAACATAAATGCTTTTGTTTCTAAGATTAAGGTATGAATTAACTAACTGAAACAAAGAAAGCACACAACTATTCAATCTATTGCTTGCAATATAATAGGGTAAATTATAAAGAAACCTAAAACCTTTTATGAATTTATACATTTCTTTGAGTTTTGGAAGAATAATGAGATAGCAGTATTCATCTTTGAGATTGAATAGTTGTTTAGTTAGGGAAGTATCGACAACAAGATGTGAAAGAAGTGCATATGTGGAATAATTGACATAATGTTTAAAAGAATTGTTCAATGACTTATCATATAAGTTTGGAATATTGTCATTATATGTGGTGATAAAATTTTAAGATATTCCACTTATCACTTAACCATATTTGAATAATGAATATACGATTGAAGAGTACCATAAAATGCATACTTTGTATATGAAGATATGATTGCCATTATTTTTTAGGTTTGGTGTGGAAGAAAACTATTATAGGAGGAAGAAGAGAAGGAAAATTTGGAAGAAGCAAAAATATAGGTGGAATTGGAGTTGGAAAATTAAAAATGAGAGATTATACAGTTGGAGCAAACTATGCAAGAAGCAAAACATAGTATAGCTACATGTAAAAGGTTGTTACATAAAATGAGTCACATTAAGCTTATGTGAAATTAAAAAATAATTTGTGAGTTGGAATGTAGAAGTTGATGAAATCGTGTTCTTATCTAATATTTAAACTCTAAAATTGAAAATGGAATAAAATTTTCAATTCTATAAACCCAAACAAAAGATATTATGTGAATGTTGCACTTTCATGAAATTGAGAGAGATCTAAATGTTATTCTAAGCCCAGTTACAATGCAAAAAAAAGGTTTCAAAAAGTATATAAATAGAAGTAATGCAATACAAACCCTTAGTTAGATCAACTTAATGAGAAAATCAATAAAGCATAGGAATTGATATTAGTAGTGATAGATCACATGCAAGAATGTCACTACTCCACTTTGTCACATTACTAGTAAACAATTAAGAAATTATATTACAAGAAATATCATGAAAAATGAGTGCAATTAATATAAAGTTGAGCACCAAGTAGACTGAGTACACCAAGGAGATTATGCTACTAACATATCTAGTTAAGTTAATCAAGATTTTTAAAAGGTATCAACAAAGGTGATTATGATTTTGAAAATGCAACTTTTAAGGCTATACTTTTCTTGAAACTTTAAGATTCATGTATGTGTACTTATTTTTAGTTATGAATTCATCAATCTATTGCTACTTATTGTTGTTATTTACTTCAATAGGTATTGATCACTATTGTTATATATCGTAATTTATTTCTTTGTATAATTGTTAAAGAATGTTGTGAGATAAATGTAATTATTAGTTTTCTATCAATTGTTTTCTATGCTTTGAATATCTTATGAATAGAAGCATATTATCTTTGTCTTTAAATGACCCTATATTTTTACACTTTAGTTTATCATTTTAAATTGTCTTTAGGAACCTTAACAAAATTAAACTTCAATCAACCCCTCTTAAGGGTTTATCATTTTGTAACAATCCAAACAACATAACTCCAACCAACCCCCTAATAAAAAAAATCTAGAGTAATCAAATACCATTTTTTTAATATATCTATCAATAAAAGATAAAGCCTTATTCAATTGACAAATCATATCCAAAAATTCTAAAAAAAAAACTCACAGTAAAAAAAATAAATTATAATTTTAAAATCTTTACTAGAAGCATAAGAAAGGGCATAGATGCTAGATCTTGTTTGTTGCTCTGTTTTCTATGATTCTGCCAATATCACTTAAATACTTGCCTTTCCTTTTCATGTCCTAATATGGATATTCTCTACAAAGAATATTTCTCAATAAGCATTAACAGATTTCTATCAAGTGATGAAGGCATCCCATGGTTAACATCTTAAGGAGATTATATAATTTTTTTTGAATTCGGGTGTGTGAAAAATAGTCATTTTAAAGTGAATCAACTTTTTTTAAGTGAGTTATGAATATGGTTAATAAAAATTCTTTGTGATTGTTGTTTGTATCTTATCATTGTTGAAAGTATATTGACTTATTATATTGTTTACATAATAAAGGGACAAGTAAATCTATTGTGTTATGATATTTTATTTTGAATTATAGAACATCTATATAGTACCACAATATTGTGTGAATATTATTTGATTTTTTAATTAATTTTGTATAACTTAAAATTTAAAGTGGATATTATATTATTTTTTAAGATATTTGTATTATATGTTAATATATTACAGAGTACAAGGAATTTAAGAGGAACTTTATGAATAAAATAGTTGATGATTTAGTATAATAATTTTCTCTTAAATAAATATTCATATAAATTTATCAATTAGTATTTTTATTAGGTGAGTTATGAGTACATATATTTTTATGAAAGGAAATAATTACATGTTAAATGGACAATTTGTGCAATTTCTTTTGCTAAAAGGCTTTCAAGGGTTTGAACAAGGCGGTTATTATTGTTGACCAATATCCTCTTTCATGCAATTAGACTTCATTCTCTTACATTAGTTGTAGCTTGTGTATTGGCCTGCTTATGACAACAAACCTTGAAAGGCTATCTCACTTGAAGTGCACAAGGATTTGAAAGCCCAATGCTTGTCTTACCATAGAGATCACACATACAAACATATAGATGCAAACACCAAGGACATATGAACACATCACACAACACTTGGAAGATTCCATTATCACATCACAATAATTGAATACATAATCATGGCAATAGATAGACTCACTATCTCTCCAACTCCTTGTTCTTCTTGAAAACTCACTATAGAGTAATTAATCAATCCTCTCAATGACATGCTCACAAATAAATTGTTGGCAAAGGTTGCCATTAACTTTGCAATCCTAACTAATTCTATGTGTCTCCAAAGTTCTTGGAATGTGTTCCCCAACACATAAGGACTTTGAGAGATAAATTAATATTTAATTATAACACTTGGCTTATTGTAATTAACTCCTAAATGATAGGGTCAAACTTGGGCATCCACTTTTGGGGTGGGGTCCATAAAGACTTGTTGACAACTCTTTGAAGTCTATTTTGAGAGTTTGACAACTCCTAGTGAGTGGGAGTTAACTTGGGTGCCCACTTTTGGAGGTGTCTTATATTTAGACTTGGAGTTTGTTTTTTTATGTACATGAGTGGATATTGTTGATACACTTTGCATGAATATAATGTTGGAGTTAACTAAAGTATTAAAGATGCATGATATTGGAATATTGCTTGCATGAGTTCATAAAAGCTTTCATGGACTTGCATGTTTTTTGCATGTGGTTGCATGAGGTCATAAAAGCTTGCATGTTTTTGCATGTGGTTGCATGAGCTCATAAAAGTTTGCATGTGCTTGCATGTTGCTTCTATGGACTTGCATTCAGTTATTTTGACTCGCATGTTGGTGCATGTCAGTTATATGGAGTTGCATGTCATTTTTATGAGGTTGTTTGCAAAACACTCCAACTCAAAAAACTTGCAGAACACTCCATCTACTAGATTCAGTTAATGGGTATCTCTTGCATTATGCTACAGGTGTTGGCATGTCACTTGCATGTACAAAATAGGTTAAATCAAAATAATATTGGGGACATCAATCATGCAGGTTATTGCATGAGAACTGGTGTGTGTTGATCACTTCAGTTGACTGAAATAGATTGGGCCAACTTGGGTACCCAATCTTGAGACTTTCAGTTGTTGCTTTTATTTGGAAATATGTTTTATGTTGACTAATTTTGAGTAGGAAAAATTGGGCACCCACAATCAGGACTGACAGTTAACAGGATGGTTGGGTTTCTTTGACTTCAGTCTTCTCTATTTGGAATGCTTGGTTTTTGCATGAGGATGTGTCTCGTGTTATCAATTACAATTTATTGTAATTTGAGTTTCAAGCTTTTGAATTAAGAAGTTTTGAAGTTGTAATAAAAAAGCACAATGTATTTTCCAGAGAACAAGATTTCACAAGTTTGAAGATTGAAGAAGCTTTTTGAAGTGCATCAAGAACTTAGAGGAATTCCAATATTGAATGTAATCTTTTACAAAGAGATTTAATACAAGCACAAATACCTTTGACTGTGGAGGTTTTTCCCGAAAGGGTTTCTCCACATAAATACTTGTCTTCTTGCAAGCTATTTTCTTCTATTCTACATTGGATTGAAAGTGCAAAATCACTACACATTAATTGTATTGGATTAATCTCATTTTCAGCTTTGTAACCACATATTTTTAAAGTTTATAGCAGCAATTCTACCTTCATTTCCAACATTTGGTATCAAAGCTAACAGTTATGTTGAGTGAGGGATGCCTTTCTCTTAAAGTGTTGAAGGTTTTTTGGTTGCAATGAGAGCTTTTGTTTTGTGGGTTTTACAGATTTGTGAGGAAGATTGTTTATAATCAATTCTACCTCTCATCTAGATATTGAGAAGTTCAATGGTTCTAGCTACGAGATGTGGAAATTGAAAATGGAAGATCTCTTAGAAAAATGAGAATAGTGGTTAGTTATTTCCAATGAGAATAAACCATATACAACTATGTCTGATGAAGAATGGTCAAAGCTTGATTAAAAAAAAAAGCACGAGGAACCATAAGGTTGTGCCTTGCAGATGTCATCCTCTTAAATGTTTCTATTGAAGCTACTGCATACAAGCTATGGAAGAGGATAGGTGATATTTATTAAACCAAAAGTCTAACTAACAAGTTATAACTCAAAAAACAATTGTATCCTTTAAAGATGAAAGATGGTGATTCTATTGCAAATCATTTAAACGCTTTTAATTTAATTTTAAGTCAACTTGCATCTGTAGATGTTAAGCTAGAAGATGAAGATAAATGCATCTTGTTACTTTGTTCTTTACTAGAATCTTGGAAAAATTTAATGATTACTATCAGTGGTAGTGGTGCAGATCTAAAGATGGACAATATCATTGCTACTCTTCTTTCATAAGAAATGAGAAGAAAGTCCAAAAATGGTGGATCCCAAGATGCTTTACTTGTAAGGGGTAGGACTAAGGAAAAGACACCTAAATGGGATAAGCAGAAGGGTAAGTCTAAAGGACGTTCTAAAACCCTTTGTAATAGCAAAGTAAAATGTTGGAACTGTGGGAAACAGGGACATGTGAAGGAGTGCAAAAACAAGAAAAAGGGTTCAGATTCCTCCACAGAAAAATCCTCAGATGATGGTGATAATGATGCTTTGATTATTTCAACTAACACTATAAGTAATGATGCTTGGATTATTGATTCCAGTTGCTCTTATCATATGACTCCCAACAAGGAGTGGTTTTCCAAATATTCAGCATATGATGGAGGAGAAGTTTTCCTTGGTGACAATAGTACTAAACAGATAATTGGCCAAGGAAAGGTAAAGTTGTGTTTCAGTGATGGAAGGATTAAAAGCCTTCATGATGTTTTACATATTCTGGGACTTGCAAAAAATTTACTTTTTGTATCCAAGTTAAATGATTCTGAAATGCATGTGACATTTGATAAGTCTGGTTGCAAGTTGGTAAGAGGGAATTGGGTGGTTGCTAAAGGATCTCGGATGGGAACTTTGTTTAGACTTAATGCATCTACCTTGAATAATTTAGCCAATGTAACTGACACTGAAAATACATGTATGTTGTGGCACCACAGATTGGGTCACATCAGTGAAAAAGGTCTTAGGACCATTATTAATAAAAAATTGGTTGATGGTATTTCAAATTATTTTGTTGGCAAAGATAATTTTTTTGAGCATTGTGTGTCTGGAAAACATAATAGATCATCATTTCCTAGTGGAACAAATAAAGCAAAGAGTTTATTAGAGATTATTCATTCAGATGTTTTTGGACTAGCGGATATTGACTCTTTTGGAAAATCTCGATATTATGTCACATTTATTGATGATGTTTCAAGATACATTTAGATTTATTTAATGAATGCTAAATCTTAAGTTATCACTGAGTTTAAGGAATTTAAAGCCTTAGTAGTGAAGCAAACAAATTATAAAATAAGGGTGTTGAGATTAGATAATGGTGGTGAATATTGTTCTAAGGAATTTGATAAATTTTGTAAGCATGCAGTTATTGTTAGACAGAAGACAACACCTTATACTCCCCAACAAAATGGGGTAGCAGAAAGAATGAACCAAACCTTAATGGAAAGAGCTAGGAGCATGTTGAGTAGTGCTAAGTTAGATCAGTGTTTTTGGGCTGAGGTTGTAAGTACTTCTTGTTATTTGATTAATAGATCTCCTTGTTCAGCTCTTGAAGATAAAGCTCCTTATGAAATGTGGTTAAAAAGAAAACCCTTTGTTTCACATTTAAGGATCTTTGGTTGTGAGGCTTTTGTTCATGTGCCTAAAGAAAAGCGTACTAAACTGGATTTAAAAGTTCAAAAATACATCTTTGTAGGTTATGGTGAGAATGTAAAAGGTTACAAACTTTGGAACCCTCTAAACCAAAAAATGATTTTATCTAGAGATGTGATTTTCAGGGAGTTTAGATCTTATGCAGGTGAAGAACAACCAAAGGAAAAAGAAAAGAATAAAACATTGCACTTTGAAACACATACAGAAAAACAAGAAGATGCACATGTTGAAGAACAATTAGATGGATTTGAGAATGGAGAAGAAGAAGAGAGTTCAGATAATGATGTGCAAGATGAGCATACAGAAGAACAAGAAGAGCTTCTTACTCCTATTTTGAGAAGATCCACAAGACAACGAAATCCAGTTAATAGGTATAGCCCTTCTGATTTTCATTGTGTATTTGCTTTGTTAAGTACAGATGATAAACCTAGATCTTTCAGGGAGGCTCTATCTTTAGAAGATAGTGAGTCTTGGTTACATGCTATGCATGAGGAAATGATGTCCTTGGATACTTGTGACACTTGGGATCTTGTTAATTTTCCCAAAGGAAGAAGCTTGTCCATTGGTTGTAAGTGGGATATAAAAATAAAATTGGTACAGATGGTAATCTAGAAAGGTACAAGGCTAGATTGGTGGCCAAGGGCTACTCCTAGAGAGAGGGTATTGATTTTAATGAGATTTTCTCTCCAGTTGCTAAATTAACTTCTATTATATTTTTTTTATCTATTACTACTACTTATGATTTTGAGATAGAGCAAATGGATGTTAAAACTATTTTCTTGCATGGGGATCTTGAAGAGGAGATTTATATGTGACAGCTTGATGGTTTTGTTGTTAAAGGAAAAGAAGACTTGGTTTGCACATTAAAAAGATCATTGTATGGTTTGAAACAGTCACCTAGAATGTGGTATCAAAAGTTTGATGTTTTTGCATTGAAAGTCAGTTTTGTTAGAAGCGAAGAAGATCATTGTGTTTATCTTAAGATTATTGATGATTAGGTTCTAATTATTGTCTTGTATGTTGATGACATGTTGTTTATTGGGAACTACGAGGTAATGATTAGAGAGCTTACAACTCAATTTTCTAAATCTTTTGATATGAAGGACTTAGGGGCTGCAAAATATATTCTTGGAATGGAGATCAACATGGATTGCGTACACAGAAAACTATGGTTAAGTCAGAGTAAGTATGTTGATACAATTTTGCAAAGATTTAATATGCATGACTGTAAACTAGTAAGCATTCCTTTTCCGGTTGGTACTAAGCTAAAATTAGACATGTGTCCTACTTCTGATGATGATTTTGAATAGATGTCTAATGTTCCTTATGCTAGTGTTGTTGGTAGTTTAATGTATACAATGGTTTGCACTAGACCAAATATTGCACAAGCGGTGGCAGTTTTAAGCAGGTTTATGTCTAATCCTAGTAAAGAACATTGTACTTATGTTAAGAGGGTGTTTAGATATTTGCAAGGAACTTCTAATTATTTTTTGGTTTATCATGGTATTGATAATGTGGATAAATCATTGGACATACAAGGTTTTGTTGACTCTGATTGGGCAGGTGACTTGGATAGTCGAAGGTCCATAAGTGGCTATGTTTTTACTTTGTTTAGAGCTGCGGTAAGTTGGACGAGTAAGAGGCAACCAACAGCTGCTTTGTCCACCACAGAAGCAAAGTATATGGCTGCTACGCATGCCTCCAAAGAGGCAATATGGTTATAGAGACTTGGAACATGTATTGGTTTTGATTGTAGGATAGTAAGGATTGGTTGTGACAGTCAGAGTGTCATTTGTTTAGCCAAAAATCTTATGTATCATGCTCATACTAAGTATGTTGATGTTTAGTATCACTTTGTGTGAGAAATGGTTGAGAATAATAAGGTTTTGATTGAAAAAGTTGACACTTTGGTTAATGTTGCAGATTACCTTACGAAGCCATTTACTACAGATAAGTTCTCTTGGTGCAAGAAGGCCATTGGCCTTGATCATTGTACTTGATTTAAAAGTTTGATTACCTCATAAAGAGTAATTGCAATGTATAATGTCAAGTGGGAGAATGTTGGGAAAGGTTGCCATTAACTTTGCAATCCTAACCAATTTTGTGTCTCCAAAGTTCTTAGAATGTGTTCCCCAACACATAAGGACTTTGAGAGATAAATTACTAATTAATTATAACACTTGGATTATTGTAATTAACTCCTAAATGATAGGGTCAAACTTGGCATTCACTTTTGGGGTGGGGTCCATGAAAACTTGTTGACAACTCCTTGAAGTCTATTTTGAGAGTTTAACAATTTCTAGTGAGTGGGAGTTAACTTAGGTGCCCACTTTTGGAGGTGTCTTATATTTAGACTTGGAGTTTGCTTTTTTTATGTACATGAGTAAATATTGTTGATACACTTTGCATGGATATAATGTTGGAGTTATCTAAAGTGTTAAAGATGTATGATATTGGAATATTGCTTGCATGAGTTCATAAAAGCTTTCATGGACTTGCATGTTTTTTGCATGTGGTTGCATGAGCTCATAAAAGCTTGCATGGACTTGCATATTTTTGCATGTGGTTGCATGAGCTCATAAAAGCTTGCATGTGCTTGCATGTTGTTGTATGTTGTTTCTATGGACTTGCATGTTGTTGTATGTTGTTTCTATGGACTTGCATGTGCATGCATGTTCTTGCATGTCAGTTATTTTGACTTGCATGTTCTTGCATGTCAATTATATGGAGTTGCATGTCATTTTTATGAGGTTGCTTGCAGAACACTCCAACTCAAAAAACTTGCAAAACACTCCATCTACCAGATTTAGTTCATGGGTATCTCTTGCATTATGCTACAAGTGTTTGCATGTCACTTGCATGTACATAACTGGTTAAATCAAAATAATATTGGGGACATCAATCATGCAGGTTGTTGCACTAGAATTGGTGTGTGTTGATCACTTCAGTTGACTGAAATAGATTGGGCCAACTTGGGCGCCCAATCTTGAGACTTTCAATTGTTTCTTTTATTTGGAAATATGTTTTATGTTGACTAAGTTTGAGTGGGCAAACTTGGGCACCCACAATCAGGACTGGCAGTTAACAGGATGCTTGGGTTTGTATGACTTCAGTCTTCTCTATTTGGAGAGCTCAGTTTTTGTATGAGGATTTGTCTCATGTTATCAATTACAATTTATTGTAATTTGAGTTTCAAGTTTTTGAATTAAGAAGTTTTGAAGTTGTAATTAAAAAGCAAAATGTATTTTCCAAAGAGCAAGATTTCACAGGTTTTAAGATTGAAGAAGCTTTTTGAAGTGCATCAAGAACTTAGAGGAATTTCAGTATTGAATGTAATCTTTTACAAAGAGATTAAATACAAGCACAAATACCTTTGAGTCTGGAGTTTTTTTCCTGAAAGGGTTTCTCCACGTAAATACTCATTTTCTTCTTGTAAGCTATTTTCTTCTATTCTACATTAGATTGAAAGTGCAAAATCACTACACATTAATTGTTTTGGATTAATCTCATTTTTAGTTTTGTAACTGTTGCCCCATTTTCCTCTATCCAGAGTCAAACAGTTCATCTTGAAAATATCTAGATGTCCCTTGAAACATAGTCTTGCAGGCCTCAAATCTTTCAAATCCTCATGCTCTGCCTTGCAAAAACCCTCAAATCTCGCCTAGAAGATCCTTGCAAAAAACCCATAAATCTTTTGTCTTCAATTGCCTTCCTTCGAAGAGATTTCCATCTTTTACTTAGTCACTTCGGCATGGATATCCTGATGACATCATCTGGATCTTAGCTAACATCCCTGATATCATTTTAATATCCCAGATCTTAGCTAAGGTCATGATTTCCCTTTTATATTCTGACCTTAGTTAATATCCAGATGTTTCCTTAACATTCGGATCTTAACTAATGTCCGGGTCCTTTGCGAATGTGCAAACCCTTGCAAATATGTCGATGACATCATCCGAATCTCCTCTTCAACGAAGCTCTTCATGCTGATGACATCATTCAAATATTTCCTAACTTCTAGGTCATTCCCTAATATCCATGTCCCTTGCGAATGTCTTGATGACAACATCCTAATCTCTTCCTCTTCAAAGAAGCACATATGTTGATGACATCATCCGAATATTCGAAAGGCGTCCGGATCTTAAGATAGCGCCCGTATATTAAAGGTTAATATCCATGCGGATGACGGCCCCTCCATGCTGCGAAGGTAAATTTGACAGGTGCATATCTGGATATTGCATAGCCTGCAGACCGTTGAAGCCAACATCACATTCCTTTTACGCGGCTGCGAGATGATGACACGTGGACATCCAGATGTCGATTGACTGCAACTTTGACCGCAGATATCTCCCTCATCTTGTGGAATTTCTACATTATCCAAAAGGCAAAAATGCTTAGAATTTCCTCCTCTTTCATTTGCTAGGCTTTTTGGGAGGATATCCTCACTTTGAAAATATGATCCAAATTTCATGATCTGGATGTACATATCCGGATATCAGGATAGTTGCTGACTGAGAAAGAATATGCAGGCTTGATCAACATGAAATCTCAACAACTGACTTGAAGTATTGCAAAGGTAGATATTTCACATTAATTCAAGTTGGTAAGCTCTGCAAATGAAATTCAAAAGGATGGTACGGTTCTTCAATGCGAGGCAACTCCTGTGGCTAGGTAGTAGATCTTCCTGTGGTTGGCGATGACTTTTGGGCTTTCATATTCAATGTCCTATCCCATCTTGCATATGGGCAACCATTTCAAATGTTGCAGGTCTGCCAGAGGCATGGCCTCTGTCCTCTTTGCCACTTGGTTCCTGGCTCTGCATTTATGGTGACCTTGGATACCATGCATTTGCTTTAGCACCCACTGAACAAGAATTTGAACTATATAAAGCATTGTAATCTTTAGTAAAGAGAGTTAGTAATTTTTTGGGTTGTTATGTTGTCAAATTTCTTGTAGTCAGACCTCTTAGTGTAATTGCAGGATTATTAGAATCTAACTCATTATGCCTAAAGCTTGGCCTCTTTTTGTCTTCTATTCAATCCACCAATGAGTGTAATTAGCTATACTGTGTCTTTTTCTGCTACTGGTTATTTTGTATTGTAATGGTTTCTGGCCTTCATGATCAATATATTCATAATTCTTACCTTTCTTGTGTTCTGATTTCTATGTTTTACTTGAATCTGTAATCTATTATGTGAGTAAGATGGCTCCTCTATGGGTTAGGACTTCAAACCGAAGCCTCAATCAGTCCTATAAGTCCATGTGAATCTACTTTTTGAGTTGAGATCATTGTTGTGTCTATTCAGGGTTACTACTACTCATTAAATCTGGTGCATCACCCTTATTTCTATTCAGTTTCTTCCTAACCCTTTTCCCCTACATTATTAGCACTAGGTTTAGACAGTTTTCTCTAAGCATTAAGCTTAGAATGAGGAACCAGCCTTCTCTGGAGGTCTGATCTCAGCTTGCAAGGTCCCACACCTTGAGATCATTCCCATTGTGTCATTAGAATGCTTGGACTCTCTCCAAGCTGGGTGCAATTCTATGTGATAACAATTCCTGGCATGCCTGGTGGGACAAGCTTGATGAGCTTTATCATCCGTTGAAGGATCTGGTGTTTTCTTCAACGCATCTTTCCATTTAGGGTAGTCATCAAACACTATGGTGACTCTACTGAACAAATCTACTGGTGCAGCCAGTCCGAGCACTTGAAGAACTTCAAGGATCAGGATTTCAGTGGTTTTCTTGGTCTAGTATGCTTTCAGAAGCATCCTCAATCACCTGGCAACTCTTTCTTGGTATGTATCTAGTTTCTCTCTAGTTGTAGACTTGTTTTCTCTAATTTAGACATCTTTATGATTATCCAATTTTCTAATGCTTTAAAATGTCAATTTTTTATGGGAGTTATGGCTATTCCCCTCCATCCAACCAAAATGTAGACTATTGGCCCTCATGCCAACAATACCAACCCCCCAAATGCCTCTAATTTCATGCCATATGACCATACCACTACAGAATATCAGCATCCTCATGATGCTTACCTCCCCCCCACCCCTGCTCAGCTTTCTTGCCAACCTAATAATGCCCATTATCAACCCCAAGAAGACTACCTCAATCTTCTAGTGCTTAGGGAACATTTGGACACCATAAAAAGAGATATGGGGTATGATCTACCATAGGAACCCTTTAATTTTAATATCAGAAGTGTGGATGATGTGATGGAGATACTCCAAGGGTTCGAACAGGAGTGGGATGAAATTTAGAAAGTCAAGGAGTGCAGTAGACAACAAGAAGAGCTTGCTTATTAGGCTCATCTTCATCAACAACAGATGGAGGCAGAAGAAGAGGCTCACTTCAAGCAAATCAAAATGCACCTCTCAACCTTATCTAAGGAGCAGCTAAGGCAAATGCTCATTGACATGGAGAGGCGGGAAGCTCAGGCAACCACCTCCATTCCCAGTTTTAGGCAGCCCCTCCCTCCTACACAAGTTTAGCCTATTGTAGAAGCAACCCCCAAGTTTAAAATCCTGAGCTTCAGGCAAGATATCCCTTCTGGGCCTCTAAACCATCCTCCAGTCTTAAAATTCCAAGTTCCAGAGGCCCACAGCCTTCACAGAGGCTTGTTCCTACACCAAATCAGCCTATTCCCCCTCAGAGGAATCTTCTTCAAGAGGCCCTTTCTGCCCATGCTTCATGTCAACCTTCTTTCCCTAGCTCCAAAGTGGAGGACATACTAGTCTTTTGGTGGGATACTGGGTTCTATGAGCCACAAACACAGATATTTGAGGTTGTTGTGAAACATCCAACTATTAGTGAACTCCCATGCACCACTGAAATAAAAAGCTTAGACCTGCTACTAGAAGAAATCAAACCAAATCTGATGGAGAAGCAGTGTGTTGAGCATGAGATTAATTCTAATTCATGTGCAGGGTTGAGTCCTCTTGACTTTGGCCCATTTAAGGAATTTTCCCATGCTGTGAACAAGATGAATGAAACCCAAATGCAGATAAAGCATGGTGAGGAGTTCCAATTGCAGAGACAACTCAAGCAAAATCCAATGGAGCTATAACTAATGGATGAGAGCACTATGGGGGAGGCTGTTGCAAAGTTTACTTCGAAAGTGGATGATGCCACTTTGTTTCATGAACTACCTCGCTGCATTGGAAATGACGAGGGCATGCAGATGCTAGTATCAGCTACAGTTCCGGAGCAGTGTGGGGATTTTGAAACTGATGGTAAGTTGTTGGAGTGTGAAGCCAAACACAACAATGGGATTCCAGCTCATGAAAAGGAGCATGTAAGTAGCCCTATTCTGGAAACCATAGAAATTAATGAGGCCAAAATAGATCTTCTCATTCCTATGTGCTTTGAAGAGCTGGAAGACCTCTTTCAGGATGAGATAGATCTTTTCTACTCAAGATGTGACATTGGGCTAGCATTCCCTAAGGAGGAACATCATAGCCATCTTTTTCATAGGGTGGAGGCAGCCATATCTCCAGTTGAGCCACAAGAGCCAGAGCATTCAGACCAGTAAGAGTCGAAGAAAGAATCAGAGCAGAGACATGAGATCAACCCTGTTGACCTACATGTCATTTCAAGGGGATGCCCAATAGGCATCTAGCCCAACTAGAGACACATAAAAAAGAGTCACCACTTGTCATGCTTGCCTCTAAGCATGAAGTTGAGTATCAAAAAGAGTGGGATCAACCCATTTATTCACCTCTTGGAAACAACATCAACAACTAGTTCAGGTGGATAGGTGAGTTTATCCCCATTCTTGGGGGAGTACTCCATCAATTTGTCATATGTCAACTCATTCCCCGTCTCTTGCTAACTACCCATGAGCATGAAAAACATTGTAAGTTGTTGAGAAAAGGCAGTTATTTTGAACAACCAATTAATGGCTTTGTTTAAGGTCAATTCTAGTTGATTAGTTTAGGTGTAGGTTAGTTTTTTTTTGTTTAAGGCTTCCTTTCAATAAGTGCCCTTGCACTTTGTTGTGTTCTCATTAAGAGAATGCATGCTTGCTTGTTGCTTTATTTTGCCTTGGTAGCAATCCAGTTGTTCTAGCTCCTCTATTCTTGTTGCAGTCTCTTTTGACCCCATGCCCAATGGATTATTTAAGGCCACTGATCTATTTGTTTAGCAGGCAAACATCCCCTAGAGGTCACCAAAATGTTGCCCCATTTTCCTTTGTCCAGAGTCAAGTAGTTCATCTTGAAAATATCCTGGATATCCCTCGGAACATAGTCATACAGACCTCAAATCTTTCAAATCCTCATGCTCTACCTTGCAAAAATCCTCAATCTCTCCTAGAAGATCCTTGCAAAAAACCTAGAAAAACTCAGAAATCTATTGTCTTCAATTGCCTTCCTTTGCAGAGATTTCTATCTTTTACTTAGTCTTTTCAGCATGGATATCCTGATGATGTCATCCAAATCTTAGCTAACATCCCTGATATCATCTTAATATCCTGGATCTTAGCTAAGGTCCTGATCTCCCTTTTATATTCGAACCTTAGTTAATATCTAGATGTTTCCCTAACATCTGGATCTTAACTAATGTTCGAGTCCTTTGCGAATATGCTGATGATGTCATCCAGTTCTCCTCTTCAACGAAGCTCCTCATGTCGATGACATCATCTAGATATTTCCTAATATCTAGGTCCTTTCCTAATATCCATGTCCCTTGTGAATGTCCTGATTACGTCATCCTGATCCCTTCCTCTTCAAAGAAGCACATATGCCGATGACGTCATCCAGATATTCTGTGTCTAATATATCACCCCCTAGTGCTAATATCTTGATGATGTCATCCAGATCCTATTAGTTTTAGGATGGACAACTGAGAGGGGGGTGAATCAGTTGTCTCAAAACTTTATTTTCTTTAAACACTTAAATCCTTCTTGTATTTCAACATCATCATAATAATTCAATCATGGAAGCACAATGCAATAATTCAAGAGTAGAAACACATTAACACATATGACACCAACATTTTAACGTGGAAAACCCGGTTAAGGGAAAAACCATGGGGTGACTAACCCAAGATTGTATTCTCTATTAACAGAATAAGAGAAACAAAATGGCACTTGCCAATTAGGGCTCACTGCCCGAGCACACTGCTCACAAGAGGCCCACTGCCTATAGGAGACACACTGTCTACAGAATAATAAATATTACATACTTGAACTAGAGATTAGCATCTTCACCATGCTTGAGTCAGTTCCATTTAAGCTCAACACTTTTGCTCTGCTTTTCACTCTTCTCCTCTCTATCACTTTTTCATATCCACAGATACTTTGAAATGACTTCACAAATCTTATTTATACAAGACATCGACTTTGGGATAATCATTGAAGTCGGCACAATACATACTTTATTTCATTACAGAGAAAATACACAAATACAATTTGATTTGTTACAAGAACTTCATGTGTATCACCACACTATCAGCCACACATATCTGGGACTTCAATCTTCTTTGAGGAACACGCCATGCTTTGAAGAACATCTTCAAGATCATCTGCAATATGTGTAAACATTCGGTCGGCCATGTTTAAAAAGAACATCATCACTTGGAAGTAAATCTTCAATTACGAGCTCAATCTTCAATGCGGACCATCAACACGAACTGGACACAATCCAAAGCCCTCCACAAGCTTGCCTGAAACACCATGAACATCCACACCACTTCTGCTTACTGAAATCATTCTCATCTTCTTCCGAAACCTCAAGAACATAGTCTGTCATCACTGTCACATTGGAATAAATGCTTGCGGACCTCCAGACCATGAACCAATTGAGTTGTCAATTCACATTGGCTTCCTAAACACTCCACCAAATCCACAGAACAAGATATTGCATTTTCGGATCTCACTGGACCTATTTGTGTCACTCTGTCACCTTTGAATGTCTGTCAAAACTGGTTTTACTCATATGGCCATAACTTCTTCAAATCTTCATGCAGACCTCTCAAATCTTGACTGGATCATCTTTAGACACATATATACACACCCTTTGATGCACATTCTCAAGTCTTCACTTCGTAGAGCTTCATTGTCTTCACTATTCTTCTTTGTTTCTGATAGGACTAATTTTCTCAATAGCCTCAGCACACAGCTCATCCAATCCTTGACATCAATGCAACAGGAGTATGTTGACATCAATGACAACACCGATTAGGCCCATACTTTTAACAATCTCCTCCTTTGTCATTAATGGCAACATATGATGTGAAAAATTGTTTTAACCATCAAGACAAGAACTTCTTCTCACTAACTGACATAACTCCCCCTATCAATAGCAATCATTCATATGTCTTCTCTTTATTTACTTGTCCCCCTTTGATCCACAACCACTTTTTTTTTCACGTCTTCTCTCCCCCTTTGACATCAATGGCAAAGGGCACATACTTGCATCAATCAGAATCATACAAACTGCTCCCCTTGAGTAGAAACTTCTATCATCAATCTAGACCACAAGATATGATTGTGAGATCCACTAGACTGATGCACATAAGTGCACCTTAATTCAGAACCAAAGGGGTAATAACCCCTAACTTCTCCCTGAGATACTCAAAAGAGTCCTTAGGTAACAATTTAGTAAAAATGTCTACAATCTGATCCTTAGAGGGTACAAACTCCAATCTGACTTCATTCTTGTTCACCTGCTCTCTCAAAAAGTGAAACTTGATGGATATATGTTTTGTCTTTGAATGGAACACTGGATTTTTTGATATATTTATTGCACTAGAATTATCACAAAAGATTGTGATAGGTTCCTCATACTCCACTCTGATATCTCTTAGCATTTGCTTCATCCACAATACTTGAGTGCAACTACCTGCTGCTACAATATATTTTGCTTTTGCAGTGGACAGAGATATTGTCTCTTGTTTCTTGCTCAGCCAAGAAACTAATCTTTTCCCCAAAAAGAATGCACCACCACTGGTACTCTTCTAGTCATCCACATCTCCTGCCCAATCCGCATCTGTATATGTATGAAGAGAGAAATCATGATCCCTAGAATCCATAAACCATACTCAACTGTTCCTTTTAGATATCTGAGAATCCTCTTGATTGCCATGACATGAGATTCTCTAGAATCGACTTGGAATATGGCAACAAGACCAACAACATTCATAATGTCAGGTCTAGTTTGAGTAAGATACATTAGTCCTCCAATCATTGACTTGTACTTTTTCTGATCAGCCTTAGGAGAGTCATCATCTTTGCTCAGTTTACATCCAGTTGCCATGGGAGTATTCATTGGTTTTGAGTCTTCCATCCCAAATTTCTTCAACAATTTTTTCATATATTTGGTCTGTGAAATGAAGATTCCTTTCTTTGTTTGAGTGATTTGCAGACCCAAGAAGAAATTTATTTCCCCAAACATAGACATCTCAAATTCACTTTTCATTTGATTTGCAAAAGTCTTGCACATACTATCTCTTCCTCCAAAAATGATATCATCAACAAACACTTCAAAAATTAAGATATTTTCATGATCAATCTTGAAATACAAGTTACTGTCAGCAGTACCCTTGTTGAAACCAATCTTCAAAAGATGTTTATCCAATCTTTCATACTAGGCCCTTGGGGCTTGTTTAAGTCCATACAGTGCTTTCTTCAACTTGTAGACCATATCACCATGATCAGACAATTGAAATCCATCTGGTTGCTCAATGTATACTTCTTCTTCCAAGTCACCATTCAGGAAGGCAGACTTGACATCCATCTAATATACTTTGAAATCCTTGAAGGCGGCAAAAGCAAGAAATAATATGACTACTTTAATTCTTGCCACCGAAACAAAAGTTTCTTCAAAATCAACTCCTTCTACTTGAGAATAACCCTTACAGACTAATCTGGCTTTGTTTTTGACTACTTCACCATCTTCATTTAGTTTATTCCAGAAGACCCACTTGGTCCCAATCACAGTTTTGTTTCTAGGTCTGGGAACAAGATGCCAAGTGTGATTTTTCTCAATCTGCATCAACTCTTCCTCCATTGCTTTAGTCCAGCTTTCATCATTACATGCTTCACTTACTATTTTTGGTTCAATCTTTGAAATTAGACAATACTTTTCTGAGTCTTGAGCAATCTTTCTTCTTGTTTGAACACCTTTGCTTCTATCACCTATGATCTGGTCTTCAGAATGATTTAGTGTTACATACCTGGGAGTTTTGGGAATTTCTTGTACTACTATATCTTGGACAGGTTCATTCAAACTTATCTCTTCTTCCTGTATTTCAAGATTCTCCGAATCAGTCTGGATCTGAATTTCAAAAGGGGCTTGAACTTCTTGGATCAAAACATCATTTTGATCATCTTCTTCATATTCATAAAACCTTGAGGGTTTTTCAATGCCTTCATCAACCTTTACATTTGTAATTTCTACAATCTTTCTCAATTTCTTGTTATAACACCAGTAAGCTTTGCTTTGAGTAGAGTAACCCAAGAATATTCCTTTATCACTTCTAGCATCAAATTTGCCAAGGTTTTCATCTCTTTTAATGTAGAATTTGCTACCAAAGGCTCTGAAATACTTCATAGTAGGAGTGATGCCAAACCAGAGTTCATAAGGAGTCTTACCAGTATTGCTTCTAATTTGTACTCGTTTAAGAGTATAGACAGTAGTGCTTGAAGCTTCTCTCCAGTAGACTGAGGAACAGTTGCTTCCATCATCATGGCTCTAGATGCTTCCTGGATGGTCAGGTTCTTTCTCTCCACTACTCGATTCTGCTGTGGAGTCCTTGGAGCAGATAACTGTCTTTTTATCCCATGTTTCTCACAGAATTCTATGAACTCTTCGGATGTGAATTCTCCACCTCTATCAGACCTAAGACACTTTATGTTTAACCTGGTTTCATTTTCTACCATAGCCTTGAATATTTTAAATTTCTCAAGAGCTTCAGATTTCTCTTTCAGGAAAGTCACCCACATCATCTGGGAATGATTATCAATTAGTAACATGAACTATCTATCACCTTGCAAACTCCTAATTCTTGCCGGTCCACATAGATCAGTATGTACTAAGTCCAACAATCTGGTAGAGGATTATTCCTTACTTTTGAATGTGACTCTGCTCTGCTTACCCAACTGACATTCTTTGCACAAGTTGTTAGTAGGTTTTACCAGTCTTGGAAGATCTCTTACAGCCTGAGTGTTGCTTATCTTGATGATATTATCAAAATTCACATGACACGTTCTCCTATGCCACAACCAACTCTAATCAATTTGAACAAATAAACAACTTTTGCCACTACCAACCAAGTGAAAGATGCTACCTTTTGTTTGAGTACCAGATGCAACCTCTGTTCTAGAACTTTCAAAGATCTTGCATTTTCCATTTTTGAATCAGAGATCATAGCCTTTGTCCACCAATTGCCCAACACTGAGAAGATTGTGCTTCAAACCTTCAACATACAGTACATCACTGGTTTTGTTCTTTCCATCAAAAGAAATAGTTCCTCTGTCTCTGATTCTGCCAGCAGAATTATCGCCAAATTTTACAACTCATCCTTCATATCTTTCCAGATCTATGAACTTATTTTTGTCACCAGTCATATGGTGGGAGCATCCACTGTCAATGACCCAATCATCCTTTTCTTCAACTTGGGCAGCCAGAGCTCTTTCTATCATTTTATGATTGATAGATTCAAAGGACATTAGATTTTTTTCCTTGATGGCAATAAACACCCAGTCACTTCCGGATTTGTTTCATGTCTCTGATTCATCATCTGTTACTCCTTCATCATCATCATTTTCATGAACATAGTAACATTTCTTTTGGAATCTTGATCTGTTTGGATTTGTCCTTGAAAATCTTTCCAGACACCTTGAGGCAAAATGACCAATCTTGTTGCAATTGAAACATTTGAAGGGCAATTTTCCTTCATACTTACCAGATCCTCATGGCATTGTTTTTGCAATAAGGGCTTCAAGTTGAGTAGCTTCTGCTTCATCTTCTTCCAGATCTTTTCTTGCTTTTTCATACCATGATAGTTTCTTTGAGGAGTTCTCTCCTGAATCATACCTTTGTTTGCCTTTTACAAAGGCACTAGCTTTGAATGCAGACTCAATCTTGGGGGTGCATCTCCAAACTCAACCAATTCAAATGCAGCTAATTTTCCAACCAATTGATCTCTTGTGATATTTGATAAAGATTTGAACTCTTCAATAGCAACAACCTTGTGTTTGTAAGCAGGAGGTAGGGATCTGAGAACTTTGGCAACAATCTCATCTTCATCCAAGGTTCCACCAGCACACCCAATGCCACAAACAAGCTCATTAACTTTTGGCATAAATGTAGTGATATTCTCATCTTCAGGTTTTCAAATTTTCCTTTTAGACTCTATATCTTGGCACATTTAACATATTTGTCTCCTTCATGCAGAAGTTCCAGTTTTTCCCAAATCTCATATACAGTTTTTAAATCTATAACATTTGTCAATTCTGAATCAGATAAGGCACTTAGTAAGGCTTCTTTAGCCCAAAGATTGTCTTCAGCATCTCTGATTTTATCTATGGTTGTCAGACCATTCTTTGGAGGAACATACTTCTTTGAAGTTATGGTCCAATATTGCATTCCCATACATTGCAAGTGACATTCCATGCGGCTTTTCCAAAGAGTGTAATTAGTTCCATCAAACCTCAAACTATCCTTCTTGTAGGAAGACATCCAGATCTCCTCAAGCGGTTAAGCTCTTTTAGAGGAACTTAGCTCTGATACCAATTGTTAGTTTTATGATGGACAACTGAGAGGGGGGATGAATCGGTTGCCTCAAAACTTTCTTTTCTTTAAACACTTAAATCCTTCTTGTATTTCAACAGCATAATAATAATTCAATCATGGAAGCACAATGCAATAATTCAAGAGCAGAAACATATTAACACATATGACACCAAGATTTTAACGTGGAAAAACCAGTTAAGGGAAAAAACACGGGGTGACTAACCCAAGATTGTATTCTCTATTAAAAGAATAAGAGGAACAAAATGGCACTTGCCAATTAGGGTTCACTGCCCGAGCACACTTCTCACAAGAGGCCCACTGCCTACAAGAGACACACTATCTATAGAATAATAAATATTACATACTTGAACTGGAGATTAGCATCTTCACCATGCTTGAATCAGTTCCATTTAAGCTCAACACTTTTGCTATACTTTCTACTCTTCTCCTCTCTATCACTTTTTCATCTCCATGGATACTTTGAAATGACTTCACAAATCTTATTTATACAAGACATCGACTTTGGGATAATCATCGAAGTCAGCACAATACATACTTTATTTCATTACAGAGAAAATACACAAATACAGTTTGATTTGTTATAAGAACTTCATGCGTATCACCACACTGTCGGGCACACATATCTGGGACTTCAATCTTCTTTGAGGAACATGCCATGCTTTGCAGAACATCTTCAAGATCATCCGCAAGATGTGTAAACATTCGGTCAGCCATGTTTAGGAAGAACATCATCACCCAGAAGTAAATCTTCAATTACGAGCTCAATTTTCAATGCGGACCGTCAACACGAACTAGACATAATCCAAAGACCTCCACAAGCTTGCCTGAAACACCATGAACATCCACACCACTTCTGCTTACTGAAATCATTCTCATCTTCATCTGGAACCTCAAGAACATAGTCTGTCATCACTGTCACATTGGAATAAATGCTTGCGGACCTCCAGACCACAAACCAATTGAGTTGTCAATTCACATTGGCTTCCTAAACACTCCACCAAATCCACAGAACAAGATATTGCATTTTCAGATCTCACCAAACCTATTTGTGTCACTCTGTCACCTCTGAACATCTACCAGAACCAGTTTTACTCATATGGCCATAACTTCTTCAAATCTTCATGCGGACCTCTCAAATCTTGATTGGATCATCTTTAGACACATATATACACACCCTTTGATGCGCATTCTTGGATCTTCACTTCATAGAGCTTCATTGTCTTCACTGTACTTCTTTGTTTCTGATAGGACTAATTTTCTCAATATCCTCAGCACACAGCTCACCCAATCCTTGACATCAATGCAACAAGAGTATGTTGACATCAATGACAACACCGGTTAGGCCCATACTTGCAACAGATCTTCCCTTCAACAAAGTTCCTTATGTCGATGACATCATCAGGATATTCGAAAGGCGTCTGGATCTTAAGTTAGCACTCGGATATTAAAGGTTAATATCCATGCGGATGACGGCCCCTTCATGCTACGAAGGTAAATTTGACGGGTGCATATTTGGATATCACATAACCCGCAGACGATTGAAGCTGACATCAAATTCCTTTTGCGCGGCCGCGAGATGATGATACGTGGACATCTAGATACTAGTTGACCGCAACTTTGACCACGGATATCTCCCTCATCCTGAGGAATTTCTACATGATCCAAAAGGCAAAAGTGCTTAGAATTTCCTCTCTTTTATTTGGCAGGCTTTTTGGGAGGATATCCTCACTTTGAAAATATGATCAAATTTTCATGATCCGAATGTGCATATCCGAATATTAGGATAGTTTCTAACTGAGAAAGGATATGCAGGCTTGATCGACATGACATCTCAGCGACCGACTTGAAGTATTACAGAGGCAGATATTTTGCATTAATTCAAGTTAGTGAGCTCTGCAGATGAAATTCAGAAGGATGGCACAGTTTTTTAATGCAAGGTGACTCTTGTGGCTAGGTGGCAGATCTTCTTGTGGTTGGCGATGACTTTTGGGCTTTCATCTTCAATGCCCTATCCTATCTTGCGTATGGGCAACCATTTCAAGTGTTGCAGGTCTGCCAGAGGTATGGCCTTTGTCCTCTGTGCCGCTTGGTTCCTGGCTCTACATTTATGGTGGCATTGGTGACCTTAGATCCCATGCATTTGCTTCAACGCCCACTGAACAAGAATTTGAACTATATAAAGCATTGTAATCTTCAATAAAGAGAGTAATTTTATGGGCTGTTATGCTGCTGAATTTCTTGTAGTCAGACCTCTTAGTGTAATTGCAGGATTATCATAATCTAACTCACTATGCTTGAAGTTTGGCCTCTGTTTGTCTTCTGGTCAATCCACCAATGAGAGTAATTAGCTATACTGTGTCTTTTTCTGCTACTGGTTATTTGGTATTGTAATGGTTTATGGCCTTCATGATCAATATATTCATAATTTTTGCCTTTCTTATGTTCTAATTTATGTGTTTTACTTGAATCTGTAATCTATTATGTGAGTAAGATGGCTCCTCTATAGGTTAGGACTTCATATCGAAGCCTCAATCAATCCTATAAGTCTATGTGAATATACTTTGTGAGTTGAGATCATTGTTGTGTCTATTCAGGGTTACAACTACTCATTAAATCTGGTGCATCGCCCTTATTTCTATTTAGTTTCTTCCTAACCCTTTTCCCCTGCATTATTAGCACTAGGTTTAGATAGTTTTCTCTAAGCATTAAACTTAGAATGAGGAACCAGCCTTCACTAGAGGTCTGATCTCAACTTGCAAGGTCCCACACCTTGATATCATTCCCATTGTGTCATTAGAATGCTTGGACTCTCTCCAAGCTGGGTGCAATTCTATGTGATAACAGTAACCACATAATTTTAAAATTTATAACAGCGGTTCTACCTTCATTTTCAACATAAATATGAGAATCGCTTGTAAAGGCATGCAAGACCTTCCCTTACAACAAATATTAAATGAGCAAGCATTGATTACCTGCTTTACAATTTTTAATGATTTCTCTATTATGCAATTATTAAATAAATGCCTATAGTATTAAATGATGTTTCTAATGGCTCAAATATGGTGCCAACATACTCCTAGTGTAAATAATGTATTTCTTCATCATAATACTAGAAAAATAATTTTCAGATGCAAAACTTTGCAATTCTTGACAACATCGATATGCTCTATGCTTCCTCTTCATTATGTGCAAACCTCCCGTCTCGTGTGTGGTGCTTCCTTGCTTGACCAACCAAAAGCCAAATCAATGAATGAATACAAATCAAAGTACCATCAGAGAAAAATTAGACCAAAAACCAACTCTGACAAACATCAAGTGCCATGAAAATGATAGCAACCAACATCAAACCACAAAGTCAACCATCTCATGCAAACCCACAAACAAAAAGGAATTAAGAACTCTGTCAAACAATGCATGAATGTCTAGAGATTTGTTGCATCCAAAATATATTATTAGAACAACTCTACTATTGGCATGTCACCTATGTGATCCATCTTTTTATCCATGTGAACTCCCAATTGAGTGCCATAAAAGTAAGTCAAAACAACCATGACCATAAAAATCCATCATGCATCACTCGCCAAAATCTTGATCCTTTATCAAAATTCCTTTTATAGTGTAAGCATAAGCATCACCAAACAAATCATGCGCAACCACAATATTACTGTGCACATTACCCACAACATGCACGTACCATAAAACAAATACATAATGCCACAAGAAAACAAGCAACCTAAAAGCAAATGATCATCATTGATAAATGAAAACAAATGTTGAGCATCAAGCACATTCGATGGGTGTTTAAAAGTTGACCTTACTTGTCAAGCAAATCTTATATGATACTAATTCATTTGAAGTTGTCTTTTAAACGTTAAGACATATCTTATTATAAATAAAATTATATTTAAACTAAATATATATATCAAAATAATTCTATATAAAATTTGACAGTTTATTTAAAATCTCTCCTTTCATATAATACAATCTTACTAAAATTGTTATTGTATTTTATGATAAAAATGTTCAAATACACTTATACGACCATCAAATTTAAGCCTAGATGAAGCCATCAATCCACGTCTTCAACCTTACCAATTGTGCAATAACATCCCCATACTAAGATCCATATTTGTAGCTGAAATCCACAAGGCAAAAAGAACCATACTAGAACTCACATACTAAAACAGGCTATGCACCATTGCCAAATACCCACAAACTGGGCCTTGACAACATTGTTATACTTCTATGTGAACTGCAAACATCTGTGCAGTCCTAATACGAGTGCATCCCTATCAGGGCCTAAATTTGATGGTTGACCCTGCTTGTCAAGCAATTTTTTTGTGGCAGTTATCTATTTGAAGTCGCCTTTTAAATAGTAAAGCCTACTTATTTGAAGAAAAATATATATAGACTAAAAATATATATTTAAGAATAATTACATAGAAATTTTGACAGATCTTCCCTTTCAAGTGATACAGTCTTCCTAGAATGTATTTTACAGCTAAAATAACTAAATACGGCCATACGGCCATCAAATTTAAGTCCTGATCCTTACCATAAAACTTTTGCTTGATGAGTGTAGACATAAACTCTAGATGGTGAATAAGTAGACATAGGCCGCTATTCTTAAATATCATCCACTTCAACAATCAAAAGTTAATTTTGACCAATAAAAATAGAACAAATATTTACCAACTTTTTGTTGTGAATGAGATGTAAAATTGCTATTGACTGTATAATCATTAAAGTGGATGATATTTAAGTAGAGTGGAAATGAACAACCCATTATAACTTCACAGGACTAAGGTGTGTCATTCCTGCAGGCTATTAAAACCCTTATTTCATCCGCGACTTTCATTATTTGACACAATCTCTGTGTTTCTAGAAGTATGCGACGTGCATGGGAGTTCTATGTAGCCTGCACTCCAAATATACCATTCATGCTCTTTCTACTCAAATACCTTAACCCTGCCTGCCACATTCATTATACTTTGCTGTGCTTGATAAAAATTCTTTATTTTCAGATGTATACCAACTGAAACATGCGAACACACGGTATTACCTAAATCTGAACGCTTCAAACAAAAACTCAGAGATCTTAAATCAGATCAAATGAAAAAACTGTGCGCAGGTCTAGCAACCAAGAAGAACTTAGATCTGAACCTCAAATGAGTTTTATGTAAGGTCCACAAGGGTTGTGATTTTGTCTTTGCTGAGCAATTTTGTATGGAATTTTATTTATGATACATTGCATTTGTTGATGATCACTTTTGGACACCAAAGTGTTTATATATGAGACAAGTTATTATTATTTTATGATTGAATCATTATGCTCGTTTCAACTTTACTATTTTTATCGTTCGTTAGATCTTAGTTGATTTATTTCAGTGGCTTAATATTATTGATTTGATTAATGATTAATGTAATTTAATCACATATCTTTTGTATTATTTTGATTATGTTATTATTAGAGGATTAATATTGAAATATGAATAATATATTGTAATTTGTGAGATATATATGTCTTGTTTAAGTTTGTACACGCAATGGTTATTTGTTATGTCATGTTTTGGAGCTATCATTATGTTGGATATGCTTGATGTGTAATTGGATGCATATAACACAGGATAAAACTAATAGTGAATAATATTGGAAGTGTTCGCATGAGTATGTTTGAGTGTGTGCATCTATCTTGCTCCATTAGGGGTAATAAGACTTGTGATGTTTTATACGAGTGAAAACATCTATTTTAATCATTTGAGATTCAAGAACCTTTTTATGCTAGACCAGTAAATTGTATTCATTCTATGTGTTTTAAATTAATTTTTATTATGCATTATGATTTGTTATATGTGTGGAATTTATTTAAGGCTTTTAAGAATGAAATAATTCTCTTGGGAAATATAAGGTGTCACATAAATATAAGTTTTCATTGTTTAGATACCTTATTTATCCTATGCATTTTAGAGAAAGAAAGAGAGCAAAAAGCTTTGAATTCTAAATTGTAAGCAATGTGCTTGGTGTGTTTCGAAGAGGTTTTTTCTTGGGAGAAGATTTGGATTGCTTGCTATTTGCTTGTAGTTGAAGATTTATCAATTCTTGGATTCTCTTGTTTTGCAAGTTTAAGGTATTCTACTTTTATGTTTTAAAGTGTTAGAGAATAGGGAAAGATTGATTGTTATACATGTATGAGCAAAATGAGTGTTTTCTTATCTTTCCATTATTCTTGGGAAAAAACTTGAGGGAAACCCTTAATGGAATCCTTTGGATTCTTGATAAAATTTGCATGAAATTATAATTTAGAAATAAATGTTTGCTCTCCATCCTTGAATAGATGTGCGTATTCAAATAGATTGTTTGATTATAAATCTAATTTTTGTGTTGAACTTGAAGACTCTATTAATGGAGGTCTATGTATTTTTGTGAGATTGGAAAGAAACTTGAAAAAGTTAGAATTTGATTTATTAATTTATTAGAACTAGGTAATTGTGAAATGGAATGGCCAGGAGAAATTTAAGGATTGGGGTTTGTTTATAACCATATTATCTCCCTAAGAAACATATTGTAAATTTGGTTTTCTTAGTTGTTTTTAGGATTGCAATAATTAATAGAAGGCTTAGAGTGTTTACTTCCTACTTCAATTTAGATATTAGAGGCCAAGGTGTAGTGTCTCATCATGCTTCACTTTGAATATTAGAGGCCAAAGTGAAGTGCATATTTTGCTCACGTCAAATATTAGAGGTCAAGGTGTATCATTCCTTATTTTCTCTTTTTTAATAATCACTCCATGAAAGCCTTAGACTATATTGTCATCCTTCATATCAGAATATTATGTGATTCCTCATGTGTTGAGAAAACCTTGTTTCAATATGTTCTCAAGTGTGTTGCCAATCTTGTCAAATTGATGTGTGTGTGATTGATAATCCATGAGCTCATCGTTGTAGTCAAGTGGGGTGATCCTTTGGGATCACATGGTTGTGATGTAGACTTACCACCATTCATTTATAGTTGGAGCCACATGAAGAAATTTAATTAGACAAGCTTGGAGAAGTTATTAGTTTTATTGTTTACAATTATGCATTTTGTTTTGAGTAAATTTGTAATATTAGTGTAAATGCTACTTTAGAGCATGTAAATGATATCTAAACATATACATCTATGTATTCATTGGATGTGGATATGAATTTGTAACCTTATTTGTATATTGAACTTTTATAAAAAGATGGATGTGAAAAGGAGAATTTGTATTCTAGTGAAGAGATAATAATTTTACTTAAAATTTGAAGAGTGTTATTTTATCTTTTTTATGATATGGTTATGATTTTGTAGCCATTTAGAATTCATTGGCATATTATGATTATTTTAATTTTTTGTTGATAAAAAGATATGTGTGAAATTGTGTTTTGTAGCCTTCTTACTTGTAGCATTGTTATGCTTGATTTTGAATGTAAATGGGGCTTGAAAGAGTGTTTTCTTACACAAAAGTTAGTGTTTTTAGACTTGAAAATATAGTCATCCTATAGGTAAACATCTTCCTAAACTATGAAAAAAAATTGGACAAATTTTCTATGTTTTTGCCTTCTCTCTATCTTTGTTCACTAATTTTAGCAAAGGGAAAATGTAGGTTCATTGGCCTGGAAAACATAGTACTGGTAAAAGGGGTGAATAGGTCCTAAAGGGGATGAACCAAAGTAGGGTAGTACAAATTTTACCATTTTTCTTGTCATTTCTTTTTTATTGTGAATTATGCAAAACCCCCAAGAGGTTTTTGTAGCTCTTTAATTTCTCTTTCATTTTCTATTTGTGGGAGTTAAAAATATTAATATTTGATCAAGTTATGGCCATTTATTTTGAAAATATATTCATTCGATAAATGATGTTGTGAAAGACTTCTTTACTTTTTCAGAAAGGTCTTGTTACTCTCTATCACTTATTCTTATGTGTATGTTATGTTAAATGTAATCTCTCTTAATTTGGATGAATTAAAAGATGTACTTATGCTTATGTGTTTTCTTTATAATTGAACTGCATCTCCTTTACTTTAATTCTTGCTTTTATGTGTTTAGGTGATAGGTGGCAAGTACCTTATCACTAGTGTAAGGTGAGACCCAATCTCTCCTATTGTTCTTAATGATGATTGTCTCACAATGGATTTAAGTCTTCCACTATCATGCGCTTGGAATAGATTGAGTTACATCTCTATAGGGTAGGTTGAATTGGAGATAACTCTTCGCTTGTTGGTGTTTCTATTTTGGAGAGTGTAAGTTATTTAGATGATTGCCAATTCACCCATGTTTGAGATGACAATGTGTCTCTCATTGTGTGTGTCACCTACATGTCTTTTTCACATTTGTTTTAGGTGTCATTGTTAATGTTGTCATGGAGATGATGACACTAGTGTGTGTGTGTGCATTGCAAAATTACTTGTGTTGTATTTTGAATGCAAAAAAATTATTGGTTGTGTTTTCACCCATTAATTTCCTTAGTAAAATTTGGGCATTAGATTTGGTATCAAAGGCCTAGGTTAACTGGGATGTGTGTGCATGTGTATTTGTTTATGTTTTCCATGTTGAACTAATGTGCATGTTGGCCTTGGATCCTTGTTTGTGAGGGAAGATTTCATCCAGAGCCTATTGTACCCATCAATCTAGACATGATGACTTTGGTATGAAAAGTCTCCAAAGATTCAAAGTAGGGGATCTCCTATTGTGAGATGAGTTCAACCAAATGAGATTGAGGAATTGGGGCCCTAGACAATGGGTATCTTGCAAGAGCTTTTGGATAAGTTTCATCCTAGGGAGGAGGGTACTCATTTAGGTAGTTCTCATCCTTCCTAGGAGGAGGACACTCATTATGATGAGTGAGAATGTATGAGGAGCCCTCATTGGTCTAGAATGAAGTAGCGAGGCAAAACCAACCTAGGTAGGAGCAACCTTGTCACGAGGCTAGGCATGTCATTGGTGGGTTTAGGGAGTCAACAAAGCACATGAGGGATCTCATCCACTTGCATCTACCAACATTTGAGGATTCCACATAGGGAATAGAGGTAGAGGCTTAGTTGTTAGTCATGGATAGGTGTTTTGGGATGCATTGTATGAGAGTAATCTCAAGGCCCACTTTGCTAATTTTTTTACTTTTGTGTGGTTTTACTTCCACCTCATGGCACTAGGAGGAGAAAAAACACAACCTTTTCCTTGCATCGATCATTTGGGAGGTATTTTTGGAGAGGTTTTCCATAAGGGGTTAAGTGCATAGAAATACGGGGCAAAAGAGGGGTCAAAAGTGACCACTTTTTTACTGAAATCAACAAAATATGATCTTCAATAAGTAATTCAAGATACCCACCTTCATAATTTCAAGATGTGATAAGGACAAGATTAGTAGTACTCTAAATCTAGTTTCTAAACTACCTTTTTTTTAAATGATGGAGATTACGAGGGTCAAATAGGGGGAGCACACAAAGTGGTCATGTTTTTGTCAAAACAATATAGCATAGCATTAGGTGTACTCCTCCTATTTATTGTTAACTTTTTTAAAAGTATTTCCTAAATCCCTTTGGTGGAAAGTTAGGTAAAGTCATGTAATTTATGCTATTTTTTAATGAATATTGTATTTTTTACTACTTTTCAAAGTTGACACATCTTGAAAAATAGAAAACTAAGCATGCTACCTCTTTAATTTTGAGAAAACTAATAAAAAATTAATTTTTTTAATGTGTATAGAATGAAGTGTAGAATATAAAAATCTAATTTGTTACAAATTTGGATAAGTGGATAAAAAATCATGTTGAAAAAGAAATGTGTGGTTTTGGAAATAAATAAAGGCACTAGCAAAACTAATTGAAGATCAAAACTTTAATATGTTTGAAACCTAGAAAAAATTGCATGGTTAGAAATGTAAGAGAGAACTTGACATTGTAGTCGCATTTTTTAGAATAATGTCTTAAAATGTGCAAACATGATGGAGAGCACGCTCGACATTTGCTTATTTTTTATGTTTTATGCAAAACATGGATTTGGTAACCTTGCATGTAGGTCCAACCTTTTGTCTTAGATATCCAAGCCTAAGGGTTAGAATTTTCAAAGTAAAGCTTTTAAGAAAATGCATGCACATATAATGCACACATATTATAAAATGTGCACACTTTATAACGTGCACACATTATAATGCACACACATTTTGCTTGAGGTGACAAAAATAGGGCAATGGTTATAAAAAGACCAATACCCATAAATTTGGTGCCACAAACTCTGCATTTACATATTCTTTATAAATTTGTGACATACAAGTATTATTTTTATTCTTTTGAGTAATTCCAATCATTCGTTGATAAAATCAACTAGTTTTTTTTGTCTTACATTGATATAGAACATTCTAATTGCATGTATTTTATTTAAAATTGATATAGTCAATCATTGTTTCTATTATTTTGATAAATTCTTTATCATTGAACTTGTATTTCTTTCAAAAAATCCTTATCATTAATTGTATTGTTTAATAATTGAGTGCTTTTGAATATTTCTTATAATCCGACAATCGTAGAACATTCTTATTGTGTTATATTGATATAGATTTGAACATTATGCTAAGAAAATGATCAAAAAGGCAAACACCAGAGGAGCATGAAGCTAAGAATGCAAAGAAAAGAGAACATATGAGAGAACTTCAGGAAAATAAGAAATTAAACTCTGAAGTTGAAGATAAACCATCTTTGCTAATTGAATTAGATCCCTTAGCATCCATTGGAGCGAAAAAAGAAAAGAATATGGAGAAACAAAGGAAATGAATAAAAACTTTGTGAAATTAGGAAATCAAACCCCAGAGTTGAAGGCATGTTATATTTTCCAATTGAATTTGCTATTATAGTAAATTCTCAAACACCAATTGAATCAATAAATAATGAAACAATCAATGATGATGCAATTTTAAATTTAAACTTAGATGCTACACCCATTGATCAACTTATTCAAAACACATGAAATTTCCCAAATTATGAAGGTGAACAAAATTTATGTAATAAAGTTTTTTTATCTGATGAACCAAGTTTACCGTTGAGAACATCACCTAGAATTTTGTGTAAAAAACCTAAGTTTTTAATTGCAATTGATGAGAAGATTTTAAAACCAATGAGTGATAAGAGTTTTGAATGCATTTTTAGAAGAAGTACTAATAAATATTGATAATATTTTTTGAAAACTTAAACAAAATAGGAAGATGCCAATTATTTAATGAAATGATGAGAAATCTTAAATTTAGACCCACTGTGAAGACCCTTGGTTTAAGAACATCTAATACTGATAGTGAAAAATTCATTGTGAAAAATCTAATCAATACGTACCAAACAATGGGTCTGAACTCACACACCAAAGACAGTAATGCTAAATGACGTGTAATTACATCAACTATAATAAGTAATCAAACAAAAAAATCTTGCTTGATTAAAAAAATAAGTAGAGCACTAAAATAAATAGAAAAATACTAATGAAAGTCATTGGGAGACATGAAAGAGTTGAGGATCAAAATAACAATGAACTATGGGCATTCTTCGCCAATAATGAATTATGAGCATTCTTCGGTAGACTCCCATAGAAAGATAAAGTCATAGTTGAAGCCTTAAAATTCATAATTGAAGAATTTTTTAAAAATAACACAAGAGTATCACCTAATCAAAGAGACATTGTAAAAAAAAAAGAATTAATTGTCAAAATTGTAAACCACATCTAAAACATTTTTTAGATGTGACTCAAACACAATTTTACTCCACATTTGTAGAGAGTTGAATCCTCAAATAGTAATTAGTCAAAAGCATTTTGAAATGGTAATTTTTTTATATGTTAAAATAAATCACACATGCACTACTTATTGTAGGGTCCACATTGAATTTTCTATACATTATAATGTTTTTTAACATATATGTGTTACTTTGAATATTATCAATATTTTGCAGGAGTGTATGATAGAAGTCCCACCTAGATTAGCAAGAGATTTTATCTCAAATATTTTATCTCAAATATTTTTTTGTGAAAGATTAGATGGATATTTTTTAAGAAATCATGTAGTCTATGGGCTACATCATCAATGATGTATGCATCATTGTAGATTTGGAGAAAATCAAGATGACTCAAGATTGGCTAACTTTATGCAACATCACTGAATTACATAGCTTTCTTGAACTTGCCAATTTATACCACAAGCTTGTCCTAAAAATCTCCCACATCACTTGGCCACTCAACCAAATCATGTCTGCCAAGGGAACATTCATTTTTATCCTTGTGCAACAACATACTTTTGAGTAGCTCGACTAGCAAATCTGTGAAGTGCCTATTTTGGAAATGCTTGAAATTGTACACCCCTTTGAGATTTAAATTGATAAACTTGACATGATACTCACTTAACATGGGCATTTGTTCACTTACCATTTAGAGACATTCAATTATATAGTATAGTGCTACTCCACCTATGACAAAGAACTATATGTCATCATTCAAAAATTAAAGTACTGCAGACATTACATTTTGGGTAAGGAGACAATCATTCATTTCAATCATAAGCCACTTCAGTTTCTATCTTCAAAAGGAATGGTTCAAGGGTCCACACCAAAAGATGAAACCTCTATGCTATGGTCTATACACCATTTTACATGGAGTTGGTGAGAATACCTTAGTTCTTGATCTTCCACAATACTTAGGTTTACATATAGTATATAGTGTGGAACTCCTCAATCTATACTTTCCTCCTCTGAGTGAATCAACTTAACATACTTTAGACTTGGATCTTGAGCACTTGCACACTATCACACATGATGAGATCATTCAAACTACCAAAATGTTTACTCACCAAGTTTCACATCATTTATTTAGAGAGGCTAAGGCAGGGTAGTATGTAGATCAACAAAAGCCTGTACAATCTTTGATAGCTCTATATTTAGTTTCCACAACTCATCAAAGACATGACAAGGCCATCTCTTCTAAATAAAGGGTGAATGATCATATCACAACAATGCAAGCCTCCAGGAACATTGCACATGACTTGATAGTCTTTGGAGATTTTGTGCTCTCCACTACAAAACACACAACACTTGGTGTTGTTGTGCACCACCACACATGATTGCATATTATTCATTGTGTGCTACCACACATGTGAATTTGCATATCTTTACGCACTCACTCATCAACATCAACACATCTATACACATGGAATTTTTATCCATAGAATGAAATTTTAGGAATAAAAATCTCAATTAATGAGCAATGGAAGGGCACTGATTTAGGATGACTCATTACAAATTTTCCTTTTTGTAACTATAATTGAATATACATATGCATTCATCTCTTTGCATTGACGAGAAGATATATAAGTGAATACTTGAAGGAAAAATTAGTCTAATGTGCTTACCCATTTTTAGTCACAGGATTTTTTATTCCTTACCACACTATTTGTAACATCTGTTGTATCATATTCATTTATGATTGTGAATAGAAATACAATACATGTTCTCTAAAGTTTTCTACTTGCATATCTTGCTTGTGTGTTGGTTTACTAATATCTTTTTTCCTTCAGGGTAAGTGCAAAAAGATGGGGGGCCAAAAAGTGACCAAATTATTTTAAAAAAATAATAATACAAAATGCAAGCGCATTATAACGCAAGCGGGTTTTGACTTGCTATAAATAATAATAAAAAAGGTTTCTATCTCATTTCATTTCCTTCTTCTCCTTTATGCCCGCGGCCTACAAACCCTAGAAAGCGGGCTCGCGTTTTGCAAAACTCAATTCAACACAAAAACCTTATCGATTCGTCGCCAAAATGCTGCCACAACATCGAGCATGCCAAAGGAGTGAGTTATATTTATTTTTTTGTTTGAATTTGTTTCTAAATAGGTAGGTTTGAGTTGATTTTTGATGTATATTTCATTAATTGTTAGGAAATGTTAATGCACCTCCTCCTCCTCCTCAAAATCCACAAAATCTTGAGGAAGAAATACCTGCAAAACAACAACCTCCTCCATCCATTCCTGGACATGCCCTTGGAACACAAGAAAATATAATGGGGCAAATTGAAAACAACAAAAAAGAAATTGAAGATATAATTGCAAGGTTGAAAGATCCTTCCACTTCAACTTTGCATAGGTCCACGCTTGCTAAATCTCTTGAATCTATGTTATCAAATGTAGGTTCAATTAGCAAGCAAATAACTAGTTGGATGGATAAGAGGAGAGAGTTTAGAGATTATTATGCAGACAAGCTGTCATACCAAGATGTGAAAAAATTACAAATCACAAAATTAGACTTGTGTTCGATTTTCACAAACCCACAAACAAATCAACCTCCACCCATTACATGCAAGAGGTTCCCTATCCATTGGTGCAACAACCAAGTGATAAGGGACAATTTTGGGCAGAGGTGGTGGATGGTTTTTGACCATCCTCCATGCAATAATAATGAGGTCCCGCAATACTTTTTGAGGAAACTCTACTGCGAGTTTGTCCTCAATAAAGTGCCAAACTATTTTGATATGCGGGACTTCCAAGGTAGAGGTGGGGGGTCAGCACAAGATAGACCAGGGGCACGTCTTGACCCACAACGGGTAGTGAGACGAGTAATCAGTAGACCAGCCCATAAGCATGTTTCTATCCCTTACATTGTGAAGGAGAGTGTTGAGGTCGATACACTTCAGTCCATTAGTGCCTTGACCCAGATCATCATAGAGCATGCCGGTCCTATAGCACAGAGTGGGTTGGGAGATAGTGCGAGGAGTAGGGTCCCACCCCATGCTTGTCAGGCTTGTGGGTCAGCATGTGGTTATGACCCCATGGATAGTCAAGACACAGATGCACAGGCTACATCTGCAGCTAAGCAAATGGTGATGACAGATACCCTCCTGAGTGAGACTTTCAGCCTTGATACTCAGGTAAATATTAGCAAGTTTATTGAATTTAATTTATTAAATTTTATTTTTGAAATGCAAGATTAACTAATTTAAATTGATGATTTTAATGAAATTTTAGGGTCATAGCGTCGATGCAGTTTTTAATGTTTCTCCACCTGCATTTTACACTAGATCATCTACTGTCAGGGTATGTAACTAGTAAACAATTATAAATATTACATGTGAATAGCATCGTTATATGAATGGTATTCTAATATCTGATTTTGGATGTTGAATAGGTTAATATTGCAGATTTCACAGCAACACCTGCCAACGGTGGTGGACTTCAAAGCTTTACAAAGGTAATAAAATAAATAGTTTAATGAATGAATTGTACTTACTAGATGTGTGTATGTGACTTGTGTGCTTTATTGTGTCTACTTCCATGTTTAGATGAACGTGTGTGTATGTTAGGAGCCATGATTTGCATCACTATTATAGTTTTTGTAATTGAATAATGTTGTTTTCTTTCCAAATGATGCAGGCTGCGGAGACACCTCCCCATGTTCATAGGGCAATGGAGCATGGTGTGGCCTCTGCGATTCATAGCTCCATGGCATTGACAGGGGTATGAGGCAGATTAGTAAATTTCAATTTACATTCATTGTTATAGTTGTCTATTTTTGAAAAATCAAAAGATTATTGATTTGAAGTTTAATTTCTATCTGGATGGTTTCTATAGGACATGACATCACCACAACCTATTCCTACTACTAAGGCAATTAAGAAGATAGATTATATGTTAGCAGTAAGTGATTATTTTGTTAAATGTTTCATTTTTTATAACATGTAATTTCTATATATTAATCTCTATACTTTTTATTGTAACAGCTAAATATGTAGGAAGAACTAAATAGAAGGAGCAGCCCTCGGATTCGTAGTAGACCATCCACATGCACGTCTCCATCCCCTAGAAGATCAAAGGCTGCTCGTGATCTATTATCTTCATCAGCCAGAGGGGAATAACTTTTTATTGTGTTCCTTTGTTGTATGCCTATATGACATTTGTGGACATATATTTTGTATTGTATATAGTTGACATTGTATGCCTATATGGCATTCTTGTAAGCCTATATGGCTATTTTGTATATATGTTATACTTATATCGACAAATATTGATGTATGTCTATATGGATATTTGGTTAATACAAATCTTTTTTATTGATGGCGTCCATACTTCCATTATAAGTCCATGTGTGAATGGGTATTTGTAGATGGCTACTTCAAATATTTAAAGTCCAATTATATTACATAGGATGTTTGTTGATCCAATAAGCTAGCTATTGTTATTCTAGTATCACCTAAACCTCATTTTGGAACTAAAATATAAAAGTTGTATTTTAAAAAAAAAATCATCATGTTGAACAAAAAATATTAATATTCTTTATGAGTAGCATACAATGTCAACTATATGCAATACAAAAAAATGAATCATCATGTTATTCTTTACGTTTGAGATCCTGAAAATGACTAAGTCTGGTAGCCTGATATCCTGAAACACTAGGATGAATATCCAAGTCATTAGGATGATTGTGCCTTGAGAAAAAGTCATTAAGATGAGCGCCTAAAGGAGACTTTCTTAAACATTCAAACATTGAGCAACAAGCATGAAGGGTTAAGGCGCAATTTGCAACTCATAAAGCCTCAAAAGGGTGCCCAACTTGGAGAGAGCATTCATTTAAGACAAGGCGCCCATTGACACCTGTTCCACCATAAAAGTGTGCCTAAGGTGGAAGGAGAAAAGCCTCTAGTAAGTGAAGCGCATCTATTGTCTAAACCACTTCATTATGGTGCCTTAGCATGAGGAGGAGCATATAAGTCAATAGGAAATGGCACCTTTAATGCAAATGAAGGACTAAGTGGCATTTTCAATAAGCATTAATTCACCTTGAGCTTTCAATAAATACATCAAATTGAGCCCCATAAGCCTAGGCGCCCTTTGCTTTCAAAAGAACCTTGTATTGGCACCTTGGAGGAAATCAACTTACAATGACAAGTCTTGGAGTTTTCTCATTTTTGATGATGTCGTTTGACATTAACTACAATGATTGAAAGTTAAGATGAGTGGAAAGAACCTATCTTGAACCTTAGGCGCCTTTCATGTAATTTCCCATCATCATGAGTGCCTAGATCTAAGGAGTGAATGAAGGATCTTAACATCAAGAAGCATGTTATCAATCAACTTGGAGAAGTCTTTGACAATAATTATGATGAATTGAGTACATGGAAGTAAAGGAAGTACATATCAACTCCAAAGTGTGCCTAATGATCAATAAGAAATTCTTCCAAAGCAAAGGCGCTCATTGTGAATTTTCCTACTAGTTTTGGTGCCTTGAAGTCTAAGTGCATGAAAATCATGAGGATGAGCGCTTAGGGATGAGATAGTCTTCATAAGAGTTTAAATAAGAACATCATCAAAATGCGCCTTGGTAGAGAGACTTGAGACCATCATCAAATAAGCCAAAATATCTATCTCCAATCTAGGCGCAAATTCTAGCTCCTCCCAACTCAAATGAACGCCCAAGTTGAAGTCAACTTTCATCTATACAACCCTCAGATTGTACCTTGATTGAGGAAGGGATTTGAACCTCAAAATTTAATCATCTCAAGACAAAAGCTTCCTTAGACACTTGGCATTTGATTGAAATCATTGAGAATTAGAAAGAACCACCTAAGGATGTAAGGCGCACTTTTCACCCATACAAGCCTAAAATTGCGCCTAAGGGAAATAACTTGATTTCATATCAATAGGTGAGTTCCTTGAGAGAAAGGATCACTCTAGGTCATTTTCAATTGTTGAAAGCACAAAAATGATAAAGATAAAGGCAATTGAGTTAGGCGCACTTTAGCCTCTGAGGACACCTCAATGAGTGCCTTGGTTGAAATTGCATGAGATGACCTTTTGGAGTGAGTGCTTGAAAGATAGAATTCATTCTAAGACATGTCTCATCATTTAGAATTGCAAAATTGCAAGTATAAAGACATTTAAATCTAGGTGCACTCTCCATCAATACAAACCCATTCTGGCGCCTAAGGGAGAAATTGTATTGAAAGACACCTTTTGAATCAATCTCTTAAGGGAGATTGACCTCTTTAAGCCATTACAATTGTTTGAAATCATTTAAAGTGATAAATATGGACCAACTTGTGTTAGGCACCCTTTGCTCTTCTTTTTACCTATATATGCGCCTAGATTTGTAGTAAGATTATTCCATGTTTAAAGAGGATTCTTTTGTGTTATAAAATGTTTATCATGAGGATTGATGTGTTTCTTGGTTTGTATTGTAGGAAGATTGAAGGAAAAGGTAGGAGAAAGAGCTTGGATTCGCCTAGAGTCATCATGTAGCTGCTCCAAAGGAGCCTTTCACATTCATTCATGCTAGAGAGTTAAGATGGAAGTAATCACTGCCAAGGAAACATCACTTCAAGAGGTAGCTTCTCCAAGAGGTCACAACAAGATATATTTCAAGTCTTCTTCATCAACGACATCACTAGTTGCATCATGTTTGAAGACTTCCATCTCTCACTTCAAGTTCCATTCATCTTCAAGTATCAACTAGATTCTTCATCAATCATCACTTCGAGATCAGCATGTAGCCACTCCAAAGGAACTTCTCATCATCATCAAGCATTCCAAAGACATCCATTCAATTTCAAGTCCCTCTGATACATTCAAGCCTCCTTGAGAAGTCATCTACTTCACATATAAGGGAAAGTGTTATCATCAATATCTACACTTCAAAGGACCTTTCAAGTTGGAACACTTCTTCATCGAACATTCGAAGACATCCATCCAGGCTTCAAGTTCTTTCACAATCTTCAAGTCTAGGAGAAATTGCATCTGGTGAACTCATTAATTGGCGCCTAGGAGGAAAAGACCTTAAACTTACATTATTGAGTCGGCACTTTAGAAATTGAGCCATTCCTAGTCAATTGGAGTCATAAAATATCAAATACAAAGTCAAATTGGACTTAGGCGCCCTTTCATGTAATTTCCCACCATCATGAGCACCTAGATCTAGGAAGCTCATCCAATTGCGCCTAGGAATAAGATACAAGTCCAAGACCTCAAATTTGAGTGCCTAGAAGTGTGATGGATTGAAGAAGCTACATTGGCACCTAAGGGTAAGTTGTATCTAATGACATCACCTAATTGAGCGCCTAGGAGGTATAAAGCTTAACATTGACATGAGGACAAGCGCTTAGTAAAGGAGAGTTTCTCAAACATTTAAACATGTGAATGAAGTCATAGAAATGCACTAAGTCATCTAGGCACCTTTTTCCCCTTGTGTACCCTTACATTTGCACCTAAGAAGAAGTTGCTTCAGTTCATTGGAGTGTTTGAGTATTGAGGATTTCTTAGCAATGCTTTGCAACTTTACACTGCCTCCTTCTGACAATTTTTGGGGCAGCAGAAAACCTTTCACCACGGGCAAACACCTTAGAGATATAAAAACTTGAGAGAGGTTATTGTAGAGGCACTCTACATGATCGTGTTGCCTCAAACAAAATTTTTCTAAGTGACACGGTTTTCGAGTAACATCTCATCAAAGATTGCTACCTTTTTACACTTTGGACTCTTCAGGGATATCGTCGGTACAATGTAGCTCGGACTGTTTCGACATGTTTAGGTGAAAAACAGGACCATGCCTAGCGTAAATGTACCCATCTGGATGTGTTGGAATAGTCAGTTTGGTCGCATCAAGAGCAGGACGAAAGTTACACCCCTTTGCAACTTTACACTGCCTCCTTGTGACGATTTTTGGGGCAGCAGAAAACATTTCACCATGGGCAAATGTCTCAGAGATATAAAAACTGAGAGAGGTTATTGTAGAGGCACTCTACATGATCTTGTTGCCGTAGACGGAATGTTTCTAAGTGACACAATTTTTGAGTAACATCTCGGCAAAGATTGCTGCCTTTTTACGCTTTGGACTCTACAGGGATATCGTCGATATAATGTAACTCGGACTGTTTCGACATGTTTGGGTGAAAAATAGGACCATGCCTAGCATAAATGTACCCATCCAGACGTGTTGGAATAGTCATTTTGGTCGCATTAGGAGCAGGACGAAAGTTACACCCTTTGCAACTTTACACTGCCTCCTTCTGACAATTATTGGGGCAACAAAAAACCTTTGACCACGGGCAAATGCCTAAGAGATATAAAAAACTGAGAGAGGTTATTGTAGAGGCACTCAACATGATCGTGTTGCCTTAGATGGAATGTTTCTAAATGACACAGTTTTTGAGTAACATCTTGTCAAAGATTGCTACCTTTTTGCACTTTGGACTCTTCAGGGATATCGTCGGTACAACATAGCTCGGACTGTTTCGACATGTTTGGCTGAAAAATAGGACCATGCCTAGCGTAAATGTACCCATCTAGACATGTTGGAATAGTCATTTTGGTCGCATCAGGAGCAGGATGAAAGTTACACCCCTTTGCAACTTTACACTGCCTCCTAACGATTTTTGGGGCACCAGAAAACCTTTGACCACGGGTAAATGCCTCAGAGATATAAAAAAATGAGAGAGGTTATTGTAAAGATGCTCTACGTGATCACGTTGTCTTAGACAGAATGTTTCTAAGTGACACAATTTTTTAGTAACATCTCGTCAAAGATTGCTACCTTTTTGCACTTTGGACTCTTCAGGGATATTGTCGGTACAATGTAGCTCGGACTGTTTCGACATGTTTGGGTGAAAAATAGGACCATGCCTAGCATAAATGTACCCATCCAGACGCATTGGAATAGTCAGTTTGGTTGCATCAGGAGCAGAATAAAAGTTACACCCCTTTGCTACTTTACACTACCTCCTGACAATTTTTGGGGCAGCAGAAAACCTTTCACCACGGGCAAATGCCTCAGAGATATAAAAAAATGAGAGAGGTTATTGTAGAGGCACTCTACATGATCGTGTTGCCTCAGATGAAATGTTTCTAATTGCACGGTTTTCGAGTAACATATCATCAAAGATTGTTGGCTTTTTGCACTTTGGACTCTTCAGGGATATCGTCGGCACAATGTAGCTCGGATTCTTTCGACATGTTTGGGTGAAAAAAAGAACCATGCCTAGCCTAAACGTACCCATCTGGATGCATTGGAACTGTCAGTTTGGTCGCATTAGGAGCAGGACACCAAAAATGCAAAAGTTGCTTTGTGCAACTTGACAACATTGACACTTTTTTGCAACATGACTCAAAGACTCAAACTGACCCCAAATGACTCAAAGTGACTTAAAATCACCTTGATTTTGGCACCCAATGTACATTATAGAGGTCTAGGCAATCCTTAGCATTCAAACATCTTAGATGAGTGCCTAGGAAAGGAAAAAACTCTAAGTTTCATCATCATGAGCACCTAATATCAAGAGACTTTAATGGCTCAAACCTTAGCATGGAGTCCTAAGGCGCATTTCATGTCTCCTTTCATCTATTTTGGCGCCCTTATGTAGATTTTTTAACTTGATTTGGCACCCTGTATGTGAAGGAAGATTTGAAGGCATGAAAGTGGATGTCATTTTGCAAGAGTTTGGATCATCAAAATTGAAAGAAATAAGTCTATTAAGCTTGGGCACCCTTGGTCTTCTTTTCATTCATTATGAGCGCCTTGGGAGAATGGTATATAGGTCATCATCATGATTTGGCACCCTGGATCTAGAGTGTTGGAGAGATCATCAAATGGTGTCTAGAGGAAGTAGGGTGAGTTATGCGTTCAGTCGCATTAGGAGTAGGACACCAAAAATGCATAACATAATAATGTAAAAATGTGTATGTGTAAAACTGTAGGAGGAAATAAAAAAAGACAAACCTTACGAATTAATGTGCATACTTACAACTCAATGTAACGTGACTTTACAAAATCAATGTGAATACTTACAAATTAATCCAATGAACCATCCAGGTTTGCTCTACTCTTTATTGTGTCAAGTATTGCTTCATGGTCAAACTCACGCACCTTCCACAAGATTTTGTTCAAAGGTCTACCCCGATACTTTATCAAATGAACATTGGATGCCACAACAAGGTTCGAGTAATGAAGAATCTTCTGATGCATGTCAAAGTCCTGAAACAGCCAAATATTAACACTCTTATGTGGGTACCTTCTAAGCCATGTTCCAGTAATAACCACTGAGCCTGTAGGGTATTTGATGTTTTCTCCATCTGTAACATGGGCCTCCAATTTCTTTTTGGCCTCAACATAATGACATAAGTAATAATTTGTTCCCTCTTCATTATCTTCATCTGTAATAACTGCATATACGTGCCCTACATTGATATGTGTAGCAAATTAGATGAAATTAGTCAACATTACAAAAACACTACAAAGTAAGATGACATTACCTGGTTGAACTAGATGAAATTAGATGCATATATGTGCCCTATATTACCTGGCTGAACTAAATCTGATATGTGGTCAAAGTCAACTAATGATTCCATCTGTGTTAGTTCTAGTGTCGTCGGGGGTCGATACGTGTCAAGTGGGCTAAGATAACTTAACTGCCATTCGTCAACCCACTCCTTTGACTCGCACTCATCCCAGACTTGAATTGTATAGGAAGAACAAAAGCATGACATCTTTTGCGTATGGATACTCCATGAACCTGCAATTGAGCTTCTGAAAGAGTGCATCTCATTTGATCTTGTTAGTGTACAACAATCCTCATATGGTGCAATGTTAGTATCATCTATCAACTAAAAAAATATACAAACTAAAGACTTACCTTCATTACCTGGACCCATGGAAGCATTACACCACTCGACAATCAATTTTGCATCTGTCAACTTTGCATTGTCTTTATACTTTAACTCTTCTCATGCTATGGCTCTTTTGATACATGCTCCTGCACCATCATGCCCCCCCTTTCCATGCCCGGCCTCACAAAAGTTCCACATATGTTGAATACCTGTAAAATTATGCCTCCTACTCAGCCAATAGAAATTTTGTGAGTTCTTGAATTGTGACGCACAGTTATCCGACCATATGATATGCTGACTAAAGGATATGTCCCTTCTAGCCAAATCATTGTAGAACCCCTGAAAGCAACCTTGCATGAACTCCGTAGAATGCGTGCGATCATCACAAATATAGAAATTATACTCCCTTATGATCTTTCTGTCATCCTCTGTACTATCATTCACATGAATGAATGCGATGTGCACAAATATAGAAACCTGTGTGGAGTTGTAATATTATGATTGCACCTCACGCTGTGGCTGTAGACTGTAGTTCTCTGTAAAGTCGACGACTGAAACAATGCTACCAACCGGAAATGTGTCCTTGCATAACTTGAATTGCAAGTCCAACCATCGAGCTCTATGGGCATGTCTTGCATACTCATACACTATGCTGTCACGAAATATAGGCATAAATTGATACACTGGAATCTTTTCAATAACCAATTCACACCTCTTTGCTTCTTTACCATCTTTTGTATTGTATGCCACTATTTTATACTTGCCAAACTCTACTAGTTCATTTCCAACCGCATGTGTTCTTTCCATATGTTCACATATTGGCAAATGTTGCAAGCCACCGCAACGATGACATGTGCCATCCAAGCATAATTTCTTGTAGAATATTTGACCTTCCTCTCTTTCACATAAAATTCTTGATATGAAGTCTCTTGAAGATGTTGGTGGAGCACATATGGCACAACCCTGCAAATCATTGTTAGTATGCATATCTAAACATATAGACCTATAAGCATCAAAATGGTTAGAAAATTCAATATGTAATCTACAACAAGAAGTAGTGCGTGTGTGATTTATCTTGACATAGAAAGGTTTTAACATTTCAAAATATCTTTGACAAATTTTAATTTGAGGATACTTCTCTAGAAATTTACCATAAAACTGTGTTTGAGTCTCATCCAAAAAATGCTTTGGATGTGGCTCACGGTTCTAACTACCAATTCTCCTTCTTACCACATCCCTTTGATTCAAAGATACCCTTGTGTAATTCTTCCAAAAGTCTTCAATTAGTGATCTCAATGCTTCAACAATTGGTTTATCTTTTCATGGTAGTCTCCTCGGGAACGCCCATAATTCATTGGCATTAGTGTCCTCAATTCTTTGGCATCTTCCAATGGCTCTTGATAAAGTTTTCCTATTAATTCTCAATTCTTGACTCATCTTTCTAATGAGACGAGCTTTCCTCGTTTGACTACTTACTATAGTGGATGTAATCACACGCCGTGTTGCATTACTATCTTTTGTGCGTAAGGTGTTACCCACACTCTCATACGCACTCATTAGATTCTTGACAATAGATTTTTCACTTGAAGCCTCTGATGTTCTCAACCCAAGAATCTTCATGATGGACCTATACTTTATACTTCGCATCATTTCAATGAATAGTTGACATCTTGCAATCTCATTTAACTTTTCAAAAAACAATCTCCAAATCTTATGAGCATATCTTTTACAAGTACGTTTTGGAATCTTACCTTCCATTGGCTGCAAAATATTCTCATCAATTTCAATCAAATACTTTGGCTTTCTATGCAAAATTCTAGGTGGTGTTAAGTTAGGTAAATTCATCTCAACATTAAGAATTTCATCAATATTTAAATGAGATGGGCTAGATGGCATACCTTCAATCAAAGATGAAATAGATGACATACCTTGAGGTTGAGGTGGGAATGATGGCGTACCTCCTTCATCACATGTGAGTGATGATGTACTCTCAACTTGAGATGTGGTAGATGGTGTCCCTACATGTTGACTTGCGGTAGAGGACGTGTCTCCAACTATGGTATTCAAATCTCTCGTAGCACGAAGTTTTTGCATTCGTTCTCTTTGTGCCGCCAATACCATATCTCTTTGTGATGGTTGTGCTTCCTCTTCAATTGGTATGTCTTCATTTATCGTGTCCAATTTCCTCTTCTCACAAAGTTCCCTCATAGCCACTGCCTTCTTTGCATTCTTAGCTTCTATCTCTTCCTGTGTTGGTTTAATTCTTGATCGTTTCCTCGGCATGACAGAGAATTTGTCTGTAGCATGATAAAGAGACCAATATTACTTCCTAAGAAATGAATACAAGATAATAGTGGGATTGTATTTTTATTATGTTGTAAGGATTTATTCTTGTATAATTTGACATCATGGTATGTTAAGGTCTGTTTATTACACATAATTATTAAAGAGCCCAAGTGTAGAAAATATACATGGCATCATGTGAGATTGTAGGCTGCTTTCTTGATTGGGAATGTGTCTATTTTAAACATGTATGATAAAGCATGATAAAGTAATTCAATCCGAATTAAGGAAAATGTAAAGAACATGCATGTAAAGACTTGACATACCTAAAAAATGAAGATTCAAATGGAGAGAATAGCCAATTATGTAGTGTTTTTTTCTTCTTGCATCAAACTCCTCAACAATTTGAGTTTTTCACCACTTGCTTCCTTTTCAATGTTAAATTGAATAACACTCAAATATAATTACTAACAACAATACTATTAACCAATCTATAATGTTAAATTCCTAAAATTGAATCACAATTAACATTGCAACACTACAAAAATTGAAACTTGAATAGATATATATCAAACTTGGTGTGAAAACTATGTTATTTCCTCCTTCTCAAGTTGGCAAAGCAGAAAAGGTGGTGGAAAGATCATGCAAAGGTGGTACAATGTGTCAAATGTGCATGTGAACTTCCTAACAGCATGAAAGCACTTCTTTTTTGTCGGAGCACGCATAGAATCAGTATGAAAATAGAGCATGTGGGCCTGGATCACGGGGGTCAACACTTTCTTACCGTTTCTATAGCAAGACAAAACGCGAGCGTGTTATAACGCGCTCACATTTTGTCCTGCTATAGATTGATCACATCCTATGCATTTCTCTTTCCAAACCTTCCCCTTCAGACTTGAATGACCACAAGGTTTTTGAGGGAGAACTTTTCCTGTTTCCTGCAAGAGCTTTCCAAATGCTCCACCATATGATAGGCATAACAATGAATGGGCAAGCCCTCATAATCAAGTTCTTGATAGAAAATGCCCATCGAGGAAGAAAGACAAATCTTCTTTGGAATAGAAGTTCTAGTTTGTGACAAATCCTTATCCAAGCATAAATAGCAAGGGTTCTGTCAAGCGATTGCCAATCCACTTCCACAAAGTCTCCTGAAGACTTCCTGATTGATTCCAAAACATCCACACCCCAAAACTGGAGAGGCAATCAATATAATCGAACCCATAAATCTACATTTGACGATAGAAACCCTCAACACTATACCTTAGACCCTAATCCCTCAACCCTCAACCCTAATCCGTCATCCCTCAACTCTAATCTCTCATCCCTAAACCCTCCAACCCTATCCCTAATCCTTATACCCTCCACACTCTACTTTAACCCTAATCCCTCAACCCTCAACCCTATCCCTAAACCCTTGACCCTCGAACCTCAACCCTCAACATCAAACCCTAATCCCTCAACCCTTAACTCTGATTCCTCGACCCTCAACCCTATCCCTAAACCCTAAACCCTAAAGCCTCAACCCTCAACATCAAATCCTAATCCCTCAACCCTTCACTCTAATGCCTCAACCCTAAACCCTCAACACTATACATTAAACCCTAATCCCTCAATCCTTAACCCTAAACCTTATCCCTAAACCCTAATCCCTCAACCCTCAACCCTAATCCGTCATCCCTCAACTCTAATCCCTCATCCCTAAACCCTAAATGCTATCCCTATTCCTAAACCCTCAACAGACTCGATACTATACCTTAAACCCTAATCCCTTATCCCTAAACCCTCCAACCCTATCCCTAATCCTTATACCCTCCACACTCTACTTTAACCCTAATCCCTCGACCCTCAACCCTATCCCTAAACCCTTAACCCTCGAACCTCAACCCTCAACCCTCAACGTCAAACCCTAATAGCTCAACCCTTAACTCTGATCCCTCGACCCTCAACCCTATCCCTAAGCCCTAAATGCTCAACCCTCAACGTCAAATCCTAATCCCTCAACCCTTCACTCTAATCCCTCAACCCTAAACCCTCAACACTATACCTTAAACCCTAATCCCTCAACCCTCAACCCTTAACCCTAATCCATCATCCCTCATCCCTAAACCCTAAATGCTATCCCTATTCCTAAACCCTCAATAGACTCGATACTATACGTTAAACCCTAATCCCTTATCCCTAAACCCTCCAACCCTATCCCTAATCCTTATACCCTCCACACTCTACTTTAACCCTAATCCCTCAACCCTCAACCCTATTCCTAAACCCTTGACCCTCGAACCTCAACCCTCAATGTCAAACCCTAATCCCTCAGCCCTTAACTCTGATCCCTCCACCCTCAACCCTATCCCTAAACCCTAAACCCTAAAGCCTCAACCCTCAACGTCAAATCCTAATCCCTCAACCCTTCACTCTAATCCCTCAACCCTAAACCCTATCTCTAAACCCTCAACACTATACCTTAAACACTAATCCCCCAACCCTCAACCCTAAACCTTATCCCTAAACCCTAATCCCTCAACCCTCAACCCTAATCTATAATCCCTCAACTCTAATCCCTCATCCCTAAACCCTAAATGCTATCCCTATTCCTAGACCCTCAACGGGCTCGATACTATACCTTAAACCCTAATCCCTTATCCCTAAACCCTCCAACCCTATCCCTTAACCCTAATCCCTCAACCCTCAACCCTATCCTGAAACCCTTAACCCTCGAACCTCAATTTACTCAACCCTCAACGTCAAACCCTAATGCCTCAACCCTTAACTATGATCCCTCAACCCTTAACCCTTAAAACTTGAACCCTAAAACCTATCCCTACATGCTCGACACTCGACACTATATCTTAAACCCTAATCCCTTAACCATCATCCCTAAAGCCTCAACCCTAAATCATTAAACCTTCAACCTTAAACCCTATCCCTAATCCCTCTACCCTCGCCACTCTTATTTAACCCTAATCCCTTGACCATTAACTCTATCCCTCAACCTCAACCCTCAACACTATACTGTAAACCCTAATCCCTATCCCTCAACTCTTAACCCTTAAAACTTAAACCCTATCCCTACACCCTCAACACTTGACACTATATCTTAAGCCTTAAACCCTCATCCCTACAGCCTCAACCCTCAATCCTTAAACCTTCAACCCTAAACCCTATCCCTAATCCCTCTACCCTCCACACTCTAACCCTAACCTTGACATTAAACACTAATCTGTCAACCCTAAACCCTAATTCGTCAACCCTAAACCCTATCCCTAAACCCTCAACCCTCAACACTATACCTTAAACCCTAATCCATCAACCCTAAAACCTAATCCCTCAACCCTCAACACTGTACCTTAAACCCTATGAGAAAAGCTTTGCGTATGGTACATCCACAGTGAATAATTAACAGTTGAAATCAGAAGGATGATCATTATGAGAAAAGATTTCCATTGGGGTACATCTATGTTTCTTGCTGTCCACCTCGCACTTAGGGAAGGTATATTGTTATGAAACAGGCAAATAATCTCCCATTGTTTACTGGCTCTATCCAGAAGAACTACTAAACTATACCTTAAACCATAATCCCTCAACCCTAAACTTTCAACCCTAAACCCTATCCCTAATCCCTCTACCCTCAACACTCTACCTTAAACCTAATCCCTCGACCCTTAACCCTAAACCCTAATCCCTCAAGTTCCTAAACTCTAATCCCTTATCCCTAAACTCTAAATCCTATCCCTAAACACTCAACCCTCAACCTTAAACCTTAATCACTCGATCCTTATCCACCCCTCTCCTCCCCTATTTGGCTCACTCCCATCTCTACCCTCCTCTGCCCTCAACACTATACATACATACATATAGGCATACATAGATACATACATACATATAGGCATACATAGATACATACATACATACATGATTAATAGCCTTGAACATAAAAAACATTTAAGGGGAACATAACGTGAGCATGTTATAATGTGCTTGCGTTATGTCAAACATGACAAACAACACAGTTTTGCGGAAAAGGAAAAATGCAAAGCAAAATATAACGCGAGCACGTATGTTTTTCTTTGGGAATCCCAAGCCTTGGGCTTGGGATTTGCTTTGGATTTCCAACCCAAAGGCTTGGAGTGCCTTTGGAACAGTCACATACGTGTTTTTCCATACTCTTCAAGATTTCACATAATTTCGTTCGTGCTAACCCTCAGATTTGCATGTGTTTCAAGGTAAAACAAATTGAACACCTGGGTAATGTTAGGCTTTCTCTTAGCTATTTGACGATGTGATTTTTTTCACATTTTAACAATGTTAAGCCTTTCATCTTTAATTTCTTTTGTTTGTGTGTCCATTTTTGGGCAAAAACCACTGTTTGGTCTTTTTTTCATTGTAAATTAACTATTCTTTGAAATTTTAAAAAAATTACATATTTAGAAACTAGACTCCATTCTACAAATATTAAAAAAAGAAAAAAAAATGATTTTCAATTAGTTTTCAAAATTTATAGGGGTAGCACGGCCAAAATTCTATTTTTTAGGATGTGTCCACTTTGAAAATTAGTAAAAAATCAAATATTCATCAAAAAATTATCAGAAAAATCAGGCATAAACTACATGCTATTAGTTAATTTCTCACTAAAGCGATTTTAAAAATACCAAAAAAAAGTTGACCTTTTGAGGGAGCCACAAAACATGCTATGTTCTATTTTTTTGACAGAAACAACACCAATTTCTGTGGCTCCCTCTTTTGAACCCCTTAATCTATGCCATTTTCAAAAAAAATAGTAGTTTAGAAAGTAGACTCGGAGCACTACAAACATTGTTTTGGTTGCATCTCCAAATTTTGAGTGTAACTATGCTCAATTTCTCATCCAAGGCCAGTATTTCCTTATTTCATAAAAGAAAAGAAAAAAGTGGCCACTTAAGACCTCTTTTTGGCCCCCCATCTTCTTGCACTTACCCTTCACATAATCTATAAACCCATATTTCTCGAGATTAGTCTATCCACTGGACCACTTGTGATCTAGATTAGAAATAACCTCCTTTAATAATTTACTTAAGGAATATACCCTTAACATTATGAAAACTTTTGTTGGACCTAGATTACCTCAAGATACTCCATCAAAGTTTGATTATAAGAAATCCAACCTAGGTTTTTCCCAAACACTATTATTTCTTATTTTTTCTATTACCCTGTCAACAAAGATCTTTGGTAAGGCAATATTTTACATGCTAAAAATATGTTTATTTAAACTCAAGAGAGGAGTTTTAATTTTTACCACATAAGTACAACTTAGAGTGTGGACTTATAGATAAATTACTCATCAATACACACCTCTCCTAAATTAAGTTTTCTATAAAAATTTTGTGGCTTCTTTCTAACCAAAAACCTCACATTATATAGCTACACACAATCTAAACTGGAAGAAACTTTTAGTCAGTAGATGACTTATCACACATGCTAGGAATCCCTAATGGATTCCTATTTTAGCCAAAATCAATTCCCGTAGCTCTCTAGCAAAAATACAATACAAGATGATATGAGTTATTGTTTCCTCTTCACAATAGAATAAAGCACATCTTAATGGCTCTTGAAAACCTCTTTTCCTGAGATTATCAAAGGTGAGAATTCCATTTATACTCACAAGCCATAAAAAAGCACTACATTTAGGAGGTGACACTTTTTTCTAAACTATATCCACTAGCAAATCCTCTAAAGGAGGAATATATTTCTTTCTTAGTATGGCATAACCCAACTTAACAAGATACACACCATGAGAATTCCCTAACCAAATCACCATATCTTCCCTTTCCACCATGAAAGTCCTAGAAGCATCCAACCATACCCGTAAGAAATATTTTTGCTACTCCATAAGGAACCTGTTAAGAGCATTTCCACTTTCTACAAACTAGTAAAAGAACCAAAGGTGCTATCAAATGGCCAATAGGCACAAATATTTATAGGCCTATTGCTAGATAGTTTATATTTTTATTTTTACTAGAAAGTCATTACATGTAGTAGTGGGTGGACAAGGCTATAAATACTATAATTTTTTATTTTTTTTTGTAAAAAAAAATAATGGAATGGTATTAAATGAATATTGTGAATGAACCATTAGAGAACTAATTCATAAAGAAACCTAAGTACTATGGCCTCCCATTCAACCACAATGCAATCTATTAACATTGTCATAATTAGTGTTATACTATTTGCAATTTGTATTTTATACATGTTTATTTAGTGTGTTTCACTTTGGAATCTATTTATTGTTTTTGTGGAGTGCAACTTTGGCATTCACTTTAATTTGATATACTTTTATTTGTGTGAAGTATGGGTTTGAATTTTGGCATTGACTTATATTTGTTTCACTTTGTATGTTTAAAATTGAATTCACTTTTTTTGTATTTATTGTTTGTATGAAGTGTGTGTTTGTGCTTTAGCATTTACTTGGTGTGTGTGCTTAAATTTTGACATTCATTGATTATTTATTTGAAGTGTCTTTGAATTTTTTTTGTTTAGTGTGTGTCAGTTTGGCATCCACTTTTTGTTTGTTTGAAGTGTGTTTGAACATTAGGCATTACTGTGTGTGCACTTATTGTTTGAACTTTTGGCATTCACTTTATATGTGTGTTTGAACTTTGGCATCCACTTATTTATTTGAATTTTGGAGTTCACTTTGTTTAGTGTCTTATCATCCATTTATTATTTGTGTGAAGTGTGCATTTGAATTTTAACATCCATTTATTATTTGAGTGTGCTTTTGACATTCACTTTGTGCGTATGAAATGTGTATGAACTAAATTTCACATTCACTTTGTATGTGTGTGAACTAACTTTGACATTCACTTGGATTTGAGCCACTTATTAGATTCCGAGCATATGTTTGAACTTTGATATCCCCTTAATTTTTTTGAGTTAATTGTGGATTCATATTTTATTGTGTGAAATGTGAGTGAACTACCTTTTTGTGTGTGTGTGAAGTGTGTGCTTGAAATTTAACATTCACTTTTTGTGTGTGTGAATGTTTGAACTAACTTTGGCATTCACTTTATATGAAGTGTGTTTGAAGTTTACCTTTTACTTAGATTTGCTTAATTTTTGGGATTGATTATTTTCAAACTTGGTGGTCAATCAATGAAAGTTCCTTATGAAATACACACATGAAGCAATTCAAGAAATGGAATAGTAACAAATGTATTCTAACAACTAAGAGGTAAAATTAAAACTGAAAGATGAGATGTCATGCAATGGATCTCTCTAAGAGTTGTTTCAATGACTGATAATTGTTGTCTTCTTTAACAATTAACAAATACAGAGCAGTTACAAGTGCTTATTACTGAGGAGTTGTTGGGGCAATCTTGGTGTATGACATATCTAAGCGACAGACATTTGATCATGTGGCTCGATGGCTTGAGGAGCTTATAGGTCATGCTGACAATAATATTGTTATCATGCTCATAGGCAATAAATACCACCTTAGTAATTTGCGAGAAGTTCCCACAGAGGATGCAAAAGAATTTGCTTAGAGAGAAGGTTTATTTGTCTTGGAAACTTCGGCACTTGAGGCAATTAATGTGGAGACTGCATTTTATATTGTTTTGACATAAATATATAGGATAATCAGTAAGAAAGCTCTCATTGCAAATGAAGATCAAGGGAGTGGAAATGTAACTTTATTAACTGGTACAAAGCTTGTTGTCTCAGAGGCAGATCAGGTGTTACTGTCAAGAAGAAAATTTGTTGTTCTTCAGCATAACTTTTCTTCATTTGGAATTTATACTTCTTTTATTAGTCCAAGGCATTGATGATTTGTGGGTACAATATGGAATTGTATTTTCCATTGCCTAGCAGCAAAGGCCACTGACACTTTAGAGCCATTCTTGGTCTTGCACAATCAATGCCATGCCAAGTTGAGCAGACTGTATTTTCTTCTGTTTGTCAGCTAATACATTTTCTAATTAGCTTCAATGAGGTTTTAAAATACATAATGCAAAAAAGGTTTTGCAACAGTTGTTGGGTTTGTTGCTTCTATTTTGGAAACATTGTGTAATTAATCAGTGCCAATATCTGTGTAACTCTTGGTTTTAAATATTTAATATTAATTTATGTATATTATTGAGGAATTCTATTTAGTTTAAATCAAGTACATAAGTGAGGAATCGGTGAATTTATTTGGTTATCTAAAATGAAATAATGTGTCAATTTTTGTATATCTTAGAGATTTCATATGAATGCAATATGTTTAATAATTTACTTTCAGATATACATGTTGGTCTGTTTTAATAACTTTCAAACTTGTGACCTTTTTCCATTAAATTTTTTATCGACTGCTACTTTTCAATTTGTTAGGCCTATTGCTAAATAATATATATTTATATTTTCATTAGAAATTCATTACATGTAGTAGTTGGTGGACAAGGCTATAAATACTATAAGAAATTCAATTATTTTTTTACAAATAAAAACAATGGAATGGTATGAAATAAATAACAACATAACTAACACTCCCAAATTAACATTATACAAAATCCTTCCAAAAATACTAAGCCAATGAATGATGTAAATCACTATAATCCATAAATAACATAACTATGACATTAAGAACTTATTTTGATATAACCCACAACTTCATTTCTAGAACTTATTTTGATATAATACCCTCCATGAAGAAGATTCACATTATATCTATTACATTTATATATTAATGAATACAATTTCTTTCAGCATTATTTTTCAATACAAAGAATATCTACTCATTTCTATATTACAAAGATAATATTCAACTTCTACTCTATCCCTAGAATCCTATTTAATCCATTATGATAGGATAGATAAATGCACAATAAAACATTATACAAGGAAGTAATACAAGTTCCATTAACAAAATTTAAATACATGATTCCTTTTAAACCAAGATATAATAACTTAACTGTATTAATAAAATATTTCCTAATTCTAATGATTTAGCTGCCAAATTCATAAATTTTCATATGAGTCCTATTCTCCTTTTAAAACGAAAATTGATTTATTTTAACTACCTTTATTATTATTTAAAAAAAAAAAAATTAAAGGCTAAAACCAAAATTCATTTTATTAAAGATAAACAAAATTATAAAAGCATTTTCTTAAGATTTAGTTTGTAAATGGAAGATTCTTAAAGAATTAAAAAGAGAACTATTCTTTCTTTAAAAAGAATTACTTTTTTCTTTAAGAGAAACTACTAACATATATTACCAATCTTAAATATATACCATAAACCATAAGCATAAGTATATATGTGCTTAATAAAGATTCAGACAGTGCAGAAAGATTTAGCTTGATAATTTAATTTAGCTCATCTATATTTTAACTAAGAATGCATAAAATCTACTATATTAATTCGATGTGTTAAAGCAATAGATTTATAGTCAGTAATGGTGGATTTAAACAAGGCAAGCAAACTGAAATCAAGATAAGAAAGTCTTGCACTTACCTTCCACTCTTCTATTAAATTTAGGAATACACATGCCCACGGCTATGGAAGGGATTAAATCTGGACTAATTTCCTTATCAGAACTATTACACATGCTTGTGGAACAGTAATGGAAAAGGTTAAAGCTAAACACATTTCCTTGTCAGAAATAAAGTATGAGACCGTGTGCATGCACTCCAAGCTCTATCAAATACATTGCAATCTGAAATATTTCTACAGACTATATAGAGTTTCAAGATTGAAATCTTTTTGAGAGAAAAGGATGGCAAAATGCCTCATGGAGATGTCATCTCATGGAACACAATGCTAGTGAATCTATCTTTCTGAAAAGCTTTAACATTTTAATTTCTCTACCCTAATTTCTCTCTCATGGAAGGCATGATTTCTAGCGACTTGGGTGTCTACGACACCTCTAGCACCAAACAAGGCAAGGATTTAGGCAAGATCAAGACAAGGGTTTATGTGTTATCAAGAACAATTTTAGGGTTCAAGAACAATATTACGGGTTTGATACCCACCGCCAACATTTATCATCATTGCCCCAAGTGATGGCTAAAGAATGTGCAGATGCCTTCAAGCCTACTTTTCTTATTGATTGATCCAACCAAACAATCTGTGTTGTTTGGAAAAATGAAATAAATATCAATCAATTCAACACAAGGAAAAAACAGGAAAGAAAGATTAGATTGCTCATGCATATTACCTACTTACCCACTTCTATTTGAATTGAATTGCAAAGGGCGACATAGATTTCTTCCTTGGACATACCTTAAAATTCCAATGCCCGTGTCTTGGATTCAAATGGTCTTCTGAAATGCCAATGCAACTTTACAAAGGTAGTTTCGAATATGTAACTGTTCCACAATCATGCTATAGACTACACATCCACATCCACAAACATTAATGGGGATCTAGAAATCACATGAAATACCCTAATGAATGAGGCTACTTGATGCTCAGACTTCTAATTAAAGTGTAACAGTAGTTTAATAAAAAAATGTAATTTGGATTGAAGCAAAAATTGCAGTAGCTGTTTAAACCATTTGTTTTAATTTATTGAGACTGACAAATTTTTTAAAATTTTTGGACGACCAAAAAATAATGAGACTACCAAATTTTTGGCAGTTACAAGATGTGTGCACATATAGAATGGCCTATCAGCCAAATTAAACCATTTTCAAGATATTCTTCTAAATAATTCTTCGTGTGGGAGCCCCAATAGTCCTTAAGATAGACTTTTAAGTCGTCTAATTAGTGAAAAAAGAGGATGGTGGGGAATTCCTAACCAAGGGTCACCCTAAAATAAGCTTCTACCATCTCCTCAATTCTACGAAAGGTGGTTACTAATTAGATCTCTTGAGTATGCTATAAAATTCTAGAAAGCAAAGACCTTATAAACTTTTACCATTCCACAAAATTGTGTTGAAATTTTAGCGTTAAGGTATTTTTTCCTTAATACTTTGTAGTAGGGTAGTAACAAAGTCACTAGGGGAATCATTCTAGGGTAAGTGAAGCAAATCATTAAGGCTAGTAAGAACCTTGTTTTTGTTGTTTTTGTTGATCTAGATCTAGATGCAATTGAATCTATGAATTTCTAGACCAATTTAACTCTAAGAACTTTGCTATGCAATTCTAAACATTTTATCCTTGTGCCTCCCTAATCAATTAACTGACAATTTTTTTCCATTTTAATAGCATAAATTTTCTATTGTTATCATCATTACCTTTCCATAAAAAATCTACAAACCTTAATCATCACTTCTAAAACATGTTCTAGACCTAACATTATTGAAAACATCTAAATAGGAATAGTTCAAAGAACAAATTTAATCAAACTTATCTAGCCTCCCAAACTTAGCCATGTTCCTTTCCATGCAACTAGTTTAGAGATCATTTTCTTTTAAAAGATCCTTTCATAAGAAGGCTTGGGAGCTCCCTATAAAAAGTGGAATACCAAGGTAAATGTCTAGGACAAAGGTTGTTAAGCAATGAAACACGATGTTATCTTTTTAGTTTCATAAGAACATTGCTTAATTTCTTTGTTTTTAATGGACTTGGTATACTTAATGCATGTCTAAGTATTTATAACTATTTTAAGGATAAATAAATAGTATGTTGTGGAACTTATTTCCTTTATGGTCAAATGTGTTTGAATGTTTTAGAATTTCTTGTTTCTATGTGTCTGTGTCTGTGTGTGTTTTCATGATAAAAATAGAAGCAGGATCAAAGAATTGAATACTTCGGATCTCTCTGGAGCTAGCCATTTAGAAAGAACAACCAACTATGGAATGGGTCATAGAGCTCTAGAGTGGATCACTAAAGCTCTAGAGTGGCACTCAGAGTTACAATTATTCACTCATCCACAACGCTAATGTTAGATTGATAAACTTTATCTCGTGACATCAATTCTGGTGCACATATCATGGGGAGTAGGATGGATCCAAATGACTTTAGTTGGTTATTATGAATTTCTTGACTATCTTCAGTTTTCTCTTCCATGCCTTGTTCTCTCTAATTTAACATTTGAGTTATAACTGAAGTATCTCTTCAAGTCGTTCTCCTTTAATTTAGGTTGTGCCTACATGTTCTCCCTCATGCCTTTAATCTAGAGCATTTGTTGGTTAAGGTCGATGGCAACTCTTGTTAGAATAAGAGACTATTAGTCTCGAGTGACATTAAAAAGATTTAGTTAAGTTTAGTATAATAAGGCTCAGATGTATAAGAAGAGGAGCCAACAGATATTAGGGATTCAACATTTTCCCTTATAACCTAAGTTTTTTTATAATAAATTATGTAGTAGGACCGTGTAGAAGGTCCCATTTGTTGAAAATAAGAAGAAAACTATTCTAATCATGTTTTAGCATAGGAGATCCATCTAGACGGGGAGTAGGGACCACTCCACCAAAAGGAGGTGATCTTGTGGTATTTACTTTTGTATGTTGAATTCTTATGTTGTGTGTTAAAAATTCTTTGTTTTATCATTGTGTTGATTAGAATAATTCCACTACATTCAATTTGTCTCCACTTAACAACCTGCAGGTAGTCACATAAGTCAGAAAACCAAAATTGAAAACATTTACTTTTGAAGTATTTATCTTTTAGCATCAGGTCTTTTCAGTATTTATATTACAACATGTGTGTGTGTGTGAATTATTTTTAGCATAGATAGTTATTTCAGCATGAATGTTTATTTTAGCAAACAAAATTGTGTAGAGAGTGTTTTATTTTCAATAGCAACTAGTTAGATTTCAATTCCATCACAAAGATTTAGAGTAGAATAATGACCTTGAGACCTAAAAACCCTATCATAGATCATTCTAGACACCAACCTAGATTGATAAGATTAAATGATGGGTAATTGAACACCTATGACAACCCTATCATTTTTGGCACTACTGTTGGGAATCATATTAACTATAAATTAAGGTGTTGGTAGGGTTACTGAGTTGAAGCATTAGAATCCTTACAGTTTATGAGTAGGCCTAGAGACTCCTTAGGTCATTTTATAAATAAAACCCCCGTCAAGATACCAAAAGCACTACAGTCACCATTAGAACTCACTTCGAAAGAAATTCCAAATCATCTATCAAAATAGGAATCTCACACAACCCCTAGACTCACCATCATCATGGTAAAAATAGAAAACATTATTGGAAATGATGGTCCCAACAATCAGACTTTCTCCTATCCAGTATCCTTGACCTTCAAAAGAAATGAGCCTCATATGGAGAACATATCTCCCTTAGTTTTGCCAACATTTTAAGGAAAGGTCTCAAAAGACCCTTATCAATTTTTATTTAATTTTAAGGTCCTTTGTCAGACCTATGATTATTGGACTAACAATCAGAAACTGAAACTTTTTCCCTCCACCTTGAAAGAATCATCCTTGCGTTGATTTATGGGGTTAACTACTAACTCCATACATTCGTAAGAAGAAATGCAAACTACCTTTCTCGACAAATATCAAGACTACTATAGGGTCTAGGACAAAAAAGAAGAATTATTCAAGATGAAGCAACTCAAAGATGAAAACCTAGAAGATTACTTAGACCACTTCTTGTTTGTCCATATGAGATGTGGTAGTAGTCTAGATGAAGAACTTAGTAAGACCATTTTTCTTGAGGGAAATAGATGACAATGCTTGAGAAGCTTTAAACCTTATGGTGTAGGGAGATATCAACAAATTGGAATTTGGAGAAATCATAGAATTCAATTGGATACTCTCGTACTTGAGTAGGAAATAGGACAATCAAAAAAGGGAAAAATAGTGGGAGTGATGCCACTAAAGTAATAGAAGAATTAGCCAACCTCAAAATTGATATCTTACTCCATTTAAACACTACTTTGGATGGATTACAAGCAAGTAAAAAGACAATTGAACTTTTAGCTAACTATTACCCATGATGCAAGGAGAAGCATCCCCTTTGAGAATGCCCCTTAAATCAAACTGAATTATGTGGTATTTATGAGAAGACTGATCCTACAAATGAATGTAGCTTATTTCTTGAAATTAAAAATCAGTTAAAAAAGATACCATAGGTTGAGAAGGAACTAAATTTCATAGGACAAAAGCAACCAAATTTTGGTTTTAATCAATATCCTAGGCAATTTGGACCTAAAGCTCCTCCAAATTGGGTACCAAATCAATGGCCTGGGCCATGGGGAGCCCCACCTCCACAAATACCACCCCAATGGGGACCACCATGGGTGCATCTTGAATGGGTCAATCCATAATGGACTACCCATAATGGAAAAACCAAAATATGCATCAATATTAGCAACCATGGATACCCCAACCAAACCAAGGACAAAGACACTATGTAATTCAACCACGAGCCCTACTACCTGGACCATCCCAACCATCATCCCAAAATCCTAGGGTACAAATGAACCAGCCGCAATTGCTTGCCCAACCTATACCTAATCAAAAAACCAATAGGCCACAACAACTAATTTACAATGTGGATCAGAATACAACCCCAAGTGTGATAGAACTTAATGAAATTCAACTACGTTCTAGAAAGATATTTACAGAACCTTTCCCCATTTCCTTAGACTCACCAGGTGAGAAAAATTTTGTATGATGGGATTCAAGAAGGGAAACCTCAAGAAGAAACATCATATTAAGAACCACAAAACTTCCAAGAAACTCCTAGCTTGGTACCAATACCCTTTCCTAAGCGACTACAACAAACATATAGTGCTCCAAAGAGCTCCAGAAAGCTTCAGAGTGTTATGCAATACTATCAACTTGAGGTTCCTCTACTACAAGCTATCAAAGATATTCCAAAAATAAGCTAGACAATCAAGAGCTTGTGCTTCAAAACCTTGGGAGGAAGAAGAAATTACCAAACACCATACAAGTGGGGGGAAACTTTCAAATATCTTGTTTGGAAGACTAATTCCCCATAAGTATGGAGACTCAGGTAGCCCCATCATTTTGGTGGTGATAAAAGGAGTGCCAATTTCAAACATGTAGTTGACCTAGGAGTTGCTATCAATTTAATGATAGCAGATACTGCAGAGACATTATCTATGACTAGAATGTAGCCTACATCCACAGTGTTGCAATTACTTGACTAGTCCATCACTAAGCCTGAAGGAGTGTTGGAGGATATCATTGTCACAATAGACACTTGGGAATACCCAATAGACTTCATTATCCTTCGATCTAGAAAAAAATCTAGCTACCCAATCATATTGGGTTGACCTTGGTTGGCCACAACAAAAAGTCTCATTGACTATCGATTGGAGAACATGACTATATCAAATGGGTCTAAACTGAAGGAGCTCTCTATCTACCCACCTGATAAACCTTACCTACAACATGAGAACAAACTTTGGGTAGATGACATTACAGACTTAGATAATGAAAATGTATCCACATTGGCTTTGGTCACAATAGTAGAGCACTTGGAAGTATACTATGTGCAATAAAATGAAGATGAATTGCCTCTTCCAAATGTCATATAGCAAGACATCTCTAGATGTCTCCAGAGGTGTCCAAGAGAATCTTTGAAGGCATTCAATTGTCCCCTTTCAGAGGAAGTTTCATCCAAGATAGACTACCAACATGTGAGCAAACTGCATTGGTTTCTTTCTCACTCTTTCCCCTTAAATACATTAATCAGCCCCTATCAAGGAGTTCACTTTACCCAATTAGGTACAAATCAAGTTGTTCAACCAAATAAATAATTTTCATTAATAGTTGGTTGACAAGTGAAGAAGAAGCAAAACTAACAAAACTATTGCAAGACCACACACAAGCCTTTGCTTGGGAATATAAAGACATGAGAGAAATTCATCCAAGCATCTATACTCACCATATTTACACTAAGGACGTTAGACCTGTGAGGCAACCGTAAATAAGAATTAACCCTTCTCTTAAGGAAATAGTGAAAGAAGAAATAGAGAAATTGTTACAGGTTGGATTTATTTATCCTATTTCCAATAGTCAATGGGTCTCACCATTGATCATTGTGCTTAAGAAGAATGGGAAGTGGCATGTTTGCAATAACTACAGGGAGCTAAACAAAGTGACCAAGAAGGATTACTTTCCTTTTCCCTTCATTGACCAAGTTTTGGATAATCTGGATGATAGTTGTTATTTCTTTTTTCTAGATGGCTTTAGTGGCTACAATCAAATCCAAGTAGCTCTGGAAGATCAAGACAAAATAATATTTACTTGCCCATGGGGAACTTATGGTTATAGAGTCTTACTCTTTGGATTATGTAATGCCCCAACAACTTTCCAACGAGTTGTCCTTGCAATCTTCGTTGATCTAACTAATACCTGTGTTGAAGTGTATATAGATGATTTTATGGTCCATGGGAAAACCTTAGAAGAAGCCTTAGATAACCTTAACTGAGTGCTTGAGAGGTGAAAAGAGCATCAATTATCTTTGAATCACAAGAAGTTTCTCCTTATGATGAATGAAGGAGTAGTTTTCGAACATCATGTCACTCAAGAAGGTATTAAGGTAGACCCCAAGAAAATTGAAATCGTTGTGCAAATCCCTGCACCTCAAACTCAAATAGAGGTAAGAAGTTTACCTTGTTGAGGAAGGATTCTAAATTTAACTAGACTAATCAATGTCAACAATCTTTTGAATCAATTAAGAAGTCCTTGATTACAGCACCTATCATAAAAGAACCATATTGGGGAGAACCTTTTCATATTCACATAGATGCATCTAACTAGGCAATCAGAGATGTCCTAGGATAGACAAGTGAGTCCAGAGGTATGCATGCTATTTACTATATTAGTAAGAATCTAAATTATGTAGAGAAGAACTACACCACCACGAAAAAAGAATTTCTAGCAGTATTTTATGCCATCAACAAATTTTGCCACTACATTATAGGGTACAAAGTGTTTGTCCATACAAATCATTCTTATTATAAGGTACCTAATGAATAAGACCATAGTAGGGGGAGGATTATTTGGTGGTTGTTATTATTGCAAGAATTTGACATAACTATCATTGACAAACCTGGTAAGGACAATGTGGTCATTGATTTCTTGTCAAGGTTGAATGTGAAGATAAATAATGAACTAGTGGATGATGCTTTTCAAAATGATCACTTGTTTTCCATATCAATTCAATCACCCCGGTTCACTGGTTTGGCCAATTATTTAGCCACAGGAAAGTGTCCCTTACATTTTAGCCATAAAGAAATCAATCGGTTAATCAAGAACAGTTTTAGATTTATATGATTGAATGGTATACTATTTAAATCTTGCCCTGATCATGTTTTACGTAGATGTGTGTAGGAGACTAAATTATATGACATCATATGAGCATTTCATGATGAACCATCAGGAGGACATTTCTCAACCCTAAGGACTAGTCACAAGGTCCTTGGAGTTGGGTACTATTGGCCTACTATGAGTAAAGACATACAACAATATATCAATCAATGTGATCAGTGCCAATGAATGGGACATGCTACACTTTCTAGTGAAATGCCCCTTCACCCTTAGGTGGTTCTAGAACCATTTGAGAAATGGGGTATAGACTTTTTTGGACCAATTGACCTGCCCTCCAAAGGCAACCATTACATCCTAGTTTGTATCAATTATGCTACTAAGTGGGTTGAAGCCAAAGCCTTACCTATTACATGTGAGGAGAAGGTTGCAAACTTCCTGTATAAACATATTTTGCAATAGTTGGGCTCCAATGGTTCTCATCTCATATCAAAGTCCACAGTTCATATTGGCAATGATTAAAGCATTCATGACAAGGTATCAAATCAGCCATACAAATTCTCCCCCATATCACCTTCAAACAAATGGACAAGTTGAAGTGACTAATAGGGAATTGGAGAATATCCAGACAAAGACTATCTCGTCCAACCAATCAAATTAGGCTAACAGAATGATAGAAGTTGTCTAGGCCTACAATACCACCTGGAGAACTACTACCAAATTTAACCCCTATGAAGTGGTCTATGGAAAGCAACCAATACTCCCTATTGAATATGAACTTGAAACGCTAAAGAGAACATTGGAGATGGGAATCAACCTAACAAAAGCCCAACACCACAGGATCATACAACTCAACAGATTAGATGAGATGAGATTAGAAGAATTTTGCCATGCAAAACCTATTCAACAATAGCAGAAGGAATGGCACAATAGGAACATTACGAATAGGCAATTCAAAGTAGGGGATTGGGCTTTATTGTATGATTTAAAGAACCAAGACTTCAAAGGGAAGTTGCACACCAAATGGTTAGGGTCATATAAGATTGTACGGGTTTTCGATAATGGTGATGTGTAGCTGTTACCAATAGATGGAAGTCACATGACCCTTCTGGTTAACAGCCATAGGTTGAAGGTATACCACAAGCCAGCATCTAAATATGAATTTACTGTAGAACTACAAGCTCACATTGAGCATTATACCTTAGAATATCTTTCTTCTAGGAGTATAGTGTCTCAATATCTTGCATCCGACACTTGATGCAGTTGCATGAATAAACAAGAAGGGTTGAAAACTACAAATGGTTTCCCTCGTAAAAAATGGACCAAGAATGCTCTTACCTCCACTACTAAGAGTGGGCACTCTCATCTTTGGGATCATTTTGCAAGAATCTTGATGGTGCAGTTGACAATGGATAACTCCAAATTGTGAGACATGGTGGGCCACTCTAGAATCCACATTCTTGTAGGGATCTCGAAAACACCAGATAGTGTTGTCTAACTTACCAGGCTCCAGACAATACCATTTGTTTGAAATAGCTCTGGACTCCTATTGACATTCATGCACATTGACACCAAAGGCATAAGTACCCTACAATTTTTTTATCTTTCTTGTAAATAGTTATGATATTTAAGAATGTTGTTAAGTTACCAAGTCCTTGCGTGTGTATTGATGTCATTCACCCAAGGAAATGATGGGGTTCTTCCCATAAGGATACATGGCACTTAGTGTTGCTTCTTGACAACCCAAGTACAGGTTTTGCACAAGGTGCATTTTATAACTCATCATGGCAAATTAACTTATTAATTGAGTGCATAATGTAAATAATGGCCATAACTTCTTGAGTGAGATCACTCTGAGATCATTGTACCTTTGTGGTGGTATATCAAATCTAGAAAATGGTATATAGGGATAAATGGAAAGATATGTTGCACGAGTGAAAGGGGAAGCATAACGCAAAATTATAATAAATCAACGATGAATCAGGTTCCCATGTCAGTTCATCATGAGAGGTGTACATGATGTTGGACAATTCCATTTGCCATTATGATGCCCAGTCGCCACCGTACGCCTTCCCCATGCACATGACAATCAATGCCATAAACATCCTGAATCGACAGTTCATTGATATATGTAATACAAATGGTATACCCTTCTCCAAGGTCATTTTAATAATTCAGAAGCATAGTCTCTGCTCTCTGGTGTGTAACATTCCCTAACTGCCATGACCATTGAGCAATAATGTAGTTAACAATGGGCCAAAAGTGCAAATCTAAACCTAAGAATGTAGTGCTCAACCCCCAAAGTTTAGAAGTGTTCGCTGTCATGCCCACATTTTCCATGTGGTCACAACACACATCACACGTGTCATAGCCACATCCGTCATGTGGTCATGACACGAAATATCAAAAAATTTCTCGTGCTTCCCTAAAAAAAAAACCCTCGCATGCGTAAGCATGCTCAGTGGTGTTCGTTCAAGGCGAAAACACTACAGTTGTCGGCGGGGTACAAGTACAATTGCGTGCAACCAGACGCAAGCAGACCAACAAGGGGGTCTCTACGACGCCGTTAACGTCACTACTAGGTTTAAAATATCAGGGTTCCTAAATCTAAATCTCGGCAAATTTTCGACAGCATAACGCCTTACGGCGTAAGTGGGAATTACTCAACACTATTTTACGCACGTGGTTCACTGATAGATTAACAACTTCCCACGACGCCTTGTTCCGACTAAACCGACTCGTGATCTCCCTATTTAATCATTTTTTAGCAAGGCACGGTTGTCTGTCTCCTCTCTTGCTTCCTGAAACATACTCCTCCCTCGACTTAGCATTCTCAACAAGGCGGTTCGTTTGCTCTCTCTTCCCTTTTCTCTGGGTATTAATTTTGATTGTATTTTTATCGTGCTTACCTTAACTATTTCTCTGATAATTTAGTTTGTTTATATTTCGGTCTCTCTCTCTTTCGTTTTCTATGCTTTCTTTATGTTTATCCGGTCCTTTCTTCATATTGGACATCAATCAGGGTTATCACTGTATCTATTGTTGACGTTAAACCTAACTTCTGGATGATCCAGGTCACATAGGCTGGTTTACTACTTCGCTGGACTCGGTCTCCTAGTCTTCTCCGATCTAGGTTTCTCCTCTTGTATGTATTAATTAAACTTGTTCCTAAGCAAATTTTGGCAGGAGGGTCCATCAATTTAGTTCTCTTATCCCATGTGGGAAATGCCGCGCATTTTCTCCTCTGTGTTTTCTAATGTTACTTTTTCTTCTTCTGACTCTCTTACAGGTTTACTTATGTGGACGTTTACTACAGTTGAGATTAAAATGGCCTCACATGGAATGTCTGTGATGGCTTCTTAAGTTTATTTCCAGTGATCTTTTAAGCAAGTGACGTGTAATTTTCCTCTTCATTTTCCCGGTTATTGACTTGCGTTGATAGTTGAAACTTCCGAGAAACTCTTCCCGGAGTATTACAGTATATTACTTTATGCTCTCGTTAAATTTTAATTCTATTTTCTCTTAAATTGTGAAGGGAAAACAATTGGACTCTCCGATAAAATTATCATTTAAACAACGTATGTATATTTCGATTCATATATATATACCTATATACACAACTATATTTCTCTTATCATTATAATTACTGTTGTTATTATTACTATTAATTCGTACTACTACTATCATTACAATAGTTAGATTATTTTATTCAATTATTTAAGTATTACTATTTTTTTTTTATATTATCTCAATTGTTATTCTTCTATATTTCTAATAATTTAACAATAATATGTCTTCTTTTCTTTTGAATACAATATAATTATATATGTATATATATATATATATATATACATATATATATATACATATACATATATATATATATATATACATATACATATACATATATATATGTATATATATATATATACATATATATATATGTATATATATATACATATATATATATATAACATTGTTAAACTGAATAGGAGGCTCTCCACCTTATAAAATAAAAGCCAACCCATGAAATTATGTCTTATTTCATTTGGTTAAATCATTTGCCATATGGTAAACCCTAATTCCCCCTTTTTTTTATTGTTTCCTTTGTGAAGGCAGGGGAATGGGAATGGCGGCGGCGGCCAAGGCAGAGGGACAGAGGTGGAAGGTCGCGCCATGGAGGGGGGGTCGGCCTGTGAGAGGGGAACGTTTTTTTTTTTTTTTTTGGTGAGGCGGGGGTATGGAGGTGGCCGAAGCCATGCTGGGGCCGCGCGAACAAAAAGGTGGAGGCACTGTCGTGGGGAGAGGGGAGTATGCAGATGGCGGTGGCCGCGGATTTTACATTGGCGGGGGTGTTGGTTGTTGGGAGTCCGCGGTCACCAGGCCGCGGACTGTGTTAATATTACGGAGGGGGTGTGGGGAGGGGCGGAGCCCCCACCCACATCCCACTACGTGGGGTGTGGGTGGGGGCTCCGCCCCTCCCCACACCCGATATACGCCGACGGGGGTGGTGGGAAGGTTCCAACCCTTCCCACCACCACATCACTATTTTTTTTTTATTATGTGCTGTGCATTCACAGCGACCCCATAGTATTTCATTGCATCTTTATTATGTGCGACCTAATCAGTGATCCATTGTAATTTACTTTTATTTTATAATATCACATTTGGGTATATATATATATATATATTTAACCCACAATTTACAGACATCATATATATTTTTTTTTTTGAAAAATTTTAAAAGAAATCCAGAGATTTATATAAGTAAAGTTATTAAATATAACTCTTTTTAACAATCGCATAATAATATTTCTTTCACGGGTAACTTTACGAATACAGAGAAATGAAAACAAAGAAAACTAAGTTATCTTAAAAATCACATTCTCATATAATTAATTAAACATTTCCAATGTAGAAAATAAACAATAATTCTTTCAAATGCAATTTACAATTACGGATTCTTTAATAACTAAAAATTTTAAAAGCAAAGAATGACTTAAAACTCTATTTATCTGTCATGTTCGATTCAGTTCATTTAATATCAACTAATACTTAACAATGTAAATACCGGAAAATAAACGTAAATTTCTTAAACTGCCATTTACACTTTAATTACGAATTAAATAATCAAATACGGATACTAGACTATATACAATTAATGATAAACGAGGAGTTTAATAAAATCGATAATTACACATATGTATATTTTCTTTCCTTACTTCACATTTGCAAAATTTCAATTGAGTACATAATAATTTTAAATAGAGAATGAAACAAAATCATTACAATTGCATTGGCTCACAACTACTGACAACTGCAAAATCTAAAAGTTAACAAAATTCATAATTTGTCAAGATCCACATTCAATTTCACTCCTTAACAACAGGTACTCAAAATATACACAATTGTCAAAAATTCATAACTAGCAAACACTAATGAAGGGAAGAATTTCTCTCTTTCCCCAAACAATAATTTATACAACTTCAGAGGAAGAGAATCCCTCCATATGAACTGAAACAGGATGTAGCTCAAAGAACAATATTCTCCTTATAGCAAGGATTAAATATAATCTCCCTATGAACAGCACTCCTCCAAATCCAACCATAAGCTCCAAGGGGAAAGCTGCGTATCAAAGACAAACAAAGAAGAAAACACCACTCATCTAGCTCTCCTCCCTTCCGTAGACCCGCAAGAGGGTCACCCCCGAGCTAGGGAGACCATACTCACACCTGGGTAACTCAAGCACTCCACTTCACAACAGGGACAACAACAAACCCAAAGCACACAAACACCCGTGGTAAATTACACAACACGGAAACTCAACTACAGTGAGTTTCATAAGGGGCAGGAGAGTGGACACACTCGACTCCAGAGTGTCACCCTTACAGATAATTTAACCAACACAATTTCCCTTGGCCTCAAACCAAGTTTGATCACAAATTCTTTTAAGAAATCTGCATTTGACTCTCAAGTCAAAGATACAGTCACAGATACATGCCCTCAAGGCTTTCAACATCCCAAAAGATGGAAATAGGTATGCACCCGAGGAGGATCTCTCCTCCCCTACCCCAAACTTGATGAGCATTTCTCCCAAGTGGGAGAAGCTCTGTCAAACAACCCGACAACAAACCCCACAGAAAACACATCTAAAAACACAAACAAATAATCATCCTTCACACACTTTACATACACATTCAGATATACGAAAGAAAGGTAAAGACCAAACCAACCTTACAAAGTCCTCCTGGAATGAAACTGATGCAGAGCTCCACTGAGTTCTCTTCCAACCTTAGCCAACAACTCCTCTCTCTCTTTTCTCTCTTCTCAGCTCACTTTCCTATTCTCTGACAATAATAATAAAACTCTTCCCAAAATTCAACTAACTCCCTCCCATCCCCAAAATTGGAAACAAATAACCCAATTTCTTTTCAGTTTAGAGGAATGGGGAGGTGACACTTGTCACCTCCTCACTCTCCCCCAAAACCACTATTCTGTCCTGGTGGCTTATGTCACTCACCCATCCCTAGAGTACTCCTTATCCCTCTCCTCATGTCATTTCTCTTACGCATGGGAGAAATAAAAGGAGTTAAAGGAGTAAAAGACAGGTGACCCATGCCTCTTCTTCCCTCCTTCACATGGATGGCCCCACTACACATGGGGGAATCTCACTAATGGAGAAGGTGACTTCAAGTCAATCCTTCAATAATGGATGGGTTTGTAGTCATCTCTAACCTTGGGGATTGAAGAGGGATGGGTTGGGTGTTGGTACAATCCTATCATGTCCCCCCCCATACCCCAATTTTCGTCACTTAACTTCAGGGGGAAGTTAAGATGACTAGATGGAGGTTACTCAAGGGTTACCCATGCCAAATGGGCCCCTGGACCCATGGGGTATAACCCAGGGTCAACTTTAACCCATCCAGGACACCCATGGTCAAGGTAAAGCACATGAAAAGGCCTCAAAGATTTAAATAAAATAAAGAATTCAAATTCAAACTCTTTACAACACAAATCATAAAATATTGTTACAAGAAGGTAACCAAACCCACTCGACCATACGAAAGGCCACATTACAACATCACATCAAACACAGAAAGATCTTGGTTCCTCGTGGAACCAGATTGGCTTAACAGGGGATAACAATAACAAGGTGCGGAATGATCTCCGAAATCTGTGGTTCGATTAGTAAATCCTGCACACTAAATTACAAGATCAGTATCCACATATAATCATCATAGCCGAAGCAACTTATAAACATGCATTATCATGACATAGTTCCAATTAACATAAATGAAATCATATTACAATTTTCCAACATCACCTAATTAACTTTTCTGAAATGTAAACTTATCTAAACATCACCCAATTAGTTTTTCTGAAATCATAATAAAGTTTAATAGTTTGACAATTCCGGGAACTGCTATCCCACAAATATAGAAAGTAACAATAACAATAATGTAAATAGTCATAACAACAGAAGTAAAAAGGGCGGTCCTCACATTCGCTTAAGTTGGTTGGTTAGACTTTTTACAAAAGCTCAAAAGATGTGAACTAGAATTAGTTGAAGAATTCATCAGGAATTTTCATCTAACTTTTACAATAGTTAAGGGGCTATATATTGAGGTCAACCCCATGATCAATAGTCAGCTCGCTGGCATCACCAAGGTAGGGGAAGACATCTCGCAATCTAAGGTTTCGTATGTGGAATTGATTCAAAATTTCCATGTTTCTCCAAAGCCCTTACCCAAGTATGTCATTAGTAAGGGCGCAACCAAAGGAATTGATCGCAATTGCCTTTTGACACTATGGTTGGTCATGGTTCTCCGGGCCATGAAATTCTTTACTTATGATGGAGAATATGGTACAGTCCTGGGGTTAGGTATGAGAATGGTAGTCCACCTACGACATGGAATCAATCAACCTAAATGCCTCGTAAATCGCATGCTTTCCTCTATAATTACCTTCAAGGTATGATCAACAAGTTTAAGAAAGCCAATGGGTAAATCAATCACCATGGCCTCATTCATATGATCATCAAAAATAATTTCTTATAGCAGAATGATGGGAAAAAGAAATGGTAAAATTTCCTCCAAAGTAAGCAAGAAAGATAATAAGAAGAAGGTTACACCTTCTCCTGTGTCTACACCCACTGCACTGGCCACTCACTCCTCCCAATGATATCAGATGACTAGTGAACCACCCGTCATTAATATAGAAGAGATTAAAGCAACTACCTCTGCCACTAGTCCAAAAAGGAAACATTGGAATCTTGTATGAAAAACTGATGATAAAGAGGAAGAAACAAGGGTTGATGAAATTTTGGGAAGTATGCCCTCGAGCAAGTCGGTACCTGAGGAACAATGCTCTAGAGCTCTTCAAAGGGATGATAAGCAATCATTGACTGAGAAAATCATAGATGAGGAACATGAATAGACTCTATAGGCTCTTACTTTGTCCAAAGTAGAGCACTCCCTCTAAGAGTGTAAATGACAAATAGGGGATCTACAACAACTTCTTTATGATAAAACCAAGGAATTAGAGGAGGTACAATAGAAGGCTATCCAAGAAAGGGAGGTGCATAATAGATTGGTTTTTGATCTCCATCATACCCTAGAGTGGAAAAGAATTAGAGTTGCTACAAAAGACACCCAAATTGTACTACTATTGCCAAGACTTCCACAACCTGCCTCCACCCAAGATAAAAGTGTGCAGGTCTCTTTTCCAACCCCATGTCCTATCTCACCAGCTATGGATTGACTTGGAGAAGAAAATGCTCAGCTTTGGAGGGCTCTAGAGACCCTTTAATAGGACAAGGATGTAGTAGACGAGTGAGTGGCTCAATCTTGTGAAACTAGAGAAGCACTTTTGGCCCTACATGAACCCTCAGGTGTGTATGCTCTCTTTTTAAGAGACCAATTCTTGTTGTGGAAGATTTTAAGGATTTCTTGCAATCTTCCATTTGATTTCAATAATGATAGAGAGTTCCTACAAAATTATTTTGAAAGTACCTTGGAACAAAAGGACATGCTGTGTGAATTCTATCAACACATATTTCTAATGGGATACCACCACACAACTATGTTGAATCTATATGTGGGTGAAGTTTAGTTGTGGAGTTTTGTTTCTCTCCTCCACCATTAGATTGACTGGGAAAATTGTACTATAGAATACCACACTATCAAAGCAATAGCAGGACTTCTGATGTGTCATGAGTATCCTAAAACCACTCGGTTCTCCAATATGCTCGAGGCTCATGTGTACCAATCAGGGGTCAAAGAATAATATGCACAAAATCTCCTTTCTAGCATTGGCATGCTACAAGATCATGAGGGGTATCTTCCTCCAACTGCAATCAAGGCCTATATAAATCGATACGAGGGTTTACCAAATCATTTGAAGAGGAGAGAACCGATATCACCAACTAATTTATGATGGAGCCTCACATGGGCTAGGAACCTCATCACCCATGTTCAAGAATGACAACATGATTGGATTGGGATGCAATTTCAGCCTTCTTCGATTCATGTACCAACTCCTCTTACAACTACTACAAGGAAGATGTCGCAAATAAAGGTAGAGAAGTGGTTCAAAAAGATTTTGGGCATAGATGTTATACAAAAGTAGATCATCATTTCATCCAGTATAATGATAGGGATTATTATTGCGGCCAGATATTAGAAGAGAAGAACTTGGCAAATGCATATACAATATAGGTTATTCCATGAGGACATGGTTTGATTCCAGTAGGGAGGAGCTGATGAGGCACAATGTTGTCTTTTTAGTTTCATAAGAATATTGCTTAATTTCCTTGTTTTTAATGAACTTGGTATACTTAATGCATGTATATGTATCTATAATTGTTTTAAGTACAAATAAATAGTACGTTGTGGAACTTATTTCCTTAATGGTTAAATGTGTTTGAATGCTTTAGAATTTCTTGTTTCTGTATATATATATATGTGTGTGTGTTTTCATCACAAAAATAGATATAGGATCAAAGAATTGAATACTCCAGATCTCTCTGGAGTTAGCCATTTAGAAAGGACAACCAGCTCTAGAGTGGATCGCAGCACTCCAAAGTGGATCACCAAAGCTCTGAAGTGGCACTCAAAGTTACAGTTATTCATTCATTCACAAGGCTAGCGTTGGATTGACATACTTTAGCACATGACATCAATTCTAGTGTGTGTATCATGGGGAGTAGGATGGATCCAAATGACTTTAGCTGGTTATTATGAATTTCTTGATTATCTTCAGTTTTCTCTCCCATGTCCTATTCTCTCTGTTGGTGCCTGAATTCACTGTCAGTTAATTTAGCAATTTTCATGCAGGCACCATCCCGAAATATCCAAAAGGTTCTAAGTTTTGGCACCCCTTCAGTGTTTTTCAGCATCTGCATCTCATTTCTTGAGGAGGGGTCTTCGTCTTTTCTCCATCGACATGCGTTCGTTTTTGTGTCTTTGACATTTTGGTTTGAACTTGAACCCTTTTTCTCTAAGTTCAATGGTTCAGCGGTTCGAGGTTCATTTTTCTTCTAACGGGTCGCATTATGCATTTGCCTTGCACAAATATTGCATCGTTGAACCTCCCACTTGAACCTTTTTGTTTTGGTTCAAGGTTCAATGGTTCAAAGCTTTTTTGCCTATGGAGTATTGTTTTTGATGTTTGAACCATCGCGTTGAACCCTAGTGTTGAACCCTTTTGGTTCGGGGTTCAACGGTTCGAGGCTTTCTGTTTGTGTTCGGCGAATGTTCTTTTTGAAGTGCTCCGTTCGGCATTGAACTTCTCGATTGAACCATTGGGTTGAACCAGTTCGTGGTTCAACGGTTCAACAGTTCAGCGCTTTATGTTTTTGGTCTTATCAGAGTGATCGGCCTCATCGGCGAAAGATTTCTTGAGTGCTCCGATTGTTTTGGTCTGGCCGATGGATGTCCATCGGCGTGTGTTTGGCTGTCGGCGAAGCAAATTTGTGGCCCGCCGATGTAAGGAGTTTGGCCGATGGAGGAGCAGTGTGTGGCTGGCGAAGATGTCATCGGCGTGACCTTTGAGATCGGTAGGAAGCTTTTTGGATGCTCCGATGGTGTGTGTTACACTGACGGAAGGGGAAGAGCCAGGGTCTATCGGCATGGGTTGTATTGTCGGGTGAACGGTGAAATGGTTGGCCGATAGACTAATCTCTGGCTGATGAAGGGAAGTGTTGTGTATGGTCTTTGGTGTGACTTGTGTTGTCAGCGAGGATGGATTGTGGTGGGCCGACAGTGGGAGGTCTCGCCGATGAAGGAGCAGAGTATAATTCGTTGGTGCATCGGTGAGAGTGTGGTCGATCGGCAGAGGGATCTTTTGCTTGGCCGACGGTATTGGTCTGGCCGACAGGGGATTGTGGTGGCTTCATCGGTGTAACTGATGAGATCAGCGAAGGTTTGGATGGTTGGCCCGATGATGCATCTCTGGCCGATGGGGAAGCGAAGGTAGCGGTTGGCGAGACCGTTGAGATCGGAAGGAGAATTCTGGGGTGTGCCGATGGCTTGGGTTTTGGCGATGGGCCTTTGGAGAAGGCTTATGCGTCAAGCGTGGCAAAAGGCGCTCGACACATATTATGCTCGCGACCATGTTTTTAAGGTATTGAAGGAGTCTCCGCAGCACCAATGTGGGACTATTCTTCGTGCACATTTGAAACTTCAGTAAAGTGCATTTTGGCAGGAACTTCTGTTTGAACGTAGCGACGGTTTCCAGGTAGGCTGCGGGTGGTTGAGGCCTTTAATGGCAACGGTGTAGAGGTATGGGCAATGGTACACATGATCATGTCGCCCGATTTTTGAGTGAAGACTCCCAGATGGCGACGCAGGGCTCGAGGCTTCTCTTGCCTGTTGCTGCAATAACTTCTGAGCGCCATTCCTTTGTGGAGTCTGTATCTGGCGGATTTTTTATTTTTGACCATGTAATTAATTGCTGCGGGTACACTTTCTGGCCAATATAGGCAGACTGTGTTACCATCATTTGTTGTTGTTGAAAACTAGACATTTTGGCTCTGTAATAAGATACAACTGGTTTTGGTTGCTCTGTGCAGCAAAACTTGCGAGTTTATGTATCTCCTGTTGTATGTTTGTGCATGAATCCACTGATTTCATGGTCAATTTTATATGAATAATGCTATGTTTGCATGTGTTATGTTGATTCTATCTCTAGTTTTGCATGTATCTTTCTTCTGAGTCTAGGCATTCAAGGAATGTCTGAGATTCTAGAACATAAAATTCTTGTGTTGAATGTTTAATCTTTTAACTTCTGCTCAAGGGGTAGATTAAACTGTTTTCAGATTGAATATTGGGAAGGGTATACTGCAATAGGGATGCCATAAGTATAGACAGCTTAACACTCTGTATTGGGAGATATCTGTAAGGCAGATATCATGTATATCCCCCTGAAATCTAGTTTTAGTTGTTCATGCTGATCATTCACAGGTGTATGTCTACCGACTCCAAGCCCTGGATAGGCACCAATCTAGCTCTGTGTTGAGGTTATATACCATGTCCAGCTTTGCATCCAAAAATCAAATCAAACTTTCATCCTTCCACCTGTTAGTTGTAGGAGTAGGATTAGGATCCTTGCGTACTCTCATACCCAACCAGACATATATGTCCAAGAATGTTGCCAACCTTGTGATTTGTTATACAAATCTTGGTCCTTACATGAGAGTATTCTGCCTGTTGCCGTCAAGTTAAATCCTTCTATCATTGAGCTAGTCAAGGTCATACTTTTATCAAATAGGGACACCCCCCTTGGTGCGGCAGAACCAGAAGTGAAGGGGAGGAGCTCACGCAACCTCCTGTATTCAGTTGGCTGAATCTGCCTGTGCATTAGAAGTGGCAAACCCTAATGCTGATTCAGAAGCAAAAACCAACACTCTCCAATTTACCATTTGAGTTATAATTGAAGCATCTCTTTAGGTAGTTCTTTTTTAATTTAGGGCATGCCTATATCATCTCCCTCACACCTTTAATCTAGGGCATTCCTTGGTTAAGGCTAATGGCAGCTCTTTTTAGAATAAGAGATTGTTAGTCTCGAGTAAAGTTAAAAAGATTTAGTTAAGTTTAGTAGAATAAGGCTCATATGTATAAGAAGAGGAGATAACAGATATTAGGGATTCAACATTTTTCCTTATAACCTGAGTTCTTTAGAAGAAATTTTGTAGCAAGACTGTGTAGAAGGTCCCATTTGTTGAAAATAAGAAGAAAACTATTTTGATCTTGTTTTAGCATAGGAGATCCATCTAGACAGGGAGTAGGCCCACTCCACCAGAAGGAGGCGATCTTGTGGTATTTACTTTCATATGTTGAATTCTTTTGTTGTGTGTTAAAAATTCTTTGTTTTATTGTTGTGTTGATTAGAATAATCCCACTCCATTAAATTTGTCTCCACTTAACCAAAAACCTACAGGCAGTCACATAAGTCAGAAAACTGAAATTAAAAATATTTACTTTTGAAGCATTTATCTTTTAGCACCAATTCTTTTTAGTATTTATATTAAAACATGTGTGTGTGTGTGTGCACCCATTATTTTTGGCATAGATAGTTATTTCAGCAGACATAATTGTGTAGAGAGTGTTTTATTTTTAGCATCAACTAGTTAGATTTCAATTCCATCACAGAGATTTAGAGCAGAATAATGACCTTGATACCTAAGAACCCTATTGTAGATTGCTCCAGACACCAACCTGGATTGATAAGATTAAATGATGGGTAATTGAACACTTACAATGACCTTATAATTAAGAATCCTATAATGGATTTAACATGAAACTGAAGGTGAGGACCCACATTAAAAAATAAAATCTTGTATTTCTTTGCATTGATTTCCTAGCTAGAAACTAATTTATATTCATGCAGAATGCTCTTAAACCTCTTGATTTCTTCAAGCTTAGAAGTCCCAAATAGGACAATGTCATCTAAAAATTTCAAGTGAGTAATAGCCTCTACATCTCTTGGACAACTTAACCCTCTTAAATACATGTTTATGGTTTAAATATCCATTTAGGATAAATGTTCCATGCATGACCACCAAACATGGAAATCCTCACAACTATGGGATAGGTTTGTGAGTAAATCTATAGGATTTTAAGGTTAGATCCTTATCTATTATAATTTAAGCCTAGTTATTGAGGAGAAATATTGAGAGATGCAAGAAAGCAAATAACATGAATGAAAAGGATCACACCAAATAGATTTCCTCTTATAATCAAGATAGAACTTTACAACACATGGTGAAATAGTCAACAAATGTAATAGTATTAAAACATATATGCATCAAACAAATTCATACACACAATTAAGAGTCATAACTTCAATAGTGAAAAGTTCTTATATTATTGCTTCTAATAGTATTGAACAACCACATATGATGTTATGATCCTAGTATGCTATATTCCTAATTATTATAAGGTTAAGCACTTGTGGCATGCTTAACCTTAATAGATTCATTTATTAGTCTTAGTTATTCCTGAAGCTAACTTAGTTAGGATAAAGGGATGTGTCCCTACATAGTTATGCATATAAATAAGAGAGAAACTCTCCCAAACCATCATTGTTGTTCTATGGAACCTAATCAAACTTAGAGGTTAAATTTTCCCCACTTTTATTGGCATGGTTTCCCCCCAAATTATTTAACGAGGGTTTGGGGGCAGCACCCCTGGCGCGCTCCCTGTCGCGATATAGGGCAGGGTCGAGGGGCAGCACCCCCGAAACCTCAAACAATTTTTATTATTTTATAAAGGCGTCAGGAATTATTTTTCTATTGGTCGACATAAAAAACCCTATTTTGTAACTAACATAAGGCTTGATAAAAGTAGCTAAGGGTTAGGGTTTCCGTGGAGATATTATATTGTAGCATTTGCAATGGTATTGAGTTGCAAGGATTACTGGTTGTAATCAGTTTGATTATTGGATAATAATATTGGACTCTTTGTTGGTGGATGTAGCCTGAGTTTAGGTGAACCACGTTAAAAATTGTCTCTTGTTTTTATTATTTCTGTGTATTTTTCATTCCTCTATTTAATCTTTATTTGCATTTAATTGATATCTTCTGCATGTAATTCCTAACAATCATATCTTCTAATATTGAATTCACATACTATTTTATGATTATTGGAGGTCACCCTCTCGAAGTAGTATGTTATTTTACATATTTTTACATTTATTTCAAAGAAATATCATAAGTGGTATCAGAGCTACGATTTGGACCAAGATTTTTGTTTCTGCCATAACATTCAAACCATTGTGAATTTGGACTTGATTTTTCTTAGGTTTTGAGGTAACTATCAAATAAGGTTCTAGGTACAAACTTAGATTTCTATCATAATTTTTATGCAAATTATTTTAATTTTATGTTTTTCATTAATTGACTCTACAGGCCGCAATTTTTGAATTTTTTTAAAATTCTTACATTTTTGGAAAGCTTATGAAAAATTAGGTTGGGTCAATTCTTTGTAATTTATTATTAGAGATAAAATATAGTCCGTAATTTAGTGATCAAAGTTATGTCAAAATGCTTTTTTTTCTCTATAGGCCACAACTTTTGGAATTTTTGAAAAGATAATGAAAACTAGAGTTTCAAATACATACACATCAAAATCCATGTCATTTTTAGGATTCAAAGAATTTTCTAAAAAATTGTATCCAATGACCTTTATTCTCCACCGCCTAAAATTGAGGGTAATATTCCTCCAGGATGTGAAACAATGGTACATTTTATTAAGGATAATTTGATTGACCCATTTGCATCATCTTTAATAAAGGTTTAGATAGGTTTAAACAAGAACTATTACATGAATTGAAGTCCTAATAAACCCACCTAGGCGTGTACAACCCTAATAGACAAAATCAAGGGATAAAACAATCTTTTCAAGATCTAAAATTAAATCTACCCAAAATAAATATCCCTAAGTTTGATGGTATTAATGTAACTTCATGGATAAGTCTCGTGGAACAATACTTTAAGCTTCATAATATGGCAGACAATGCAATGGTTGACATAGCCTCACTACATTTAGAATATGAACCTTATCAATGGTACCTATGGATGATGAGTAAAAAGGAAGGGCAAATGCTTAGTTGGAAAGAATTTACAAATGACTTAGTATCCCATTATGAGCAACCATGGAAGGGAAGCTATTTTACCCAACTAACAGGTTTAAAACAAATAGGGTCTATAGCCAAATATAATGCTAAGCATATGAGATTAGCAATTCAAAATCAAGATGTGACACCTTATCAAAGGCTACAACTCTACATCAATGGACTTAATGACAAAATTAAACATGATGCTCATTTGTTGGAACCTTATACAATTTTAGGAAAGCTATGCAACAAGCATTGCATATTGAGAAACATAAATCCACCATCAAAAGTTCCACACAAGGTCAAACCACAGGATTGGAAGACAAAATTGTGACTAATCATATTGATAGAAATGAGGACAACTTATTTAACCTAAGAAAAATTAGTAAGCACTCTCCTCAACAAGAGGAAAATAAAAGAGAAAAAAATTTATGCTCAAATTGTGATAGAAAATGGTCTGGGGATCATAACTATGTCAATAGTGATAAAATAATACCAATTATCAAGAATGAGGTTGAAGAAGAAAGAGAATCAACTACAAAAGAACCAAACATGGAACTTGAGCAATAAAACTCCACCACTAGAATTTCCACTCAAGGTCAAACAATGGGATTAAAAAACAAAAATAATTCTATTGAAAGAAATGGGGACAACTTATTTAACCCAAGACAAATTAGCAATATCTCTACCTCTTGTTGGAATGGTGATAGCAAATAGCCTATCAGTCAAAAGTGTACTAATGGTGAGAAAACACTAATGACTATCAAGAATGAGGTTGAACAAGAGAGAGAAGTAGCTAAAAAAGAACCAAATGTGGAACTTGAGCATGATAATTCTAAGTAGAATGCACTAATATCTCCTTACATGCATTCAAGGGCATAAGTGCACCACAAACACTCAAAGTAATTGTTTATATCAAAAAGCGGAAGGTGATAGCTTTGGTTGATTCAGGTAGTACAGACATTTTTTTGATAGAATATTAGCTAATGAGCTTAATTGTTTTGTCTATCCAATATCTAACTTCCAGGTCATGATAGGTGATGGGAAACAACTCTCTTGTGGTGGTAAATGCCATCATATAAAACTCTCAATGGAAAACTATCGAGTTGATTCAAAAATGTTCTCTATTCCAATTGGGAGAGAAGATATATTTTTGGATGTGCAATGGCTTAAACAGTTAGGAATAGTGTCTTTCAATTTTCAAGACTTATACATGGATTTTAGTACACATGGGAAAAGTATAAACTTATAGGGATGCAATCGCCACCGAGAGAAATTATTAGCTCCCATAGGATGGATAAATTGCTTAAGAAATGTTCTTACAGCACAAGGGCACAACTACATTTAATAGAAGCACAAGACATGAAAACTCAAGATCGACCAAAACTTAAGAGATCATTCAACCCCATCAACGTGTTTTTCAAGAACCTAAGTGTCTACATCCAATCAGAGACAATGATCAAGCCATTGATTCAATACCAAGAAGTATTGTTCATCCCAATAAAAGTGCCTGTTCATCCCCAATTTTAATTATGGTTAACAAGAAGGACAAGTCATGGAGAATGTGCCCAAAATTCATGGAGCTCAAAAAGATCACTCTTAACGACAAGTTTCATATTCTTGGTATTGATGAATTGGTAGATGAATCTAATAATCTAGGTTTCTTTACTAGGTTAGAATGGCATTTAAATTATCAACAAATTCAACTAAAGGAATAGGATGTAAATAAGACTACATTTAGAACACATGAGGGCCATTATGAATTATTATTTATGTCATTTGGTGTCACTAATACCCAATCAACTTTTCAAAGCCTCATAAATTCAATGTTCCGCCCATTTCTTCAAAAATTGGTGTTGGTATTCTTTGAGGACATCTTCATAAATAGTAAAACATGGAATGATGAACAATTCATAGAAAAGATTCTAGAGTTGTTAAGCATTGAGGGCAATTATTTTTTGAAGGGGATGGTAATGTTATGATCCTAGTATCCTATATTCCTAATTATAATAAGGATAAGCACTTGTGGCATGCTTAACCTTAATAGATTCATTTAGTAGTCTTAGTTATTCATTAAGATAACTTAGTTAGGATGAAGGGATGTATCCCTACATAGTTATGCATATAAATAAGGAACATAGAGACTCTTCCAAACCATCATATTTGCTAATATTGAATTCATATATTATTTTCTGATTATTGGAAGTCACCCCCTTGAAGTGGTCTGCTATTTTACTGATTTTTACATTTATTTCCAAGAAATATCATAACATATGATGTGATATAACTAATTTTGGATAGATACACAAAGTTTCCCTTGTTGAATTACAAAAAAGGGTGAGATAATGTGTTATATATAAGGCTCAAAAGCTCATTTGCATAAAAAAATCTCTCCCACAAATGGGCCCAAGGTCACTTATTTATAGGAAAAACACCCCAACCCACAATAGGATTTTTACCCAAAAGCAAAGAATTTGAATTTTGAAATCCATGGAGGCAAAAATACTATTGAAGGCTGGGGTAGCAAAACGAGCAATATTGAGAAGAACTACAAACGTAAATGCTCCATGTCAATTGTTAGAGTACCTTTAGCATGGGCACTAGGTACTCAACTTTGAATTTTAACTATTCACTTTGTATACGCAATCGTTGGGGTGGTTGTATGTCTTGTCAATGCTTGGAGAGAGTTCATTTGGCTTTGAATGATTCTCAATACTAATATACATAATGGTTGAGACTTTAAAGTAGTAGCATGAATTCTTTCTTAATGTGCACTTCTATAAGGGAGAGGGACCAGTGGTGTGTAGGGCGATGTTGAGCGAGGGGTCCATGTCAGCAACATCCGAGTCAGATTTTTTTTTCCATGTCCCTTG